>BTHU01000023.1:76484321-77150035 GCA_036184795.1 Tokudaia tokunoshimensis
TCTTTTGAGGAGTAGGGTTTATAATTAGTTTCTTCAAGTCTTCAGAATTCAATACAATGTGGTTGATTACAATAAAATTTACTTGCTTCAGTTTTAGAGTTTCAGGCCATGATCATCATAACTGAGAGCATCGCAACAAGCAGGCAGGCACAATACTGGATTTGTAGCAGTGAGAATACATTTATTCTGGATGTTAAAAGCAGAATATCTGGAGAATACTTGTTTATAATTAAGTAGAAATTATTGTACATGGGCCTGAATTGTCAGGAATAATTGAAGAAATGTGGTCAAATTTTCAGGTAGAAATGACACAAGATTTACGGTCTTTATGATCACTAATGTCAATAAGCATTATAGATTAAATATTATCCCCTCTTAATTCATATTTAAGAAACTCAGTCTAATGTAGTAGGAGAGGAAACAATTCCCACAAGTTTCTTCTGACCTTCTAATGTGGACTAAAGCATGCTACCAAGTACATTCTTACACACAGTGACCTCCCATGTACACACATAGAGGCACACACAGACACACACATTCATAAAACTATAAAAACAAGAAAAAATAGTTTCTGAAAAATGACATTAATTTCTTGTGCTCTTTCTCTGGGGAAATGGTTTTCAAGATGTACCCTTTGGAGTAGGTCACTTACCAGGTATAAAACCAACCATTTTCCAAGGTTTCAGACTTTACTATTTCAAGAAATGTGAAAAACAAATTTCTGAGTTTTACAAATGATCAGCTCTCACATATTGTTATAGTCATTACAGAGACTAAATATACTAAGAAGAAGTTACCAAAGTAACTTAGAGTACTGTCTCAAATGGTGGGAGGAGACTCAGACATATGAGAACATATCTGTATATATGAAAGCACAGTAGAAATGTTAAAATTGATGGGGTGATTCATACCTGTAATCTGATCACTGGAGTGAATGAATAAAGAGAACTGCTATGAATTAAAGGCTACCCTGGTCTACATAGCAAATACTAAGGCAGTCAGGAATGGATTTCAAGACAAGACATCTTTTCTCAACAAAAAAGTCAGACAGACAGAGAGACTGGAAGGAAGGAAGAAATGAACAAAAAAGACAGAGAAAAGAAGGAAAATGAACAGAAAGTAGAAAAAGGAAAAACTTACAAAAAGAAAATAGAGATGGGATTATTTTTTAACAGTTTTTAGAATTCTCAACATTTATAAGTCATACAAGTATAATTTATTACTTACTGTGTCTCTGTTTTCAAAGAACTTAATCTTATTTTTCTAAAGTTCTGACTTGAAAGTCTCTGCGCAATACCTCTTTAGGTTAATAAAATATCATAATGCATATATATATATTGGTAATTTTTTCTTTACTGGACAATTTATCAATAGTAATCTAATAAGTAAGTGTTTCTTGTAAGAAGAATCTGTCCTTTCTTCGTTATTTCACTCTGTTTTTTTTTTTTCATAGACTTTGTCATGTTATGTAATTATATATGTCAATCTTATTATTTTCAAAATAATTTTGTTGGTAGAAATGAATTGATATTATGTTTCTGGTGCTTATTTATGTCTCTCAGTTTTCTTATTTCTTTAATTTTCTATATTTTTAGTATTCTTATTTCAATGTCCTTTCACAACTATCAATTTCATATTAAATTTCACATGTTACCCATGGCAGAAATTACCTCAAGAAATACTTATATTCTCATATATATTGTCAATGAATATTTGCTCAGTTGAAAATGGTTCAATTGGATATTATCAATTGAATATTTGATAGACTAAAAATATTATATTTTAAAAACATTATTACAGTATAATGATTTTTTTAGATATAGCAGTGCACTGTGAAATTGTTTATAGTGGTGAGGCATAACTCAGTCATACAATACTTGCCTAGAACAATCTGGGGCCTGGATTTAAATCTCAGCAATGTCAGAAGGAAAGAGAAGTAAGAGCAGGAGGGAGGAAGGGAAGGAGGGATAGAGGAAGGAAGAGAGAGAAGAAAGAAGAAGCAAAGATATTAAACATTTTTAGCAACTACTGATTTTCATTAAATCCATTATTTCTGATAGAATTGTGCTAATTATAAAATGGCAAAAACACATGTCAGGTTAGTCTTTCTCTGAGATTATCATTGATTATGAATCAATAGTATTCAAATTAAAAAGGATTTGTTACAAGTACATTTGATTTGAATTCAGAAATTATTAGGAGTTAAGATGATTTTTCATTCAAAGAATTAATCAATGCTGAGCCTTTCATCGGAATATAGACATAAATATGCTGAAATAAAAATATACCTCTTTTATTAAAATTATTTTAAATACTTCCAGAACAGACTCACTTCACTTATGAAAACTTCAGTAATATTGTATGACGAAAATGTGATAATATGTTTTGAATCATGTCTACTGTGCAAAAGAGAATGCCCTAGAAAAATATATTGCAATGTTTAATTCTGATATATACTCTGTTGCTTAGTTGTACTGGAGATATATTTCCAAATTAATAAAAAAAATAGATATAACCATTGTAATAATAAGTCACTACTTTTAAAAATTAGGAATGACAAACCAATGCTGTATCAATCTCAAACTAACAGTAAATTGTTCATTGTGAAGTTTTATATATCATGAATATAGATTGTCCTGCACAATTATTCAGGAGAGTGATTCTGAAAGAAATAGCATTTCACTAAATTGAGTAGAAGCTACCAAAGAAAATCATGTTCAATCGCAAGATCTTAGTTTTAGAAAATAATGATTTTTTTGCATAAATAATGTTGCTAATTTGTTTAACAGTTGCTTTCTGTGATTGAGTCAATATAATTCTAAGATTGTGGAGTTATGTCAGTATCCCCAAGTCTTTCTCAGCACCATATCAAGTTCAAGACTTATCTGTGTTAGACAGAAAAAGACCAGAATGGATTTTTGGAAATGACTTAAGACTACTGACAAAAATATAGATTTTATGATAGTTTTTAATGCTATAAAACAGACCAGCTTGTAAAGAGGAAAAGAAGATCAAATTTTGTACTGAATTCTTGTTAAGTCAGTATTTCCTGGCAGGGAAGAACCATATCCATTTTACTTTCCTATATAATTTTCTATAGAATAAAACTACTTACTCACTTAAGATTTAAAGAATGGATATACATATTATAAATACACATAATTAGCAATATATTTTCTAACTACAATTAGAAATCTGAAATTCTGGCAATTTAGTTAAATTGCATATATATTCATATCTAAATATATATATATATATATATATATATATATATATATATCTTTAAGAAATATAATCAGTTTAATATGTGGTAAGTATTATATAAATATATTTCTGTATATATAAATAAATATGCATTTATCATGATGGTGGTATTAAATAGTTAAGCAAAATTATAAAACATGGTCAAATAAAATCAAAGAAAAATTAAGTCTGCTGAAGACTCAAATAGAGAATTTGTATGCATTTCTTCTCCTTTTCATCTGTTCTTTCTGACACCAGTTCCCTGATTTGAACCAGAGTAATCAATTAGGAAGGAAAGTGGATCAAGAAATTCAGTTCACCAAAGAACGTAAGAGAATATATTTTAAAACAAATGACTTAGCAGTAATAAGTGTCCCCTAAAAATCTAGAAGAAATGCCTGATGTCTATTCTAATTGTTTTTATAGTCCATACTTTCACTATAGCTTATATAGCATGAATGCAGGTGGAATCAAATGAAATGAGGAAAGTGAAAGTTGTCCACAATAACAGCATGTTATGTATACGGATAGCGTATATCTTTTCAACATTCTGACTTAATCATGCATTCTATTATGGAACCATAAAAAAACCCAAAACTTGAGAACATGATAAAGAATTTACTGCTTTCTTTTCAATTCTTAGGTGTTTTTCCTGTGCATCAAGCAGTATCTAAAAATCACCAGTTTCATTGATTTGAGCACAGTATAGGTGCTGATTATATTTCAAGAATTGCAACTATCTAATGCCTCCATTCCAGACACACCATCTTAGCAATTCTCTAGGGTTGATCATAACCTACTGATGATCAGCTTACAACTTTATAACGTTACAATAGAATACTCTGTTTATACTTCTTTAATTTGATAATTAGTAGTATATTTCTACAAACACTAATGTTCAATTTGTGATGTTTCACAATTTTCACTCATTTATGTAATAGTAATGCATCACCAGATATCTCCTTAAACACATAGAACATTTACAAATGCATAAGCATGTGTGGTGTGTCACATCCTTGCCAGTATTTGGTAATGTTTGTATTGTGGAATTTAGAAATTCTAGTAGACGTGTAGTTGTATCAATTTTAAATTGTGACACTTTTATAAGAAAAGTTATCCTGGAAAGACTGGATGTAGGGGAACGCCAGGACAGAGTAATGAGAGGGGGTTGAACGGAGAAAAGAGGGAGGGAAGGGGGCTTATGGGACTTTCGGGGAGGGAGGAAACGGGAAAGGGGAAGTGATTTGGAATGTAAATTAAAAAAATAAAATTAAATTAAATTAAAAAAAAAAAAAAAAAAAAAAAAAAAAAAAAAAAAGAAAAGTTATGCATCTTTTCAGAAAATGTACTCTATCACCTACATTTCATCATTTGTCCATTTTAAATTGTTTTTATAGTACAATTTTAAGAATTCTTTGATTTTTTATGTTTTATTAAAATTTAATTCTTTTCTCATACTATATATCCTGATTACCATTTCCTGTCAACTACTTTCAGTGTCTCTACACCTTCCCTCCTCTCTAGATCTACTCCCATTCTGTCTCTAATTAGAGGAGGGTTTTAAGAGATAAAAACCAAACATTACAAAATAAAATATAATAAGATAAAATGAAATCCATTACATTTAAGATAGACAGGAAAAAGCAACAGAAGGAAAAGAGTCCCAAGAATAGGCACAAGAATCAGAAACTGACTCATTCAAACACTCATGAGTCCTATAAAAATAATAAGCTGAAAGCTATATAGTATTCATAGAGTACCTAGTCAGAACTATTTAGGGTAGTTCTTTGGATGTTTATACCAGCTTTGCTCAGTTGATTTAGAATGTCTTGTTCTCCTGATGTCTTCCATAGCCTCTGGTTCTGACACTCTTAAATCCTTTTTCTCCATGGGATTCCCTGAGCTCTGAGGAGAAGGTTTTTATAGAGACATTCAACAAAGAGCTGTGGGCTTGAAGGTCTCACTCTCTGTATAATATCTGTTCACTTTATTTGTTTTCATTGATTGCAGAAGGAAGCTTCTACAATTCTGATTAAGTCATTGATCTCTGAGTAAAAGAATATAATTCATAGTCATTTTAAGATTCTCTGGTATTTGGTTGGGCCAACAATATGGTATGAGTTCCATCTCTGAGTAGATTTTAAGTCAAAGCAACTTAACTTGGTTGGTTACTACCAAAATATTTGTGGCACCATTGCCCTAAAATATTTTTCAAGCAGGGAAGATTGTAGACAAAATATTTTGTGCCTAGGTTTGTGTTTATATTTCTCTTTTGCTAACCTGCATGGCACCTTCTCATAACAAAGATTCTGAGACACAGTAGTGAAGGCTCTTTGGAGGCACCATCTCAACTTGTCCATGTTCAGCATGTTGTCTGGGTGTTATCTTCAGCAAAGGAGCCTTTCTATAAGATTATTGCGAGCAACTTATATCCTTGAAAATAACCAGCTTTATTTGGGGATTTCCATGGGACCACTTCAGCCAACAACTCAATGGACTACAATCCAGTCCCAGTACTATAAGCTTCACTTAGTGACAACAGATGGACAGTTGGGAATCTGTTTCCCCCTTTATTTATAGACATCAGTAATATCACCTTCATACATTTTGGGAAGTTTCCATTGCACTATTTTTCTATCACACCTCTGAAATATTCTTCAATTATAGAAGAGATCCTCCTATTCTCATCCCATCAGTCCCAGGCAATCTATAAAACTATAATATTTCTCCATCCCAAGGAGATTCCTGTGCCCCTACCCTAGTTCCTTTCTTTATACCTAAGTTTGCTAGGTCTGTAGATTATAGCTTGATTATCATTTACTTAAGAACTAATATAATTCATAAATGAATAATACAATATTTGTCTTTATAGGTATGAGTTACCTAACTCAGGATGATTTTTTTTCTCATTGCATCCACTTACCTGCAAATATTGTGATGCCATATTTTTAACACCTGAGTAATACTCCATTTTGTAAATATACCAAAATTTCTTTGTTAATTATTCTATTGATGGACATCTAGGTAGTTTCCAGTTTCTGGATATTATGAATAAAGCCACAGTGAACATAGTTTGGCAAATGTTCTTGTTGTGGGATGCAGGGTTCTTTGGGTCCATGCTTAAGAGCAGTATAGCATGACTGAGACAGATCAATTCCCAATTTTCTAAGGAACAGTCATGTTCATAGTGACTGTAACAGTTTACACTTATACTGTATACTTTAAAGGAATGGAAGAGTGAGTGTTCCCCTTAATATCCTCACCAGCATGACTTTCACTTGTGTTATTGATCTTAGCCATTCTGACAGGTGTAATATTGAATCTCAAAATACTTTTGATTTAAATTTCCCTGATGTCTAGGGATGTTCAACTTTTCTTTCAGTGTTTCTGAGTCATTTAAGTTAGCTTTTTCAAGAATTCTCTGTTTATATTTATACCCCAATTTTAATTGGAACATTTGGATTTTTGTTATCTAGTTTTTTGAGTTCTTCATATGTTTTAGATATTAGTCTTGTATGAGATGTAGAATTGGTAAAGCATCCTTTCCCATTCTGTAGGTTGCCATTTTTATAAGTGACTACTTACTTTGTCTTACATAAGCTCTTCAGTTTAATTAGGTTCTGTTTATTAATCATTGATGTTAGTTCCTATGCATATTAATGGTTTACTCAGAAGTCTTCTCCACTACCATTGAATTCAATACTATTTCCCAAGTTCTGTGGTATAAGTTACAGTGTATCTGGTTTTATAATGAGCCCTTTGATCCATCAGCAAAGGAGTTTTTTGCAAGTTGATAAATATGTATCTATTTACATTCTTCTACAGGCTGAAATCCAATTAGATGAGCACCACTTTTGGAAGATGCAATTTTACCCATTGCATATTTCTGGCTTTTTTTTCTCTTTTTTTGTTTATGTTATTTTCTATATTCTTTATTTACACTCTAAATGATTTCCTCTTTCCCGGTTCCCCCAATACCCCAAAAGTCCCATAAGCCCTCTTCCCTCCTCCTGTTCCACAGTAAACACCCTCCTGTTTCTCTGTCCTGGTATTCCCCTACATTGCTGCAAAGACCAGCACCAGGACCAGGGGCCTCTCCTTCCTTCTTCTTGGGAGTCAATTGATATGTGAATTGTGTTTTGGGTATTCCGAGCTTCTGGGCTAATATCCACTTATCAGTGACTGCACACCATGTGTGTTCTTTGTGATTGGGTTACCTCACTTAGGATGGAATTTTTAAGGTATGTATAGGTGTATGGATTTATGTCTTGTATTATAACTTGATTAGATTGATCAATATATCTGCTGTTATGCTAATACCATGCTGTTTTTATTATTCTAGCTCTGTAGTACAGATTGAAATCAAGGAGGGTAATACCTCTGAAAGTTCTCTTTTGTTCAGGATAATTTTATACATCCTCTTTTACTTTTTTGACATAAAGCTGAGAATTTTTATTTTTAAGATCTGTGAAGAACTGTGTTGGAATTTTGATAGGAATTACACTGAATCTGTAGATTGCTCTTGGTCATAGGACCATTTTTATTATGTTAATCCTACAGATCCATGCATATGGGAGATCTTTCCATTTTCTGATATATTATTTGCTTTCTTTTAAAAATGCCTTAGGTTTTTGTCATGCAAGTCTTTCACTAGTTTAGTAAGAGTTTTCCCAAGATACTTTATATTATTGCAATAATTGTGAAAGATGTTGTTTTCTTAATATTTTTATCAGATCATTTCCTGTATATATATATATATATATATATATATATATATATATATATATATATATATGGAAGCCCATAATTTTTGTGAGTTAAATTTCGAATCAGTTACTGTTTTGAAAGTGTTTATCAGATGTAGTGTTCTCTCAGTGAAATTTTTAGTGTTTCTTGTATATACTACCATATCATCTGCAAATAAAGACACTGATTTTTATCTTCCTAATTTTATCCACCAGATTCCTGTCAGATATCTTAATCCTGCAGCTAAATCTTCAAATACAATGTTCAATAGACATGGAAAGAATGAATAGCCTTGCTTTGTTCCTGATGTTAAAGGAATTACCTTAGGTTTCTATTTAGTTTGGTGTTGGCTATGGCACTGCTTGTGAACTACCTTCAGTTATTTAGTTATACTCACTGTGTCTTTAGTTGCTCAAGAAATTTTATCATGAAGGGGTATTGGATTTTGTCAAAGCCTTTTTCTGCATGTGGTGAGATTATCATATATGCATTTTTATTGCAGTTTGTGTTTATTTTAGATTACATTTATTGATTTTGTATATTGAACTATACCTGCATCTCTAGGATAAAGTCTCCTTGATTGATCTTGGTGGATGATCTTTTTTATGTGTTCTTGAATTAGATGTGTGAACTTGTTTCTGCTTTTTTAAATTTTTCTTTTCTTTGCATTTACATTTATTTTTTATTTTTTTTTCAGGAGCAGGGAGAAGTTGTCATGAAATTCCTTCATTTCCACTTATGAATTTTCTGCTGTCAATACCACTGCAAAAGAATCTTCCTTTCTAATAGCAGCCTGCAGCAATGAAGAACATGGACTTCAATTTGGTTTATCAGTGGCAGCTCAGTTATTGTATAGCCACATGCCCAAGATCTACAGCAGAGAAAATGTGTATCATCATCGCAGCACAGATCTTTTGAATATATTGCATCTATATTCATAGGGGAAATTGACTTATAATTTTCTTTGTTGGGTCTTTATATGGTTTAAGTATCAGGGTAACTGGATTAATTAATTGTTTTAGGCAAGATTCCTTCTGTTTGTATTTTTTGGAATTATTTGAAGAGTATTGGTGATAAATCTTTCCCCTTTTCTGTTTAAGCTAAAAATTTGTAGTTTAACTTTATAGCCGAAATAATTATCTGTTCCACAAACTTGACTGTTCAAATGTCCTTATGAAGATCTGTTGATGCTATGATCTTTCATAACTACAGTACTGATAATCTGTCATTCAGCAAATGTTCATTTCAGCATCAAGCTTTTACTGTGTGCCCATCTGATAAACAATCTTTTCTTTTCCATTCAGCTTGTTGACCTATTCTCATGCAGGTAGGATCAGATTTCTATGTTGTCTGCATTGTTGTCTTTTTCCATCTATTTCTTTCTTTGTGATGCCTTTCATGTGGAAGCTTCTCTTATTTAGATTAATTCTTTATCAACTTTTATAGAACACATAGTCTTGCATCACCTATGGAAACACAGGCCAAATCTTGTGATTTGCTGTCTCAGAGATTTCTGAAAAATTCCTTGATTTGGGCTTGAGGTTTCCATGGCTCTTTATTCTCATGAATCTCTCTGGGATTCAGCATAATTCTAAGAACTTATGCTTCTTCTGATGAAAATCCCAGGTAAGCTTCTCTTCTGTGGCTTTTTGTCAAAGATATCTTATAATCTGCCACATTTCTATCAGATGTCCTCTGCCTTCTGAAATATTCATAGTCTTTCTTCCCTTTCAATAAAGTTGGGAACCAGATGTAAAAGTAATTTTTATTTCTTCAGATGAAGTGATGAGGTGATAGCTATAGCCAAACTGTATGAATAGCTTGGATTGTGCCAAGAAATTTTCTTTCTCTGTTCTATCTCTAGGCCTGCCAGCTTCTATTTTCCATACAATCTAATATTCCAAGATGACAGATTTGGGCTTTAGATATGCCTGTGATGAGAGTGGTGATGGTGCCAGGTAAGCAATGTTGAGCATTCTCTCACTTTTTACTGTGTAGCTCCCAGAAGCTTTAAACTACTAACCTTGAAGACTATGTTTGTAAAGTCCTCCACTGTACCTCTGAGTGTATACAGATCTATTCCAAAGACAGCCAATTTCTATTCAAGTTCAGATATACAGCTGAGGAATTAACAGGATTGCTCAATAAATCCAAACTGTTGGTTTACCCTCAAGTGCTATGAGAAACACAAAAGTGGTATTATTCATTCACCAATATAAAGAGAGAACTTTGACTCAAGGTGTAAATGAAATTACACTCCATGAGGCCTCAAGTCTCTCAAGAGTAAGGCACATCTTTTGCCCATTGAGGTCAAACCAGGCAGTCCTCTGCTATATATGTATTGGGAGCCTTGTACCAGGTTATATATGCTCCCTGGTTGGAGGCTCAGTTTCTGAAGGATTTCAGGGGTCCAGGTTAGTTGAGACTGCTGGTCTTTCTATGAGGTCACCCTCCTCTTCAGCTTCTCTCAACCTTTCCCTAATTAAATCACAGGTGTCTCTGACTTCACTTCAATGGTTGACTTATGTTTCAGTCAACTGATCATTTGGCCTCTCAGAGGACTGGCATGCTCGTCTCTTGTCTATAAGCACAACATAGCATCAGTAATAGTGTAAGGTCTCAGAGGCTTCCATTGATACGGATCCCAAGTTGGGGCTGTCACAGGACCTCCTTTCCCTCTGTTTCTTTTTCATTTTTGTCCCTGCAGTTGCTTAAACAGGAAAAATTCTGGATCAGTGTTTTTGACTAGGATGGAAATCCCATCACTCCACTTGATGCCTTGTCTGTCTACTGGAGATGAACTCTACAAGAACCCTTTCCCCATTATTAGCCATTTAATCTAAGGTCCCTCCCTTTGAGGACTGAGAGTCTCCAAACTACAAGGTCTCTGGTATATTCTAGAGGGTTCCCACACCTTCTACCTCCAGAGGTTGCCTGTTTTCATCCATTCTGCTAGCCCTCGAGGCTTCTCTCCTGTCTCCTTCCCCATACCTGATCGTGTTCTCCTTTTCCCTCCCTGCTCCCCTATCACACCCAGGTCCTTTAGGCCTTCTACCTCCTGTGATTGTTTTCTTCTCCCTCCTAAGTGGGATTGAAGCATCCTCACTTGGTCACTTTTCTGTGTTAATCTTCAGTTCTGTGGATTGTATCCTAGGTTTACTGTACTTTTTGGCTAATATCCAATTATTAGTGAGTACATATTGTCCAGGTCCTTTTGGGTCTGAGTTACCTCACTCAAGATGTTATTTTCTTGTTTTATGCATTTGCATGCAAAACTTGAGTTTTCCTCATTCTTACCAGCTGAATAGTATTACATTCTGTAAATAAACCACATTTTCTGTATCTATTATTCTCCTGAGGGACATCGGGATTTTTTCCAACTTCTGACTTTCAAAGATAAAGCCACTATGAACATAGTAGAGCACTTACTCCTGTGGTATGATTGCACATCATTTGGGTATATGTCCAAAAGTGGTATAGCTAGGTCTTCAAATGGTTCTACTTCCAAATTTCTGAGAAACATCAGATTGATTTCCAGAGTAGTTGTACCAGTTTGCAAACCCATAAGCAATGGAGTCTATTCCTCTTTCTCCACAACCTCAGAAACATGTCCTGTTATCTGAGTTTTGATCTTAGCCATTCTGATTGGTGTAAATGTAGAATTTATGTACCCTTTCAAGGACTGTATTATCTTCATGAGATAGGATTTTAGGCCACTATCATGCTTTCAGGGGTTTTGGGTCTATCCAGAGTTTGCTGTGGTAGAACGGTGTTCTGATGGTGCCAACATATATTGGCTTCTGTTGCTTATAGTCTTGAGCTTGCCTCTCGCCATTTGGTTATTTCTGGGATTACCTGGCCTGGGTATTTCTGTCTAGAGCCTGCTTCCTGTGTTCCTGGGTTGCTGCAGGCCTCCTTGGAGACCTGTGCCTCTGACTGCAGCAGATCTTCTGAAAGGCCTTCATACTATGGAGCTTTCAGAGGACTAGGCACACAGATGATTTGTTACCCAGGTGGTAGCAGATATCCTAGGAAGCTGTCAGACTGTGGGGTCTGTTGTCTTTCATGCAACAGATCTCCTAGAAAGCCTTCAGACTGTGGGGTCTTCAGAAGGCCAGACAGACTTATGATCTGCCCTGGTGGAAGGTGTAGACCAGAAGGGAGGTAGAGTTGGTGTTGAGGGTATCGGTCCTGAGTTCACTGGGATCCTTGGGGGTTCCAGCTGCTGTGTTTATTTGGAAGGCTCCCTTATCTGTTACCCTGGGTGAAGTAGATCTCCTTGGAAGCCTTCAGACTGTGGGGTCTTCAAAGTAGCTTAGAAGCTGATAATTTGCTCTGGCAGAAGGCACAGTTGGGAAGGGAGGTATAGTTGGAACAGAGGGGATGGGCCTGAGTCTGCTGTGCTCCTCAGGTTTCCCAGCTGCTGTGGTTATTTGGGAGGTTCCCTTACTGATTACCCTGGGTGCAGTAGATCTCCTGGGAGGCATTTCAACTGTGGAGTTTTTCAGAGGGGAAGACAAGCTGATGATCTGCCCTCTATTTTATTTATATTAATATTTATTCAATTATATACATATACAAAAGCACTTGCAGAGACATAGAAAAATGTAAGCACATTAATTCAAAAGGACTTACTGAAAAATTATAGAATTTTTCTTGATATCCTTAAGGAAATATATAAACTATTGGTTAGGGAGGCCTTTCAAAAATACAACCATTAACAACCATATTTTATAATTGAAGACTACCAACATACCACATCTCTTCAACTACACTTCTTAATATCATAGTTACCAAGGGAGCAGTCTGTAAGAACACAGAACCCAACAGCTTTTGAGTAATCACAATCTATGTTACTCAAGTACAAGGATCAATTCAAATCTTCAATTGACAAGATATATCATTCTATAGAAATGGCTTAATTACCAGTTTAATGAATTTTTTCTACCAAATCAATATCTGCCCTTGTGGAAAACTCTATTTAATCCTCAAGAAAAGAACTAAACATACAGCGAATGCAATGATTATTACTATATAGACTTGGGTGGGCTTTTCTAAGTAATACTGAAAAAAGGTTTCTACAAATACAATTTGAACGTGACATTTCTTGGCAGAATAAAAACTCACAGCTGATGATTACTAGTAAACTCTCTCTTACTTGCTATTGTCTTACGAACTGAATTTGAAGTTCTCCTCAGAGACTTTCAGTTTTGATATTTTCTAAAATGGGGGCGGCAGATGTGAAAATATCTATTATTCTCCTGATGTAATTTTCATCTGAGAGTCTTACTGCTGAATACGTTCATGCTTTCTTCTTTGTGAACTCTGACTGGTTTGTTTAACTCAGCTGTTCTAGCTCAAACTCCTCTCAGCCACATACAGAATTGCTCTGTTTGGGCTCAAAATAACTTTGGCATTTGTTTTAATCTTCTGGGTCCTTATTCTCTGGCTCCAACAGTCTCTGCTGACCTACAGTGAACTGCATGAACTTACAAATGAACTCAACTCTACCTTACTTGTACTCACTGCACTGACTCCCAACTGACTCAACTGAACTAACACTCTCCCTCCCTCCCTGTACTGTTCTTAAATAGATTGTTTTTCTGAAAATTGGGTGTATCCTATCTCTGACACATTCTCTCAAATCCTCTGATTCCTCATTTTGTTTGTCCCTCAATTAGAGGTCATTGCTTGAGATTAAAGGTATATACTAAATGATTTCCAACAGAGAGATTAAAGGTGTGTGATAAGGGTGTGTCTATATATTCCAGCCAGATCACATAGACTGAGGAATTCAATTGTGATCCCTTGTCAGAGCAGTCATGTTGCTGGATTAAAATTCCTCTACAAATCTTCTTTTAAAGTCTTAACAGTAAGTAGCACTCCTCCATGACCTCTGTTTCAGCTCCTGACATCAAGGTTCTTGTACTATTTCAGTTCCTACCCTGACATGTATCAGTGACAGATTGTTACATGAAAATGTAAGTGAAATAAACCTTTTCCCACTCCAGTTGCTTTGGGTCATAGCATTTTATCATAACAATAGAGAGCCTCACAAATCAATTAATCAATAAATATAGCATTGCAATATTTTTAATTAAGTATATCAACATTATTATATTAATTAATTATATCAACATGTTCCTCCCTTTTCTTACTTCAATCACTGCCATGTACCCATGAGCTTCCTCTCAAAATACTGGCCTTGTTTTCTTTAATCATTACCATTACACTCATATGCACACATACCTAAATACACAAATACAATCTGTTCAATTTGATTAGTGTTACATGTCATTACATAATTTTAGTGATGATCTTTTGTTATTGAGTATTCAGTTTGGTGGTTCATTACTAATGAAGAATGTTTCCCCAATCTCAGCAGTTCTCAATTGCCTATAGTTCTTTTTCCCTTAAGCGATATCTTCCTTCATCATAATATGTCTAATACTGTAATTATCGCAGGCAAAAAACACTGTTGCCTTCTTTGGGCCTCTTTCAGTGAGTAGATCATCCTAACTCAATTAACTTGATCAAGACAATCCCTACAGTAACAAACAGAGTTTTGTCTCATAGTAATTCTAGATTGTGTTAAGTCAGTAATTACCAATCAGGTAATTATAGCCCAAAATCAGAACACTGAAACATTGCATGTTTATATTCTGATGAAAATATAACTATCATTCCTTTTCTGAAAATTTAAAGTCATAATATGGGCAGAATGTTAAAATATAAGGAAGAAACTGGCAATGTAATAAACAATAATAAAATCTTTATAACAAAATGTTTAATTTTCTGTATTGACATTCAGAATGAATGCAAAAATTGCAAAATTTCATTAGTCAATGAAGTGATATATGTTTTGTCTGCATGTATTTTTGAAAGCTGGCACTTCTTGAGGTCTTGAATCTTAGAATGATTGTATGTCCTGTGGCCACTGAGGTTTAGATTCATGCTGTTAAAAGCCAAATTTTACCTCACAGCATTTCTGTACATGATAACTATCAATTTGCATGCACAGATCATAATCACAGTGGTATATTTTCAAACATTTTGCTTTTAGATGCATTACTTTGTAAATTTCATTTAACCCAAATGGATCTTTAATTTAGGTAATTAGCATTAGTATATTGAGTGTATCAGTCAAAAAAATGTATCTTGTTGTGAAAGGTGGCATATGAATTGTTCTGCCATGGTTTTGTATTATTGTTAAATAAAGTTTACAATAAAAATGCGCATAAGGATTATTTTATATTAAATTATTTTTATACCTTTAAAATTTATTCTTAAGGATTTTATTTTCACATTTTATTTTGATATTTTAGATATGTTTTATATATATTAGTATTTAGGATTATAGTGGTGTATACTGTATTTGGGATTTATGGGTACACTTAGTTCATGAATGAAAAAAATGCCTATTTGTGAATTCTAACCTGATAAACTTGCTGATAAGTATGTATTCATTTTATGCTCCTTAAACAACACAATTTATATTTAATCTTTATTTAATTTATTTCTGGACCATATAAATAATATATTGTTTAAAATATTTCCATCACTATTCCTAATTTCCAGTTGACCTGAATTTTTCTCAGCCAGTTTTTTTCATAATTCAATATGTAATGTACCCTATAGTTCTAGAGCTAATTGGTGCCCTAATTTGCACAGCTTTGGACTTGAACTGATAAAGGCAACATAATGATGACACAATTATCATAAAGCTTGACTCAAATGGATTGTGTTTTTGAGCAAGTAGCACCAGCACCAGCCTGGAAATATAGCAAATTTTTCATAAATAGTACAAATGAAAAGGAGGCTTAGCCACTTTCTGTAGAGAGGTCTTTGTAGAGGAGTAGTGCCAGACTGTACTCATCTGGGATAAAGAAGCCACATTTTGTACTTTCTGCAAGTAGTGGTTTGATGGGTCTATGACATTAATGTTGTTGACATGACCATACTTATGCTGACAGTACATGATCTTTGAGGGTTTTATATACTCTCCACACACTGGGAATATTTTTTCACCTTCTATGTTCTGGAATAATGTATGGAACATTGAAATCTCCCTTAAATATTTGTTGGTAAAACAAGAGAAGTCAAATTCATCTGTTTCTGTCATGTCCTTTACTTTAATAGCTGTACATATTTACTTTTTCATAGCAAGTAAGATATACGCTATGTCCAGCTTTTTCAGATGGAGGGTAATTATTTTCTGAGTTTGTGAAGCTATAAGAGATACTTAGAGAATGTATTTCAATTATTAATATAAGAAGCCTTAAGTCTTTCAAGTTATATGATGTAAACATGTTGTATACATGGTCCACCTAAGAAAAATTGAAGTTAGACAACTTCTACTATTTTCTTCTTATTATACCCAGTGAGATTATACAGCTATAGAAGATTCAGATTATACTGAATGTACTAGTCAGACTTTTCATGACTGTGATAAAATTTTGAGAAAAACATTTCAAGCAAGGATAGATTTTTACTGGCAATTTCAGGTTTCACTCCATTGTCAGTTATTTCTAGGGTAGAGTGAAAGGAGAAAAGAACAGCCAAAGCACATGGTAGAGCCAAGTTGATCATGTTGTGATCAGCAAAAAGTAGAGAGAGCGACAGATGGGAAAAAGCTGGAAAGAAAATAAATTGTTAGATTTGGGAATCAAATTTTCAATACACCAAGCTGTAGAAGGTTCTATATTCAAATTGTAAAAATTACTCATACTATTCATAAATGATTGATGTTAATATAAAAGAGGTTAATCTGTGGCAACAAATTATTTGACTGTTTTTGGTTGATAATTGCAAATTGCATTTGAGCAAGAAAACTGGTTTAAACTGTTAAATAGGTTATAGGTTACCTACAGGTCTTAATTATTTCCCATTTCTATCCTCTCATAAATAATAGACATTTGACTCTAGAAAACAATTTACCTGCATTACAATGAAATTTCTTCACATGCATTTTTTTCTTATACAAGTTTTAAAGTACTAAAAACCTATGATCTATATATGGAACATTTTTAGAGTAATATAAAACATAATGATATAACCACCTACAGATGCTAGGGTATTATCATAATAATTAAAATAATTCCAACTGGAAATCTGCTTTGCATAAGCCAAAAAGGTTAATTACATGCTGCTAGAGTATAAATGTTTAAAAGTAAGTGATAAAGATATTAGCCTTTATGTAGCTCTATTTTCTAGAACATGTAATCCTGCTTTAAAGAAAATTTTTCTGTCTAGTTTATAATTTGTAGTTCATAATAGCAACACTTACACATTAACTTACACTTACTAACACTTACACTAATTAACTAATGAATATGTGTTGTGTCTTTTGGATGCTTTTAAATGGAATGTTTTTATCTCAGTATTGTTCTCTTCTCCTCTCATTTTTTTTCTTCTTTGGTGCTCACATATGTCATAATACAGACATTTAGTATATTCAAGCTATGCAGCAATACATATTCAGTTATTTCAATAATTGAGTACAACTTTGTGACAAAAAGTATCTGTTTAACATAATATGGGAAACATATTGATCAAAGGAAAAACTGAATTTTCGATATTGTGACAATTATCAAAGCCAATTTGCCAAAAAAAAAAACAAAAAAAATAACAACCCAACATTTCCTTTCATGATTAATGGCTGTTTCATTGTTCTCATAAAAAGTTTAATTTAAAATTAAGAGCATTATATGCATAGTAAACACTATGATTATTATATATATATATAAACATACACACATATATTATATAATATACATATCTATATATGTATATATCACACGCTATTTGTCTGTCTCTCTTTCTGTTTATCTACCTGTCTGCCTACCTATCTGTCTAACTAGCTAGTTAGATATATAGGCAAGGCTTGACTTTGATTCATAGAGATCTGCCTCCCTTTGCCTCTTGAGGGATAGTATTGAAGTTATACACTCCTACTTCAGCATGTAATTTTTTTAATTTACTTCCAGAAAATGAACAGATAAAATAAATAAAAGGATATTCATTATGATACAGCAGACACCACAACCTATTTCCATTCTGTTATATTCCACTGCTTCATAGGGCACATGTCACACAGGTCCATTTAATTTTGAATCATTTTTTTTCTCAAAATAATTTCAGATTTTATCATTTAAATATATGTTATAAAATAATAAAAAAATAGAAATATTCTAGATGTGAACTGGTAAGAAAATCAGGAATTTGGCAACATTTATGTGTTCTGTGTGTTTGTTGACAATTTTCATATATAAGACTTTTTTTTTTAATTTGTTTTTTTTTTTTCGATACAGGGTTTCTCGGTATAGCCATGGATGTCCTGGAACTCACTCTGTAGACCAGGCTGGCCTCGACCTCAGAAATCTGCGTGCCTCTCCCTCCTAAGTGCTGGGATTAAAGGCACGTGCTACCACTATCCAGCAATATGCAAAACTTTTAACTAAACCTGCTTTTCATTTTTGCAGTGATTGCTAATTTATATAAATCAACTCTATTATATTTTATATGTAACAAGCAGTTAAAAGATAGCAGTATAATTCTAATAACAAATAGTTTAACACTACAAAATCTGATTCAAAACCTGAGCAGTCACATTTGTACCAGATTTAAAAGGGGAGAGTGGTAGGTGATGTGTTTATAAAAAGACAAAGAGGTATAAGATATGTTATATGGGGGTATGGCAAGGTGTTGGGGAAGGGGTTGTCTCAGCAGGCCTATGCAGAGGCATCCCTTCCCCCTGAGGGACCAGCCACATGATGTGTAATATAGAATAGAGTTTATTCAGGGCATGGGAAGGGGAGTTAAGAGGGTTGTAGAGGCAAAGAAAGGGAGAGAGAGAGAGAGAGAGAGAGAGAGAGAGAGAGAGAGGAAGAAGAAGGAGGAGGAGGAGGAGGAAGAGAGAAGAGAAGAGAAGAGAAGAGAAGAGAAGAGAAGAGAAGAGAAGAGAAGAGAAGAGAAGAGAAGAGAAGAGACCAGCCATGATTGTGAGCATGTGGATATAGCGGGGTGGGGGGAATAATGAGTCAGGCCTACCTGGCTGTTGCCAAGTAACTATGGGGAGGAGTTTAGACAGAATGCTAACAGTAGGGGGAAACAAAAATATATTTTGTATTTCAAGGCTTGATTAACATCAGAGAAATGATATGAATCCACATTTATTAATGTATTATCTGTGATCTAATTAAGATACTTCATATAAACCATTATATATCATGGAAAATAACAAAAGAAATGAATAGCTTGATATTTCTGTGAGGCTCAGATTTTAATATGGTTCAGGGTAAATTTTTAATATGCTTTATGATAAACTTTTTGATATGGCTTGAGGTGAAATTTTCTTGATAATTATGAGGAGACTGATAAAAATCTATGTTTATACCTGTATTATAATATTTGATGTCACTAGACAGTTTTTCATAAAATAGCAATGCAACTGGGATATGGCCCATAACTCCTGCTAGTACATTCATTACTGACACAAATACTGTGGAGCAGTTTGTCTAGGCCCTTGTTTCTAGTCTTGTACCTGGTTATAAAGCAGAGTACATATTAAATTTAAGTTTATTTCTGGGCTTATCATTTATCACTTGCAATAGTTAAACTCCTATTATTTTCCTGCAGAGATTTGCAGCACAGTTATAATTCTGTATGTACTTGGCTATTAAAGACATTTTGTAGCCTCTATCAAAGTATATACCTCATACAAAGCATGAAATAGAAACATCTACAGAAATAATTATACTCAATAATTTTGGAATGCTTATTGTATATAGGTATTATACAATTTGGTTGCTGAACAAATATATATATGCCTAAATTTAATTGTTTACACAATCATTAAGTTGGTTCTACTACCCTCATTTTAAGGAATGTATGAAATCTAAAGATTTAAAACACGTTAAGTTATGTTAGTCTAGCACGGGAAACTCTCATGTTTACAAATACCATAGCATCAAATGCATCATGTTTTCTAGTGTCCTGTTTTTAAAAACAAGTTATGTTGAAGTGCAGGCATATATTTTTCTGAATGTACTTTAATTAAGGTTCAACCTCCTGTCTAGCCCTCCACACCAGAGGTAGTGTAAAGGAAAAGTTATTAGATACAGGGAACTGAATCGGTTTAGAAATAGTTCTTTGGGGCAATTACAAACTTTGTTGTTCTCAATTCAGTCCACTAGCAAATGCCAAATGAGAATCAGCAGCTGGGGACCAGTTCACTTATCACACACATCAGCAGGGCAATTCAATCCAGAAGAAAATGTGAGGCTTGCCAACTGGCTAGAGTTCTACAGCGTGACAAGAAGCCATAGCAACCTCACAAGAAGTTCTTTAACAAGTTTTTCTCTATGAAGTCACAAGGGAAGCTCAGCAATGCAATGTAAGGCAAATCAGAAACTAATACCTGTGTGTCTTCAGCAAAGACCAGTGAGGTGAAGCAAAGCAAATATATGCTCAAGCTCTCATTGTCTGTATGGTCAAGTTTATACTCTTTCTATATTTAATCATACATCCCTTTTTTGTTTCTGTTAAGCAAAACATCCTTTCATTTAGGTCTGATTCACCAAAGCATTCTTTCACATGTCTGCTTTAGCAAAGCATTCTTTCACCTGTGAGCCCCAGCAAAACATCCTTTGACATAACTGACTTTCCAAAGAAAACAGAAGTTTCCATTTCATTGAACCTAAGAAATATTTAGGCATTAATTTCTAAAGGAACAAGATAGAAAAATCATTAATGAATAACAGGTTTTCCTGAAAAATAGA
Source organism: Tokudaia tokunoshimensis (assembly GCA_036184795.1). NCBI lineage: Eukaryota > Metazoa > Chordata > Mammalia > Rodentia > Muridae > Tokudaia > Tokudaia tokunoshimensis. The sequence continues at coordinate 76,505,090 of BTHU01000023.1, forward strand.
ACTAATAGATACAAATCTAAAAATGGAAGTATAAAACCAAAATATTTTCTTCTGAGTAGTAATTTAAATTGAATGACCTTTCTGTCAAAGAAGTAATACCAAAAATTAAAAACAAAAAAAACCACAGAAAGCTCCATAATTCAAGTTTCATTGTTACTTGAGTTTACTTGAGTTGTTGAGTTTACTACTGTAATGATGCTTTTTAGGCATCTTCATAGAATTTTGTTGAGCATTTCATGAATTCTACCAAACTGTTTTGGTGCTAGAATGTTTTTGATACATAAGCATCTCATTACTAAGTTAGTCATGAAAAGAGAGAATAATGTCGAATGAAAATTATGCATTGAAATAATCTAAATTGATGAGATATTTTTAGATATTTCAAAATCTATGTTTATAGATGAGGCTGTAATAGATAAACAGAACTGAAATTAGAAAGATAATAGTGGTAAAATTATACAAAAGTAAAAATAACATTATTAAATACTGAGTTTTAGAAATTAAAACCTGCCCTAAAATGTGATATTTTATATTACTTAGGATTTCTGTAGATTTTTAGGAAGATATTGAGGTATCATACATACATATGAACACACACTCATATGTATATATATATGTATATATATATATAATACATTAAAATAGAAATATGAGAAGAGACAATTTTAAGTATTAAGTAACTCCCTTACAGATAAAGTGAAAATCTAATGTTGCAATCATGTATAATACATTAACCAAATTAAAAAAAAAACAAGGGAAATCTTTTGTTAAAATAATGGCATGGGCTATTAAGCAACATTAATGTTAAAGAGAAAAGAATTTAAAATGTTTATATTCTTAAAGAGAAGACATTGATACATTTTAAAACCTCCTTTAGATCCTTAACAGTCAGATGTGATACTGATGTATATAAAATATATAAAAGCAGTTTTATACGTGTTTTCTCACAGATAGGATTCTACCTTGGGGTGCCCTCTTATTTCCAAATTGTTACTCTGTTATATTTTTAAAACACAAAGCCCATTTCAAGTTCACTGTAAAAGGGGAAGAAAACCATAGGGGATCAAGTACTTGAAAGGGGAAAATTCTTTGCAATTTACCAAACAAGTAAAAGGAAATTGTAATGGAAAATAAAAAAAAGGCTGTGGTTTCCACATAGTGCGAATATAATACTGAAACAGGGTACCCTCTTGTTCCAAGTATCTCTTACAAATTTTTTGTTCAGTATTGTTCCAGTAAATACTTCTTCCTCATTTATCTCAAACATATACCATTTGTAATATTTATGCAAGTTTAAAGTTAGAAATTATACCTATAATTTGCCTATAATTCAAGAAATAAATGTTTCAATCCATATGCATTGTATCTGCGTGGGTAATGCTGAAACTTGAAACATATTAATGAGCATCTAAACTAATCAGATATAATGTAAAACACCTGTTTATAAGCTGCAAATTACTTAAAATTGTCTTACCTTAAATTTAATATGAACTGTAAGAAAGAAAACTGTTGTAGATATTTAGCATGTATTATTAGTCTCCATGTCCATACAGCAGTTAATTTAAGAGTAACTAAGATGAGAAGATGAACTATTAATCTAAATGCCTCTGTCCTCATTGGGATATAAAATTTTAGTAAATAGATTGTGCTTACTACTGGCTTTGTGTTATTAATAAAATATTTCAATAGAATTTTCTCTTCTTAGGTATTTACAACCCTCATAAAAAGCTCTTAAGAAGATGAGAATTGGAATATTTCTTTCAGAAAGATTGAATCAATTTAAATTGTTATTTTATATTTATTTATGTATATAAAGCTTTGTTCAAAATTTCCCCATTCCATCTCCTTTAGCTCCTTCCCTATCCCATTACCACTTTCCTGTTCAGATTAGTATACTGTGCTTAAGAGTTCTCTCTCTCTCTCTCTCTCTCTCTCTCTCTCTCTCTCTCTCTCTCTCTCTCTCTCTCTCTCTCTCACACACACACACACACACACACACACACACACACACACACACACAGCATTTGATCTATGCTCATCTCAATTTAGAATTGCGTAATACCAAAAGCAGCTTCTCAGCACTGTTCAGAGAAGCTCATGTCTAGGGGTATAAATATAGTTAGAAGGCAGGTGGATATCATGAGTATTTAGTGTAATAAAAATAGCAGGATCTACATTAAGGACTACCATCTCTGCAATCCAGGGCTTTGGATCACAATTTTAGTATCAGGCATGGAATTTCCTACTGTGAAGCAAACCTTAAATTCAATTAGAAGGTAGTTAATTACTCCATAATAATTATGCCACTATTACACAAGTGGGAACATCTTGAATGGTATTGTGATATGCAGAGCCCAGCACTGGGTAAGCTCAGAGGTAACTTTTCTCTCCCTGCAGTCTGCATAGTGCCTATGAAAGTCAGTCAGCAGAGCAGAAGCCTAACAGTCAGCTTGTGATCTGCTTTTTTATATAGTGCAGCCAAAGAGTATGGTACCTTAGCAATAGACTTTTGGTATGTAGACTTGCAATGTAGTATAACCTGTTGATGTGGAGACACCTAGAGCCTCCATGTCAACAACTTACAGGAAACTCTTCAAGCCTTGCATTGCAATTTTTATTTAACAACCCACATCTTATGGGGGAGGCATTTTCTACTCATTCAGAATAATTCCCCATAAATATTTTAAAATAACATTTTAAATTTACTGGTAAATTTACAGAGTTTTTCATACATGCTTAGTTTTTGATAATCCAACTCTTGCTCTCTCTTCTAAAACATACCCTACCTTCACTCACACTTAACTCTTTAATTCACAATATAGACCTCTCTTCTTTCACTTCACATGTATTGAGTTGTGAAATATAGTCAATGGAGTTTATCATATATCCTTCCTTTCAGTCAGACTCACCAACCCTCTTCTCTGCTTCACTCACACTCCCATTCTCATATGTGTTCAAACATTTCCATCTCTGGTGTTACACTTCAATACATTTGTTTTAATTCTAATATGTCATTGTTTTTCCTTTAATGTGTCCCTTTCCCAAATGCCACTTTCTGTTTTCCTCATGGACTCCAAGATAAGCAGAGAAAACACAATTTGAAGATAGGATCCACATTTTATGGATAATATGCAGGATTTTTCTATCTGGGCCTGAGTCCCATTAGCAAGAATAGTTTTGTCTAACTTGAATTAATTTACTATGAAATTCAATTCTTCTATAAAACTGAGTGATATTCTATTGTGTTTATGTAACACATTTTTCAGATTAACTCATTTGTTGCTGACCATCTAGGTTAATTCTATTTCTTATAAATTGTAAATAGAGAAACAATACATATGAATGTGAAAGATCTATGTAGTATGAATTAAAAAGTCCTCAGGATATATGGTCCAGAGTTGTATAACTGGTTCATATTGAAACTCTACAGTTTTTCAAGAACCCATTAAACTGACTGCAAATATAGCAGTGTATAATTCCACCTTGACCATATTTATGCCAGTATTTTTTGTCATTCACATTGTTGATAATGGCCACTGTGTTTGTGGTGAGGTGGAAAGATTCAATATCTTTGGCATTATATTATATTTGAAATAATATGCTTATTTTGTCATTTATTGGTCAAATTGGGTTACACTTTAATGGCATCACAGACATGAGCAGATGGCTCAGACTGTAAAAGTGCTTCCCAGGGAAGTCTGATATTTTGAATTCAATTCCTAGGACCCTAGTAAATAGCACAATGGGTGGTGAGCATTTGTAATCCCAGAAGCCCTATGGGGAGATGACAGGCAGAGACAGTTAATTCACCTGGAAGTTTTTGAGCCATCAAGCTTGGAGGACACAGAAGCTGAAACAATGGGAGTAACCCAGTGAAAAGAGAGAACCAATGACTTAAAGGTGTCCTCTGACCTCCACACATGCTGTGTACGACCCTACATAGCACTATTAATAATACAAATTTGAAAAACATTTTAGAAGAAATACAATATTGTAGTAAATTTTCTGGTGAGCATTTGTTTACCCTTTTTTATCCCTTATATGCTAATTATCTTTTCTTCAGGCAGTGATTTGAATCTCCTGGCTATAAATATTTTCATTGTGCACAATTTTATCCCACGAATCTGCATGATTTAGAACATCATTGTAATCCTTCATATATTTTCAAAGCTATAATAGAAAAAATACTTACATGGTAAATAATCAGAGATGGAAGAATACAATTCTTTTATATGGATAATATATGGAATATTTTTATATTATATGGAATATAATGTTTTTTATGGATTTTCTATTAAAATTCTTATTGTATGACTAAATTAACATTTTAAAAGACATCTATCCAATGGAAAAAAAATTAAAAAAATGGTAATTGGTTTGATAAAATACAAATGCATTTTTAACAATAGAAAAAAAGGCTATAATGATCATGTTTTTACCACTTACATGTAATAAATTAAAATATTAATATCAAGTTAAAATATATAAAATCAATAATGAAATACTTTGTATGAAATAATAAATTCTATTTTTTGTGTAATAAACTTTTCATATTGTAGTAGAAGACAAAAAATGGTTACAGATATTTATATAAAAATATTATAAAATATATAATATAACTGTTTTAGCCACTGCTCTATTCTTGATAGGAGAAACCATGACCAAGGCAAATTATCAGAGAAAGCATCAAATTGGGCCTTGCTTAAGTTTTAGAGGGTTAGACTATGATTACTATGGCAAGAAACTTGATTGTCATCGGGTATGGCACTGTAGTAATAGTTGATAAACTATATTTGATATATAAAAATACATTAGAAAGAAGGAGTAATAATGGACCTGGCAGAGGCTTTAGAAACCTGTCCCCTCTCCCCAGTAACAAACCTCCTCCAAAAAATCCATATGCCTTAATCTTTCCTAAATAATCTACCAACTGTGAACCAAATATTCAAATATATGATCCTACAAGGGGCAGTCTCTTTTAAGCCACCACATTCTACTTGAAGAACTCCATATGCTTGTAGCCATTTTATAATGAAAGATGCACATAGTTCAAATTGAAAAGACTCCACAGTCTGTGTGATTCTCAAGAATATTTAAAAATTTACAGTCCTTTTCTGAAACTCCAATCAATCTCTTAACTGTAACCCATTATAAATGAGAAAAGCAAATAACATACTTCCAACAGGCAATGACACAGAATATGTATTACTATTCTAAAATAGCAGAAAGTGGGCAGAATGAGCAAACACTGAGGCAAAGGAAGGCTAAAAACCAAGCAGAGCATTCTCCAAATCCTGCATCCCCTGTGTGAGGCTCAAAGGCTTTTCAAAATCCTACTTCTTCCAGTTTTGTTGACTACTACACAGTTTGCTTTTATTTCCTGCATTCTACTCCTCTTGAGTGAGTTTGGTTCTTTTTGTTCTAGAGCTCTCAGGTGTGTGGTTCAGTTGTTAGTGTAAGATCTCCCCAGTTTCTTTACAAGGGTATTTAGTTATTTGAAATTTCCTCTTAGCGCTGCTTTCACTGTGTCCCATAAGTTTGGGTATGATATGTCAATATTTTCATTAAATTTCAGAAAGTTTTTAATTTCTTTCTTTGTTTCTACCCTGGCCAGGTTATCACTGAGTAAAGAGTTCTTCAGTTTCCATTAGTAAGTGGGCTTTCTGTAGTATTTGCTGTTATTGAAGACCAGCCTTAGGCCATGGTGATTTGATAGAATACATGGTATTATTTCAATCTTCTTGTATTGGTTGAGTGTTGTTTTGTGAGCAATTATATGGTTGATTTTGGAGAAGGTACCAAGAGGTGCTGAGAAGAAAGTGTATTATTTTACTTAGTTTTAGGGTGAAATATTCTGTAGATATCTGTGAAAGTTTACTCTCTTAGTTTCATTGTGTCTCTGTTCAGTTTCTGTTTCAATGACCTGTCCGTTGGTGAGAGTAGGATGTTGAAGTCTCCCGCTATTATAGTGTGGGGTTCAATGCATATTTTGAGCTTTAGTAAAGTTTCTTTTATGAATGTTTGTGTTCTTGCATTTGGGACATAGATGTTCAGAACTAAGATTTTTCTTGGTGGATTTTACATTTGATGACGTGTCCTTCTTCAATAAAAAATGGGGTATAGAAATAAACTGAGATTTCATGACTGAGGAATCTCAAATGCCTGAGAAGTACCTAAAGAAATATTCGACGACATTAGTGATCAGAGAAGTGCAAATCAAAACAACCCTGAGATTCCTCTTATACTAATCAGAATGGCTAAATTCAAAACCTCAGGTGACAACACATGTTGGAGAGGCTGTGGAGAAAGAGGGACACTCCTACATTGTTGGTGGGATTGCAAACTAGTACAACCACTCTGGAAATCAATCTGGAGTTTCCTCAGAAAACTGGAAATAGATCTACCTGAAGACCCAGCTATACCACTCTTGGGAATATACCCAAAAGATGCCCCTCCATGCCACAGGGGCACATGTTCTACTATGTTCAGAGTGACCTTATTTGTGATAGCCAGAAGCTGGAAACAACCTAGATGTCCCACGACAGAAGAATAGATAAAGAAAATGTGGTTCATTTACAAAATGGAATATTACTCAGATATTAAGAACGAGGACATCCTGAGTTTTGCAGTCAAATGGATAGAAATAGAAAATATCATCCTGAGCAAGGTAACTCAGATCCAAAAGGATACGTATGCTATATATTCCCTAATAAGTGAATATTAGCAAAAAAAAGTACAGAATACCCAAGATGCAGTCTGCAGAACTGTAAAAGGTCAGCAAGCTGAAGTGCTCAAGTGAGGATGCCTCAGTTCCATTTGGGAGGGAGAAGAAAGCAATCACAAGTGGAGAGGTAAGGGAGGGACCTGGGAGGGAAGGTGGATAGGTTGGTGGGAGTCAGGGGGAGAAGGGAACCTGATCTAGTATTGGGTGAGGGAAAAGGGCTGAAGCCCTGAGTGCCAGCAGATAGAAAGTAAACAGGCAACCTCGGGAAATAGGAGATTGGGGAGGACCCTCCAGAATAGACTAAAGACCTTGGAAGGGAAACACTTTCAGGACTCAAAGGGAGGGACCTTAGATGAAATGCCCTACAGTAGGGGAGAGGGAACTTATAGTGCCAACATCTAGCAGGTAGACCAGGCCTCAAATGAGGGAGAGGGGGGCTACCCCACAGTCACAACTGTGACCCATAAGTGTTCTTGTTTGAAAGAATTACAGGGATGGAAATAGAGTGGAGTCTGAGGAAAAGAAGGTTCAACAACAGGCCCAAAGTCAGATCCAGCTCAAGGGGAGGTCCCAAGGCCTGACACTATTACTGAGGCTATGGAGCACTCACCAAATGGGACCTAGTATGGCTGCACTCTGTAAGACCAAATAAGCAGCTGAAACAGTCAGATGAAGATATTTGAACCCAACCAATGTACAGAAGCAGCTGACCTTGTTTTTGAGTTGGAGAAGGCTGAAAGAAGCTGAGAAGGGAGAGCCTGTAGGAGGACCAGCAGTCTCAATTAATCGAGACCCCTGGGATCTATCAAAGACTGGACCACTGAACGGGCAGCATAAACTAGCTAATATGAGGCCCCAAGCACACATACAGTAGTGGACTGCCAGGTCTGGGTTCATGAAGGATGATGCACCTAACATTCAGGAGACTGGAGGCCCCTCGGAGTTTAGAGGTCAGATGGGGTGGGGGGGTGGTGACATCCACGTGGAGACAGGGGTGGGGAGGAGGTATGGGATGTGGAACAGTTGGAGTGTGGACAGCGGGATGGGGGGGAAGGGTGATGAAATATGTGTAAAAAATAATTTTTTTTTTAAAAAAAGAACAGGATCCTCCGGGAGTGTCATGCCCAGTTTTCTGAGGAACTGTCAGACTGCTTTCCAGAGTGGTTGTACCAGCAGTGGAGGAGTGTTCCTCTTTCTCCACATCCTGGCCAACACCTGCTGTATCCTATGTTTTTGATCTTAACCATTCTGACTGGTGTGAGGTGGAATCTCAGGGTTGTTTTGATTTGCATTTCCCTAATGACTAAGGATGTTGAACATTTCTTTAGGTGTTTCTCAGCCCAGGGATATTAACCCAGAATCTCGGAATACCCAAGACGCAATTCATATATCAATAGATTTCCAAGAAGATGGAAGGAGAGACCCCTGGTCCTAGAAAGACTGGATGTAGGGGAATACCAGGACAGAGAAGCGAGAGGGGGTTGAATGGGGAACAGATGGAGGGAAGAGGGCTTATGGGACTTTCGAGGAGGGAGGAAACGGGAAAGGGGAAATCATTTGGAATGTAAATAAAAAAAATATGAGAAAAAAAGAACACTCATTAAAAGCAGACGTTAAAAAATTAAAGTTACAGTCAATCATGCCTTTATTTAAACATTTTGCATGTGAACACAGGACTTGGCCCTAATTTTACATGTATTGGTGCTGTTTTTCTCCTCAAACTGTACATTCTTTTTATCTTTTTGTCCTGCTAACTCCTTTTCACTTAGATCTACATAATAATCATTAATAACTATGTGGCATTGTCTATAGATGTTGTCTTAAATTTTCTACTGCTAATCATAATAGTTCAATTTAACCCAGTCAGATTTATTTGGATGAGAACTAAAATCAGTCCCATTCATTGATTAAGACCTTAGATACTTACACCACTTTATGTAAAGGTTACACTTGAATAAAAGCAACGGGCAACGGAAAGTGGGAAATATGAGCTTAGACCTAGATAAATACAAAATACAAAGCAGCATAAAGACATGTGCAGCATCAGCAGCAGGGCGTGTTCTAGCCGAGCGGCACCTTAGCCTTCCCTACCTTGTCGTCATCCTCGCAGGTCATTACGTTGGAGAAGGGGATCTCAGCCTTGAACATTTTCCGGCAGTGCATGAGCTGCACCAGCAGGTAGCAGACAGTCTTGAACTTCATCCTCTTGGCTGGTTTGATATCCGAGAGAATCAAGCCTGGAAATATCTATCCAAACACAAGTGTAGGGGAAAATATTGTCAACGAGACAATGTCTGGGAGATGGCCGTCTTCCCTGTGTCTGGCAGAAAGCCCATCAAGGAAGCACTGCCACATCCCACTGGGGCTCACACCTGCAGCCAGGCTTGCTGCCTGTTGGTCCCTGAGGGTTCTGTAAGCAACAGGGGACCAGACACTGACTCACAGCCAGGACACTTGGCCCGCACTCAGTACGGTGGCTCGTTGTGCCCTCTGAGGCAAACCTCGCTGTTTCTCTCATCTGTAATGGAGCAGGCAGACTGACAGGGACAGCTTTGCATTTCCCTTGTTTTTAAGACTCCATTCTAAGTTACCTTGCCCTTAGAGAGGCATGTCCCCCACCCTTGAGGTCTGAGGAAAAAAAAAATCACAAAATGTCCTTGGAAGTTGCAAAATAGACAGAGCAGAACAACTGCAGTTAGACTGCCCTCCAACTCCTCCATTGGGGACCCCACGCCCAGTCCAATAGTTGACTGCTAGCATCTGCCTCTGTATGTGTAAGCCCCCCACCCCCGGGGACAACCATGACATGCTCCTTTTTGTATGCACTTCTTATCATCCATAAGTGGTTAGATATTACTACAGTAGTGTTGCATTAAGTACATTACAGTCAGTGTAAGCAGTGTAAGCATTCATGTAAATTTTTTTCTGTTGCTTACAGTTCATAGTATAGTTGTTAAAATGAAGTAAAAATTATTGATTTGTCTGAATAATAATGTATACTTAGTTCACAAATAAGTCACAGAAAATTACATTATCTGAACCTGAACCTGGCATGATGATTAAATATTTATCTTATGTAAAAATATCAGATAAAATAGTATTTAATATGAATAAAAGTGAGTATATAATGAATTAAAGCACATGAGAGGAATTAAACATTAAAAATTTGAATTATACCTTCTCAAATATAAATGAAAGTGACAAGAACTAGACTACAACATTAAATATATCCTCCTGTGAGTAAATGCTATTATAATTACTAAACTGCAAGAATAATTTATGAACATAATAAAGATTCTTACTGCATAAAACTAATGCTATTAAGAGTGAGTTCATCAGTAATAATTTGACCACTTATTAAGTAAGAGTGACTAAAAACGTTTTAGACTTTGTTTGTAAAGATCACCTGGTGGTGATCACAGCCAAGCACTACAGACAAGAATACTTCTGTTCATTACTTTTTGGACGCATTATAAAATAAGATGACCAAAGACACATTAGGTAAGAATGTATTAACTTCTTATTACATGTTCTGAGAAACTGCCCATTGTGGGAGGGAAGCATATCAACAAGTGAAAGCCTGCCAATAGGAGCAAGAAAACAACATATCACATCCACAACTATAAAGAAAAAAGATGGACAAATGGAGGCGGGGTGCAGCTATAAACTCTTTAATATTCTCCATCAGTGATACACTTCCTTAAGCTAGGCTGACACTTTCCATAACATCTCTCAGAAATCAATAAGCTGGGATCAAGTTTTTAGATTCTTAACCCTATGGAGACATTTTCCTTCAGGCTGTCATAATTATGTATAATTATATTGAGTAATTTAGCACTATAGCATGCTCTAAATCAGGAGGAGGAGGAGAAGGATAAAAACGTACACTTAAACAAGTACCATATTCTCCAGAAATCTTCAAAGTAAGATTACAAAAATTTACAAATATTTTGATATAAGAATTTTCAATTACATTTCAGTACATTAAACTGTGATAATGGAAGACAGGTTAAGAGGAAAAAAGGGATTAACAGGAGACATAAGGACAGAGGAATGTGATCACAATACTTGTATACAAGCACAAAAGTGGCAAAATATAAAACCAATTAAATAATCAAACTCCTAAATGAAATAAAATACACCTCTTCCCTTGTAAGTAAAGTTCATTGTCATGGATATTCATTGTTCACTCATCTATTCATTCATGAATTCCAACACACATTCATATTTATGTGTGTTTATATAAATAAAATTTACATATTTATATATCATAAAAAATTTAGAAACAACATTGTACATTTATGTGATAAAATTAGTCAAAGCTATTAACTTACAGTAGTTTAAGTGGACAAAGTAATGGCACAGTAAAAATGCTCAGTTGTGTTCAGTATTAGTCATCAAATGAAATATGCAAATTCCAAAAATAACTTAGAAGTACATATCCAAAATTGTAAATATTATAAATACCTATAAAGTTATAGAATTGTTCCAATTCTAATTCTAGACATGATATCTCTTTACATAAAAACAATTGTTTACAGATCTTTTCTAGGGAGAATATTGGTTTAGTTAATAACTGATTGTAGATTTTCCTAAAATAACCATAATACATACAAGTAACATTAGATGAACATTTGAGAAAAAAATATATATACACACATATACATATATTCAATAACAGTTAATGAAAAGGGATTTTATAGATTTAACAAAGAGTGTGACAGATACACAACAATCACAAGTTAGGAGTTCCCCATAAACACCAAACTAAGCCACAAGATACATGCAGAAGACCTGGTTCAGACCACTGAAGGCAACTTGCTTTGGGTCTCTCTAGGCAAAATACTTTTGTACACTGCATAAAAGTTATCTTTTTGTTATTCAAATGTTGATTTATCTGCCCTCATATCAACCACGAACATACACATGCCAGTCTGAGGCCCCTGGCAGAAATATAGCAGAGTTCTGGTTGGTCAGGTCTTAGTGGGAGAAGATGCAGTTAATCCTGGAGAGACTTAAGCCCCCTGGGAAGGGGGAGTCCTGGTCAGGGAAGTAAACTTTCAGAGCAAGGAGTAGGATGAATGGGATGAGGAACTGTCGGAGGCGGGACTGGGAGATAACCAACAGGCTTATAAGTAAATAAAATAATAAGAATTGGAGGAACAAAGGAATCTCCTGTCTCAAGTTTGTGTGAACAATTCTTACCATTTATTCTCAGCCTTGTCAATAAATGCTTATCACCCAATGGCTGGGCAGAAGAGAGATCAGGGCAGAGTTTCTACCAGCCAGGAAAAGAGAGAAAGAGGATGGGAGATTCATATCACCATGTGCAGACTGTCTGAGAAGATTCCATGAGCAAAAACATCTCAAGTCCAAAGAGACAGATCAATAATATGGAAGTATCATGCAATAGGTCTGGGAGGGAGCCAGATTAGCATTGATTATTATAAATCACTTAATTGTCTTATACTGACCTGCAGCTTGAAATAAACCTTGTTTCTCTGTGCCATAAATGGACACTAACAGTTAAAGTAATACAGTTACAGGATTAATTAACTGCTTACATTTCTATTAAAAATAGTTAATTTTCGAGATCTCAATGTAGTTTTGGTTTGCATTTAGCTGTTCTCTAAGTATGTTGAACATTATATTCCTTTCATCCATTTGCAATTCATCTATTGAGAATTTTCTGTTTCGATCTGTACCATATTATTAAATTAGATTATTTGGTTTTTTTATATCTAGTTTCTTGAGTTCTGTATATATTTTGGATATTAACTCTTCTACCCAGTTTAAAAAAAACGTGTTTTCCCATTCTGTAGGCTGCCAATTTGTCCGGGGACTCTGTCCTTTGTCTTAAAGAAGCTTTTCAGTGTTATGAGATTTCATTTATCAATTGTTGAATTTAGTGCCTGTGCTATTGATACTCTGTTCAGAAAGTTTTCTCCTGTGCCATTATGCTCAAGGGTATTCCTCATTTTCTCTTCTAGTAAGTTGTATATCCAGTTTTGTGTTGATATCTTTGATCCACTGTGACATGAGTTTGTACAGCATGATAATTGTTGATGTATTTTTATCTTCAACATGCAGATATCCAGAGTGTTCAGCAACATTTGAGGAAGATTTGTGGGCCTTTTTCCAGTGTGTATTTCTGGCTTCTTTATCAAAATTCAGTTGTTCATTTGATTTCATTTATTAATGTATATTTTTATGCCAAAGAAATATGGTTTTTATTACCTTAGCTCTCTATTACAGCTTGAAAAAACAGAGTTGGTAGCACCTACAGAATTTCTTTAATTGTTCAGGATTGTTTTAGCTATCCTGTTTTATTTTGGTTGTTTTCTATATGAGGTTAATTTTTTTTTCATTTGAGATTTGTAAAGAACCATGTTGAAGTTTTGATTGGGATTGCAGTGAATCTGTAGATTGCTTTTGGTAGTACAAATATATTTAACTATGTTAATCTTACACATCCATGAGTGTACATGATCTTTCTGTCTTCTAATATCGGAAGTATTCATTTTCTTTTTTCAAAGACTTGATGTTTTTGTCGTACAAGACTTTCTATTTCTTGGTAAGAGTTACACAATGATATTTTATACTATTTGTGTCTTGGTGAAAGGTGTTATTTACCTGATTTCTTTCTCAGTCTATTTGTATATAGGAGAGCTATTGATTTTTTTTAGTTAGTCTTGTATCCACCTACTTCATTAAAAGTGGTTTTTAACTGTTTGTGTTTCTTATTGAAATTTTTAAGGTCACATTTTTATTACCATATCATATACTAATAATAATATTTGGACTTCTTCCTTTTATGTATTTATCAGTTAGCTGTCTTATTGCACTCACTACAGCTTCAAGTACTGTATTGAATAGATATATAGAGAGTGCACAACCATGTCTTGTTCATAATTTTAGTGGAATTACTTGTTGTTCTTCTCAATTCTATTTGATATTAGCTATATTTTGCTGTTAATTGCCATTATTTCTTTTAGATGAATGAATGAACCAATACATATATGAACAATGACAAAGCTTCCAAGGTAATATTCAATGAAAAAGAGCCTGCATGTGTTGGGGGGTGCAGTAGGTAGACCAACATATCTTGGTGTCTGGATCTTTTATGCAGCTCTCTGAAGACTGAAACGCTATCAAGTTCTCAGGTTTTCTCTGGCAATGGTTGCATGTGTTTCTTCCTCCAGAGCCAAAGTACAGGAGTTCTCATTTAGCCTTTATTATGTTTTGGTATGTTTATTTTATCTTTTCTTTTTCCTGATTAGTTCTGTGTGTTATTTTTGTTTTTGTTTCTTTTTTTGTTAGATATATTCTTTATTTACATTTCAAATGATTTCCCTTTTTCTGGTTTCCCCCACCACAAAATTCCCAAAAGCCCTCTCCCCTCGCCCTGTTCCCCTATCAACCCTGTCCTACTTCCCTCTCCGATTTTTGAATTGCTCTTTCTAACTCTATGAAGAATTGAGTTGGGATTTTGATGGTGATTGCATTGAATCTGTATATTGCTTATGGCAAGATGGTCATTTTTACTATATTAATCCTGCCAATCCATGAGCATAGCAGATTTTTCCATCTTCTGAGGTCTTCTTCAATTTCTTTCTTCAGAGACTTGAAGTTCTTGTCATACAGATCTTTCACTTGTTTGGTTAGAGTCACACCAAGATACTTTGTATGGTTTGTGGCTATCGTGAAGGGTATCATTTAAAGAAAAACACAGGAGAGACACATACAAACAAAAATCTATAAAAGCACAAAATGGGGAACTGTAATATGCAAAATATACAACTAAGAAATCAGGAAGACAAAAAACCAAAAATCCAAAGATGCATCAGACAAACTTGTCTACAAAAAGTACAACTGAACTAAAAAGAAATAAATAAGATAATAGTAATAATAATAATAATAATAATTATTATTATTATTATTATTATTATTATTATTATTATCACTATTCCTTAATATCCTCCTAGTGCTAGAGGATGCTGAGTCTTCTACTTGCTGACTTTGGACCAAGATGAAGAACACTTGGCTCCTTCTTTAGTACCTTGTTTGTCTGAATGCTGCCATGCTTCTTGCCATGATGATGATAATGGAGTGAACCTTTGAACCTTTAAGACAACCCCAATTAAATCTTTTTATAACTATATTTGCATGTGAATGTATATAATTGAGATATCATTTAATGTTCTCAAAAAGCTCAAGTTTCCATTTTTTCTAAAGGAATTGCCCAAGAATTTACTTGTTATTATAGTACATAAATATGAGGTCCCATTTGTCAATTCTTGATCTTAGAGCATAAGCTATAGGTGTTCTTCTGTTCAGGAAATTCTCCCCTGTGCCCATGTGCTCAAGGCTCTTCCCCAGTTTCCTTTCTATTAGTTTCAGTGTGTCTGGTTTTATGTGGAGGTCCTTGATCCACTTGGAATTGGGCTTAGTGCAAGGAGATAAGAATGGATTGATTTGCATTCTTCTGCATGTTGACCTCAAGTTGAACCAGCAACATTTGTTGAAAAGGCTATCTTTTATCCACTGGATGGTTTTAGCTCCTTTGTCAAATATCAAGTAACCATAGGTGTGTGGGTTCATTTCTGGGTCTTCAATTCTATTCCATTTATCTACCTGACTCTCACTGTACCAATACCATGCAGTTTTGGGTCAATTAAGTATACTATCATATCATCTGGAAATATGATAGTATACGGATATTCACTCCTTGCGGCAAATTTAATAAGAGATGGCTCATAGCTTTGATACTTTATTATGAAGAAAATGGAAATAAAATGAGATAGAAAAATAAAGAGAAAGGAGAAAATAGATGAGAAAAGCCATGTCCACGTGGAAAAGGGAGAAAAATAGAGAGATAAGGGGACAAGAGAGAGAGAGAGAGAGAGAGAGAGAGAGAGAGAGAGAGAGAGAGAGAGAGAGAGAAGGAAAAGGGGCAGGAGAAAGAGAGAGGGTGCTGCATATATATAGTGAGTCAGTTTTCCAGGTAACCAAGGGGCAGGGAAAGCATGGATGCAGTCAGATGACTGCAGAAGTGGAGTCCACTCAGAACATAGGGGCCTGGGGCATGGCTAAACATGACTGATGGCCACAGGATTATGGAGTTGGCCTTGTCTCACACCAGGGTCCCACAAGTCTTCACTCTGTACTATACCTATAATCCTTAGGTTTGGCCTTCTCATTTTGTTCTGGATTTCCTGGATATTCTGGGATAGCTACTTGCTACTTGCATTTTTCATTTTCTTTGACTGTTGTTTCAATGCTTTTTATGGTATCTTCTGCTTCTGAGATTCTCTCTTCTATCTCTTGTATTCTGTTGTTGATACTTGTATCTGTAACTCCTGACTTCTTTCCTAGGTTTTCTATGTCCAGAGTTGTTTCCCTTTGGGATTTCTTTCTTGTTTCTACCTCCTTTGTTAGATCCTGGATGATTTTGTTCAATTCCTTAACCTGTTTTGTTGTGATTTCCTGTAGTTCTTTAATGGCCTCTCCCTGTTTACTTGTGTTCTCCTGTATTTCTTTAAGGGAGTTATTTATGTCCTCCTTGAAGCGCTCTATCAGCATCATGAACTCTGATTTTAAATCCAAATCTTGCTTTTCCAGTGCCTTGGGGTATCCAAAACTTGCTGTTGTAGGAGAATTGGGTTCAGAGGGTGCTGTGTTGCCTTATTTCTGTTGGTAACGTTCCTATGTTTACCTTTTTCCATCTGGTTATCTCTGGTGTTAGTTGGTCCTGCTGTCTTTGGTAGGTGTTTGTCCCTCCTTTGAGCCTGCAAGCCTGTCTCAGCACCCCTGGGTGACCAGCTCTCCCCTGGCACAGAGTGCTGTGGTACTGCTCAGCTCCTGGGTGAAGATAGAGCACAGACTGACTCTGTCCAGATGTTCTGCTGCTCCTTTTCCCTGCCTTCTGGCTGTACCTGCTTGCTAGGTCACCTGATAGAAGAGGGTGGTGGCCTGACCTCAACTCACTCCCTGCAGAGTGGTACTCCCCTGGCAGGATCAGTGCACAGAGGACTTTGGAGTCGCTCAACCCCAGGGTACAGGCGGAACCTGGATGGAACCAGCAGTTCTGCCACTCTTGCATTGTTTTTAATTAACAGAGAAGTGGAATATGCTGGATTAATTGGGAAACAACACTTGAAGGTTGTAAGTTTTAGCTTGAAAAGCATGAGGAATGTCTGGTTTATAAATCAAGAATATAGAACCTTAGACACCTTTTGTATTATACAATTTATAATATTTCTTTTCACATGTTTTTGACATTTTAATTTTTCATTATTTATTCATTTTTTATTAATTAATGATTTTTCTACACTCCACATTTTATTCCCCCGTAACTCCTGTCCACCCTTTAACTGTTCCACATCCCAAATCTCCTCCCCACCCAATCTCCACATGACCCCTAAACTCCCTGGGGCCTCCATTCTTTTGAGGGTTAGGTGCATCATCTCTGAATGAACACAGACATCACAGTCCTCAACTGTATGTGTGTTGGGGACCTCATATCAGCTGGTGTATGATGCATGTTTGGTTGTCCAGTGTTTAATCAGGTGTCCCGATTAAATGAGACTGCTGATGCTCCTACAGGATTGCCCTTTTCTTCAGCTTACTTCAGCCTTCCCTAATTCAACAACTGAGGTCAGCTGCTTCTGTCCATTGGTTGGGTGCAAATATATGCATCTGACTCAGCTGCTTGTTGGGTCTTTTGGAGTGTAGTCATGCTTGGTCCCTTCATGCTCAGTCAATTTTGTGAATGTTCCATAGCCTCAGTAATAGTGTCAGGACTTGGAACCTCTCATTGAGCTGGATTCCACTTTGATTCAGTCTCTGAACCTTCTTTACCTCAGCCTACTCTACATTTACATTCCTGTAATTCTTTCAAAGGGGTAAAATTATGAGTCAGAGTTGTTACTATGGGATGGACCTTCTCTCCCTCACTTGATGCCCTGTCTTCCTGCTGGAGTTGGGCTCTATAAGTTCCCTCTCCCAACTGTCAGGCATTTTATCTTAGATACTCCCTTTGAGTCCTTTAAGTCTTCACCTCCCAGGTCTCTGGTGCACTCTGGAGGGTCCCCCCCAACCTCCTATCTCCTGAGGTTGCCTGTTTCCACTCTTTCTGCTGACCCTCAGGACTTCAGTCCTTTTTCCTCACCCAATGCCAGATCAGGTTCCCCTCTCCCCCCTCCCCACTCTCTCCCCTATCCACATTCCCTCCCAGGTCCCTCCCTCCCTCCCTCCCCATTTGTGATCGCTTTCTTCTTCCTGCCAAGTGAGACTGAGTTGTCCTCACTTGGGCACTTTAATTTGTTGATCTTTTTGAGTTCTGTGGAATGAATGTCAGGTATTCTGTACTTTTTAACATCCACTTATTAGTGAGAACATACCGTGCTTCTCCTTTTCGGTCTGAGTTACCTCACCCAGGATATTTTCTAGTTCCATCCATCTGACTGCAAAACTCAGGGTTTCCTTTATCTTAATAGCTGAGTAGTATCCCATTGTGTAAATGAAGCACATTTTCTGTATCCATTCTTCTGTCATGGGACATCTGTTTTTTCCCAGCTTCTGACTTTCACAAATAAGTCCCATACGAACATACTGGAACACATGCCCCTGTGGCATGGTGGGACATCTTTTGGGTGGTATAGCTTGGTCTTCAAGTAGATCTATTTCTGATTTTCTGAGGAACCTCTAGATTGATTTCCAGAGTGATTGTATGAGTTTGCAATCCAACTATCAATGGAAGGGTGTTCTTTCTCTGCATACTCTCCAACATGTGTTGTCACCTGTGATTTTGATCTTATCCATTTTGATTGGTATAAGGTAGAATCTCAGGGTCATTTTTATTTGCATTTCTCTGATCACTAATGTCTTTGAACATTTCTTTAGTGACTTCTCAGCCACGTGAGATTCCTCAGTTGTGAAATCTCTTTTAGTTCTTTTTTTAAATTTTTTATTATTATTTTTATTTTCTATATTCTTTATTTACATCCCAAATGATTTCCCTTTTCCTGGTTCCCCCCCTCCCCGAAAGTCCCATAAGCCCTCTTCCCTCCCCCTGTTCCCCATTAACCTAAGAATTTCATGAATTCATTGTTTTTAATTGCTGAGTAGTATTCCATTGTGTAAATATACATGGAAAATATCTCTGATAAAATTGAAGAAATATATAGAAAAACATGTTAAGATTGACTATTTCATGGAAAAAAATACAGATAAAATGGTAGGCATAAAAATATTCCTAAGTTGATTGAAAGTGGAATTATAAACATTTTCTGATAAAATTGAAAATCTGCAAGGAAAATATTTCTGATAAAATTCAAGAAATATATAGAAAAACACGTTAAAACTTACTATTTCATGAAAAATTATTCAGTTAAGATGGTAGGCATAAAAATATTCCTAAATTGATTGAAAGTAGAAGTAAAAACATTTTCTGATAAAATTGAAGATTTACATGGAAAATGTCTCTGATAAAATTGACAAAATTTATACAGATAAATTGTTAAGAATTAAAATATTCCTAAGTTGATTGAAAGTAGAATTACAAATATCTTCTGATAAAAATGAAGATTTACATGGAAAGTATTTCTGATAAAATTAAAAAACATATGGAAAAACATTAAAATTGAAGATTATCATGGAAAATTATACAGATAAAATGGTAGGCATAAAATATTTCTAAGTTATTTGAAAGTGAAATTGTAAGCATTTTCTGATAAAATTAAAGATTTGCATGGAAAATATCCCTGATAAAATTGAAGAAATATATAAAAATGTGTTAAGATTGAGTATTTCATGGAAAAATTATACACATAAAATGGTAGGCATAAAAATATTCCTAAGTTTTTTTGAAAGTGAAATTGTAAACACTTTCTGATAAAATTGAAGATCTACAAGGAAAATATTCCTGAAAAAATTCAAGAAATATATAGAAAAACATGTTAAAACTGACTAGTTCTATACGCCATTTTTTGATTGGTTTGCTTGGTTTTTTGGTGATTAGTTTCTTGTTTTCTTTTATATACTTTGGATGTTAGCCCTCTATCTGATGTGGGGTTAGCGAAGATTTTTTACCAATATGTAGGTTACCATTTTAACTTATTGACAATGTCCTTTGCCTTACATAAGCTTTCTAGTTTCATGAGGTCCCATTCTTGGTCTTAGACCATGAGTCATTGGAATTCTGTTTAGGAAATTTCCCCCTGTGCCAATGATATCAAGACTCTTTCCCACTTTCTCTTCTATTAGATCCAGTTTGTCTGGTTTTATGTTGAGGTCCTTGATCCACTTGAGCTTGAGCTTTGTGCAAGGTGGCAAATATGGGTCTATTTTCATTTTTCTACAAACAGCCGTCCAGTTAGACCAGCACCATTTATTGAAGATGCTTTCTTTTTTCTATTGTATATTTTTGGCTTCCTTGTCAAAAATCAAATGTCTATAAGTATGTGGACTTATTTCTTGGTCCTCGATTCTATTCCATTGATCAACCTGTCTATCTCTGTACTAATACCGTGCAGTTTTTATCACTATTGCTCTGTAGTAAAGCTTTAGGTCAGAGATGGTGATTCCCCCTGCCATTCTTTTATTGTTACAACTTGTTTTCTCTATTCTAAGTTTATTGCCTTTCCAGATGAATTGAGAATTGTTTTTTCCGTGTCTTTGAAAAATTGTCTTGGGAATTTGATGGGGATTGCATTGAATCTATAGATTGCCTTTGGTAGGATGGCCATTTTTACTATGTTAATTTTGCCAATCCATGAGCATGGAAGATATATCCATTTTCTGAGATCTTTGATTTCTTTCTTGAGAGACTTAAAGTTATTGTCATACAGGTCTTTCACTTGTTTGATTAGAGTAACCCCAAGATATTTTATTTTATTTGTGGCTATTTTAAAGGGAGCTGTTTCCATAATTTCTTTCTCCTCCTATTTATCATTTGTATAAAGGAAGGCTACTAATGTATTTGAGTCAACTTTATATCTGGCCACTTTGCTGAAGTTGATTATCAGCTGGAGAAATTGTCTGGTAGAATTTTTGGGTTCGCTTATATATACTATCATATCATCTGTAAATAGTGATATCTTTATTTCTTCTTTTCCAATTTATATTCTCTTGATCTCTTTTTGTTGTCTTATTGTTCTATCTAGCACTTCTAGTACTATATTAAATAGATATGGGAAGAGTGGGCATCCTTGTCTTGTCCCTGATTTCAGTGGGAATGTTTCAAGTGTCTCTCCATTTAATTTGATATTGACTGTTGGTTTGCAGTAAATTGCTTACATTATGTTTAGGTATGGGCCTTAAATTCCTGATCTCTCTAATACGATTAACATGAAGGGGTGTTGTATTCTGTCAAATGCTTTTTCTGCATCTAAGGAGGTGATCATGTTATTTTTTTTGAGTTTGTTTATATAGTGGATTACGTTAATGAATTTTCATATACTGAAACAACCTTACATCCCTGGGATGAAGCCTACTTGATCATATTGAATGATGGTTTTGATGTGTTCTTTGATTCAGTGTGCAAGAATTTGATTAGATATTTTTGAATTGATATTCATGAAATTGGCCTAAAATTCTCCTTTTTGATCTTTGTGTGGTTTAAGTCTCAGACTAATAGTGGCTTCATAGAGTTAGGTAAGGTTCCTTCTCTTTCTATTTTATGGAATAGTTTGATAAAAATTGGTATCAGGTCGTATTTGATGGTCTGATATAATTCTGCACTAAATCCATCTGGCCCTGGGCATTTTTGGTTGGGAAGATTTTAATGATTTCTTATATTTTCTTTTGCAATATGGGCCTTTTTAGATAATTTACCTGCTCTTGATTTAAATTTGGCATGTGATATCTGTCTAGAAAACCATCCATTTCATCAAGATTTTCCAGTTTTGCTGAGTCTAGGCTTTTATAGTAGGATTTGATGATTTTTTTTTAATTGCCTTCGTTTCTGCTGTTATATCTCCCTTTTCATTTCTGATATTGTAAATTTGGATACTGCTTCTTGGCCCTTTATTTTGTTTGGATAGGGGGTTTATCTATCTTGTGGATTCTCTCAAAGAACCAGCTTCTGGTTTTGTAGATTCTTTGTATTGTTTTCTTTGTTTCTATATGGTTGATTTCAGCCATGAATTTTACTCTTTCCTGCCTTCTACTCCTCTTGGTTGAGTTTGCAACTTTTTTTTCTAGAGCTATCAGGTGGGTTGTTGTTTGTGTAAGATTTCTCCAGTTTGTTTATCTGGGCACTAAGTGCTATGAACTTTCCTCTTAACAATGCTTTCATTATGTCCCATAAGGTTGGATGTGATGTGTCAACATTTTCATTAAATTCAAGGAAGTCTTTAATTTCTTTCTTTATTTCTTCCCTGATCAAGTTATTGCTGAGTAAAGAGTTGTTCAATTTCCATGTATATGTGGGCTTTCTCTAGTTTTTTTTTTTTTTCTGTTTTGAAGACCATCCTTAGGCCACGGTGATCTGATAAGATGCATGTGATTATTTCTTGTTGTATAGGTCAAGGGTTGTTTTGTTTTGGTCAAATTATATGGTCAGTTTTGAAGAAGGTACAATGAGATGCTAAGAAGAAGGTGTATTATTTTGTTTTATGGTGAAATGTTCTGTAGATATCTGTTAAATCCATTTGGTTCACAACATCTCTTAGTTTCACTGTGTCTCTATTTAGTTTCTGTTTCAATGGCATATCCATTGATGAGAGTTTGGTGTTGAAGTCTCCCAGTATTATTGTGTGGTTTTCAATGTGTTTTTTGAGTTTTAGCAAAGTTTCCTTTATGAATGTGGGTACTCTAGCATTTGGGACATAAATGTTCAAAATTGAGAGTTCATCTTAGTTGATTTTCCCCTTGAGGAATATGAAGTATCCTTCACCATCACACTTGTCATGCTTGATAAATTTTGGATGAAAGTTTATTTTATTGGATATTAAGATGGTAACTCCTGCTTGTTTCCTGGGAACATTTGCTTGGAAGATCTTTTTCCATCCTTTTACTCTGAGATAATATCTGTCTTTGTTATTGATATGTGTTTCTTGTATGCAGTAAAATGCTGGATCTTGTTTGCATGTCCAGTCTGTTAGCTTGGGTCTTTTAATAGGTGAGTTGAGTCCATTAATATTGAGAGATATTAAAGAGAGATGACTGTTGGTTCCTGATCTACTTGTTTTTGTACGTGGTTTTATGTACTTGTGATTCTCTCCTTTTGGCTTTGCTGTGAGATGTTTAATATCTTTTCCTTCCTTTGGTGCATGTACCTTCCTTGTGTTGGAGTTTTCCTTCTAGGATCTTCTGTATGGCTGGATTGGTAGATAGATGCTGTTTGAATTTGAATTTGTATTGAATATTTTGGTTTCTCTATCCATGTTGATTAAGATTTTTCTGGGTATAGTAGCTTGGGCTGGCATTTGTGTTCTCTTAGAGTTTGTATGACCTCTGGTCAGGATCTTCTGCCTTTCATACTCTCTGTTGAGAAGTCTGGTGTAATTCTGAAAGGTCTACCTTTGTATGATACTTGTCCACTTTCCCTTGCAGCTTTTAATATTCTTTCTTCATTCTCTGTGTTTAATGTTTTGATTATTATGTGACAAGAAAATTTTCTTTTCTGGTTCTATTTATTTGGTGTTCTGAGGCTTCTTGTACCTTTATGGACATCTTTTTCTTTAGGTTGGAGAAGTTTTCTTCTATGATCTTGTTGAAGACATTTTCAGGTTCTTTGAACTGGGAATCTTCATTCTCCTCTATTGTTATTGTTATTATTATTATTATTATTATCATTATTATTACTATACTCTAAGCAGGATGGAAACAAATATCCCTAACATGACTTATGGACTCTCTTTTTATTTCTTTTCTTTTCCTCTCTACTTTTCTGTGCTTTATTTTCTTTTCACCAATTCTCCAATGGAAGTGGTCACTGATTTTATTTTGAAAGTATTTATTGGTAAACTTACTATTTATTTATTTATTTATTTATTTATTTAACCATAGTAATCTCTAGACAGGAGTATGAGTCTGTTTTATTCAAATCTTATGATTTTTTTCTGTTCTTTTATTATATTTTCTTGCTGCTTATTATACCATTTAGAAGAAATAGCATTATCAAGAAATTTACATTCTCCAGAAATTGTACTCTCTTACAATGGTACTTCTGAAACTGGAATATTGGCTCAAAGTTTA
This sequence comes from Tokudaia tokunoshimensis, assembly GCA_036184795.1. NCBI lineage: Eukaryota > Metazoa > Chordata > Mammalia > Rodentia > Muridae > Tokudaia > Tokudaia tokunoshimensis. The sequence goes on from BTHU01000023.1 coordinate 76,529,016, forward strand.
AACACTTTCTGTTCATGCATTCACATGGCAGTTTAAGAGTATCTGTTCACAGTCCCAAAGATTCAAATGTCCTCTTCTGACTATGTATCCATCCTTCCTTGCATCAGGCATCCACAATGGTATACATATATACATGCTGTCAAAATATTCATATCTATAAATTAATATTAGCAAATCTATAAAATACATTTTAAATTATATTTCAGATAACAATGCATTCATATAAAAAGGGTACTTTCTCTAGCATCAGGAATGATTTCTTTTTGTTTTGTGAAGTTCTCACCTATGGGCCTGGAATGTAATGTTAATTGAGCATCCTTAAATATGGTAGACTAATATAGTTCAAATAGCAAGAAATGTGAATGAAGCAAATGGACCCATTGCTGAAATATATAGCATACTGCAAATATATCACTTTCCATGCTTAGAACTTCTTAGTATTTTTCATATTTTTTGTAATCTAAATGACAAATTTATAGAGTAGTTTTGAATATAGTCATTTCAAGTGGAATGAATGAAAATGCATTTTTTTTAGCAATTAGGGTGTTGTTGATTTGTAAAAGATTGATTTTATTTTTCTAATTTTTCTACCTTGATAAATTCCTGAAAGTTTTTGTTCAAAAAAAAGTAAGAAAGAAAGAATAAAGAAAGAGAAAGAAAGAAAGAAAGAAAGAAAGAAAGAAGGAAAGAAAGAGAAAGAGAAAGAAAGGAAGAAAGAAAGAAAGAAAGAAAGAAAGAAAGAAAGAAAGAAAGAAAGAAAGAAGAAAAGAGTTTCTACTGTGTTTAATTTTACTTCAATTCTGGAAATATAAATTTTTTTCCTTGTTAATTTCTTTAATGACTATTCAAATGTTTTTGAATCTTTGTGGGTTTGTACATATCATATAACAATTTCCTCAATATAAGATATTTGGAGGGAATCTCCTTAAAACACAGAATGTTCTAGGGGAAAAGAATATAGTCCATTTTTCAGAGAAGCCTAATAAATTCGGTATTAAACAAGTCAATAGTTTTAAGGAGTACTTGAAACTGACCAGACTAGCTAAGACCCTCTATATCTTCATGCAAGAGGTAGAGACAACAGGCTGGGCTGCCTAGAAAAGATTCAGTACATCTGAGGTATCTGGAAAAGACAGTATTCAAACTGTCAAACTGTCTATAGCTTGTACAGTAATCTCCAGAATTCTAGCTTTCATAAATTTGTCATCTATGCTGGGGTAGGTGCAATTGGTGACATAGCTATCCTTAGTAATGTGTAATACTGTAGCTTACCTTTCATTCATATTTCCATTTTTAATCACAATGTGTGCAAATTTTAAAAGGTAACTGTAGGCACAATTTTAATCACAATGTGTACAAATCTTAAAAGGTAACTGTAGATATTTCCATTTTTAACAGTGAAAAAATTGCTGGTTTACCAACTTGACTTTACTGGGATTATTATATTGCTTGCCAGTCCAGGTTAAACAGATGATAGTTCATGCTTCCTGAGGAATAGTGTCACACCTTATACTTTCTGTTAGCTAAATAGAAGAGAATTATCCATTGATGGTATGATTCTGAATCTGAGATTGGCATCCTGTCCTTGCTCTTTCTGTTTCTTTCTTCCTGGTTCATATCTGCTGAACAGTTCCTTCTGTCACATACGCACAACATGAAGATCTACTTGATTACAGACCTAAAGACAGGTGTCAATTGGATCTCCAGGCACAGGGACGGTCAGGCATAATATCCTTTGGGTCTCAGGTAGCTTGTGTGCACTCTGCTCCCAAGAGCTGGGCAGGTCTGCAGTAACCGAAGCACCAGCTCTGCTGTGGGACTTCTGCCCTGCAGAAGGACCCCCACTCTGGGAGAAATCACACAGCCCGCACAGGGCAGGAGCCTACCAGCTTCCCTTTGGCGACCTCTGTTCTGGGGATCGACTGCACTGAGGAGACAGGTACCCTGATTCCCCCCAATATAACATCGCTTGGGACACAGCCTGTTGGGCTTCCATCTGCACCTAAGAGCAGAACAGCTCTGCGGTCGTCTGGGCACCAGCTCTGTGGTGGACCATCTCCCCTGCGGAGTGATCTGCACCAAGAGAGTGCTCAGTGCACTCCGCCATCTTTGCTCCAGCATCAGGGCAATTGGGAACTCCAGACACAGGGACAGTCAGGCATAATATCCCTTGGGTCTCAGGCAGCTTGTGTGCACCCTGCTCCCAAGAGCAGGGCAGGTCTGCAGTAACCAACGCACCACCTCTGCTGTGGGACTTCTGCCCTGCAGAGGGATACCCCGCTCTGGGAGGGCAGGAGCCTACCAGGCTCCCTTTGGCGACCTCTGCTCCTGGAATCCACTATGCTGAGCCTTTAGATGTGCAGGGATTCCCCAATATAACATCACTTGGGGCAAGGCAAATCAGGGCTCCAAAGTCACTCAGGAGCAGGGCAGGCCACAGAAATCGGTGCCAGGGGAATCCCGGTAATCCAGGGGGGTCAGAAATAGCCTTGCAGGCTCACAGGAGGTCCAACCAACAGCCAGTGAAAGCAGGACCAACAAACACCAGAGGCAACCAGATGGCAAAAGGCAAACTTAGGAACGTTACTAACAGAAATCAAAGTAATATGGCATTACCCAAACCCAAGTCTCCAACAGCTGCAAGTCCTGGATACCCCATCACACCCTAAAGACAAGATCTGGATTTAGAATCACTTCTCATGATGTTATTAGAGGATTTCAAGAAGGACAAGATTAAATCTCATAAAGAATTACAGGAGAACACGAATCAACAGTTAGAAGCCCTTACAAAGGAAACACAAAAATCGCTTAGAGAAAAACAGGAGAACATGGATCAACAGATGGAGGCCCACAAGGAGGCAACAGAAAAATCGTTTAAAGAAATGAATCACGGGGTAGATGCACTTTCAAAGGAATCACAAAAATCGCATAAAGAAATGCAGAAGAATATGGGTCAACAGATGGAAGCCCATGAAGAGGAAACACAAAAATCGCTTACAGAAATACAGGAGAACTTGGGTCAACAGGCAGAAATCCTGAAAGAGGAAACACAAAAATATCTTAAAGAAATACAGGAAAATACAAACAAACGAGTGAAGCATCTCAGCAAATCCATCCAGGATCTAAAAAAGGAAGTAGAAACAACTAAGAAATCACAAAGGGAGACAACTTTGGAGATAGAAAACCTTGGGAAGAAATCAGGAGTCATAGATGCAAACATCAACAATAGAATACAAGAGATGGAAGAAAGAATCTCAGGTGCTGAAGATTCCATAGAAAGCATCGACTCAACAGTCAAAGAAAATGCAAAATGCAAAAAACGTGTAACCCAAAACATCCAGGAAATCCAGGACACAATGAGAAGACCAAACCTAAGGATTATAGGTATAGATGAGAGTGAAGATATGCAACTTAAAGGTCCAGTAAATATCTTCAACAAAATTATGGAGGAAAACTTCCCTAACTTAAAGAGAGAGATGACGATGAACATAAAAGAAGCCTACAAAACTCCAAACAGACTGGACCAAAACAGAAATACCTCCCGTCACATAATAATCAAAACACCAAATGTACTAAACAAAGAAAGAATATTAAAAGCAGTAAGAGAAAAGGGCCAAGTAACATACAAAGGAAGACCTATCCGAATCACATCAGACTTCTCACCAGAGACTATGAAAGCAAGAAGATCTTGGGCAGATCTCATGCAGACACTAAGAGAACATAAATGCCAGCCTAGACTACTATACCCAGCAAAACTCTCAATCACCATAGATGGAGAGACCAAGATATTCCATGATAAAACCAAATGTTCACAATATCTTTCCACAAACCCAGCCCTGCAAAGGAAAATAGGTGGAAACCGCCAATACAAGGAGAGAAACAACACCCTGGAAAAAACGAGATTGTAACCTTCTTGCATCAAACTAAAAAGTAGATAACCACTCAAACATAAAGATAGCATCAAGAATAGCAGGAGACAATAATCACTATGCCTTAATCTCTCTTAATATCAATGGTCTCAATTCCCCAATTAAAAGACATAGACTAGCAGACTGGATACATAAACAGGACCCAGCATTTTGCTGCATGCAGGAAACGCACCTCAGTGTCAAAGAAAAACATGACCTCAGAGTAAAAGGCTGGAAAACAAATTTACAAGCAAATGGCCCCAAGAAACGAGGTGGAGTAGCCATCCTAATATCAGATAAAATTGACTTTCAACCAAAAGTCATCGAAAAAGGCACAGAAGAACACTACATACTGATCAAAGGAAAAATCCACCAAGAAGAACTCCCAATTCTGAATATGTATGCTCCAAATGTAAGGGCACCCTCATTCGTAAAAGAAACTTTACTAAAGCTCAAAGCACACATCGCACCTCACACAATAATAGTGGGTGACTTCAACATGCCGCTCTCTGAAATGGATAATACAGGAAAGCAGAAACTAAACAGGGACACAGTGTAGCTAATTGAAACCTTGGACCAAATGGAACTAACAGATATATATATATATATATATATATCTGTTTTATATATATAAAACATTTCATAATAGAGCAAAAGAATATACCTTCTTCTCAGCATCTCATGGTACCTTCTCCAAAATCAACCATATAATTGGTCACAAATCAGACCTCAACAGATAAAAGAAGATAGAACTAATCCCGTGCCTCCTATCAGATCACTATGGAATAAGGGTGGTCTTCAATGGCAACAGAAACAACAGAAAATCCACATACACATGGAAGCTGAACAATGCTCCACTCAATGATAACTTGGTCAAGGTGGAAATAAAGAAAAAAATCAAAGACTTTTTAAAATTTAATGAAAATGAAGGCATAACATACCCTAATTTATGGGACACAATGAAAGCAGTTCTAAGAGAAAAATTCATAGCCCTGAGTGCCGCCAAAAAGAAACGAGAGACAGCATACACTAGCAGCTTAATGGCACACCAAAAAGCCCTGGAACAAAAAGAAGCAAATACACCCAAGAGGAGTAGAAAGCAGGAAATCATCAAACTCAGGGCTGAAATCAATCAGGTAGTAACAAATAAAACCAAACAATGAATCAACAAACCTAGGAGTTGGTTCTTTGAGAAAATCAACAAGATAGATAAGCCCTTAGACAGGCTAGCCAGAGGGAACAGAGACAGTATCCAAATTACCAAAATCAGAAACGAAAAGGGAGAGATAACAACAGAAACTGAGGAAATTGAAAAAAAAATCAGATCCTATTGCAAAAGCCTGTTTTCAACACAACTAGAAAATCTGGAGGAAATGGATAATTTCCTAGACAGATACCAAATACCAAAATTAAATCAGGATCAAATAGACCATCTAAACCATCCTATAACCACTGAAGAAATAGAAATCATCATTGGAAGTCTTCCAACCAAAAAAAGCACAGGTCCAGATGGTTTTAGTTCAGATTCTATCAGACCTTCAAAGAAGACCTAACACCAATACTCTTCAAACTATTTCACAAAATAGAAAGAGAAGGAACACTACCCAACTCGTTCTATGAAGCCACAATTACACTAATACCAAAATCACACAAAGATCCAGCAAAGAAAGAGAATTTCAGGCCAATCTCTCTTATGAATATCGATGCAAAAATACTCAATAAAATTCTTGCCAACCGAATCCAAGAACACATCAAAATGATCATTCACCACGATCAAGTAGGCTTCATCCCAGGGATGCAGGAATGTTTCAATATATGGAAGTCCATCAATGTAATCCACTACATAAACAATCTCAAAGAAAAAAACCACATAGTCATTTCATTAGATGCTGAGAAAGCATTTGACAAAATTCAGCATCCTTTCATGTTAAAGGTCTTGGAAAGATTAGGAATTTGAGGCCCAAATATAACATAGTAAAATCAATTTACAGCAAACTGATAGCCAACATCAATCTAAATGGAGAGAAACTTGAAGCAATCCCACTGAAATCAGGGACTAGACAAGGCTGCCCTCTCTCTCCATATCTTTTCAATATAGTACTTGAAGTTCTAGCTAGAGCAATTAGACAACAAAAGGAGGTCAAAGGTATACAAATTGGAAAGTAAGAAGTCAAACTATCACTATTTGCAGACAATATGATAGTATACTTAAGCGACCCACTGAACTCCACCAGAGAATTCCTACAGCTGATAAACAACTTCAGCAAAGTGGCCGGATATAAAATCAACTCGAGCAAGTCAATAGCCTTCCTATACTCAGAGGATAAGCAGGCTGAGAAAGAAGTAGGAGAAATGATTCTGTTCACGACAGCCACAAACAATATAAAGTATCTTGGTGTGACTCTAACCAAACAAGTGAAAGATCTGTATGACAAGAACTTCAAGTCTCTGAAGAAAGAAATTGAGGAAGTCCACAGAAGATGGAAAAGTCTGCCATGCTCATGGATTGGCAGGATTAATATAGTAAAAATGAGCATCTTACCAAAAGTAATACACAGATTCAATGCAATCCCCATGAAAATCCCAACTCAATTCTTCCTAGAGTTAGAAAGAGCAATTCAAAAATTCATGTGGAAGAACAGAAAACGCAGGATAGCTAAAACTATTCTCAAGAGTAAAAGAACCTCTGGGGGAATCAATATTCCGAACTTCAAGCTGTACTACAGAGCAATAGTTTTAAAAACTGTATGGTATTGGTACAGTGACAGGCATGTAGATCAATGGAACAGAATTGAAGACCCAGAAATGAATCCACACTCCTATGGTCACTTGATCTTTGACAAAGGAGCTAAAACTATCCAGTGGAGAAAAGATAGCCTTTTCAACAAATGGTGCTGGTTGAACTGGAGGTCAACATGCAGAAGAATGCAAATTGACCCATTCTTATCTCCTTGCACTAAGCTCAATTCCAAGTGGATCAAGGACCTCCACATAAAACCAGACACACTGAAACTAATAGAAAGGAAACTGGGGAAGAACCTTGAACAAATGGGCACAGGGGATATTTTCCTGAATAGAATTCCAATAGCTTATGCTCTAAGATCAAGAATTGACAAACGGGACCTCATTAAATTACAAAGTTTCTGTAAGGCAAAGGACACTTTCAAAAGGACAAAGCGGCAACGAACTAACTGGGAAATGATGTTTATCAACCCTACATCCAACAGAGGGCTAATATCCAATATATACAAAGAACTCAAGAAGTTAGACTCCAGAGAGGCAAGTAACTCTATTAAAAAATGGGGTACAGAGCTAAACAAAGAGTTCTCACCTGAAGAATATCTAATGGCTGAGAAGCACCTAAAGAGATGTTCATCATCCTTAGTCATTAGGGAAATGCAAATCAAAACAACCCTGAGATTCCATCTCACACCAGTCAGAATGGCTAAAATCAAAAACCTAGGAGACTGTAGTTGTTGGCGAGGATATGGAGGAAGAGAAACACTCTTCCACTGCTGGTGGGATTGCAAGCTGGTACAACCACTCTGGAAAGCAGTCTGGTGGTTACTTAGAAAACTGGGCATGACACTCCCGGAGGATCCGGCTATACCACTCCTGAGCATATATACCCAGAGGCTTTCCCTGCATGCAATAAGGACACATGCTCCGCTATGTTCATAGCAGCCTTATTTATAATAGCCAGAAGCTGGAAAGAACCTAGATGTCCCTCAACTGAGGAATGGATTCAGTATATGTGGTATATTTACACAATGGAATACTATTCTGCAATTAAAAGCAATAAATTCACGAAATTCCTAGGCAAATGGTCAGAACTTGAAAATATCATCCTTAGTGAGGTAACCCAATCACAAAAGAACACACATGCTATGCAGTCACCGATAAGGGGATATTAACCCAGAATCTCAGAATACCCTAGACATAATTTGCTTATCAATAGATTTCCAAGAAGATGGAAGGAGAGACCCCTGGTCCTGGAAAGTCTGGATGTAGGGGAATGCCAGGACAGAGAAGCAAGAGGGGATTAAATGGGGAAAAGAGGGATGGAAAGGGTCGTATGGGACTTTCAGGGAGGGAGGAAATGGGAAAAGGGAAATGATTAGGAATATAAATAAAAAAACTTAGAAAATAAAAAAAAAGACAGGTGTCATGTGGCTATTGGTTGAATTTTTTAATATTTTGAACCCAAATCTTTTTAGTTATAATTTGATGCCATAATTTTAAATTTTAATAGGAAACTGACTAACCCCTGTTTGTACCAAAAAAAAATCAAATTTTAGAATGAAAAGTCATCAATTCAAGATAGTACTTATCATGTTTTAGAAAAATTTCTCCCTCCTCTTTCTGAAAAGTTTCTCCAGCATCCGATCATTTGTTTCAGCTTGTCCTAGTCTTTCTATTGCTCTGATAAAATGTCATGACTAAAACCAAATTCAGAAGGAAAAATTTATTTTGGGTAAACTTCCTTATGATAGTCCGTTAATGAAGGAACTTAAGAAAGGACTTCAAGCAGGGCAGGAATCTTGAGTCACAGGTTGGTACAGAGGCCTAGCAGAAAGGCAACTTACCTGCATGTTCCCCCCTGACTTTGTCAGCACACTTTCTCATAACACCCCATCCATACTCACCTGCCCAGGGAGGACACTACCCATAGTGGGCTAGGGCTTCCCACATTAATTATTAATTTAAAAAACACAGGGACAAAAATGGAACAGAGATTGAAGATAAATCAGTCCAGTGACTGGCCCAACTTGAGATTCATCCCATTGTAGGGCACCAGACTCTGATACTATTACTGATACTGTGTTGTGCTTGTAGGCATGATTTTTCTCTGAGAGGCAGGACCAGAAGCTGAGTGAAACCGATGCAGATACTTACAGCGAACCATTGGTTTGAGGTCAGGGACTCCTATGTAAGAGTTAGGGGAAGGATTGAAGGAGTTGAAGAGGATGGCAATCCATGGGAATATCAATAGTGTCAACTAACTTGGATTCCTGGGAGTTTCCAGAATATAAGCCACCAACCAAGTTGTATATAAGAGATTGTAGGAGGGCCAGGCACATATGTAGCAGAGGGTCTTGTCGGCCCTCAGTTGGAGAGGTTACACCTCAACCTGTAGAGATGTGATATCCAAAGGAGTGGGGGATGCCTGGGAGGTTGGAAGAGTTAGAACACCTTCTTAAAAGTGAAGAGGAGGGGGGAATGTTGTAAAGAATTCTGTGACGGACAAACAGGGAGGTGGGCAACATTTGTGATGTAAATATATAAAATAATTAATTTAGAAATACATATTTGCCTAAGAACAAATGTTATGGAAGCATTTTCAGAATTGAGAGTACTTCTTTCCAAATCAATATAACTTCTACAAGTTGGCACAAAACTATCCAGGATACAGCCAAAGCATTGAATTTCACTCTTGATGTTCTTTTCTCACATAATCAATCATGAGTTACTGCATTAGAGGTTCCATGAATAAATCCACATTGAAATATTTAGTCTTGACAGTATATACTTCTTTTGTTTTCATTTTTAATTTGATATTTTCTTAATTTACATTTCTAATATTATCCTCTTTCCTGGGTTCCCCTCTTCAAAGCCCCTATCCCATTCCCCAGGCCACTGCTTCTATGAGGGTGCTCTCACACTCACCCCCGTACTCCTACCTCACAGCCCTAGCATTCTCCTACACTGGGGCATCAAACATTCACAAGATCAAGGGCCTCTTCACCCATTGATGCCAGATAAGTTCCTTCTCTGCTACATAAGCATCTGGAGTCATGGTTCCCTCCATGTGTACAATTTAGTTTGTAGTTTAGTCCCTGGGAGCTCTGAGGGTCTGGTTAGTTGGCTGCAAACCCCTTCAGCTCCTTCAGTTCTTTCCTTTACTCCTCCATTTGAGTCCCTGTCCTCAGTCTAATGGTTGGTTGTAAGCATCCAAGGTTTTGCTGTGGCAAAACCTCTCCAAAGACATCTATATCTGATTCGTGTCAGCAAATACTTCTTGGTGTTCGAAATAGTGTCTAGGTTTGGTGTCTGTATATGGGATGCATCACCAGGTGGAGCAGCCTGAGAATGTTCTTTCCTTCAGTCTCTGCTTCACTCTATTTCCCCACATTTCCTTTAGACATGAGCAATTCTGGACTAAAAAATTTGGAGATGAATGGCTGGCCCCATCTCTCAACTGGGAACCTAACCTAACCTCTGGATATGGTCTCTAAAAGTTCTCCCTCCCCTTTGTTGGGCCTTCAGCTAATATCATCTCCATTGGTTCCTGGGAGTCTCTTGCTTTCTTGATATCTGGGACTTTCTGATGGCTACCCCCAGTTCCCCATCCCCCATTGATACACAAGGCTCAGAATTCCCATGATACAATTCACAGACCATATGAATCTCACGAAGAAGAAAGACAAAAGTGTGGATGCTTCAATCCTTCTTAGAAAGGGGAACAAAATACTCACAGGAGGTAGAGAGTGTGGAGTACTTGGGAGGAAGAGAAGAGGGAGGGGAAAAGGTGGGAAAGGATCAGTTATGGCAGGAGACTGGCATGATATACAGAGAGTCTATAAGTTTTTCTTAAAAATATCGTTATTCTACACTAAATTCCTATTGGTCTCCAGTTGTCTTTTTCCCATGCTAAGCATTTCTCTGTACTGAAGTTAGAATATTTTTCTTAAAGTAAAAATTTAATCATGCTAAATTCAATCATATTGAAATAATTTCATTGTTTTTCTATTAACTTCTATAAAGAACAAACTTCTGAAACTTGTTAAATAAATATATCTTCCAAGTATTCCCTGCCAAATCTTGACTAGTTACTCTAGTTACTTTCCTGTGAGATTTCAAACTTCAATATATATATGTGTGTGTGTGTGTGTGTGTATCATGTACAAACACATACACACATATGCATACACACACACACACACACACACACACACACACACACATATATATAAAACAATGTTTTAATTTTAAGGTTCTCAGTTTTCCCTATCTTCTCTCATCTATAAAGTGTCATTGACAATACAGATGGTGTATACACTATGGAATACACCTGCAGCACCTGGATATGTGTAAAATGAAGAAAAAATATTCTAAACATATTTGGCCTGGGTATTTGTAATGGCAGAGAAATAACATTCAAGTTCTTTATCTTGTAGATATTAGTGAAATAGAATTTTAAAAGATTTGTGTTTCCTTATATACCAAGACATGATATCTAATACACTTGAGAATCTTCAGTTTTTCTTTAAAAGCACAATTAGTAAATACATTTATTGAAAACATCTTTATCAAGAAATTATTGCTGAAGTTATCACATAAGTTACAATATATTAAGAAATAAGCCACCAACCAAAGAGAACACATGGAGAGACCCATGACTCCAGCTGCTTATTTAGCAGAGGATGGCCTTGTCCATACATAAATAGGAGGAGATGCCCTGTGAAGGCTGGATGCCCCAGTGTAGGGGGATGCCAGGACAGGGAAGTGAAAGTGGGTGGGTTGGTGATCAGGGGGAGGAGGGATGGGATAGGGGGATTTTGGAGGGGAAACCAGGAAAGGGGATAACATTTGAAATATAAATAAAGAAAATATCAATTAATAAAAAAAATTAAAAAAGAAGAAGAGCCAGAGTGAAGAGCAGACCTATGAAATTGTCTTTTGTACCTATCGTGCATTTACACTCATAAACTCAGTGTCATTCTTGTTATTATCACAAGACCTGAACATAAATGGTAAGGACAACAGTTCATCATTCATTAAGGAACATGAGGCCTACCTTACCTTGAGGGTCTATGGACAATTCAGGGATGTAGGGCATAGACTGCTATTTTCTGAAGTGATATAACAATTAAAGAACTGTATCACTAAATAACTCACATTCACATGAATATAAGTAATTTTTTCTAAACTCAGTGGATAAGAAAGGTGTGCTGGCAGTGTAGATATCAACTTGACACAAGCTAGAGTTATCTGACAGGAGGAAACCTCAACTGAGAAATGTGTAGAAATCAGCTAATTAAGGTCACAGTCTAGCATTACCTGATAGCTCCTCTGAGCTCAGCACAAAATGGAGGGCTCCGTTTACCAGCAGCACTTCCTCTTAGTTTGTCAGTGGATCCAGATTTCCAACACCCTCTACCTAACAGAACTAGAAACTCCCTGCTCCCCTTAAGAACCTGCCCAGAGAAGAGAGGTGCTTGGTCCTGTGAAGGCTGTGTAGGGGAATGCCAGGGCATGGAGGCAGGAGTGGGTGGGTGGGTGGGGAAGCACCCTCATAGAAGAACGAGGATGGGGATGAAATAGGGATTTCCAGAGGGGAAACAATAAAGAGGATAACATTTGAAATGTAAATAAATAAAATATTCAATAAAAGAAACAAAACAAAACAAAACAAATAACCAGCCCAGAAATTAACTGGGATTCCTGGAATGCCTCTTCAGATAAATGAGGGATTCTCAGAATATTAGACTCTAGCCAATGATTTTCATTTACACTGAAAACCCCTTCCAACTCTCCAGATTCACATCCCCCCCAAATAATGTCTCATCATAAGAGCCCATGCCCAAGAAAAGATATATGCCCAATCTAAGATCTTCCAAGAGAGCTGTTTCATTGAAGATTGTTGAAGAAGGTCTTCCTCTAAAGGAGCTGTAACACAGATCCTTGTAGAAGACCTCTCATTTATCGCTCCTACCCCCAACCTGTCCCACAACACTCACTCCAAGCTAAACCAGGGTTCTGTAGAAAGCTACCAAGTATGGACTATGCTGCATATTTTTAGCTTGATGTGCAGTGGCATCTGGACACCCTGAGAAGGAGGAAGCAGAGAACATTGAACAACAGCTAGATCCTGAATATAAATACTGCAGAGAAAATGCCTCCATAAGATCCAGCTGGAGGACACTTTCTTAATTATTGATTGATGGGAGAAAGTCCATATTAAGTGGTACCATTTTTGGGCTTTTGGTCCTAGATTCTATAAGAAAGTAGGCTGAAAAAAACACGTGCAGGAAATCCATAGGCAGTGCCCTTCTTTTGCCTCTGCATCGGTTCTGGCCTCCAGGTTTCTGCCCTGTTTGATATCCTATATAGCTGTCTTAGTTAATGTTTTACTGCTGTGACCAGACACCACAATCAAGGTAAGTCTTATAAATGACATTTAATTGAGGTTGGCTTACAGGTTCAGAGGTTCAGTTCATTGTCATCAAGGTAGAAACATGGCACCATGCAGGCCTACGTGGTCCAAAAGAAGTCAGGAACAAACTGGGCATGCTCAGGCATCGAGGAGGAAGATCTCCAAGCCCATCCCCACAGGGACACACTTCCTCCAACAAGGCCACACCTTCTAATAGTGCCACTCTCTGGGAGGAGCATATACAAACTATCACACGAGCCCTCTTTTGATAATGAATAGCAACCTGGAAGTATAAACCAAACAAATCCTCCCCCAGTTTCTTTGGTCATGATGTTTTGTCACAGCAGTAGGAATTGTCAATAAGACAAGTTGGTACCAAGATAGTGGAGTAGTAGATTATTGCTATGAAAGACCTGATCATGTTGTTTTATGGAGGACTATGAAAGGATTTTGGAATTTTGAGCTAAGAAAACCGTTGAATGTTAGGGGTCAGTGAGTTCTATAGTTGATTAGGTGATAAGAATGTTGAGAGCAGTGAAGACAATGTAATGTTAGAGAGAAAAGAAAAGACTCTAATGGGATTGGATATGATGAGTATGTTGTGACTGGTCACCCAAAGATTTATAGATTTGTTTGTGAGTTAAAAGAGACCAGAAGCACTGAGGTAAAATCTTTTGGTACTAGAGCAATTCATACTGGATAGTTGGAGCTGAGAAATTAGTTGTGATGAAGAAGAGACCAACATTCTTTGAGATGAAATCTTTTAGGTACTCTTTTCTGTGAATCAGCATATAGAATATGTGTTCCAGAGTCAGTCAATGTTGTACCTCATGTTGTCAGTTAGATTTGGTAATGTTTAAAAGTCACCCTGGTAAGGGGCAAGAAAATAATCTCAGGAAGCAGAGGAAGAGAGGGATCTGGGAGGGAGAGAGGAGGGGGAGAAAAGAAGGGGGCAGTTCAGAGAGTTGAGGAGATGGGAGAGAAGTACTGACAGGAATTTGAAAGGAGGTATGTTGCAGTAGGGGAGCAGGAACCAGGGGTAGCCACTAGAAAATCCCAAATGACAGGGACCCAAGAGGTGACCCGGTCTCAATGGGGAGGTTATTAGCCAAAATACCCAGCAAAGGGGAGATAAAACCTGTAGAGACCATATCCAGTTGATAGTTTTCCCCACCAGCCCACTTCAAAAATATTAATTCAGAATTCCTCCTGTCAAAAGGAAATGCAGGAACAAAGAGTGGAACCAAGACTGAAGGAAAAGCCATCCAGAGACTACCCCACCTAGGGATCCATCCCATCTGCAGACACCAAACCCAGACACTATTGTTGATCTCAAGAGGTGCTTGCTGACAGGAGCAAATATAGCTGTACCCTGAGAGTCTCTACCAGAGCCTGACCAATACAGATGAAGATGCTTGCAACCAACCATTGGATGGAGCATGGGGACCACAATGGAGTATTTAGGAGAAGGATTCAAGGAGATAAAGAGGTTGGCAATCCCATAGGAAGAACAACAATATCAACCAACCAGACCCCCAAACCTCACAGGGACTAAACCATCAACCAAAGCGTACACATGGAGGGACCCATGACTCCAGCAACATCACTGGGAGGGGAGTCCCTGCGAAGGCTCGAAGACCCAGGGTAGGGGAATGCTAGGGCACTGAGGCAGGAGTGGGTGGGCAGGTGGGGGAGCACCCTCATAGAGGCAGGGGGATGAGGGATGGGACAGGGCGGATGTGGAGGGGAACCTAGGAAGGGGGATAACACTTGAAATGTGAATAAACAAAATAATCATTAAAACATGAAAAAAAGTCACATTGGTGGTTATAGTCTTCAAGTCCTGAAGGATATTGATAGAGTAACTGAGACTAGGATAGGTGAGGAGAGGATACTGGTGAAGGTGCAGCCTCAGCAGTAGGTGAAGACCCAGGATAGAAGGGATCATATAAAGAATTTGAGTATTGTCACCGTGAAGAGTTCTCAGAAAAGGCTACTGGTGAAAATGCAACCCAGTTGTAGTACAATACTCCAGAATTTTGGAGATGCCAATACTATATGATATCCTCCAAGAACAGTAGCAGTGGTGCTGTGGAGCCCAAGCTATGTGTATGCTGCAGAAGGTGGAGCAGGAGAAATGACAAAAGACTTTCAAAGAGCCCAGGAGACATTGAATGAAACACAGACATTAGATGTTGAGTTATTTGTATTGTTGAAATTTGGTTTTGCACTTTTCAAGCAATAACTGAGGCCTGGTTCTTCCCTTTTGAAGTGAGAGATAGTTAAATTTATATTTATATATTATATTTATTGATTTTATAAGAGCCAATGATGAAAAACTTTGAATTTTAAAGGACGTTGAATTTTAAAAGAGATTGGCTATTTTAAAGAGACTGAATTTGTTTTAAAGACTGAAACTTTTAAAATTGATATTAATGTATGATCTTGGGGGAGAACAAGAAAGGAAAGCTTATGGCTTACCAATGACATGTTTGTGTGTTAAGGTGGCAAGGAGTCAATTGTGCTGGATAGTTTTATGTCAAATTGACAAAAGCCATTCCGAAAGTAAAGAATTACAATTGAGAAAATGATACCATAAAATCCAGCTGGAAAACATTTTCTTTATTATTATTATTATTATTATTATTATTATTATTATTATTATTATATTTTCTATATTTTTTGTTTACATTCGAAATGATTTCGTCTTTCCCAGTTCCCACCTCCCCAAAAGTCCCATAAGCCCTCTTCCCTCCCCCTGTTCCCCATTTGCCTAAGAATTTCATGAATGCATTGTTTTTAATTGCTGAATAGTATCCCATTGTGTAAAAATACATGGAAAATATCTATGATGAAATTGAAGAAATATATAGAAAAACACGATAAGATTGACTATTTCATGGAAAAATAATACAGATAAAATGGTAGGCATAAAAATATTTCTGAGGCATAATATTGCCTCAGTCTCAGGCAGCTTGTGTGTAAACTGCTCCAAGAGCTGGGCAGATCTGCAGTAACCAGCGCGCCAGCTCTGCGATGGGACTTCTGCCTTGCAGAGGGACCCCCCCCCCTGCGCTGGGCAGGAGCCTACCAGCTCCCCTTTGGCGACCTCTGTTCTGGGATCTACCGCACTGAGGAGACAGGGTGACCTGCACTGCTGAGAGGGTGCAGAGTGCACACCGCCATCTTTGCTCCAGTGTCCAGGTAGTTGGGACCACCAGGCTCGGAGACAGACAGACATAATATCACTTTGGTCTCAGGCAGCTTGTGCGTAACCTGCTCCAAGAGCTGGGCAGATCTGAAGTAACCAGCGCGCCAGCTCTGCGGTGGGACTTCTGCCTTGCAGAGGGACCCCCCCCCTGTGCTGGGCGGGAGCCTACCAGTTCCCCTTTGGCTACCTCTGTTCAGGGATCTACCGCACTGAGGAGACAGGTACCCAGGTTCTCCCCATGAGAGACAGAGTACACTAGCAGCTTAATGGCACACCTGAAAGCCCTGGAACAAAAAGAAGCAAATACACCAAAGAGGAGTAGAAGGCAAGAAATCATCAAACTCAGGGCTGAAATCAATCAAGTAGAAACAAATAATACCATACAAAGAATCAACAAAACGAGGAGTTGGTTCTTTGAGAAAATCAACAAGATAGATAAGCCCTTAGCCCGACTAGCCAGAGGGCACAGAGACAGTATCCAAATTAATAAAATCAGAAACAAAAAGGGAGAGATAACAACAGAAACTGAGGAAAATACAAAAAATCATCAGATCCTACTACAAAAGCCTGTATTCAACACAACTAGAAAATCTCGAGGAAATGGACAATTTCCTTGACAGATACCAAATACCAAAATTAAATCAGGATCAAATAGACCATCTAAACCATCCTATAACCCCTGAAGAAATAGAAGTCGTCATTGGAAGTCTTCCAACGAAAAAAAGCACAGGTCCAGATGGTTTTAGTGCAGAATTCTATCAGACCTTCAAAGAAGACCTAACACCAATACTCTTCAAACTGTTCCACAAATTAGAAACAGAAAGAACACTACCCAACTCGTTCTATGAAGCCACAATTACGCTAATACCAAAAGCACACAAAGATCCGACAAAGAAAGAGAATCTCAGGCCAATCTCTCTTATGAATATCGATGCAAAAATACTCAATAAATTCTTGCCAACAAAATCCAAGAAAACATCAAAACGATCATTCACCACGATCAAGTAGGCTTCATCCCAGGGATGCAGGGATGGTTCAATATAAGGAAATCCATCAATGTAATCCACTATATAAACAATCTCAAAGAAAAAAACCACATGGTCATCTCATTAGATGCTGAGAAAGCCTTTGACAAAATTCAGCATCCCTTCATGCTAAAGGTCTTGGAAAGATCAGGAATTCGAGGCCCATATCTAAACATAGTAAAAGCAATTTACAGCAAACCGGTAGCCAACATCAATCTGAATGGAGAGAAACTTGAAGCAATCCCACTGAAATCAGGGACTAGACAAGGCTGCCCTCTCTCTCCATATCTTTTCAATATAGTACTTGAAATTCTAGCTAGAGCAATTAGACAACAAAAAGAGGTAAAAGGGATACAAATAGGAAAGGAAGAAGTCAAACTATCACTATTTGCAGGCGATATGATAGTATACTTAAGCAACCCAAAGAACTCCACCAGAGAACTCCTACAGCTGATAAACAACTTCAGCACAGTGGCCGGTTTACAGGCCCATAGGAGGGGCAAACTCCAGCCAGAGACAACAAGACCAACTAACACCAGAGATAACCAGATGACAAAAGGCAAGCACAAGAATCCTACCAACAGAAACCAAGGCTACTTGGCAACATCAGAGCCCAGTTCTCCCACCAAAGCAAGTCCCAAAAGGTACAGCACACCGGAAAATCAAGAGTTGGATTTAAAGTCTCTTCTCACAATGCTGTTAGAGGACATCAATAACTCCCTTAAAGAAATACAGGAGTACATGGGTCAAATGGTAAAGGCCCTTAAAGAGGAAACACAAAAATCCCTGAAAGAATTACAGGAGAACACAAACAAACAAGTGAAGGAACTGAACAAAACCATCCAGGATCTAAAAATAAGTAGAAACAATAAAGAAATCACAGATTGAGACATCTCTGGAGATAGAAAATCTTGGAATGAATTTAGGAGTCATAGATGCAAGCACCAACAACAGAATACAAGAGATAGAAGAAAGAATCTCAGGGGCTGAAGATACCATAGAAACCATTGACTCAACAGTCAAAGAAAATGCAAAATGCAAAAAGCTCCTGAGCCAAAACATCCAGGAAATCCAGGACACAAAGAGAAGACCAAACCTAAGGATTATAGGTATAGAAGAGAGTGAAGATTTCCAACTTAAATGGCCAGTAAATATCTTCAACAAAATTATAGAAGAAAACTTCCCTAACCTAAAGAAAGAGATGTCCATGAACATACAGGAAGCCTACAGAACTCCAAACAGACTGGACCAGACCAGAAAGTCCTCCCAGCACATAATAATCAAAACACCAAATGCACTAAATAAAGAAAGAATATTAAAAGCAGTAAGAGAAAAAGGTCAAGTAACCTATAAAGGCAGGCCTATCAGAATTACACCAGACTTCTTACCTGTGATGATGGAAGCCAGAGGATCCTGGGCAGATCTTATACAGACCCTAAGAGAACACAAATGCCAGCCCAAAATACTATACCCAGCAGAACTCTCAATTACCATAGATGGAAATACCAAGATATTCCATGATAAAACCAAATTTTACACAATATCTTTCCACAAATCTAGCCCTAGAAAGGATAATAGATGGAAAACGCCAACATGAGGAGGGAAACTGCACCCTAGAAAAAGAAAGTAATCTTTTCCAAAAAACCCAAAAGAAAGTAAACACACAAACATAAAAAGAACATCAAAAATAACAGGAAGCAACAATCACTATTTCTTAATATCTTATTAAATCAATAGACTCAATTCCCCAACAAAAAATATAGTCTAACAGAGATGTTTTTCATGTGGATCTTTGATTTTACTAGAAAATGTTTGTGACTCGTCTTTCAATTTAGTAGTACTTTTTGTGTCTACCATTTTGAGTGTATTATTTTCCATGATAATCTTTAATTTTAACATTTTTTTTCTGTGTGTTTCTTCGATTTTGTCAGAGGTGGTTTTCATGTAGATCTTTGGTTTCCTCAGGGGGCGGGGGGTGTTTGTACTTCCATTTTTAATCAATTTAGGAATGTTTTTGTGCCTACCATTTTGTTGGTATAATTGTCCATGATAATCTTCAACTTTAACATTTCTCTATATTTTTCTTCAATTTTGTCAGAAGTATTTTCCATGTGGATCTTCAGTTTTATCAGTCAATGTCTATAATTTTACTTTCAATCAACTTAGGAACATTTTTATACCTTCCATTTTATCTGTATAATTTTCCATGTAATAGTTTTAACATGTTTCTCTATATATTTCTTGAATTTTTTCAGGAATATTTTCCCTGTAGATCTCCAATTTTATCAGAAAGTGTTTATAATTCCACTTTCAAAAAACATAGGAATATTTTTATGCCTACCATTTTATTTGTATAATTTTTCCATGAAATACTCAATCTTAATGCGTTTTTTATATCTTTCTTCAATTTTATCAGAGATATTTTCCAGGTAAATCTTCAATTTTATCAGAAAATGTTTATAATTTCAATCAATATAGAAATATTTTTATGCCTACCATTTTATCTGTATAATTTTCCATGATAATCTTCAATTTTAATGTTTTTCCATATTTTTTCAATTTTATCATAAATATTTTCCATGTAAATCTTCAATTTTATCAGAAAATGTTTATAATTTCACTTTGAATCAACTTAGAAATATTTTTTTAATTTAATTTTATTTTCTAAGCTTTTTTTATTTACACTCAAACTCATTTCCCCTTTCCCGTTTCCTCCCTCCCCGAAAGTCCCATAAGCCCCCTTCCCTCCTTCTTTTCCCCATTCAACCCCCTCTCGCTTCTCTGTCCTGGCATTCCCCTACATCTAGTCTTTCCAGGACCAGGGGTCTCTCCTTCCATCCTCTTGGAAATCTATTGATATGCGAATTGTGTCTAGTGTTCCGAGTTTCTGGGTTAATATCCCCTTATCAGTGACTGCATACCATGTGTGTTTTTTGTGATTGGGTTACCTCACTAAGGATGATGTTTTCAAGTTCTGACCAATTGCCTAGGAATTTCATGAATTCATTGTTTTTAATTGCAGAGTAGTATTCCATTATGTAAATATACCACAACTTCTGAATCCATTCCTCAGTTGAGGGACATCTGGGTTATTTGCAGCTTCTGGCTATTATAAATAAGGCTGCTATGAACATAGTGGAGCATGTGTCCTTATTGCATGCAGGTAAAGCCTCTGGGTATATGCCCAGGAGTGGTATACCAGGATCCTCCGGGAGTGTCATGCCCAGTTTTCTGAGTAACCACCAGACAGCTTTCCAGAGTGGTTGTAACAGCTTGCAATCCCACCAGCAGTGGAGGAGTGTTTCTCTTTCTCCACATCCTCGCCAACAACTGCTGTCTCCTGTGTTTTAGATCTTAGCCATCCTGACTGATGTGAGATGGAATCTCAGGGTTGTTTTGATTTGCATTTCCCTAATGACTAAGGATGATGAACATTTTCTTAATTAGGGATTGTGAGTGGTGCCATCCTTGAGCTGGTGATCCTGGGTTTTATTAGAAAGCAGATGAAGAAAGCCATGGTGAACAAGCCAGTAACCATCATCCCTGTCTTGCCTCCAGATTTCTGCCTTGTTTGAGTTGTCCAATCATTCTTCAATGGTGAACACCAACCTGGAATTATAAGTCAAATAAACCCTTTCTTTCACAATTTACTTTGCTTAGAGTTTTTCAACACAGCAGTATTGATAGCAATAAAATAAAACACGTAAATATGAAGGAAGGCATTGAAAAGACGGAAGGTTTCATTGAGGTTAAACTCAATATACAGTGTGTGTGTGTGTGTGTGTGTGTGTGTGTGTGTGTGTGTGTCTTGTGTCTGTGTAGTGGGTGTGGGTGTGGGAGTGTTTATTATATTTTCATTCAGAAATTCTCTAAAATAATAACAAAAACTTACGTATTGGGGAATTACTTTTCTTTCTTTTTGGATATTTTATTTATTTACATTTCAAATGTTAACCCCTTTCCCAGTTTCCTCTCCTCAAAGCCCCTCTCCTGTCTCCCCTTCCCTTGCTTCTATACGGGTGCTACCCCACACATCCAACCCATTCCCACCTTACTGCTCTGGCATTGACCTACACTAGAGTATAGAGCCTTCAGAGGAAAAAGGGCCTGTTTTCCCGTTGATGCCAGATAAAGACAAAAGAGAATTTTGTGATGAATTACAGGCCCTGTTATGTTAATTGAGTTTTTAATATCACTGCTCCCTAAATTTATTGGTAGTAATTACAAAAAACACATTGATTGAATCATTTCCTGAAAAGCTACACATGAATTCTGGTGATGAAGTTTAGAAAAAAAGATGGAGTTAGACATAGGATATAAATGTGTCCTTGCAATCTATGTTGCTTTTGAGTGGGTTGGTTGTAGGTTCTACTGAGTAAAAACAAAACAAAAAAACAAAAACAAAAAAAAAAAAAACCCGAGATTTTAGAGATGTAAGAACTTTGCAAAACAACTTCATACTGAACATGAATAGCAGCTATTCTATATGTGCAACATATTTGCTGGCCAAAATGTCTTCTCTTCCTAGTGCTGTGCCAGTTGATTGCTGCTTCCTCCCAGAGGTGAATGCAGTATAGTGATGTGCTGATTCCTGCATAGAAACAGTCTTCAAAGGTGGTATGAATGCACCATATTGTGGTACTTTATCAAGTAAACTGATAACTTTTAAAAACTTAAGGAGACAGGAAACAATTGAAATACTGTTATGTGTACATCTTTAAAAATGGAGAATTAACATGGACACAGAAATGATGATCTTTTGTAATAATAAATTACAAATTTATAAATACTAACTATTCTATAAGAAGCAAAACAGAAGGAATGACATCTCATTTTCTGTAAGCATTAACACATATATATTTTAAATGAATGACTAAAAAATGAAAACACAAAAGAAAAACTTATTTTAGCTCAAGCAATTTAAATCTATCCACCACACTGCTGTGATTTTGCAAAACAGTGTTTCAATGTTTGACAACTCACTTGACATTTTCAGGTCTCAATTACTGAGCTGAAAGTTATATACAAATTGTTTAAATTTACATAGGTTTTGAGAAGTTAAATTGTTGTCAAGTACAGTATTTGAATAATGAAAACTGCTGAAGAAAGAGCAAAATATTACCTTATTTAGTTAATGAACTATAGATATAACTAGAAAAATGTAGTAATTATAAATCTAAAAATGAAAATTAAGTACTTTAAATGCCTTACTTTTGAAAAAGTAACAAAAAATCATTTCATTTTTAAAAGAAGAAATATTTACATTGTGAAAGGAAATCTCATGATTCATAATGGTAACTATGAATTCTGAAGCTAGATCCACAGTACATTTTTGTGCATGACTAACAAACCATGATCAACAGCAATCAGCAACTACCAACAACTAACCAACACCACAAAAACCCCCCAACAACTCACCAACAATCCAACAGCATCCATCCAAAATATCCTCAACCTCTTAGGGCGCTAGCATTTACATACCCTCTGAAAATTCTCCAGAATTCTAAATGTCATGCAATCTCAGAAACTATTTGCTGCTGTCAAAATAATGCTTCTGCTAGAGCACAAGGTAAATCATAGCTGCTGTTGACAATATGAAGCATCCCCATATCCTACACTTGGGATTAAAACAACAACATAGATTATGTAATTTCTGTTTTTTTAAAATCCCAAATCCAAAATTGTCACTATAGCCATATAAATGTTATGATATTTCTGTTTTAAACTCAAGATTCCAAAATAATTTTCACTTCATATATATATGCATACATAGCATATACATGAATATATGTATATATACATACATATATTTGTGTATATGTGAATATATAATATTGATATCTATGAATATGTATGTGTGTGCATACTAATATTTTGGGTATTAAAACATATATCTAAATTAACAGAATTTTGTATATAAGTACGAGATAAGGTGTACTATGTGAATTGAACTGATACAAGTAGTAAAAAAAGTAAAGCATCCTTAAGTTATTTATATGACTTAGTAAGTATATTATTTTTAGTGGATAATGAATATATAGTACCTATTAAAGTGTTCAAGCGACATGAGCATATGAATTACTTATCTAAGAATCATGCAAATTTAATAAATTGGGTAAAGTAAGACTGTCTGAACTTATCAAGGTGTTCCCTTGAAGCTAATATTTATGAATTACATGACAATATTTGTGACATAATTGTTGTACATTTTCCTTCCTTATTCTTGCATTCTTAATTCACAACCATCTTATTATCTACTCATGTACGATAGCTACTTCTAATAGTAAAACCACAGTTTAACCATGTTACTTTCTTAAGAGTTTTTATTGGACCCATATGGACCACTGAGTAAACTCTAAACATATCAATGCGTCATTTAAATTTCTACTTTAATCTTTCATTATTTTATTTCATTTTCTTGGCACTCATTTGAACTGAAACTACACAATGTTCAATAATATAATACCAGAGTTATTTTTCTTTTGGTTACGATGTGTTCTTGTCTCTGAACTTTTTATATATTCATATTAACAACATCATTCAAAAACTACATTTCTCTTCCTCTTCTAATTCTTCAGTTTTGTCAGTTTTTCCACCCATGCAATTCTTAGTTAAAACAAATCTGCATGGATATTGAAACTTGAGTGGACATAGAGATGCAGAGGAGGAAATAATACATAGAACAAATCACTAATAACTGGGATACTGAAAGATAGATGAATTGTCCTAATATCTAGTAGTCCAATCAGCCATTCAGAAGATAATGTTGCAAATTGATTAATGTGTATATTTCACTTTCATAACACATTCCATTCTTGTAGAAATATTCTCGTCTCATCTCATGTTTCATTTTTTAACACTGATTCCAGGATTATATATTCTCTAAAGTAACAGAAAAATTAACCTTTTAGTCTTAGATTTTATTTACAGAGAACTAGAGTATGACAATATTCTTATTTCAACTTTATAACAACTCTGTAGAAGAAGACATATACTATACACCCAAATCAAACCTCTTAATTTGTTAGTGACTTTCCTCAAGTATGCAAAGCACTTAGCTGTGAGAACCACACATAATGAAGAAAACTACCTGGCTATTTGTGTTATTTCTAACACTTGTCTTTTATAATAAAATATATAGGTAAGAAAAATAAGCCTTTAGAGTTACTTAAAATGTAAATTTCTTGTTTAGAGATAGTCATTTTGTTCTCTGGACAATAATGTATTTTAAATTATACCACTCCAAATGATATTTGATGCACCAAATTTTGTTTTGTCAAAGAATATGGCTTTTAATACACAGTTAATTAAGATTGTTATCTTTAAAATCTATGAAAATATTAAGGAAACTAATTGTTTTCCTTAAGGAATATTATTAATGTCAAAGAATTGGAAGAGTAAGTAAATTTAATATCTTATAATTTCCTTTGAAAAATATATAGTTAGAGTTAATATTACTTTTTATTATTTCCAAATGGATCAATTCTCAGTCACATCCTACTTTAATGGTAGGAGTCAAAATGAACAATAGTAAATTCAGATTTAGAATTAAGTAGATGTTTTAATTCATGAAGATAAAAGAAATCTTTTGAACTGTTTTCTAAAATGTCTAAATACTTACCCACTTATTTTCAAGGATTCATTTTAAGAAAATTACAAAAAAAAATCCTTTATCTTAAAATACTTTCAGTATTACAATATTTACAAGAATAAATATGAAGTCTTATACCTAAGTATTGATGAAGTAAGCAAAATAGTGGTAAAAATGTAGCTACAATAACCGCACCTTTAAAAATGTTTGTTAACTTCAATACCAGTATATGTAAGATATTTTTAATATATGTTCTATTAGTAAGTTCAAGAAGTAACATAAACAGTAGCTTCGGAAGGTCTATATAGACAGGAACACTTGGAAATATGAAGTTATTAAACCTTTCTTGTGTGCTAGAAATCTTGGTTAATATTTTGATGCATTTCTTCAAATTTTTAAATTCATTTTCCTTTATAAAATAAGCATCCATTCTTCAAAAATATATTAGCCATACAATTTTTAAGAAGAAACATATAAGATTATATAATATATTCTTCCTGATGTAGTACAATGAAATTTAACTTTCCTTAAAATAATTGCTACTTTAAGAATTCTGAATCATTTCTCTAAGCATATTTTCTTATTACCAGAGTTAAAGTCCAAGCTGAGGAATTGAAAAATCTTTATGTGTATTTTGTTTAATTTTGTTATGACACAGAGTCTTTTGAAGCTCAAAGTGGTGTTAAAGTTGTATGAAGTTGAAGTTAGCCTTAAATTCTTGACTTTTCTTTATTACCTGTGAAGTTATGGAATTGCTGGCCTTATCCAGGAGACCTTGCTTACAGAGATTGTGCTTAGTGCACTGGAATCTAGACCATGAGATTATTCGTCTATCACACACATACACAAACTGACACACACAGACACACACGTACACACACACACACACATTGAATTAGATATGTAGATGCCTTTATAATACACTCACTCACAAACAAATATTTTCCAACAAAGGACTGAACATTACTCAATCAACTAACTGAAAGGATATCTCTATATATGAAATTCGGAAAGAAACACAAATAAGCAATTTAGTAGATGAACACAGATTGACAAACTACAATTCTTTTGTTTTAAATAATACATTTAGACTGATATTTATTAAAATAACTCACGGAAGTCTCTACAATTTCATAAAATAAGTAAATAATACATATGGATCGTAATTCTACCTATAACTATAAATGGTCTGTTTCATAAGTACAAAACAGTATAAAAGACCACTACGTACTTACAAATGTTACTGATAAGCAAAGTATTAATTTTCTTAACTATTATAATTTCCACTAATTATTATTAGGTAACAAACAATTTTTTAATCAGCTGTTGTCCCTAAAGAGAAAACTGCTTCATAAAAATTGATCTATTTTCTGAAAGTATAAATATTTAGTTATGTTGACTAGCACCAATTCACCTCTTCTCATATTCAACTAACATTTGAAAATTATTGTTTATACTAAAATAAATTATAATCTTACATGGAGTCTCCAACATTATGGGAAGTAAATGTGAGCTATCTACTCAAAGCATAGAAATATGGAAATGACTTTTTCTTCAGAAACTAAATTTAAAAAGTTGAAAATGGATTATATGGAGAGTTTAGCACTTACTGTAGGTACACTGCTTTTGTTCATTGTGTAAAGTTTGCCTGTGTGTTATTAAAATGCTGATTTCTCTGCTCTCATATCTTGTTTTAATCAGAACATGGCATTTTAATGCTTATACCAAGAATCTCCTGTCTCAAGTTTCTATAAAAACTTCTTAAAATTTATTTTCTGCCTTATCAATAAATGCTCATCGTCCAGTGGCTGGGAAGAATAGAGAAAGGTCAGGATTTCTGCTAAACAAAGGAAGGAGAGAGGCAAAGAGAGAGATTGAGATCATCACTTGAAGATGTGAGGAGATAGACACATGGTACATGAGTACAGGTAACCAGTCGTATGACAAAATGTAGGTTAAAATAAATGAGATATTTTAAGTTAGATCTAGTCAGAAAAGAACCTAACTAAATGACCAAGGTATCTATAAGTATATTTTGAGTCTGAGTCTTTTTTTCTGGGAGCATGGAATTGGGAAGAAGAACCAGGGTCTAACTTCTACAAGTTACATTAAAAAGACAGAATAATCTCTAAATCAGTTCTTAAGTGTGACCAGACAGAAATAAGTATTCTGTGTGGTAGAAAATGTGTCAGTTTGAAAATTCTTGTCAGTCACAGTCAGAGCATCCTGTCCTTGAATCTCAGATTCAAAAAGAGACAGTTTTCTAAGGTGAAAATGAAAATTTGATGTCTGTGGGTTCTTTCGACACATGGCCATCAAAACTACCAAAAGTCTTACACTGCTATGAGTTAATGCCTAATCACTTACATATAAGATTATGGAAAATGAAGGCAAAATATGTTTTATACTTGATAGTTGTATTACTTAGCAGGGTTTCTATGTGAATTCTGGCTTTTTGTATATGGTGGACCAAAGTGAGTTTCCAGGAATGAAACCAAAGCATTAACAGATGATTCTGTGAATCTAAAGCTAAGAACATCAGAAGATGCCATAAGACTAAGAGCAACAGGAAAGCTATGGCACAAGAATATCAATAACTATTATTAAATTCGATTAATTATAGATCATTATAAAAGTAATACATAATGTTTTCATATAAATGAAGTCTAATACAATGAAAGCACAGTAATGTAATGAGATGAAAATGCATTCAGAGCTTGTTAATAGAATTTGGACAGCACAATGTTAGGGAAGAATAGAGTTAATAGTAAGTTGATATGAATTAATTTTTTAAAAAGAATATTTGTGGGAACAAAATACTCATGGGAGCAAATATGGAGGAAAAGTGCAGAGCAGAAACTGAAGGAAAGGCCATCCAGAGACTGGCCCACCTGGGGAGTCATCCCAGATAAAGTCACCAAACTCAGACACTGTTGTAGATGCCAAGAATGGCTTACTGAAAGGAGACTGATATAGCAGTCTCCTGAGAGGCCCTGCCAGTGCCTGACAAATACAGAGGTGGGTGCTATCTGCCAACCATTGGACTGAGCACAAGGTCCTCAGTGTAGTAAGGAAAGTAGTTAAGGAAAGGACTGAAGGAGCTGAAGGAGTTTGCAACTCCATAAGAAGAACAACAATGTCAACCAACCAGAACCCTCAGAGCTCCCAGAGCCTAAGCCACCAACAAAGGAGTACACATGACTATGGCTGCATATGTAGGAGAAGACAGTTTGTCAGGCATCAATGGGAGGAGAGGTCCTTCGTTCTATGAAGGTTTGATAAATGCTCCAGTGTAAGGAAATCAAAGGTGGGGAAGTAAGAGTGGGTGGGTTGGTGGAGGAACACCCTAATAGAAGCAGGGGGAGGGAGGATAGGAGAGAGGGTTTCTGAGATAGGGGAAAACCGGGTAAGGGGAAAAACTTGATATGTAAATAAATTAAATTTTGAAAAAAATATCATTTGTAAAAATTTATTTTACTAGTTGTTAAATAATTTTAAAAGACTACAAATATTCTCTTTAAAAGAATTATTATGGAAATACCATAATTTAAAAATGTCATAAGTTTATCAGATATTTTAATAAAATATAGTCAATAAAGGTGTACTGTTTTTGTGTGACAACTTGACACAGGCTGGAGTTATCACAAAGAAAGGAGGTTCAGTTAGTTAAGTGCCTCCATGAGATCCAGCTGTGGAGTATTTTCTCAGTTGGTGATCAGTGGGGGAGAGCCCATTGTGGATACTGCCATCCCTGGGCTTGGGTTCTATAAGAAAGCAAGCTGACTATTATAAATAAGACTGCTATGAACATAGTGGAGCATGTGTCCTTATTGCATGTAGTAGAAGCATCTGGGTATATACCCAGGAGTGGTATAGCCGGATCCTCCAGGAGTGTCATGCCCAGTTTTCTGAGGAACCACCAGACTGCTTTCCAGAGTTGTTGTACCAGCTTACAATCCCACCAGCAGTGGTGGAGTGTTCCTCTTTCTCCACATCCTTGCCAACAACTGCTGTCTCCTGTGTTTTGATCTTAGCCATTCTGACTGGTGTGAGATGGAATCTCAGGGTAGTTTTGATTTGCATTTCTCTAATGACTAAGGATGATGAACATCTCTTTAGGTGCTTCTCAGCCATTAGATATTCTTCAAGTGAGAACTCTTTGTTTAGCTCTGTACCCCATTTTTAATAGGGTTACTTGGCTCTCTGGAGTCTAACTTCTTGAGTTCTTTGTATATATTGGATATTAGCCCTCTGTCGGATGTAGGGTTGGTAAAAATCATTTCCCAGTTTGTTGGTGGCTGCTTTGTCCTTTTGACAGTGTCTTTTGCCTTACAGAAACTTTGTAATTTTATGAGGTCCCATTTGTCAATTCTTGATCTTAGAGCATAAGCTTTTGGAGTTCTGTTCAGGAAATTCTCCCCTGTGCCCATATGTTCAAGGTTCTTCCCTAGTTTCCTTTCTATTACTCTCAGTATGTCTGGTTTTACGTGGAGGTCCTTGATCCACTTGGAATTGAGCTTAGTGCAAGGAGATAAGAATGGATCAATTTGCATTCTTCTGCATGCTGACCTCCAGTTCAACCAGCACCATTTGTTGAAAAGGCTATCTTTTTTTTTTTTCCACTGGATGGTTTTAGCTCCTTTGTCAAAGATCAAGTGACCATAGGAGTGTGGATTCATTTCTGGATCTGCAATTATGTTCCACTGTTCTACATGGCTGTCACTGTACCAATACCATGCAGTTTTCAACACTATTGCTCTGTAGTACAGCTTGAGGTCTGGGATACTGATTCTCCCAGAAGTTCTTACTCTTGAGAATAGTTTTAGCTCTCCTGCGTTTTCTGTTATTCCAGATGAATTTTTGAATTGCTCTTTCTAACTCTATGAAGAACTGAGTTGGGATTTTGATGGGGATTGCATTGAATCTGTAGATTGTTTTTGGCAAGATGGTCATTTTTACTATATTAATCCTGCCAATCCATTAGCATGGAAGATTTTTCCATTTTCTGAGGTCTTCTTCAATTTCTTTCTTCAGAGACTTGAACTTCTTGTCATACATATCTTTCACTTGTTTGGTTAGAGTCACACCAAGATACTTTATATGATTTGTGGCTATCGTGAAGGGTATCATTTCTCTTATTTCTTTCTCAGCCTGCTTATCCTTTGAGTTTAGGAAGGCTACTGACTTGCTTGAGTTGATTACCAGAAGCTGGAAAGAACCCAGATGTCCCTCAATGGAGGAATGGATTCAGAAGATGTGGTATATTTACACAATGGAATACTACTCTGCAATTAAAAACAATGAATTAACTAAATTCCTAGGCAAGTGGTCAGAACTTGAAAATATCATCCTTAGTGAGGTAACCCAATCACAAAAGAACACACATGGTATGCAGTCACTGATAAAGGGATATTAACCCAGAATCTCAGAATACCCTAGACACAATTCGCATATCAATAGATTTCCAAGAAGATGGAAGGAGAGACCCGTGGTCCCAGAATGTCTGGATGTACGGGAATGCTAGGACAGAGATGTGAGAGGGAGTTGAACAAGAAAAGAGGGAGGGAAGGGGGCTTATGGGATTTTCGGGGAGGGAGGAAATGGGAAAGCAGAAATTATTTGGAATGTAAATAAAAAAAAAAACTTAGAAAAAAAAAAAAAAAGAAAGCAAGCTGAGCAAACCAGGGGAAGCAAGCCAGTAAGAAATATCCCTTTATGGCCTCTACATCAGCTCCTGCTTCCTGACCTGCTTGAATTCCAGTTCTGACTTCCTTTGGTGATCAACAGCAATGTGGAAAGTGTAAGCTGAATAAACATTTTCCTTTCCAACTTGCTTCTTGGTCATGATGTTTGTGCAGGAATGGAAACCCTGACTAAGACAGAAGGAAATAAGAGCATATAACATTATTTCATGTATGTGAAGCAAGATATGCTTAAAATAGATAAGATGAAATCTGATGACACTTTCACTCCAATATATCTGCATAAAAAGAGTAAAAATAGTATGAAGCATGATTCTAAATTACCAGGTGTATATAATTTCCTAAGTATCTAATATTTACAAATTTAATCAGATACAATTTAGTATTAACATCTATGAACAACAAAGTGTAGCTCAATAAAATAGAAGAAACATGCTAAAATATATGAAAAAATATCATTATATCATTAAAATAGGGCTCTCTCCTTTCTCTCATATTATACATATGTATATAAATATAATTTTCATATGTATATACATATGTAGTATATATGTTTATGTATATATAATATAATATGAGTTAAATATATATGAAAACTTCAAAAGCATGAAAAATAACAAAGTTTAACAGTTTAAAGAATGCCATTGACTCTTAAATCATTAATGTCCATTTTCTAAGAAATTTCCTGAGCCTAGCATGGTAGGAAGTTGATATTAGGTTGAATATTTGAGCATTCAGAGTTATTTATTTATTTTGACCAACTGTAAAGTTTTGCATTAGTCATTGCCCACTTACTGCAGTAATAGAAGTTACTCTGAAATAAGTTGAGAGAAACACTAATCTATCAGTATAGGAAAAATATTTAGGATGTATTTGGCATCAAAACTACTGTGCAAAACAGCATCAGTGAGTTTTCCCTGGTGCTTCTAATCTTCACTGTTGTGGGCATTGGATCAGGACTACAATACACAGTATAAGATTCCTCCTATAAAGCAGTGGGCACAGTCAGGACCATGCTGCAGAATGTATAATCCAGTGTTAGGTAGAATCACTGATGTGTCTTCTGCATCAGCCTACACAGGAACTTCTGGTACTGAGCAAGTTAGCCAATTCCAAAATAGTATCCTTGTAAGTTAGAGGTTGATTTCTTTATATCCCGCATCCAAATAAATGATATGTTTAGCAGCAGTTCAGTCATCTACTTATTATGGGCAACCATGAGCAATGCTAATAGTCAATAGTGTTTTAATTGCCTCTGAGGGCCTTGGGTAGCACATAAAGATGTTTTTTGGAATGGGACTGAGGTTTTTGTTCAATAACCAATGCCATCTGGGAGCAGTGATGTCCACTAATACTTGTGCTCAATTTCCATTGTACAATATATGTTTAATATATTATGTATGTTTTATATATTTTAATTAATTACTAATAAGTGCATTCTTAGAAATCTTCTTTGGGTAGCCTAGTTTTGGCTAACATTATATATCTTGTCTTCTCCCTAATACTTATCTCTACTTAAACCCTTAATTTTTAATATTTATTAAATTCTGATTGATTTAATTAATTAAATTAATTAAACTCTTCTCTATTTTCATGTCACCTGTATTCTACTATAACCTATTTTTTCTTAGAGTGAATATCATAAATTCCTTATGGATTTTACACATACCCTTTATTTTGCTGTGATACCTACCTTAGGAAATCAAGTCCCTGTTAATCATCCCTGGAGTTCTTACTTCCACATACACCACAGGTTACACATATAATTATTTTATTTTGGTTAAACCTTCTGCCAGAATTTTATTTCCCAGTTCCCCACCCACCCATTTTAGTGCTTAAAATTTTCTGCCCCCAGTATTCTCCTTCTTTACTTTCATTTCACCTTCAGTTTACTATGATATGTGTCTGAGGGAATCAAGTTTCCGTGAATTGTCCTTAGCTGCCTTACTTGCACGTGAACCACAGGTCACACATATAAAACATATAATTCATGTTTCATGTGAAAGAATATGGAACATTTGTCTTTCTGTGACTTGACCTCAGCAATTTTTTTCCAATTTTATTCATTTATATTTAAGTTTCACAAATTCATTTTTTTATTTTTTAGATAAAATTCCATTGTGTATATGATCTATATATTCCTTATCCATTTATGAAAATACAAATATCATGCTTGATTGTATCTCACAGATATCTTGAATTTGAGTGTAATGAACACAAATGTTCTACTATCTCCATAATAGGATATACATTCAGCCTTTTGGATATATGACTAGAAGTTGTATTACTAGCTCTATTTCTAAGCTTTTGAAAAGCTCAGATTGATTTGCAAAGGGTCTACACTAGTTTATACTACCATCGAACATGCATAAGGGAGCCTATTTATGCACATTACATAGACAAGGCTGGCTTGAACTCAGAGATTTTACTGCCTCTTCCTGTGCCTTCTGAGTGCTCGGTTTAAAGGTGTGTGTCACCATGCCCATTATATATTTCAAATAATTTTAATTTGTGTTTGGATTATAGATAAATTTGTTGAAATAATTTGTGTGTCTGCATACTCATCATTTATCTTTCTTGATAAAAACTTTGAGAAGTTTTTATTTCTATAGCACACTTATATATTAAATCATTTTTCTTGATGCTTTAAGTTTCTTTTTTAATTTGGATTTTCTCCACACTCATTTTCTTCAGATATATAGCTGGAAAAATTACTACTTTTATATTGGTTGTTTGCTCCCCATATATTTATTATCTATTAGTTTCAGAGCACCAAATCTTATATTAAAATTATTGATGCATTTTGAGTTGAGTTTTATGCAGCGTGAGATATATGTATCACCAGTTATTTTTTCTGCATTTTGATATCCATGATTCCCACCAAAATTTGCTGAAAAATATGTATTTTCTGCAAAGCATATTTTTGTAGTACATGTGTGTATGTGTGTGTTGCTCTATTGAATGGATTTACAGCAGAGCCCACTATTCTGTTCCACTGATCTATGTTTGTTGTGTGTCAATACCACGTTGTTTTTAATACAAGATATATGTAATGTAGTTTAAATCATATTTAAATCTATATCCAAGAGTCAAAATCAGAATATTTAGCTAGAGATAAATTTTGACATTCTGAATCAAACTGTGAAAACCACGGAAAACGGTAGAAACTTGAGATTTTCCAAATAATCATCTTCTATAATTATTTCTTTGGTCAACACCTTGATACTAGCACTCACAATAGATAGAATATTATTTCTTATTTAGTCTGACTGACATTATTAATCTTTAAAATAATAGACTTTATAAAATAAAATGTTTGTTTTTCAAAATATTGCATTGACATTTCGAACCCTCAACGGGCATTGTATAAATTCAGCTACTCTAACATCTACATTAGGAGAATGCAAGTGTGTGTGTGTGTATGTGTGTGTGTGTTTGTGTGTTTTTGTGTCTGTGTGTGTGTGTACTCATTTTTAGAGATATTTTAATGTGTTAATCCTACTAGACCAAGTTCCTGGTATACCAGGAGTAATGTCAATATCTAAAATACTGAGTTCCTAGTATAGTGAGAATAGCAGATGTCTAGTTATCAAGAGCTAAAAATACCAATCATTGCTAAGTCTCAAACTAGTGGGGTATCAGCTGATTGCATATGATTGCCTATTGTAAATATCTGTTACATTTGAATTATGAAGTAATTTGTGTGTGTGTGTGTGTGTGTGTGTGTTAGGATTGACCATGAAGTGAGCAAGTAATGATCTGAGCACTTGACCATGTAAATGAGAGAGGTCAAATCAATAAGTTCAACAGATGGTGAATATTTTACAGCATTCTGAGTCTGATGAGGGATGATTTCTCAAGGATTACCTTTCTTTTTCTGATTCAAGTGACTATTACCTTGATGAAGTTTTGAGTAAAAGTGAAAGCAGTAACACTCAAAAATGAAAAACACAGTGTTGGAGAAAGGGAGCATACACATGCCTATCAACCAAGTGATACGGAAAATGCTACTGTGATCACTGAGGGTTGGATAAGCAACTTTGTGGCACCAAATGTGGATCTAAGCTTCAATGTGGATGATAAAGCACTCAGTATGTATATATATATATATATATATATATATATATATATATATATATATATATATATGGAGTACTTGTATGTAAAATCAAGCTATCAGGATTATAGGTCAAGTAAGGGAATTAACTTTTTTGTATGTGTTTGTTGAATAGAATGTAAATATTGTTAAAACAGACACAAATGTAAGTATTGATATTAGAAGCAAGGTAGGCCTATTTTCTACAACCTCTCCAAGTTTCATCTAAATCTAACCACTATCAGGCATGTTATAAATATTTTTCTATTCTATATACATTTTTAAAAAATTTATCACAGGAAGCCAGTCAGGAGATTAATTATATTATGAGGCTCATGCTTAGTAGGGCTAAGATTTAAATACAGATATCTGGGCTATACCCAGCCATCCAAAGGAGCATTGTTAGACACCAAGTGCATCCTATTTCCTTTGGAGGTTTTCAGGGTCCCCATAAACAACCACCTTGTACCCATCTCCCACCAATACCTTGCCAGTATGGTCAATCTGGGATATAGCCAGCATAGTTAAGCTGTTTGATATTCTCTGACCTCCATTGTCTAGTCCATGTCTTTCTTTGCCTTCCCAAAGAGTCCTGATGGCATAAGGATAATCCAGAAAACACCAGGGACAACCAGGTGCCTAATAATAGCGTAAGAACACAATCAAGAACAACTAGAGCTCAGCTACCCTAACAGAAGCAAAACACAGAAGATGACTTTAAATCTAATCTTATAAACATGACAGAGGCATTCAAAGAGGAAATGAATAAAGGTCCTAAGAAACAGAGGAAAATACAATCAAACAGGTGACAGAAGTGAATAAAACAGTCCATGAACTGAAATTTGAAATAGAAGCAATAAAAAAAAAAAAACACAAATTGAGGCCATCCTGGTGTGAGAAAACCTGGGAAAGAGAACAGAAATTACAGATGCATGCATCATAAACATAATACTAGATATGGGATAAATAATCTCAGGTGTAGAATATCACATTGAAAAATTGATATATTGGTATAAGAAAATATAAAATTTTTAAAAAGTTTATGAAACAAAACATCAAGGAAATTTGGAACACTGTGAAAAGAACAAATGTCTGAATAATATGAATAGAAGATGGAGAAGATTCCCAGATTCAAGACCCAAGAAATATCTTTAATAAAATCATAGCAGAAAATTTCTTAAACCTGAAGAATAAGATGCCTATAAATGTACAAGAATCTTTCAGAATACCAAATAGATTGGAGCTGAAAAGAATATCCCCCTGCCACATAATAATCAAAACACTAAGTATACAGGACAAATAAAGAACATTAAGAGCTACAAGGAAAAAAGACCTAGTAACACATAAAAGCAGACCTATCAGAATTATACCTGACCTCTCAACAATCTAAAAGCCAAAAGAGAGATGACTTGCTGACCATAGAAGAGCACAGATATCAGCCTAGACTACTATACCCAGCAAAACATTCAACTACTGTAGATAGGGAAAACAAGATATACTATAACAAAATCGTATTTAAACAATTTCTTTCTACTAATCCAACTCTATAAAGGATATGGAAAGGGAGACTCAAACCTAATGAGGGTAATTACTCCCAAGAAAACAAAAGAAAAAATTTCTCACCAGTAAAACCAGTTGCACGCATGCTTGGATGCACACATGCACGTGCGTGTGCTCGCACACACACACACACACACACACACATACACACACACACACACACACACACATGCCATTAAAAATAACAGGAATAACAATTATTGATTATTACATTACTATCGCTCAACATCAATGAAATCCCCAATAAAATGATATAGGGTAACAAAGTGGATGCATAAACGTATCCATTTTCTGCTGTATTCAATAATCAAATCTTGAGTTGCCCTTTTGTCTCCACATTCCTGACTCAGTGCCAGCATCTCTGGGATGACCTCAAGAAACTGTGACCCAGCTGCTGCCAGCATTGCTGCCGCATGGGGTTCTGTGGGCAAGTGGCTACAGCAGGAGCTAATAACCCTTATGATGTCTGGTTACAAAGGAATTTCTACCTTCCTTGAATCAGACCTGTTCAAATGGGTAAGGACCATCCATAAAGCAGCAGGCACCATATACGAAGACCTGAGGTATAAACTCTCCCTAAAGTTCCTCAGTGGCTACCCTTACACTGCACCCACAGTGAAGTTCCTCACACCCTGCTACTACCCCAACATGGACACCCAGGGCAACATGTACCTTGACATCTTCAAGGATAAGTGATCTGCAATATATGATGTCAGGACCATCTTGCTCTCTATCCAGAACCTGCTAGGAGAACCCAACATCGATAGCTCTTTGAACATACATCCTGTGGAACTCTGGAAAAATCCCATTACATTTAAGAAGTACCTTCAAGAAACCTATTCAATGCAAGTCTCCAGCCAAGAGCCCTGACGCAAGCTGTCTGCCTCTCTTTTGTGTCATTTGTTTTCTTAGACTGACTGTCCTTTCTCCTTGATTACTAAACTGTGCTATTACTTTTATTAGTTTTTTAATTAAGTCTGCTTGAACCCTTTACAATATATATTAAATAAGTACAAATTGATTGTTTTTGTAAAAAAAAAATCAAATCTCAGTAACAAAGATAGACATTACTTCAGAGTAAATGGATGGAAAAAAAGATTTCCTAAGCAACAGATCAAATACCAAGACGACATAGCCATTCTAATATCTCATAAAATAGAATTTGAATAAAAAAGAACGAAAAGAAATGAGGAAAGACACATCATAAGCATCAAAGGAAAAATCCACTTTGAGGATGTCTGAAGTCTAAACATCTATGCTCCAAATGCAAGGGAACCGACATTCACAAAAGAAACTTTACTAATGAATACATAACACATCAAACTCCACACACTAAAAGTGGAAAACTTCAACTCCTCATTCTTACCTACTTAGAGGTCATTGAGTTAGAATCTAAACAGAGAAATAATGAAGCTAGCAGAGTTTATGAATCAAAGGGATGTTATAGCTATCTATAGAACATTTTACCCAGACACAAAACAATGTATTTTTACCACCCCATAGAACCTCCACCAAAATTAATGATATAGTCAGTCACAAAGCAAGCCTTAACTGATACCAGAAAGTTGAAATAACCATTAGGATCTTATCAGATCATGATGGATATCAACTGAACTTCGGCAGCAAAAGAAATGACAAAATCTTCAAACACATGGAAATTGAACAACTCAATACTAATAGGGTCAGAAACAACAAAAAAGAAAGAAAAAAGAAAGAGAGGGGGGAGGGTGGGGAAAAAGGAAGGAAGGAAGGAGGGAAGGAAGGAAGGAAAGAAAAAGAAAGAAAGACAGAAAAGAAAGAAAGAGAGAGAGAAAGAAAGAAAGAAAGAAAGAAAGAAAGAAAGAAAGAAAGAAAGAAAGCAAGCAAGCAAGCAAGCAAGCAAGCAAGCAAGCAATTAAGGGCTTTCTGGAATGTAT
Source organism: Tokudaia tokunoshimensis (assembly GCA_036184795.1). Lineage (NCBI taxonomy): Eukaryota > Metazoa > Chordata > Mammalia > Rodentia > Muridae > Tokudaia > Tokudaia tokunoshimensis. Next base: position 76,567,182 of record BTHU01000023.1, read on the forward strand.
CAAAGTGGAAGTACAACATACACAAACTTATGGGAAAAAATGAAAGAAGTGCTAAAAGGAATGTCCAGAGCACTAAATGCCTTCATAATGAAATTGGAGAAATTTCATACTAGAAACTTAATAGCACACCTGAAAACTCTAGAACGAAAAGAATCAAACATACCAATACATAGTAGACAGCAAGAAATATTAAAAACTCAGGGCTGAAATTAATAAATTAAAAACAAAAAGAACAATTCAAAGAATCAATAAAACCAAGAGTAGTTTTCTTGAGAAAATCAACAAGATAGACAAACCATTGGTTAAATTAATTAAAAGGCAAAGAGACAAAATATCATAAATGAAACAGAGGAAATAAAAACAGTAGGAAGTTCAAAGAATCATTAAATCTTACTTCAAAACCACCTGTATTCCAAAAAATAGGCAATTTGAATGAAATAGAAGACTTGATAGATTCCACTTACCAAAATTAAATTAAGATCAGGGAAAAATCTCAACAATTCTATATCTCCTACAGAAATAGAAAAAGTAATTATGTCTCCTATCCAAAATAATAATAATAATAATAATAATAATAATAATAATAATAATAATAATAATAATAATTCATCTCAGGGTCAGATGGTTTAATACAGATATCTACCACACTTTCAAAAAAAAAAAAAACAACAGTTCCAATACTTCTCAACCTATACCAGAAATAGAAAGAGAAGGAACATTTATGCTATGAAGCCAGAATTACTCTGAAACCTGAACTATAGAAAGACTCAATGAATAGAATTTAAGAACAATTTCCCTTATGAGCTCTGATGTGAATATACCAAATAAAATAATACCACACTGAATCAAAGAAAATGAATCCAAGAACACATAAAAAACCATCATCCACCATGATCAAATGTGCTTCATCCTAAGGATGCAGGGGTGGTTCAATATACTAAAATCCATCAACATAATCCAGCATATAAACAAATTGAAAGAAAGAAGATTATATAATCTCTTATTAGATGTCAGAAAGGCATTTGTCAAAATCTAACACTCCTTCATATTAAATGTCTTGCATAAATCAGGGATACAAAGCACATTCCTAAACACAATGAAGGCAATCGACAGCAAGTCAATATAAAACATCAAATTAAATGGAGAAAAATTTAAAGGAATTCCACTAAAATCAGTGAAAAGAGATAGTTGTCCACTAACTCCAAGTTTCTTCAGTATAGTACTTGAAATCCTAGCTAGAGAAAAAGACAACTAAAGGAGATCAAAAGAATATAAATTAAAAAAAGGAAGAAGTCAAAATATCCCTTTTCATAGTTGAAATGATAGCATATATAAGTAACTTTATACTTCTCTGACAGGCCCCCTACAGCTGAAAAATACCTTCAGCCAAGTGTCTAGAAACAAAATTAACTCAAAAAAATCAGTATTCCTCATTTATACAAATGATAAATTGGCTTATCAAGAAATCAGGAAAACAACACCGCTCACAATATCCCCAAATAATGTGACATATCTTGGTGTAACTCTAACCAGGCAAGTGAAAGACCTGTATAACCAGAACTTACAGTCTCTCAAGAAAGAAAGTAAAGAAGATAGCTGAAGATGACAAGATCTCCCATGGTCATAGATTAATAGGATTAACATAGTAAAAATAGCAGTCTTACTTAAAGCAATCTATAGATTCAACACAATTGTAATCAAAATTCCAAAATAATTCATTACAAAACTTGAGAGAAAAGCTCAACTTCATATGTAAAAACAATCATGTGCAATAAAAGAACTTTGGTAGGCATCATCATCCCTGATCTCTAGCTATACAGAGCAATATTATTTTATTATTATTATTATTATTATTATTATTATTATTATTATTGTTGTTGTTGTTGTTGTTGTTGTTGTTGTTGTTGTTGTATTTGTATAGAAAGAGGCAACTTGATCAAAGGAATAGAATCAAATACCCTGAAATAAACTCATATAGCTATGGTCTCTTGAACTGTTGACAAAATATCTAAAACCAAACAATGGAATAAAGAAAGCATCTTCCACAAATGGTGCTGATCTGTAAAAGAATACAAATAGATCCATATTTCTCAAAATGCATAAAAGTCAAGTCCAAGAGGAACAAAGAACTCAACTTAAAAGTGGATGCACTATATCTAATAGAAATGATAGTAGGGAATATCCTCAATCAAGAATTAATAAATTGGACCTCATGAAACTGCAAAGATTCTATAAGCCTAAGGTTGCCATCAGTAGAAGAAAACAGTAGACTTCAGATAGGAAAAAGATCTTCACTAACCCTATATCTGACAGAGGGCTAATATCTAAAATAAATAAAGAACTCAGGAAGTTAGACACCAAACAACCCAGTTAACCCAATTTAATATAGGATACATAACCTCTATTAGTTTCACTGTATCTCTACTTAGTTTCTGTTTCAATAACATGTCCATTGGTGAAAGTGGGCTGTTGAAGTCTCCCACTATTATTGTGTGGTGTTCAATGTGTGTTTTGAACTTTAGTAAAGTTTCTTTTATGAAGGTGGGTGCCCTTGTATTTGGGGCATAGATATTCAGAATTGAGACTTTCTCTTGGTGGATTTTTTTTTTTTTTTTTGCTGAATATTAAGTGTCCTTCCCCATCTTGCCTGATAACTTTTGGTTGAAAGTCTATTTTATTGGATATTAGAATGACAATTCTTTCTCTGAAAGCAAAGACATAAGAATAATTTATTGGCTATAACCTTCCATTTAGTTTAAGTTCTATTTGGCAAAGTTCCACACACAAAATTTGATATGCAAGTACACAATCACTAAACGATCAATTTCATTTAGTAATTTCAGTGCAAGAACTTAAAATGAATAAAGATTTTCCATGCTTATCATTACATTTAACTCAAAATACTTACAGTTTCTCTTTTTAAAGAAATAATAAGTAATTTCTTTTAAAGTTTGAAGCACATAAATTATGTAATAATAGCAAGATATTAAAAACATTAGAAAATAAAATATTAATAAAATACATGAAAGGGAATCATTTGTTCATACATTTATATTGGAATATGAGCAATGAATTCAACATATTTATTATCAACAAAGTAAAGTTATTATAAGAAGTTCTATCTATCTATCTATCTATCTATCTATCTATCTATCTATCTATCTATCTATCTTCTGTCTATCTATCTATCTATCTCTATCTTTCTCTCTCTCTCTCTCTCTCTATATATATATATATATATATATAAATAAGTATATATATATATATACCTTTCTTATTACTTATATACATTTTCGGGTAATTTTTTTTTAAAAACTTGATTTAGAATGAAGTAAATTTTCTGAACAGCTGTGTATTAGCTTCTCTTTCTCTGTGCTTTGACTTTAAATAAATGTGTTTGTTGCTATCGTAAATTTTCAAGATGCAAATAATAGGGTATACAAGTTTTATAACCAATCAGCACTATTGAAATATTTCAATTAGCATCAGGTTTCCATGACAACACTATTCAGATGTTACAAGGATTTAGTAGAGAAGAAGATTTTAAAATACTACTTGAATCATAGTTGAATCTATTATCGTGATGCTATTATGAATAAAACTAGGGCTAAAATATACTTGGAACAATCTTTCTATCTAAGTATTTGAATCCATACTTTCTGTAGTTCCTTTTAGTACATAGAATGAAAAAAAAACTTTGAATTTTTTCCTTCATATAATTAAAAACCTTATTCTTTAGTAAAGTTGGATATACTTAATGGTGTAAATAAATATCACTAAATATTTACATAAATCACACAAACCAAAATGATATTTAAATTATCATAAACACTGATATACCTCTGTTTTAGCCTTTAAATTATTGGCTTATAAAGATTAACAAACATATTGGTGTTGTGTTCTTAGACAGTCACTGTAAACATTCATTACTTATTAGTTCACTATTTTCCTTTTTAAAAGAATAAAACTATAAAGGTTTTGATTTGTGGCTATATTTAATGATTTATACCACTCTCTCCATAAAATATTGTCAGAAAATACATGTCACATTCAATAAAAAGCAAACTAACATTTTATAGGTGTTGTGCCAGCAAGCACAAGTGCTATGAGTTTAGTCTATGAGATTCTGCCAAGTCCAGAAGACACTGTTTTACTATGGTCTCATCTCTACTACTAGCTCGATGGTTTGGTTCTCTTGTATTGCATAAGCTAAAAATTAATTGAAAGTGGGCTGGAGAGATGGCTCAAGAGTTAAGAGCACTGACTGTTCTTCCAGAGGTCCTGAGTTCAATTTCCAACAACCGCATGGTGGGTCACAACCATCTGTAATGGGAATCTGATACCCCCTTCTGGTGTTTTTGAAGACAGTACAGTGTACTTACATACATGACATAAATAAATAAATCTCAAAAAAATATTTTAAATGAAATGTTTCCCACACAATTTGTTTTCTAAAGTTTCTTATCCTGTTTCCATAGCACGATGGTTCACTGCCACACTTTTGCTATCACAACTATAGTACCTACCAGTTTTAATACCATTCAATAATTATAATTAATTTAAAACCACTTGCTCTTCCTCACTACTATTTGTTCAATCAATGTTTATGAAATTTTGAGTTAAGAAGTTAAATGAAATTGGTATTTTATTTCTTAGTATTACAACATTTATAATTTATTTTGTATTAGCCTACTCAAAGGTAGCATCTAATACAGTCCTTTAGTAAGGGCAGTCAATTAGTGTATTAGGGTTCTCTAGAGTCACAGAACTTATGGGTAGTCTTTGTATAGTTAGGGAATTTGTTGATGAATTACAGCTTGTAATCCAACTCTACAACAATGGTCAGCATTAGCTGTGGATGGACATCTAAGGATCTAGCAGTTGCTCAGTCCCACAAGGCAAGCAGGCCAGGAAGAGTCAGAGTAAATCTTCCTTCTTCCAATGTCCTTATATAGGTCTCCAGCAGAGGGTGTGGCCAAGATTAATGGCATTTGCCACTGCGCCATTAATCCCAAATGAACATGAACTCTGTGATCTCCTTGTCTTAATCTTCTGGAATTCATAGCCACTATGCTTCATGGATCTCCATGCCAAGATCCAGGTCAGAAACATGTATCTCTGAGCCTCCAGATTAGGATCATAGTTGAGCCTTCTAATTCTTGATTAGTTCATTCCAGATATAGTCAAGTTGACAATCAGGAATAGTCACTACAATCAGTAATGCATAATTTCTAACATCACAGTCTATTCATATTATTATATACCAGAACCTGGTGAAAATGTAAATAATTTTCAAATTGGTGTGAATCCTTATGTTTGTTAAATTTTAAGCTAGATTTTGCATCCACTGATATACATATGCCATGCTGTTGTATAGTCTAGAAAGTCACAATTTTCCCTATAATATTAGCCTGGCCCCATCAGTAAGTTGTAAAATAATATATAAAATTTTTATAATGCAAAAATAATAGAATTTCAGCATTCTGTATATTCAGCATTATGATAATACATTACTTCTAATTCTTAAATATATTAGCATATTTACCAACTCTATTATATTTTCAAATGACAAAAACAAATGTATTTACTATTTAATATTATTTATTCAGAATCACACAGTAATTTTTATCTATTCATTAAAATTATGCTAGTTTAAAATAAAGCATGCCATGGCTATACCTTCTATATGTTTAAATACTGATAATTTAAATATTGATAAGAATTTAATATATTTACTTTATGTAATAATCTATGGCAATATATTTTTAAAAACATTTTCAATAGTAGTACAATGTTTAGTTTGAAGTTACTCATTCATTAAGTTTTAATTGTTGACATTTTTGTTTTTAATGTAAATTATAAGTAGTTCTATATTTTAGGAAATGGTACTATCTGATAAAATTACTATTGCATTTATTAGGCATTATTTGTGTACTATTTTGTTGTTTCTCTCTATTTGCACATTTTATTTGTAACCACAATATTTTATTTGTTTCTGAAATAGTTACTAAAATGACAAATTTCTAAATAACTTATTATAAAATAGTCAAATATTTATCTCATTCCTTAATTTTGTTAGTTTACTTCAACTATTTTGCAATTGATATAATTCCATTAATTATTTTTTAATATATTGATCTGCTTTACATCTCAATCACAGCTTTCCCTCCCTCCTCTGTTCCTAGTCTCTCCCTCTCACCTTTTTTCCCAACCAAATCCACTCTCCTCACTTTCTCTTCAGAAATGGGGTGACCTCTCACAGATATCAACCCTACTTGCCATACCGAGTTGCAGTAGGACTTGGTATATGTTCTCCTCTTGTGGCAAGAAAAAGGGCAACCATTTAGGAGAAAGGGATTCAAAGACAGGCAAAAGAGATAGCTGTTGGGATTTCTATATGAAGACCTGTGCCCACATGTGCATAATCCTATGTTTGACCAAAGTATATTCTGTGGTTGATGGGTCAGTCTCTGTGAGTCCCTCTGGGACAAGGTAAATTAGTTTTGTGTGTTTTCTTGTGTCTTTTACCTCTCTGGATCCTTTAATCCTTCCTTCCTTCCTTCCTTCCTTCCTTCCTTCCTTCCTTCCTTCCTTCCTTCCTTCCTTCCTTCCTTCCTCCCATTGTATCTTCCACAGAATTCCTCAAGCATCACCTAATATTTCACTGTTGGTCTCTGTATTTGTTTCCATCATTTGTTGGGTGAATTCTCTCAGATGACAGTTATGGTAGGCAGAATGTCATTAAAATGTTAGGTATGGACTCTCTCGCCACATTTCTGCTCTATCTTTGTTCCTACAAAACTTTTAGGCAGGAAAAATTGTAGATTGAAGACTTGGTGGCTGGGTTAGTGTCCTAATCTCTCTATTGAAAGACTTTCTGGTTATAGGAGATAGCCCATTCAGGTTCTATATCTCCCAATGCTAGGAGTCAAAATTATATATTCCTGGAGTTTCCATTGTTTAATGTTTCTAGCTGGTCCCAGAGACACACACCCTTGATTCCAGTGCCTTTCCCAGTACCCTCTCACTCCTTCCTGTTGCCACTTGAAAGTTTTTGACACCTTCCACATACATTCTCCCACCCAGGGTCCCCCATATATCCAGCCCAGATGTAATTCCCCTTCTGAAGTAAATTCAAGCAATTTCCATTGGGTCCTTTTTGTTTCCTAGCTTCTTTGAGTCTGTAGGTTATAGCATGGCCATCCACATATAAATGAGGACATACCATGTTTGTTTTTTTTTCATACTGGGTTATTTCCGCCAGGATGACCTTCTCTAGTTCTGTCCATTTTCTTGCAAATTTCATGATGTCACTGTTTTTCTTTTTAATTTTATTTTCTAAGTTTTTTTTTTATTTACATTCCAAATCATTTCCCCTTATCCTTTTCCTCCCTCCCCGAAAGTCCCATAAGCCTCCTTCACTTCCTCTTTTCCCCATTCAACCCCCTCTCACTTCTCTGTCCTGGCGTTCCCCTACATCCATTCTTTCCAGGACCAGGGGTCTCTCCTTCCATCTTCTTAGAAATCTATTGATATGCGAATTGTGTCTAGGGTATTCCGAGATTCTGGGTTAATATCCCCTTATCAGTGACTGCATACCATGTGTGTTCTTTTGTGATTGGGTTACCTCACTAAGGATGATATTTTCAAGTTCTGACCATTTGCCTAGGAATTTCGTGAATTCATTGTTTTTAATTGGAGAGTAGTATTCCATTGTGTAAATATACCACATCTTCTGAATCCATTCCTCCATTGAGGGACATCTGGGTTCTTTCCAGCTTCTGGCTATTATAAATAAGGCTGCTATGAACATAGCGGAGCATGTGTCCTTATTGCATGCAGGTAAAGCCTCTGGGTATATGCCCAGGAGTGGTATACCAGGATCCTCCAGGAGTGTCATGCCCAGTATTCTGAGGAACTGCAAGACTGCTTTTCAGAGTGGTTGTACAAGCTTGCAATTCCACCAGCAGTGGAGGAGTATTCCTCTTTCTCCACATCCTCGCCAACAACTGCTGTCTCCTGTGTTTTTGATCTTAGCCATGCTGACTGGTGTGAGATGGAATCTCAGGGTTGTTTTGATTTGCATTTCCCTAATGATTAAGGATGATGAACATCTCTTTAGGTGCTTCTCAGCTATTAGATATTCTTCAGGTGAGAACTCTTTGTTTAGCTCTGTACCCCATTTTTTAATAGGGTTATTTGCCTCTCTGGAGTTTAACTTCTTGAGTTCTTTGTATATATTGGATATTAGCCCTATGTTGGATGTAGGGTTGGTAAAGATCATTTCCCACTTAGTTGGTTGCCGCTTAGTCTTTTTGACAGTGTCTTTTGCCTTGCAAAAATTTTGTAATTTAATGAGGTCCCAAATGTCTATTCTTGATCTTAGAGCATAAGCTATTGGAGTTCTGTTCAGGAAATTCTCCCCTGTGCCCATATGTTCAAGGTTCTTCCCTACTTTCCTTTCTATTAGTTTCAGTGTGTCTGATTTTATGTGGAGGTCCTTGATCCACTTGGAATTGAGCTTAGTGCAAGGAGATAAGAATGGGTCAATTTGCATTCTTCTGCATGCTGACCTCCAGTTGAGCCAGCATTATTTGTTGAAAAGGCTATCTTTTATCCACTGGATGGTTTTAGCTCCTTTGTCAAAGATCAAGTGATCATAGGAGTGTGGATTCATTTCTGGGTCTTCAATTCTGTTCCATTGATCTACATGCCTGTCACTGTACCAATACCATGCGGTTTTTAACACTATTGCTCTGAAGTACAGCTTGAGGTCCAGGATACTGATTCCCCCAGAGGTTCCTTTACTCTTGAGAATAGTTTTAGCTATTCTGGGTTTTCTGTTATTCCAGATGAATTTTTGAATTGCTCTTTCTAACTCTATGAAGAATTGAGTTGAGATTTTGATGGGGATTGCATTGAATCTGTATATTACTTTTGGTAAGATGGTCATTTTTACTATATTAATCCTGCCAACCCACGAGCATGGCAGATTTTTCCATCTTCTGAGGTCTTCTTCAATTTCTTTCTTCAGAGACTTGAAGTTCTTGTCATACAGAATTTTCACTTGTTTGGTTAATGTCACACCAAGATACTTTATATTGTTTGTGGCTATCATGAAGGGTATCATTTCTGTTATTTCTTTCTCAGCCTGCTTATCCTTTGAGTATAGGAGGAAGGCTATTGATTTGCTTGAGTTGATATTATATCCGGCCACTTTGGTGAAGTTGTTTATCAGCTGTAGGAGTTCTCTGGTCGATTTCTTTGAGTCAGTTAAGTATGCTATCATATCGTCTGCAAATAGTGATAGTTTTACTTCTTCCTTTCCAATTTGTATCCCTTTGACCTCTTTTTGTTGTATAATTGCTCTACCTACAACTTCAAGTACTATATTGAAAAGATATGGAGAGAGAGGGCAGCCTTGTCTAGTCCCTGATTTTAGTGGGATTGCTTCAAATTTCTCTCCATTTAGATTGATGCTGGCTACTGGTTTGCTGTAAGATGCTTTTACTATGTTTAGATATGGGCCTCGAATTCCTGATCTTTCCAATACCTTTAGCATGAAAGGATGCTGAATTTTGTCAAATGCTTTCTCAGCATCTAATGAGATGACCATGTGGTTTTTTTCTTTGTGATTGTTTATATAGTGGATTACATTGATGGATTTCCTTATATTGGACCATCCCTGCATCCCTGGGATGAAGCCTACTTGATCGTAGTGAATGATCGTTTTGATGTTTTCTTTCATTTGGTTGGCAAGAATTTTATTGAGTATTTTTGCATCGATATTCATAAGAGAGATTGGCCTGAGATTTTCTCTTTCTTTGTCGGATCTTTGTGTCCTGTTGGTATTAGTGTAATTATTGCTACATAGAACGAGTTGGATAGGACTGTTTTTAATAGCTGAGTAATATTCCATTGTGTAAATGTACCACATTTTATTAGTCTGTTTTTGAGTTGAGGGATATCTGTGTTGTTCCCTGGTTGTTTTTGTTTGTTTGTTTGTTTGTTTTTAGTTTTTAAGAATAAAGCTCAACACAGTTGAGCAAGAGACTTTGAGGTGTAGTTTGAACGCCTTTTTGGTATATTCCCAGTAGTGATATAACTGTTTCTTGGAATAGAACTATTTCCATTTGTCTGAGAAACCTCCGAATTGATTGCTCAAGTTGTACAAATTTGACTTGCAGTACCAATTGGGGATTGTTTTCCTTGCTCCACATCTTCACAACCATGAGCAATTTCTTGAGTTTTTGTATTTTTATATTTTTATTTGATTTATTCTTTATTTACATTTCAAATGTTGATCCCTTTCCTGGTCCCCCGTCCCCCCCCCAGAAATCCCCTAATCCATCCTCCCTTCCCCTGCTCACCAATCCACCCACTCCAGCTTCCCTTTCCTGGCATTGCCCTATACTGAGGTGTCTAGTCTTCTCAGGACCAAGAGACACTCCTCCATTTGATGTCCAACAAGTCCATCCACTGAAGCATATACAACTGGAGCCATGGGTCCCTCCATGTGTAATCTTTGGTTGGTAGTTTAGTCACTGGGAGCTCTGGGGTACTGGGTATTTCAAATTGTTGTTCCTCTTTGGCACTGCAAACCCCGTCAGCTCCTCAGGACCTTTCTCTAGCTCCTCCTTTGGGGATCCTGTGCTCAGTTCAATGGTTGGATGAAAGTTTCCCCCTCTGTATTTGTCATGCACTGGCAGAATCTCCCAGGTGACAGCTATATCAACCTTCCTTCAGCAAGCACTTGTTGGCATCCACAATAGTGTCTGGGTTGATCCCTAGGAGGGACAGTCTCTGGATGATCTTTCCCTCAGTCTCTGCTCCACACTTTGTCTCTGTTCCACACTTTGTCTCTGTATCCCCTTCTGTGAGCATTTGGTTCCCTCCTTCTAAGAAGGACTAGAGTATTCATACTTAGTTCTTCCTTCTTCTTGAACTTCATTTGGTCCATGAATTGTATATTGGCTATTACAAGTTTCTGGACTAAGACTAAGAATTGATAAATGGAACTTCATAAAATTACAAAGTTTCTGTAAGGCAAAGGACATTGTCAATTGGACAAAATGGCAATCAAATATTGGGAAAAGATCTTTACCAACCCTGCATTGGACAGAGGATTGATATCCAATATATAAAAAGAACTGAAGAAGGTAGACTCCAGAGAACCAAATAACCCTATTTAAAATAGGGTACAGAGTTAAACATAGAATTTTCAACTGAGGAATATCGAATGGCTGAGAAGCACTTAAAGAAATGTTCAACATCCTTAGTCATCAGGAAAATGCAAATCAAAACAACCCTCAAATTTCACCTCACACTGGTCAGAATGGCTAAAATCAAAAACTCAGGAGACAGCAGGTGCTGGTGAGGATGTGGAGAAAGGGGAACACTCCTCCACTGCTGGTGGTATTGCAAACTGGTACAACCACTCTGGAAATCTGGTTGGCAGTTTCTCAGAAATTTGGGCATAATAATATGAGAGGACACTGCTACCACTACTGGGAATATACCAAGAGGATTCACCAGTGTGTAATGACACATGCTCCACTATGTTCAGAGCAGCCTTATTTATAATAGACAGAAGCTAGAAAGAACCCAGATGTCCCTCAACAGATGAAATTGATTATGAAATTGATTATTGTTCTTCTAAGGTCTATAAAGAATTGTGTTGGGATTCTGAAGGAAATGATGTTGAATTTGTAGACTCCTTTTGGCCAGATGGCCATTTTAAATAGGTTAATCCTATTAATCCATGAGCATGGAAGTGCTTTTCTTTTTCTGAGGTCTTCTTCAATTTCTTTATTCAAAGACTTGTAGTTTTTGTCATTCAGGTCTATCACTTGCTTGGTTAGAGATGCTTTATAATATTTGTAGCTATTATTGAAGGGGGTTCTTTCCCTAATCTCTTTCCTAGCCCATCCATTTATTATATGTATAAATGAGAACTACTGGTTTTGGTTTTCTTTTTTCTTTACTTTTTTTTTTTTTAGTTTATTTTGTATCCATCTACTTTGCTCACAGTGTTTATCATCTGTAGGATTCCCTGATAGAATTTTTAGGTGGCTTATGTATACTATCATATCCTCTGCAAATAGTGATACTTTGACTTCTGTCTTTCCAATTTTTATCTCCTTGATCTCCTTTTCTCTTACTGCTCTAGCTAAAATTTCAAGGTTTACCTCTAATAAAACAAGAGACATATATAAGGAGAGAGGGGACAGCCTTGTCCTGTTTCTGATTTTAGTGGAATTGCTCTAAGTTTCTCTCTGTTTAGTTTGATGTAGGGTATTGGTTTGCTGTATATTTCCTTTATTGTCTTTTGGTATCGACTTATATTCCATATCTATGCAACACATTTAACATGAACGGGTTTTGGATTTTTTTCAAAGGCCTTTTTGGCATGTAATCAGATACGTTGTTTTTTTTTTGTTTTTCAGTTTGTTTAAATGGTTTATTACATTGATTGATTTTTGTATGTTGCTCTGTCCCTGCATCGCTGAGATGATGCCTACATGATCGTGGTGGATGATGATTTGGATGTGTTTTTGAATTAACATGTTTTACTGAGTGTTTTATCGTCAAGATATTCTTAGGAGAAATTGGTCAGGAAATTCACTTTTTTGTTGAGTCTTTGTATAGTGTTTGTATCAAGGTGACTGTGGTCTTATTAAATGACTTTGGCAATATTCATTCTGTTTCTATTTTGTGGAATATTTTGAGGGGTAGTTGTCTTCACACTTTTTTGAAAGTCTAGTAGAATTCTACAATGAAACCTTTTTTGGTTTGGAGATTTTTGATGACTGCTTAATTCCCTTAAGGGTTATAGGACTGTTTAGATTGTGTAACTGATCTCAATTCAATTTTGGTAAGTGATAGTGATCAATAAAATCATTCATTGGTTTACATTTTTCAATTGAGAAGTACAGGTTTTTAAAATATGACATAATTATTCTTTGGATTTCCTCAGTGTCTCATGTTTTGTTCCCCTTTTCATTTCTGACTTTGTAATTCAGATATTCTTTCTCTGCCTTTTAGTTTTTTTACCTAAGGGCTTGTATATACTGTTGGTTTTCCTAAATACCACATCTGGATTTTGTTGATTCCTTGGATTGTTTTCTTTCTTTCTAATTTATTGTTTTCAGTCTTGAGTTTGACTATTCCCTGCCATCTACTCCTCTTAGGAGTGATTGCTTATTTTTTTTTCTACAGCTTTCATGTGTGCTGGTAAGTTGCTAGTATGGGATCTCACTAATTTCTTTATGAAAGCATTAATTGATATAAATTTTCCTCTTAGCAGGACTTCAGGAATCAGAGTGATATCATTTATTATATTACATTACATTATATTATACGTATTTTTTATTTAAACCTCAAATATTCATAAAATATTAGTATCCTTCTCAAAATAGTATTAAAACACCTTTAGTTTAATTTGTCACATACTATGCCCAAATTGATATGCCTTGAAGAGGGAAAATAAAAGAAAAGAATATCAGAAGATAATATTGTAAAAATAACTTTAAAATACACAGATTATGCAATCCAATTGTTTTCTTTTTTCTAGTCTTTAGTTTTATTTATTATTTTCTCCTTTACCCATCCTGAATGTACCATTTTTTCATATTGGCACACTGACTTTTATTCAGCAATAACAGACATTCACCTGTTGAATCAGTTCCTCTTTCATTTTCATTTTTATTTTTTAATCTACTTTTTATGGTCTAGTCATTATCCTGCTCCTGGTCTGCCCTCTGGCTATTTCTCATCCTGTACCTCTTCCCCTGTCTCCAAAAGGATGTGTCCAAACCCCTTCCCCACCCCATCAACCTTCCCACTCCCTGGGGCCTCAAGTCTCTCAAGGGTTAGGTGCATCTTCTCTCACTGAGGCAGGACCTGGCAGTCCTCTGCTATATATGTGTTGGGAGGTACGGAGGTGGAGGGGGGGTGGAGACCTTATATCATCTAGTACATACAGGCTTTTTGATGGCTCAGTGTCTGAGAGATCTTGGGGCTCCAGGTTAGTTGAGATTGCTGTTCTTCCTATGGGGTCACCCTCCTCCTCAGCTTCTTCCTTCTTCTACCTAATTCAATCACAGGGGTCCTGGGACTTCTGTCCATTGGGTGGGGGTAAGAATCTCCATCTGACTCTTTTAGCTGCTTGTTGAGCCTCTCAGACGGCAGCCATGCTAGGCTCCTGTCTATAAGTTTACCATAGCATCAGTAATAGTGTCAGGTCTTGGGGCTTACGCTTGAGTTGAATCCCAATTTGGGCCACTCACTGAACCTCCTTTGCCTCAGTCATCTTTGCAGTTCTTTTAGACGGGAACAATTCTGGGTCAGAGTTTTTGAATGTGAGAAAGCTACTACATCCCTCCACTTGATACACTGCTTTGTTCTGGAGTCGAATTCTACAAGTTTCTTCTTCAGGGATATTTTCTTTTACTTGCATCACCCATGAGAGAGTAAAGGAAGTGATTCATCCATAAACAAAGAATTTGATTAGCTCTTAATTTCTCCTTGTAACTCCAGATGAGCATTCTTCTTCCACCACAGAAGTCATCAATGCCTTTTCCTTTAAATATTCACTCTGTTGCTTCATTTAGGACTTGTGTTGACAATGCCTTTTCTCCTTGGAGTGATAGACTGTGTCCCACAAATTATGTAAGAACCTTTGGTATAGTTCCTATATTTTCACTCCAATTCCTTATAAGACAACTTGTCACTATTATGCACATCAGTGTCTAAGATGTCATAAATATTTCTCATTTCCTAAGACCCAGAAAGGGGGCAACTTAGGGAAGGGGTGGAGAGGAGGAACAAGTCGCCTACAACAAGATGAGTAACCCCACTTGTGAGCACAAGCACAGGTACACATCAGCACATACACACAACACACACACACACACACACACAAAGAGACATACAGATACACGCACAGATACACTTGACCAAGAACAAATAATCAACACTTTTACCATAAAATTTGTGCCAAATAATATTGCTACTATGCATATATATATATATATATATATATATATATATATATATATATATATGTATGTAAATATTGCCAGAAAAATTGAATGTAGGACAGGTTCATTATAAATAGTAAGTTTTTAGTTGACTTATTTTAAATGATCTTTTACTTATGATAAATTTATAGTAGGTATATATGAATTTTTTTACATTAAATAGAGAAATACATATATTTTTTATATTTTTCATCTGCAAGCCTTGAATTGTGTATATTTTATTTTTATGCAACATGGATATAAACAGAAATAAGAGTTTTCAGTTATATTATATTGCTTATACATACAAGCTTGGCATTTTAATGATCACAATGGTTTATGGTATATAGTTGAATGTTTCTGTTATTGTTTCTGTGGTACTGGGTTACTCAGTTGAAGAAAAATAACACATTTTCTGTGAAGTCTAGTGTTATATATCTTTTTATTTAGGCTTTTATTGATAAAACAATATCACACTCACAAACAGATAATTTTCTTTTACTATATTATACAAACATGTTCAATACTGCAAAGCACAATCACTTGCAGAATAAATCATGTTATTTATATTATACAGGATACTTTAATCTTCAGTTAAAAAGGAGATTGTGTTAAGATAGGCTGATCCTAAAGGACCAGCAATTAACTCAATGTTTATTTCCCTCACTTTCCAAAGTGGTTTTAATGTTCTTAACAAAAGGAAGTTTTTGTTTTGAATTTTAATTCTAACAAGATGACTAATCATCAAGGTTTCAAAAGTTATTGGAAAGTCAAAAAATTATAAATAACAACAAAACATCTCTTAAGTCTCATTTCTCATTAAATCTTTGGTGGCTCTGTTATTGTATGAATTTACAATAAAACAATAATGGGAATGCATTTTCAATTATTCTTTTCTAATTTCTTGTCCATTCTTGTTCTCTAATCTTACCATAGTTACCTTGAGAAAACTAATGTAGTGGTATTACTGTTAGAGGAATAGTTTCTAGAGTGCTGATTAGAATGATAAGAGACATAACACACAAATAAATAATTATATCATTTAGCTGACATTTCAGAGAAGACACTATAATTTTATGTGTCAAAATATTTACAAAGAAACTGAAAATGACTCAGTGGTTAATAGTATATTTTTTTTTCAAGGGACCTCTGTTCAGGTCTATCAATATGCATGGTTGCTCCCAATTGTCTGAAACTCCAGTTACATGGACCTGATGCTCTCATATGATCTCCACAGGCACCAGATATACACATGAACAAATTTATATACTGGTAATAGACTGATAGATATAAAATAAAAAGAAATAAATCTTTAAAAGTTCTGTTACTCCACATATTTGTTTCCTTTTTCTTCAAATTTTGATAACTCAAACAGTTTAGATAATATTGTGTCTCTCCAGGCTGCTTTACGGGGCAAAGTATATATGGTATTTAAATGGTAAGAAAACTGAAAGGGTATGTTTTCAGTTATGGTTCATGTCTATAATCAGTAAGCTTTCTCTGAAATAATATATATCTGGGAATAAGAGCAAGATTGAGGTGATGGCATTAGAATGCCTCCCTTCTTTCAGACACATTTATGTGAAAAATTGTTGCCAAGATCAATTTCAGTTTCATGTGATTTCAAATGAATAATTGTGCCACATTTAGATGTAAACTCGAGAAAAGAGATCTGAAATCTAATTGAATGAGCTACACTGTGATTGGTCAATATTTCAAGCATAAGAACTTTCTATCCATTGATTTCTGCACATTTCTGCAACAATTTATCCAATTTGCTTGATTGATTGGCTTTTTGAATTGTAGGACACATTTATTTGAACGAAGTACCTACATCATCAAATCAATATAGAGCTATGTTCCTGCATTAAGTACCATTTTAGAAAGTGTGATTGAATTTCCATAGAAATGAATTGATGTGATATATTTCTTTGCTGTTAGGATTAGACATCGAAATTAGAAACAAGGGAGGTATAATTCACTATGTTTTATAATAAAAATAGGCTCAACTGATATTTTTTTAAAAAATTCTATTAGTTATTACATGAAATACTAGGTACTTTCCAAAAGTATCAAACCTTGTAAAAGACATTATTTCATATTTTTTATCAAATCAAGCCAAATCATACAGGTTACAGTTACTGAGCCAAGGACAAATTTGTAACTATTTAATGGCATAGTCAAGAATAATATTAAATACAACTCCTAGAAAGGACATGAAATTCATCAAAAGAGTTTATTCTGGAATAAATAAACAACAGCATATTTAAAATTATTGCTATTGTTGTAAATTGTGCTTTGCCATAAATTAAGTGAAGGGCAAAATTTTAATATGGTAAAACAACTGGCAAAAAACAATACCTGGCAAGTTTAAAGTTTCTAGAAGAGATCAGTAAGCTTGGAATTTTTATGTTAAATATCAGATAGAATACTTTTTCTCACAGTCATCTCAATATTTTTGCTTTTAGCCACTAAAATACTTCATGAGGGCCACCTGCTTTGTACACTATAATTTCAATTACTAGTATATGTTAATAATATCTGAAAAAATAATGGAACAGTAAGTGACATTTGGATTAGTGGTTCACTAAAGAACTGTAATAGAGCTTACCCAGGAGAGCATAGAAAATTAGTCATAATAACCAGTGATGCCAGAACTGTTTGGGAGTTCTGATCACTTATCTGATTCCTAAATGACTTGAGGGTTATCTTTTCAGAGGAGGATATGATAAAGTAACATTAAAGGGTTCATTAGGAAAAAATACTGTCAGGAAAATAGAATCTCTTCCCTATTTGGTGAAGACCTAATACTCTAGTCAGGTCAGATTTCTGTCTCATTTAATGCTTTCCCTTGCCATGATGGCTCATAATTTAGCCTGCTCAATAATAAAAAAATATCTTCTCTTTTTCTTTCTATCTCCACTGTAAGCAATTTCCCTAACACTTTGGGATTCCTTATTCTTTCCTTAAAGCCACCTTGTCTGCTATGTGGCTGTTTATCTACCTTATAACTTACTTATTTGCCAAGTTAAGTGACATAGATTGTTTTTCTTTTTTTCATTTTCCTCTACTGTGAAGCTGCTGAGAGAAAAAGCTTTTGGGTCCTAGGATATTATTTATCAAAATCTAATAAAACTCTTTTGAATGTTAAAAAATAATTTATCAGAATAGCATTATGCAAGCAAAATAGATATTTTACTATTTTTTCAGTTTTATAAAATTGGCTACTAGGTAACAATACATCATATTGGTCAATATGTATATGGGTATGTGCATTTAACTACAGGTGCCCATGTTGGCCAGGAGAGTCAGATGATCTAGCATCTGGAGCTACAGGTGTCTGTGTACCACAAGGTTATCAGGAAACACACTGAGTTTCTCTGAAAAAGAAGTACACGATTTAAATGCTGAGCCATCTGTTCATTCCCAAATTGTTCAGATGATTATTTCTCAACAGCATTTTAGAAAGAATTTTACAAAGGATTTTTATAAAATATTCAATGTGACATTATCTCCTTAAAAGATAAACAGGAAATTATACTGTAGGAATTTTCTTGATATTTTTAAATATATATTATTAATAATAAATTGACTTACTTTACAAAAGAAGGACAAAACACTAGTGAAGGGGGAATTGGGGGAAGGATCTGTTGGGATGTTTAAAAAGCTTTATAAGAGGAGATAAAGAGACAAAATATGGAGCAGAAAATGAAGGAAAGGCCATTTAGAGACTACCCCACCTTGAGAACCATCCAATATATAATCACCAAACCCAGACACTATTGTGGATGCCAACAAGTGCTTGCTAACAGGAGCCTGATATAGCTTTCTCCTGAGTGGCTCTGCCAGTGACTGACAAATATAGAAGTGGAGGCTCACAGCCACCCAATTGACTGAGCACAGGATCCTCAACAGAGGAACAAGAGAAAAGACCAAAGGAACTGAAGGAATTTGTAGCCCCATAGGAGGAACAGCAATATGAACCAACCAGTAACCCCAGAGCTCCCAGGGACTAAACCACCAACCAAAGAGTACACATGGAGGGACCCTTGGCTCCAGCTGCATATGTAACAGAGGATGGCCTTATTGGATATCAATGCGAGGAGAGGCCCTTGGTCCTGTGAAGGCTTGATGCACCAGTTTGGGGAATGCCAGGACAGGGAAGCTGAATGGAAGGGTTGGTGAACAGGGGAAGCAGGGATGGGATGGGGGGGGTTAGAGGGAAACAAGGAAAGGGGATAATATTTGAAATGTAAATAAAACTATCTAAAAAAATAAGACTATGGGAGATATTCATGCATGTCTGCACACACACACACATACACACACACACACATACACACATACACACACACTCACCCTCACACACATACATATATCCAGATACCCAGACACACACGCACACGCACACATACACACACGTGCACACACAAACACATACATATATGTATGCATATATAAATATATATGTATATTCATATATATGTATGAGTTTAATTGCAATTACCTCATATAGGGGATTATCCTCACCATTCAAAGCTGTAGATTGCTAAGTAAAAATATAAAAATATGTCAGTTTTAATCCAGGAAAGACTTGTCATTTTTTGCTTCATTATCTATCTATCTATCTATCTATCTATCTATCTATCTATCTATCTATCTATCTATCTATATCTATCTATCTATCTATCTTCATTATCTATATATATCTTTATCTATCTGTTTTACATATATATTTATATTTTATTTATTTTTCTATTAGTGTAATAAAGCACAACGACTAATAGAATTGATAGAAAGAATGGCTTATTTATGTTTACAGTTTCAGAATGTTAATGTCCATATTGGAGGGAACAACATGGAAAGAGCAGTTATAGTTTGACTTGGAGACTGACAACTAAGAGTTCACATCTTTTACCACAAGCAGGAAGCACAGAGAACAAGTTGGGAATGGTACATGGTTTTGAAAACTCCTAGTGGCATATTTGTTCCTCCAAGTCCATACCTTCTAAGTTTTGCCAAACACCAAACAAGTGGAGACCAAGTATTCACATATATAAGCCTACAGAGAACATTCTCATTCAAGTTTCATGTGTACATGTGTGTGTGTGTCTGTGTGTGTATGTGTGTGTGTGTGTGTGTGTGTGTGTGTGTGTGAGAGAGAGAGAGAGAGAGAGAGAGAGAGAGAGAGAGAGAGAGAGAGAGAGAGACTGAAGTTAGACCACACATGGAATTGTCTTTATCCACAAAGTCATAGTTTTGTCATATAAAATCTCAGTGCCTAATGTGGTATATTTCCTGTTAAGTTGTTGGTTAATGGTTTCCTGAAGAATACTGACCTCCACTCCAAATACAGGAAATTGTTATTTTTCTTTGAGAGACCAAATCTGTTAAGTTCAGAATTCATTTTAGAGAACCTGACCCGAGTTTGATCTCAACTAAACCAATAGACTGGAAATTAATTAATAATTCTCATGAGTATTCTCAGAGATTATATACTTTGATTCATTCTTTCAAATCATTTTCTGATTCATCACTATTTCTGCCCCTCAATTAGACTTCATTGTTTAGAAGTAAAGTTGTATACAAAAGATCTGTATGTATTATAGGCAGATCACATAGACCTAGATCATTGGATGTGTTTGCTAACCAAAGTAACTATGCTGCTGAATTAAAATTCATCTATACTTCATGGTATATCATTTATATTCATGTATTATCAACATTCTCATTAAAGAACTGTGTTGTTTTTCTGATGAGGAAATCCTTTTAATTTTAATTGGTTGACTGTTCAGTAATCACTCAGATGTTTTAGACTCCTAATGGTGCTTCTATATGTTCTTCTTAATTATATGAGAAAGTATGTAGACATAGTGGAGTTAAATGTTTCCAAATGCAAGTGGAATTATTCATCATTTTAGTTATTCCACACCTTAATATTTCCTTAGCTTTTGCTTTCATTTTTTTTTTAAAATATGTTTCTCTCCTCCCTTTCACATATTTTTTACAATTCTCCTTCAACCTCATGGTCTCTGCTTATTACCTGCATATGTTATATGCATATATAAATATATGCCAACTGTTGAGTCATGTATTATTAAACCATGTATTAGAAACTTAATCATTCTCTTATTAGCAAGTATCTTTTTTTATTAGTATTTCCACTTATCTCTTATTTCCTAATTCTAAATTCTATTTATTCAGAACATAGTTCACCATTACATGGAACTCATACTTAATATTTTTAGCTTATATTTTAACCAGCATTTTCAGTTGATTGTGGTTGACTTGAATTCTTGCAGTTCCATTCTGTTCTGTTCACAGTTTGTGTAGTCAATATAGTCAGTGAAGTTCAGTTACTAGAATTCAGAGGCTGTTTTTCCAAGAAAAGCAAAATAGTGAAAAGCACAGAGAAGCCAATTTGAATCATTCAACTTGGAGAGGAGTTTGAGCCAGAACAGCTGAGTTGAATCAGTCAAACAGAATTCAGAAAGGGCTAGAAATAGTGAGATTCTTGAAAGTCTTGGAATTATTTTCATACAGATCTTTCAGTTGTTTGGTTAGTGGTATCCCAAGACATTTTATATTATTTGTGGCTATGGTTAAGAGAGTTGTTCCCTAATTTCTTTCTCAGCCTGTTTGTCATTTGTATAAATGAAGGCTACTGTTTTACTAGAGTTAATTTTATATCCAGTCACTTTGTTGAAGTTGTCAGCTAAAGAAGTTCTCTGGTAGAATTTTTGAGGTCACTTATGTATACTACTGTATCATCTGCAAATAGTGGTACCTTTATTTTTTTCTTCAACAATTTGTATCCCCTTGATCTCTTTTTGTTAACTTATTGTTCTAGCTAGTACTTCCAGTACTACATTGAATAGATACAGGGAGAGTAGGCATCCTTGTCTTGTCACCTATTTTAGTGGTATTGCTTCAAGTATCTTGCCATTTACTTTGATATTGGCTGTTGTTTCACAGTAAATTGCTTCTATTATGTTTAGGTATGGACCTTGAATTCCTGATTTTTCCAATACTTTTAACATGAAAGTGTGTTGTATTTTGTCAAGTGCTTTTTCTGCATCTGAGGAGATCATGTGATTTTTTTCTTTGATTTTTGTTTACATAATGGATTACATTCATGGATTTTGTATATTGAACCAACCTTGCATCTCTGAGATGAAGCCTACTTGATTGTGGTGAATGATGGTCTTCATGTGTTCTTGGCTTCGGTTTCCAAGAATTGCATTGTGTATTTTTGCATCAATATTCATAAGTGAGAGTATTCTAAGCTAGTTTTTTTTTGGTTGGGTCCTTGTGTTGTTTTGGTATAAGAGTAATTATGGCTTCATAGAATGAATTAGGTGAGGTTCTTCCTTCTGTTTAAATTTTATGGAATAATTTGAGAAATATTGGTAACAGATTTTCTTTGAAGGGCTTGTAGAATTTACTAAATCCATCTGGCCCTGGCCTGTTTTTCTTTTTTTGTTGTTGTTGTTGTTGTTGGGAGGTTTTTAATGAATTCTTTTATTTCCTTATGAATTGCCTTCATTTCTGTTGTTATTTATGTCTCCCTTACCATTTCTGATTTTGTTAATTAGGATATAGTCTCTGTGTCCTTTATTTAGTTTGGATAGGGGTTTATCAATCTTGTTGATTCTCTCAAAGAACCAGCTTTTGGTTTTGTTGATTGTTCGTGTTGTTCTCTTTATTTCTATTTCATTGATTTCTGCCCTGGGTTTGACTATTTCTTGCCATCTACTCCTCTTTGGTGAGTTGCCTTCTTTTTGTTCTAGAGCTCTCAGATGTGTTGTTGGGTTGCTAGTATAAGATCTCTCTAATATCTTTACCAGGGCACTTAGTGTATTGCATTTTCCTCTTAACATTGCTTTCAATGTGTCCCATAAGTTTGGGTATGATGTGTCAACATTTTCATTAAATTCAAGGAAGTATTTAATTTCTTTATTTCTTCCCTGTCCAAGTTATCACTGAGTAGAGAGTTGTTCAGTTTCCACATGCATGTGGGCTTTCTATTGTTTTGGCTATTATTGAAGACCAGACTTAAGCCATGTTGGTATCAGGTATGGTTGAGGGTTGTTTTATGACCAATTCTAAAGTCAGTTTTGTAGAAGACACCATGAGGTGCTGGGGAGCATATGTATTCTTTTGTTTTAGGGTGAAATGTTAGGTAGAAATCTCTTGGGAATATACCCAAAAGATGCCCTACAATGCCACAGGGGTATGCTATGTTCAGAGCAGTCCAGTTTGAGATCTTCAGAAGCTGGAAACAACCCAGATGTCCCACTCCAGAAAAATGGATACAGAAAATGTGGTTCATTTACACAGTGGAATACTACTCAGCTATTAAGAACAAGGACATCCTGAGTTTTGCAGGTAAATGTATGGAACTAGAAAATATCATCCTGAGCAGGGTAACATAGACCCCAAATGACATATATGATATATACTCACTAATAAATGTATATTAGGCAAAAAACCAGTATAGAATACCCACAATTCCGTCCACAGTACCCCAAAAGGTCAACAAGTGGAAGGGCCCAAGTGAGGATGCTTCAGTTCCACTTGGGAAGGAGAAGAAAGCAACCATAAGAGGTGAGGGAGGGAGGGACCTGGGAGCAAAAGGAGACTGAAGAAGGGAGAGGGGAACATGATCTGGTATTGGGTGGGGTGAAAAGGACTGAAGCCCTGAGGGTCAGCAGAAAGAATGGAAACATGCAACCTCCAAAGGTATGAGATTGAGGGGCAGGCTCCAGAATGTATCAGAGACCTGGGAAGTAAGAGACTATCAGGACTCAAAGGGAGGGACCCTAAATGAAATGCCCAGGAGTCAGGAGAGGGTACATATAAAGCCCACCTCCAACAGTAAAACAAGGCATCGAGTGAGGGATGGGGTTACTATCTCACAGTCAAAACTCTGACCTGTAATTGTTCCTGTCTGAAAGAACTGCAGGGATGGAAATGCAGAAGAGCATGAGGAAAAGAAGGTTCAGTGACAGGCCTAAAGTGGGATCCAACTCAAGGGGAGGCCCCATGGACTGACACAATTACTGAGGCTCTGGAGTGCTCACAAAAAGGGACCTATCATGTCTACCCTCCGAAAGACTCAATAAGCAGCTGAGTCAGATGCAGATATTTGCACCCAACAAATGGACAGAAGCTACTGACCCTTGTGGTTGAATTAGGGGAAATCTGGAAGAAGCTGATGAGGAAGGTGACCCTATAGGAGGTGGATCACCAACAAGAAAGAATACACCAGCTCTTATGAGTCCCCCCACACTTATAGACAGCAGTGGACTACTAGGTCTGGGTTCAGTCAGATGCACCTAACCCTCTAGAGACTGGAGGCCCCAGGGGTTTAGAGGTCTGTTGGGGTGGGGTGTTTGAGATATCCTCGTGGAGACAAGGTGGAGGAAAGGAGGTATGGGATGTGGAGCAGTTGGAGGACCTGGAGGGGAATAAAATCTAGAATTTAAAAATAATAATAATAATAATAATAATAATAATAATGTGTGAGTGTATTAATCATTAAGTCTCAGAGTCTGAAACATTCTAACTGTATGTTATTGAAAGGAGGCTGGAAACTGACACCTTCAAGTCCAAACTTGCAGAAGATTGGATTGTATATAGGGTAGAATCATTGAGGTCTAGGCCTAATGATAGTATAGAAAAAGAAATGCTTTGGGCTTACTACAAGCCATGTATTTGGAGAACTTGGGTATGGCTCTCACACTATCCCTTCCTCTGAGAAAATAAAACTAATATTTACAGTAAAGTATTGCTCAATATGGTCACAGGATGTAAATCACAGAGTATTTCACTCAGTATATTAATGGTAGAATAAATAATAATAACATATCTAAAACTTTGCTGAAAGTTTAGAAACTTAAGTGATTTTTAACAGGTCTTATGAGGCAAAGAGAAACTTATGAGGAAAATAGTTTTACAATCTCAGAACAAAGAGAAATAAATACAAAACCAAAAAATTAAAGGATGTAGGTACACTAATAAAAATAAGAGTGTTTAATGAAGATAAACAACATAAAAAAAGTTTCTACAAAAATATAAAAACAAAAATTAAAGACAATAGAAAGCAAGTAAAAATATAAAATAGGTATATAGTTGGAGAACTGGAGAAAAAAATCAGTTTTCATCAGTGGCGTTAAGCTAAGTATATTTACTGCACTACAAGGCAGGACTAATGCCCTCAATATTTAAATAACCCAAACTGGACTCCATGGTGTGTATGTGTGTGTGTGTGTGTGTGTGTGTGTGTGTGTGTGTAATGTACATTTTTTATTTGTTTGGTTTGATTTTTATTTGGACTACTTAAGAGAGAAAGAATATTTGAATCTGTGTGGATGGGAAAGACCTGGGAGGGTTGGAAGGATGGCAAGTATCTAAGTAAAACATATCGTATGATAATTTAAAAAAGAAAACAGAATAATTTAATGAAAATAGAAATTTGCCTTTCAAAAGAGGCAAACGTTGATGAATCTTGAAGTGTGGGTGACATACATGGTCACTCTCACTTATGAAATAATAAAGGTTACTACAGTAATTGGTATTGTCATTTTTGTGAGAAACTAACTAATATCTACAATTTGAATATAAATGAATAGAAAATGTGTATGTTTTCTAAATAAAGTATTATTTTCTATCAGTTATAGTGAGGCATACCTATAATAGCATTACAAGAAAGGCAAAGGACAATAGACAGGCTATAAATCAGAGTCCAACCGAGTTTATGTTACAAGGATCAAGTTAGCTACTGCTACAAAGACAGATCCTGTCTAAAATAAAAATAAAAATATAAAGAAAACATAAATGAAAAAATACTGCTTTTAAATCTTGATTCACACACCTATGGAAACTGAAAATATAATTAAGTTTAATCTACCAATTAATTAAATACTTTATTACTTGATCATAAGAGAATAGTAATAAATGCATTTCAGATTTAGTCCTTAATTCTTTTGTCTTATGTCCACTAGAAAAGAAAACACAATTTTACGTTTAGTAAAAAAAACTTTCTACCATGATGGAGTAATTTTTAATTGAATTTTTTATTTATTTACATTTCAAATGTTGTCCCCTTTTCAGGTTTCCCATCTGAAAATCCCCTATCCCTTTTCACTTTACCCTGCTTCTATGAGGGTGCTACCCCATCCACCTAGCCACTCCTACCTCACCACACTGAGACATCAAGCCTTCACAGAACCAAGGGCCTCCCCTTACATTGATGCCAGATAAGGCCCCTTCAGCTCCTTCCCATAACTCCTCCATTGGGGTCCCTGTGCCCAGTTTGATGGTTGGCTGGGAGCATACTCATCTGCATTGTTCAGTATCTGACAGAGTCTCTCAGGAGACAGTTGTATTAGGCTACCTCTTAGGAAGAACTTCTTGGCATCCACAATAGTGTCTGGGTTTGGTGTCTGCATATGGGAAGGATTCCCATGTTGGGCAGGCTCTGGATGACCTTTCCTTCATTCTCAGCTCCACTTTTTTCCCCTGCATTTATTTTAGATAGGAACAATTCTGGGTTAAAATTTTTGAGATGGGTGGGTGTCCCTATCTCTCAACTGGGGGGCCATGCCTAACCTCTGGATATGATCTCGACAGGTTCTCCCTCCCCTTTGTGCGGTATTTCAACTAATGTCATCTCTGTGGGGTCCTGGGGAAGCTCTTGCTTTCCTGGTATCCAGAACTTTCAGGTTGCTACCCTCAGTCCCCCATCCCCCATTGCTACACACCTCTGTTCAATTTCCTGATCCTCTGTATATCTCCTCAATCTCCTCCCATGCCTGATTTTTGTGCTCTTTTTCTCCCTCCCCCTCTTCTCTTCCTTTCAAGTTTCTCCCACCCTTTACTTACCTTGATTATTTTGTTACCCCTTTGAAGTTGGACTGAAGCATCCACACTTTGGTCTTCCTTCTTCTTGAACTTCATTTGGTCCCTGAGTTGTATTGTGGGTATTCCACACTCTTTGCCTAATACCAACTTATCAGTGAGTACATACCATGTGTGTTCTTTTGTGATTGGGTTACCTCACTGAAGATGTTATTTTCTAGTTCCATCCATTTGCCTAAGAATTTCATGAATTCATTGTTTTTAATAGCTGTGTAGTACTCCATTGTGTAAATATACCATATTTTCTGAATCCATTCCTAAGTTGAAGGGCATCTGGGCTGTTTGCAGCTTCTAGATATTATAAATATGACTGCTATGAACATAGTGGAGCTAGTGTTCTTATTACATGTTGGAGCATCTTCTGGATGCCAAGGAGTGGTATAGATGGATCCTCAGGTAGTATTATGTCCAATTTTCTGAGGAACTGCCAGACTGATTTCCAGAGTGGTTGTACATTCTTGCAATCCCATCAGCAATGGAGTAGTGCTCTTCTTCCTCCACATCCTCACTAGCATCTGCTGTCACCTGAGGTTTTGATCTAAGCCATTATGACTAGTGTGAGGTGGAATCTCAGGGTTGTTTTGCTTTGCATTTCCCTGATGATGAACGCTGTTGAACAATTCTTTAGGTGCTTCTCTCAGTCATTCGAGTTTCTTCAGTTGAGAATTCTCTGTTTAGTTCTGTTCCCCATTTCTTAATAGGGTTATTTGGATCTCTAGAGTCACACTTCTTGAGTTCTTTGCCTTTATTTGATATTAGCCCTCTATTGGGTGTAGGATTAGTAAAGATCTTTTCTCTATCTGTTTGTTGCCATTTTGTCCTATTGACAGTGTCCTTTTTCCTGTGTTGCTTTGCAGTTTTATGAGGTCCCATTTGACAACTCTTGATCTAAGAGTATAAGCCATTGGTGTACAATTTAGGAAATTTTTCCCTGTGCCCAAGTGTTCGAGGTCTTTCCCTACTTTCTTTTCTATTCGATTCAGTGTATCTAGTTTTAGGGGGAGGTCCTTGATCCACTTGTAGTTGAACTTTGTGAAAGGAGATAAGAATGGATCAATTTGCATTCTTCTGCATGTTGACCTCCAGTTGAGCCAGCACCATTTGTTGAAAAGGCTATCTTTTTTCCACTGTATGGTTTTAGCTTCTTTGTCAAAGATCAAGTGACAATAAGTGTGTGGGTTAATTTATGGGTCTTCAATTCTATTCCATTGATCTACCTGCCTGTCACTGTACCAATACCATACAGTTTTTATCACTATTACTCTGTAGTACAAATTGAGTTCAAGGATGTTGATTCCCCCAGAAGTTCTTTTATTGTTGAGAATAGTTTTTGATATCCTAGATTTTTTGTTTTTCCAAATGAATTTGAGAATTGCTCTTTGAGTGCATTTATAATAAAGAAAAAATATTTCTAGTGTCTGGTGAAGGAAGTTGAGTTTTATGGACTCCTGAACTTACAGCAACTATTTTTCTACTAATGTTCTCCAATTTATATATTAAAATTGTTGTACAACTAAGCATGGGAAATGCTAGTTAAAGGCTATAATTAGAACATGTATGTCTGAAGGAAATGGTGAAATAATTTCTATTTCTGAAACACTTAGTACATATTTTCAGTTTTGAGAGTAAAATTAATGTTAATGTACTGGAGATATTGTACTTGAGACAGACTTTAATGCCTGTCGTTCTTATTATTTTAAGAATTAATATATTATATATGTAATATCTTGTTTTTGAATAGGCTGTTAATATTATTTTTACAGCTAGGTAGAATAGGATGGACATGAACAATAAACCTGATGCTACATCAAACTACTTCGTTAAATCAGGATGAAAGGATTGTATGGATTTTTTTTTTTCGTAAACTGTACATTGAGATTGAGAGGATTGTTTCTTTGCTTCTCTCTGACTAGTGAAAATTTATAGAAGATTGAAATAAGTAATATTTGCTTTTAGCAAATGAAAATTTTAGCAAGTTGAAAAAAAGTGAAGGGTACTTGACACTTACCATGGGATTTAAGAATTGGATTTAATTAATTTGCAGTTTATTGAAAATATAGTAATGAAACAAAACAAGTGTCTATACTATTTCTTGATATAGTGTGTTGGAACAAAATATTTCTAAGGGAGATGAGATGAATCTCTTATTGTTTTGTTGTTTGTACTAATCCCACTTTGCATATGCAGCCTCTGGTAAAGACAGAATGTGCCTTGTAATCTAATGGCTCATAAGAAAATTAAAGAAGGGGATGAGGAGGCTTTGTTAAATATATTACAAATTGAACATTTATGTAAAATACTAGTGGTCTCCTTAGAGATTATTATTCACGTAAAACAAGGAAGAAATACTGAGGCAGAATTCATTTCCAGGAAATTCTACAGAGGAAAGAAATGGTACGTTACAAAGTGCAGACATAAACTAGTTAAGATTACATGATTAATAAACACAGAGGAGATTTGTTGAATTAATACTTTGTCACAAAGACTAAAATAATGATTGTAAAGAGTATACCTTTTCAAAACCTGCTTTTTCTTATGAAAAGTTATAAACATTTTATAATTGCTTTGATTTCATGATTTTTACTTCAGAAATCTGTGGAACTAGTAAAGTTTACTGAGTAACTTCAAAGTTTGCAAAGACAAGAAATTTGAAATCCATCTACTTTCTAATAGAAAATTTGGTGAACAAATAAAGTAAGCACTTTAGCCACCATAACACCCAAACTTCTCCATACAAAGTGAACTAAGTCTTTTCATGTCAAGCACCAATCTTGTCTTTCTACTTGCCTTCTCTTGCTTTCTTAAGCTACAATCCTGCTCATGTTTCAAGCAAAATAATCCCTCAAGTGTGTGTGTGTGTGTGTGTGTGTGTGTGTGTGTGTGTCCACAGACACAGCTATCAAGTCCATTAGGATGAAAGAATGCAAACCACGGACAGTTACACATTTTTCTGTTTTGACTCTTTTATGGGTATCTAATATGTTCAAACCCTAATTACAACGTGTTTTGAGGTTTATTTTCAGTGGAATCCAAACTAACAGAACTCACATTAGAGAGATAATGTATTAATTTATTACAAATTGTATTGTATATCCCATCATAAAATAACATATATATGTTAATACATTGAATGCTGTGATGCTAACATAATTTAGATAAGAAATTGCTCTAATTCATGTGCTTTATAGATCTCAAATGCTCATAAAACACTATCTCTAATTGTAAATATGACATGCAATGCCTCCTAGTAGACAGAGTAAAAATGATTAATTAGAGAACATTTCTACAAAATGCAAACAGACATCTATGCAAAATGGCCTTCTTATTATATTGTCTGTTTGGGCATGATTTGCAAAAGAAAGAAAGGACAAGAATACTAGAATTGTGTTCCCATTATACTACACAAATCATAAGCAAACATGTGGTAAGAAAAAGGATGAAAATTATACATACTTTTGAAAGATCTGTTGGAACTATACAGTTTCATCATGAAGATTATTAGTGTACAGAAATATTCTTGCATATACTTAGAATATAAATATATTTATTGTTTTAATTCTACTTTAACAGTAAAAGTTGTAAATAACAAATACATAACTAAGGAAAACTAAATAGTTTTTATGAAAAATATTAAAAAATAAAGTTAAGAACAATTTACTAAAATGGAAAGATCTTCAAGGTATAAATTTTAAAGGGAGATTTTCTACATAATTTAGATAAAGTTTATTAAAATAAAAATGAAATTAAATACTTATGGACAAATTTGGGCACATGTGTACACAATGACTTCCAAAATAGGACTCTCAAAATATTAGATTATATGGATATGTAATAATAAGATATTATTTTAATATATTGCATTAGTGTGTGTATATTTGTTGGTAGGAAATAAAATGAAAGAATGAGTGAAAGAAAATACATGATTTTACATCATGTCATTAAGTATTTCTTCAGTTGCATATAAAATATACCAGACCGTCTTATATTAATAAATAAAATGTAGTTAATCAAATTTATGAATGTTTATAAAGGTATAAAATTATTTTCTTAATACATATTTAATAACTAAATAATTTTATCATAATTAACTACCTGGGATTTTATAAATAAACTACATACAGTTTATTTTTATTGTGGCTTTACTGATTGGCAATAAAAATTTGAAAATATATTTATCAATCATATAATTCTTATCTTTATGATTATAGGAGATTCATATATGATTATAGGAGTTCTGCAAAAAGTTGAGTAAATGTTTATTTTAAGCATTTGAAATTAAAAGTATTTTGTGAGTAATGCTGGAAGAAGATACATTCAGAATGTTCTCAATTGCAATTTTAAGTCATCTTAAAAATGAAAGTATGTGTATAAACATCATGATTTACCACCTAAATGTTGTCATCAATGTGGATTTGCTAAGATGATACATAAAAATTTTATTTTAAAAGATAACACTGCAATATTTTGGTTTATAGAAACTGTGACAGATCTAGAATACAAATGACTAACAATGGTGCTCGTCACATTACTGAAGCAAAGAGAGTTTCAGAATTTTATTGTAAATTCTTAAAAAGAAATATGAACATTCCCTACAAAATGTGATTATAGATAAAAAGTTTTTACCTAATATTATTTTACTAAAAATAAAATAAAAATCAGATATCTGAATAAAGCAGAAAATATATTTGTCCAAACTCTATTTAAAACTTGGTAACATAGGTTTTGTTTCCTAGAATTCTGTAGCATTTTCACTGATTTAAAACTATCATAGAGGAAAATTTTAAATAGAGGCTCATTAAATTTGAAAAGTGCTAAAAGTAGTACCCTTAATGCAGAGAAAGTAAAGAACTAAGAAATCTCAGAATGTTTTTGAAACTAGAGATATGTTCTCTAAAAGATATTATAAGGGCAATACTTCAAAACTCTAAAAAATGAAATTAATATATAATTTACTGAATAACATACCTTAGAGCAGAATGCTTTA
Source organism: Tokudaia tokunoshimensis (assembly GCA_036184795.1). NCBI lineage: Eukaryota > Metazoa > Chordata > Mammalia > Rodentia > Muridae > Tokudaia > Tokudaia tokunoshimensis. The sequence goes on from BTHU01000023.1 coordinate 76,599,108, forward strand.
TTAAGGTCAACATTGTTGGTATTTTGAATTCATAATGTCTGTAGCATTTTGTTCTTTGTATTTTTTCAATATATTCATCATTATAAGTGGACACTGTCCAATAGAAGCAGTAACATATATCCGCTCTCATTTCCTGCTTCACCTAAGTGCAAGTATGACAATTAAGGATATCTTTCAAAATTGTGAAAACATACTGGCATAGGGTAAGTCAGATTTTACAGAGGACTATTTAGTGTATTAAAGCTATTCACATTAGAAATGTCACTGTTCTTGAAATTTTTGTCTCACATTAAATCCCTAGTTAGTAAAGAGTTTTTACCAGAACCTGAAAAAATTTTTCTTTCACATTTTCCTCCTTTCCTTCCTTCTTTCCTTCATTTTCCCTTCTTTCCTTCCTTTTTCCTTTTGTTCCTTCCTTCCCTCCCTCCCTCTCTTACACCTTCCCTCCCTCCCTTCTTCCTTCCTTCTTTTCTTCCTTCCTTCTTTTCTTCCTTCCTTCTTTTCTTCCTTTATTCTTTCCTTCCTTCCTTCTTTCCTTCCTTCCTTCCTTTTTGGCTTTTCAAAACTGATGTTATCTGCATAGCCCTGGCTGTTGTAGAACTCACTCTGTAGACCAGGTTACCCTACAACAAAAATACCTGACTGCTCCTGTCTGGGTGGTATGTTTCATCACAATCCAGCTTCATTTTTATATGTTGTTTATATGATACTGATGGAAATATAAGTTTATTACCAGCTACTGAACACGAAAACAGATTATTGTACTTATTATGTTTCATTAGAATTAATTTTCAATAACTATGTCATCTAATGAGACTGAAACTATGTCAGTCTTAAAGTCATTTCATAAAGACTCTTTGTGGTTTCATAGTTTAGTTTTATAGACCCTGTCTAATCATTTGCTTAATTTTTCTATGACAATGCAAATAGATCTAGGAAGGACATCTTTTAGAAACTGTCATTGATCTCAGTGGTATTTTTCTCTGTTAGTGGGGGTGTGATTTGTGACCTCTATGTATCTGGAAGACAGGTACTTCACCTGTTAATGCATAAAGTATGATGGTCCCATTTGTTGAATTGAGAAATGGGACCTCATGAAATTACAAAGTTTCTGTAAGACAAAAGACACTGTCAAAAGGACAAAGTGGCAACCAACTAACTGGGAAATGATCTTTACCAACCCTACATCTGACAGAGGGATAATATCCAATATATACAAAGAACTCAAGAAGTTAGACTCGAGAGAGCCAAGTAACCCTATTAAAAAATGGGGTACAGAGCTAAACAAAGAGTTCTCACCTGAAGAATATCTAATGACTGAGAAGCACCTAAAGAGATGTTCATCATCCTTAGTCATTAGGGAAATGCAAATCAAAACAACCCTGAGATTCCATCTCACACCAGTTAGAATGGCTAAGATCAAAAACACAGGAGACAGCAGTTGTTGGCAAGGATGTGGAGAAAGAGGAACACTCCTCCACTGCTGGTGGGATTGCAAGCTGGTACAACCACTCTGGAAAGCAGTCTGGCGGTTCCTCAGAAAACTGGGCATGACACTCCTGGAGGATCGGGCTATACCACTCCTGGGCATATACCTAGAAGCTTTAGCTGCATGCAATAAGGACACATGCTCCACTATGTTCATAGCAGCCTTATTTATAATAGCCAGAATCTGGAAAGAATCCAGATGTCCCTCAACGGAGGAATGGATTCAGAAGATGTGGTATATTTACACAATGAAAATAACTCTGCAATTAAAAACAATGAATTCACGAAATTCCTAGGCAAATGGTCAGAACTGGAAAATATCCTTAGTGAGGTAATCCAATCACAAAAGAACACACATGTTATGCGTGCACTGATAAGGCGATATTAACCCAGAATCTCGGAATACCCTAGACACAATTCGCATAGCAATAGATTTCCGAGAAGATGGAAGGAGAGAGCCCTGGTCCTGGAAAGACTGGATGTAGGGTAATGCCAGGACAGAGAAAAGAGAGGGAGTTGAATGGGGAAAAAATGGAGGGAAGGGGACTTATGGGACTTTCGGGGAAGGAGGAAACGGGAAAGGGGAAATGACTTGGAATGTAAATAAAAAAAACTTAGAAAATTAAAACAAAATAAAGTATGATGGGCTTTGTTCCCAATACTTTCAAATCTCCCTCCCCTTTTAGTCTTCTTCCTTTTAGACCCTTTCCATAATTTTTGGTTTATATGTGGTTTCTCAGTTAATACCTGGCTAATAGCTATTGTTTTTCTTGGGATTTTAACTCTTTTAGGCCTATTTCGAAGTAATGGTAAAATTTTATTGATGGAATTACTTGAGTATGAATAAAGACCCAGTTGCCCCTCTGGAGATTGTTTATTTAAGAATGATTAAGCTGTGTAATAGACTGATTACTACAGTCATTACATACAGTTTTTTTGTGAATAGACTTTTTGATATAAAAACTTGTTCTAGCTAAGATTAGTGGTGGATTTTTCCTCACCCCTGAAATGTTTTCATTTATATTTCAAGTTTACATACTACAAAATATATAAGGAAAATATTATTAAACAATATAGAGGCATAAGCTTACATATGCAGCATTCCAGGAACATGACTGTTAAACTAAATAAATTTGTTTTGTTGATGAAACTGAGCAGCATTTCACCAAAACCTTGTGACAGTCTCTTGGTACATAGGACATAGAACATAAATGTGTTGATGTTTGATAAGTTAATTGATTGTAAATATAAAAAATTAACTGACCAAACCTGATGGGATAAAAAAGAAAGTTAAGCTAATTCTGAGATATATGTTAAGACCATATAACTAAAAACAAGAAAAGAAAGAGTTAATGGAAACATGTAAAATGTGTGATATCTTACTTCAATTAATTATACCTAGTCAAAAAAGAATGAGCATAATATATTGGCAGTGTGGTTCTACATATTCACACGCCCACTAATTCTGTATAAGGATTCATATTTCTTTTATTTTATTAGATATTTGCTTTATTTACATTTCAGATGGTATCCCCTTTCAGTCTTACTCCACCAAAAAAAACCCTATCCCATCATCCCTTCCCCTGCTCACATCCCCCCCACTAATTTCTTGACTGGCATTCCCTATTCTGGGGAATCAAGCCTTTACAGGATCAATGGCCTCTCCTCTTATTGATGTCTGATATGGTCATTTTCTGCTATATATATAGCTAGAGCCATGGGTCACTCCATGTGTAATCCTTGGTTGATGGATTAGTCCCTGGGAGCTCTGGGGTTACTGGTTCCTACATATTATTGTTCCTACTGTAGGGAATCAAACCACTTCAGCTCATTGGGCTCTTTCTCTAGCTCCTCCATTGTGGACCCTATGCATATTACATTGGTTGACTGTGATCCACTGGTATTTTGATCCATTTTCCAATAAGGATCAAAGTATCCACACTTTGGTCTTCCTTCTTGAGCTTCATGTGAGTTGTATCTTGGGTATTCCAAGCTTTTGGACTAATATCCACTTTTTAATTAGTGCATACTGTGTGTGTTCTTTTGTGATTGGGTTACCTCACTCAGGATGTTATTTTCTAGGTCCATCCATTTGCCTAAGAATTTAATGAACTCATTGTTTTTAATAGCTGAGTAGTACTCCATTGTGTAAATGTACATTTTCAGTATCCATTCCTCTGTTGAGGGACATCTGGGTTCTTTCTAGCTTCTGGCTATTATAAATAAGGCTGCTCTGAACATAGCGGAGTATGTATCCTTATTACTTGTTGGAGCATCTTCTGGGTATATGCTTAGGAGTGGTATAGCTGGGTCCTCAGGTAGTACTATGTCTAATTTTCTGAGGAACGCCAAACTGATTTACAGAGTGGTTTTACCAGCTTGCAATACCACCAGCAATGGAGAAGTGTTCCTCTTTCTCCACATCCTATCCAGCATTTGCTGTCCCCTGAGTTTTGGATCTTTGCCATTCTAACTAGGATGAGGAGGAATCTCAGGGTTGTTTTGCTTTGCATTTCCCTGATAATTAAGGATGTTGAACATTTCTTTAGGTATTTCTCGGTCATCCAGTATTCCTCAGTTGAGGATTCTTTGTTTAGCTCTGCACCCCATTTCTTAATAGGGCTCTGGTTCTCTGGAGTCTTGAGTTGAACTTCTTGAGTTCTTTGTATATATTGGATATTAGCCCTCTATCAGATGTAGGATTGATAAAGATCTTTTCCCAATCTGTTGTTTGCTGTTTTGTCTTATTGATGGTGTCCTTTCCCTTACAGAAGCTTTCCAATTTTATAAGGTCCCATTTGTCAATTCTTTATCTTAGAGCATAAGCTATTGGTATTCTATTCATGAAAATTTCCCCTGTGACCATGTAATCCAGGTTCTTCCCCACTTTCTCTTCTATTAGATTCAATGTATCTCGTTTTATGTGGAGGTCCTTGATTCACTTGGGCATGAACTTTGTACAGGGAGATAAGAATGGATCAATTTTCATCATTCTACATGTGGACTGCGAATTGACCCAGGACCATTTGTTGAGAATGCTGTCTTTTTTTCCACTCTATGGTTTTAGTTCCATTGTCAAAGATCAAGTGACCATAGGTGTTAAGGTTTATTTCTGGGTATTCAGTTCTATTCCACTGATCTACATGCCTGTCACTGTACCAATACCATGCATTTTTTTTATCACTATTGTTATATAGTATATCTTGGGGTCAGGCTTGTTGATTTTGCCAGAAGTTCTTTTATTGTTGAGAATAGTTTTTGCTCTCCTGGTTTTTGTGCTATTCCAGATAAATTTAGAAATTGTTCTTTCTGTGAAGAATTGAGTTGGAATTTTGATGGGGATTGTATTGAATCTGTAGATCGCTTTTGGCAAGATGGCCATTTTTACTATATTGCCCCTGCCAATACATGAGCAAGGGAGATCTTTCCATCTTCTGAGATCTTCAATTTCTTTCTTCAGAGACCTGATGATCTTGTCATACAGATCTTTCACTTGCTTGGTTAGAGTCACCCCAAGGTATTTTATATTATTTGTGATTGTTGTGAATGGTGTCATTTTCTAATTTCTTTCTCAGCCTCTTTATCCTTTGAGTATAGGAAGGCTACTGATTTGTTTGAGTTAATTTTATTGCCAGCCAATTTGCTGAAGTTGTTTATCAGGTTTAGGAGTTCTCTGATGGAATTTTTTGCCTCACTTAAGTATACTGTCATATCATTTGCAAATAGTGATACATTGACTTCTTCCTTTCCAATTTGAATCCTGTTGACCTCCTTTTGTTGTCTAATTACTCTGGCTAGAACTTCAAGTACTCTATTGAACAGGTAGGGAGAGAGTGCACAGCCTTGTCTAGTCTCTGATTTCAGTAGGATTGCTTCAGGTTTCTCTCCATTTAGTTTGATGTTGGCTACTGGTTTGGTGCATATTGCTTTTACTATTTTTAGGTATGGGCCTAGAATTCCTGATCTTTTCAAGGTTTTTATCATTAAGAGGTGTTGGATTCTGTCAAATGCTTTCTCAACTTCTGTATTAGTACAGGTTCTCTAGAGTCACAGATTGTATGGGTAATCTCTATATAGTTAGAGATTGATGACTTACAGCTTGTAATCCAACTCCCGAACAATAGTCAGCAGTACTTGTGGATGGAAGTCCAAGGATCTAGCAGTTGCTCAGTCCCACCAGGCAGGCAAGGAAAAAGCCAGAGTAAATCTTCCTTCTTCCAATGTCCTTATATAGGCCTCCAGCAGAGCATGTGGCCTAGATAAAAGGCATGTGCCACTTTGCCTTTAATCCCAGATGACCTTGAACTCAGAGATCTCCTAATCTTAATCTTCTGGAATTCATAGTCACTATGCTTCAGATCTCCATGCTAAGATCAACATCAGAAACTTGTATCTATAAGCCTCCAGATTAGGATTATAGGTGAGCCTTCTAATTCTTGATGAGTTCATTCCAAATTTAGTTGAGTTGACAACCAGGAATAGCCACTACAGCATCTAATGAAATGGTCATGTGGTTTTTCCCTTTGAGTTTGTTTATATAGTGGTTTATGATGATGGATTTGTGTATATTAAAACAACCCTGCATCCTTGGGATGAAGCCTAGTTGTTCATGGTGAATGATCATTTTGTTGCGTTCTTATATTCCATTGGCAAGAATTTTATTGAGTATTTTTGCATCAATATTCATAAGGGAATTTGGTCTGAAGTTCTCTTTCTTTGTCTGAACTTTGTGTGGTTTTGGTATCAGTGTAATTGTGGCTTCATAGACTGAGTTGGATAGAGTTCCTTCTGTTTCTATTTTGTGGAATTCTTTGAAAAGTATTTGTGTTAGGACTTCTTGAAGGTCTGATAGAATTCTGCACTAAAACCATCTTTTCCTGTGCTTTTATTGGTTGTGAGACTTTCAATGTTTGCTTCTATTTTTTAGGGGTTATGGGACTATTTTAGATGGTCTATCTAATCCTGATTTAACTTTGGTATTTGGTATCTGTCTTGAAAATCGTCCATTTCATCCAAATTTTTCTGTTGTGTTGATTATAGTCTTTTGTAGTAGGATCTGATGATTTTTTGAATTTCCTCAGTTTTTGTTATTGGGATACTTATTTCTTATGTAGGCTTCTTGTCAATTATTTTTTAAATTTTTGTCTGCTTTCAGATATCTTTCTGCTAATTGGGTTGACCAGTCTATCTTTACTGAGTGAAGATGTGGCTGTTTCTACTGAATTTGGTAGCCAAGGAGGGTTGATATCTGTGGGAAGCCTCCCTTATACTATCTACAATCAGAAGGCATTATAATCTTTTTTATTTGAGAGTTCTACTTCATTTGTGTGTTTGCTTGTGTGTTTGTTTGTTTTTAAACCAATGTTCATTGGGATGTCCACAACTAGGTAATTTGTTTTTGATTTTAGCTAAAGAATCTCTCATCTTCACAGTGTTTACTTTCATTAAATTTTGGGATTCTTCTCACATGTCACTTTTATATTTAAGCTTATTCCTTTTATATAGAAGGTGGAAGGATATAGTATGAAAAGGAAGGAGAAGGAAGCATGGGTTATCAGTTAGAGGCGAATCAACAAAAAAAATGTATGAACATGGCATGAGGAAACTTATTATTTTTTATAATTTATGTGCATTGGTGTTTTGTCTGCATATATACCTATGTTAGTATGTCAGATCTGAAGTTGCAGACAATTGTGAGCTGCCATCTGGATGCTTGTAATTAAACCCAGGTCTTCTGAAAGAGTAGTCAATGCTCTCAACTACTGATCTACCTCTCCAGCCCAACATATCTTTTTAATGACAAAATAGTGGAGCCTATGAAGAGTTGCATGTGATGAAATCATCTGGCTGCCAGGTCTTCAGGATATGTTTCAGCTTTAAGATAAAATCTCACTCTATTTAGTCAGGACCCAGTCAATAACTGAACATAGTAGCCCTACTACGATTTCATTATTTCTACCTATAGAGATGTTTAACTAATGTTCAGATTCTATTTCTGGATAATCTGTTTTTTACTGGGCTCTAAGAATCTCTATTAAATTCAGCTTCCTTCCACCATTCCATCACACATAACATAACTATATGCAATCAAAAAGCTTTATCATGTGCTCCTTGCTTCACGCATCCATTTATCATGCTTAGATATTACCTATAAATTTATCCCCCTTTCTTTAATGAAGAGATGAGATGAGAGATGAGAAGAGATGAGATACACAAGATGTGCAAATACATGGCTTGGGATATAAACAGGGCATTTCTTTCTCCAATCTAACTATCCCTATACCTAGACCTGAAATTCTCTAGCCTCTATTAAATCTAGTCTTCCAGCCTGACTGATTTAATCCAGCTTCTCTTGACTTCTCACTGTATTGTTCTGGTTGACCTCATACTAACTTGGTAATATGTTCTAATCTCTGGCTTCTTCTCATTCTCTGTCTAGTTTTGTTTTCACTTAGGTCTAGCATGTTCTCTCTCTCTAAAACTGCACTGGTAAAGCTGCTATACACAAACACAACACTGTCAAGGCTATTTACATTTTATTGCAAATGCTATGGTGTTCATTGAATAAGTGATCTTGATTGCAGAAAGAAAAATGATCTTGATTGAAGAAATAACAATAAGAAAAAACAAAAAACCCCAACAAATCCCAGTATATATATCTACACTTTTGGACACATAAGTAGCATAATTAGATGCAGACCTATTTGGGGAAAAAAGTAACATGAAGTTAGGATTAGAAAACATGTTGGGGTGTGTGTGTGTGTGTGTGTGTGTGTGTGTGTGTGTGTGTAGGTGGTAGATTTATATTCTTTTAAACCTACTTTTAATAAGTGTTTTCAAATTATTTGATCCCCCTTTCAGTCCACCATCCAAAGGTAAAGCATAAAATATGGTAAATAGGTAAAAGAGATATGGGCCTGTTTAAAAGTAGTTTCTTTGTAATTTAATGAGGTCCCATTTGTCAATTCTTGATCTTAGAGCATAAGCTATTGGAGTTCAATTCAGGAAATTCTCCCCTGTGCCCAAATGTTCAAGGTTCTTCCCTAGTTTCCCTTCTATTAGTTTTAGTGAGTCTGATTTTATGTGGAGGTCCTTGATCCACTTGGAATTGAGCTTAGTGCAAGGAGATAAGAATGGGTCAATTTGCATTCTTCTGCATGTTGACCTCTAGTTGAGCCAGCACCATTTGTTGAAAAGGCTATCTTTTTTCCACTGGATGGTTTTAGCTCCTTTGTCAAAGATCAAGTGACCATAGGAGTGTGGATTCATTTCTGGGTCTTCAATTCTGTTCCATTGATCTACATGTCTGTCACTGTACCAATACCATGCGGTTTTTAACACTATTGCTCTGAAGTACACCTTGAGGTCCGGGATACTGATTCCCCCAGAGGTTCTTTTACTCTTGAGAATAGTTTTATCTATCATAGGTTTTCTGTTATTCCAGATGAATTTTTGAATTTCTCTTTCTAACTGTATGAAGAATTGAGATGTGATTTTGATGGGGATTGCATTGAGTCTGTATATTGCTTTTGGCAAGATGTTCAAATGGGACCTCATTAAATTACAAAGTTTTTGCAAGGCAAAAGACACTGTCAAAAAGACAAAGCGGCAACCAACTAACTGGGAAATGATCTGTACCAACCCTCATCCAACAGAGGGCTAATATCCAATATATACAAAGAACTCAAGAAGTTAGACTCCAGAGAGCCAAGTAACCCTATTAAAAAATGGGGTACAGAGCTAAACAAAGAGTTCTCACCTGAAGAACATCTAATGGCTGAGAAGCAGTTAAAGAGATGTTCATCATCCTTAGTCATTAGGGAAATGCAAATCAAAACAACCCTGAGATTCCATCTCACACCAGTCCGAATGGCTAAGATCAAAAACACAGGAGACAGCAGTTGTTGGCAAGGATGTGGAGAAAGAGGAACACTCCTCCACTGCTGGTGGAATTGCAGGCTGGTACAACCACTCTGGAAAGCAGTCTGGTGGTTCCTCAGAAAACTGGGCATGACACTCCTGGAGGATCGGGCTATACCACTCCTGGGCATATACCTAGAAGCTTTAGCTGCATGCAATAAGGACACATGCTCCACTGTGTTCATAGCAGCCTTATTTATAATAGCCAGAATCTGGAAAGAATCCAGATGTCCCTCAACGGAGGAATGGATTCAGAAGATGTGGTATATTTACACAATGAAAATAACTCTGCAATTAAAAACAATGAATTCACGAAATTCCTAGGCAAATGGTCAGAACTTGAAAATATCATCCTTAGTGAGGTAACCCAATCACAAAAGAACACACATGGTATGCAGTCACTGATAAGGGGATATTAACCCAGAATCTCGGAATACCCTAGACACAATTCGCATATCAATAGATTTCCAAGAAGATGGAAGGAGAGACCCCTGGTCCTGGAAAGACTGGATGTAGGGGAATGCCAGGACAGAGAAGCGAGAGGGGGTTGAATGGGGAAAAAAGGGAGGGAAGAGGGCTTATGGGACTTTCGGGGAGGGAGTAAGTGGGAAAAGGGAAATGATTTTGAATGTAAATAAAAAAAAACTTAGAAAAAGAAAATTAAAAAAAAGAAATTAAAGAATAAAAAACATTAAAAAAAAAAGTAGTTTCTTGGGGCAATTCCAATCTGTGTTAGTCAGGATACCAGCAGTCCAGTTCAGTATTATCAGTATACCAAAAGCAAATGTGCAGCAGTGGCATGTTCCAGCAAAAACTGCCAGGCCTCCGCCAAATCTGCACAAATCAGTGGGGGCAACCAGAACCAGTCAGCATGTCAGAAGTTCTCTGCCACAACCTTAATGAAGTAAAGATAAGCTAAGAGGTAGAAGGGACCAATGAAGTGTTACAAAGCAAGCTATGAGAAACTACTGTCACTGTTGTTTGAGTCACATTTGTACTCTATCCAAACATCTCATGTCCTCCCATGTGTCTTCCCTCAGCAAAACACCACATGAGTTTGTATCATATGACATATTAAAAAACATCAACTTTGGAAAGTTTAAATTAGAGTGACATTGATATTCTCATATATGTTTTCTAGTTGATAGGACACTTTGGGAAGTTTACTAGATATAACCTTGTTAAAGGAAGCTTAATAAGGGTAGACATAAGGTTTAAAAATTGTATATCATTCTTACTTACCTCTCATACTTTTATCTTGTGATTTTTTTTTCTCAACATGTGAGCTCTCAGCTACTGCTCCACTGCCAGGACTCCTGCCACGTTACTCCCATTTGCTTTATATTTTAACCCTCTGCAATTAGAAGTCCCAATGTAAATGCTTTATTTTATAGCATACCTTGGTGTTTTCATGGCATCCTAAAATTAAGTAATTAAGACAGGAGTAGTTCCAGAAGAATTGGAAGGGGGCTACTATATTTAAATATGTGAAATTGCCAAAAATACATACAGATATTGTTTAATATTATGTTTGTTTAAGACACAGCTGTGGATAGGCCCTCTTCTGAGGTCCAAATCTATGTCTGTAATACTTCCCAAAGAGTTCCATCCGTTAGTAAACATATATGAGAATATCAAAGTCATTCTAATTTAAACCTTCCAAAATAGATGCTTTTTAATACGTCATGTGATGCAGACTCATGTGGTGTTTTGCTAAGGCAGACTTACATGCTGTTTGCTGAGAGAAGACACATGGGATAACATGTGATGTTTGGAGAGTCTACAAGTCAACAAGATGTTTCTCATCCATTGTATTGGAGTTTTAGATAGTTCTCGGCTCTTGAGATTATTGTTGCACCAAATAGTCTAACTTTCTTGAACTACAAATATATATATATAGGGAATATGCATATATGCTATATATAATAAATGTAAGCACAATTATTCTGTACAAATTTTCAAACATCATTAGTTGTATATACTGCTCTTTTCTCCCCTGCCCCGTGTAAGTGCCTTATTTCCCATATCCCCACTTAAAATTGTATCACATTTCTCATTCTCTTCTTCATAACACCTGCGTACTATCCTTCGTTATTCTGGAGCCTTCTGAATTATATCTTTAACTTTGTGGTTCCTGCATTTATTCTGCATTATATTCACATCTAAATATTCTGAACTAGAAATTACAAATAAGAGAGAACATGAAATATTTGTCTTTCTCTGTTTGGGTCATCTCATTTTAGTATAATATATTCCTATTTCAATCATTTGGACAATTATATTTTTTATTATAACTGAATAGAATTTTATTGTACTATATTTTCTTTCTTGGTTCATTTTGGCCTGTAACTCTCACCTTTCTAATGTGGTAACACTTTAATATAGTGACTCATGTTGTGGCGCCCCACTGCCATGAAATTGTTTTGTGGATTTATATATGACTCTTTAATTCTATTCTATTGATCAACCTGTCTCTATACCACTACCATGGAGTTTTTATCACTATTGTTCTCTAGTACAGCTTGAGGTCAGGGATGGCATTCCCCCAGAAGTTATTTTATTGTTAAGAATTATTTTTGCTATCCTTTTATTTTCTCCCAAATGATATTGAGAATTGATCTTTCTACATCAGTGGATAATTGTGTTGGAATTTTGATGGGAATATTGTGTTGAATTTGTAAATTGCTTTTTGTAGGATGGCCATTTTTACTATATTAATCTTACCAATATGTGAGCATGGGAGATTTCTCCATTTTCTGAGGTCTTCTTCGATTACTTTCTTTAGAGACTTGAAGTTCTTGTTATGTAATTCTTTCACTTTTTATAGTATACTAAATCCCATTGAGCTACCCATTTACACATTGGTTTGGGCTCATCAAGCAGAATATATTCATTCTGTCTCATTATTTAACTTTAAAGAAAACTTCCTTCCTTCTCTAGCATCCATCAAATCTCAATAGTTCCTTCCTTAGATGTGATTCTTTTGATTGCTCACCATCTGTGATAGAACATTGATGGACTCAGTCTTGTCAGATATTGTGCAGGCAACCACAAGTGAAAAAATTTATTAACCCAAATACATTTTCATGTCTAGAAGATGCTGTTTGCCCCTTAGGCAGTCTAACTTCTGGTTCTTAAAGTCTTTTGGCCTCCTTCAAGATGTTCCCTGAGCCTTGTAAGGTGGAGTTATGATACACAGTTCCTATTTGTGGCTGAAAAGTAAAAAATCCACAGAAGCTAATCCTCTGCATATTAACTAAGTTTGAATTTCTGCAGTAACCATTATTTTTGAACAAAAAACTTGTATGATGAGTGCTCAGAGCTTTACTAATCTATGGGAAGATAGAAACAAACTTTTAGGGTCATTGGATATATTCTTCATTTAGCAAATAAAATAGTAGGTTCACCAATAGGGCATAAAACCATCCAGACACAAGTTCTTGTCAAGATATAAGGTAAAAACATGTGTTATCTGATATACAGCAAGTTCCATGTCCAATCAGAAAGTAGTTTTTCACTCCTATAACACCCATGCTACCAGTCCACATCGACATGTATGTCTTATCATGTTGCTTCTTATTGTAGTACATGAGGTTCACAATTCATTAAGGCAGCTGGTGACTTCTCTCTCCCAGCATCCTTCATAGACAATTCTGCTATCAAATCCAGCTTAACTTTGGAAAGTTTCTGGTCAAAGTAATTTTTATTTGTCCAGGTCTGCTGACCAAATTATGTAGTATCCTCTAATCTACTATCTTAACAAAGAGTTCTGGTGGACAACCAAGAGCAATAACAGTAGAAGAAATAGCTTGTTGTGTTTTTTTATTGGAGGGGGTGGGGCTCCAGGACATTTCTGTCCAACAACTTGTGGCACTGGGTATTTTCTCCACAACCTATGTCTCTTCAAGAGAAAGCATTTTGTAGAATAACTTTATTTGTAAATATATAACTCACAGAGGTTATGAATACATATATACATGGATATAAAATCACTTTTCCATATAGATTTTTTAACTATCCTTAGAGCTAAGTACTGTCCCACTTATATGAATTTCATTTCTTTAAACTCAAACTATTTTTTCGAAATGATTTGAAAAAGAAAATAATAGCAACATCAATTTTCTATCACATTTTGGAAATATCAGTGATCAAATTGAGGGTTTTTTATATATAGGAAAGAAGAAAACAAGAATGGAAATATATTCCCATCATTATTAAGATTTTTCTTTTGAGACAGGGTCCTACTAAGTTGCCTAGACTTGTTTTCATCTGTGACACAGCCTACTAAATAGCTGCTGGTTTTGAAAGACAATTTCAACACTTCTACCTTAACTTTGTATAATATAATGTTTATTGAAATTTGCTAATCTAATATACTCATTTGTGTTTATGTAAAATTCCCTTTCATTTGATATTTTTTCTTAATGCAGTATCCCATGCTATATTGTAATACTATATATGTTATTTTCAAAACTCAAAAATTAAATTCTTTCATATGAATTGTAAACCATATGCCACATATTATCTTCATACATATATAGATACATATATTGTATTAACACAATAAATCACAATTACTTAGAGGACTGAGTCACCCAGTGTTTTGAATTCTGAGGTGACTTGGAAAAGTTACAAGTTTGAGTGAAAAATAAATTAATGACGTCAATAGCATGATCTTTTCAAATCTGTCAGCTTCTTAGAGCTTCTTCAGATTTTCAGAACATATTAGTCAGAGTGACATGATATTTGAAAAGAGGCTTTTCTATTTTAGTCCCTGATCATTTCCTGTGGATGAATGGGGTTTTGGCCTAAATCATTTTTTGTATAAAGGCAGGGGGCAAGAAACTGAAAAATAAATCAATTTTAGGTAATCATTATTTTCTGAGTCATACAGTTGTTTACAGAATTCTTTAAATGTATTTCTAATAGTATCTGCTCAGAGGAAATGCTCTCTAACTCTGCTTTCTAAGCTGAGATTCTCAGTCACTAAGTAATATATTCACAATAAGCTAACAAATATGCTGTGATGTTATTTTCTTTTCCCCATATTTTTATTATTTTAATGAAGTAGCTTTTCTCATTATATTCAAATTTACAAAAGTATACAATGAAGAAGAATGACTTTAATGACCAAATATGCTATCTACTCTTTTCTCATTCTCTCTGACACTTTCCAAGTTTATTTCAGCTATCTTCAAAGTTAACGTAGTTACCAAATATTTACTTATCATTTTCAAACAATGCCATTATGAATCATATCATTACTGTCCAAAGAGAGAATAACTCCAAACAGTTTTTCTGTAATCTTTGTGCTTTTAATCTTCTGCTTTTCTATCTTCCTTATCATTAAATGTATAGTTCATAAACTGAAATTCCTGTTTTTAGTTACAGTTGAAGAACTTACAGTAACATACATGATTTTACATAGAGCTAATTACGGTGGTCTGGTGTTATGTATGATCTATTTCTAATTGTCTTTACACAACAGTGATATAATTCAATACCATGAACTAATATAGCCTAGAGCCAGGGCTTCCAAATTCATATTTTCAGTCTAAAATTACTCTAAAATCAATAACACAAATTCATCTGCACATACAAATTCACCCTTTATATGTTTCATTCATTCATATTTCATAGAAAACTTCTGATATTCTCTCAAATTTTCTCTATCAAATGGAATTCCTAAACTCAATAAATGGAAACATTATTCATTCAAGTGTTTAATCTAAAACATTTAGAAAAATATTCAACTGTCATTCCTGTAATCATCCAAACTAACTTCATCTGCAAATCAACTGTGTTTATCTTAAAATCACATTCCAAAACTCATATAATTTTATACCCTCCAATGTTTTTTTTTTTAGTTCTAAATTCAGTTTTATTGTATCTGTGTAGACTCTTTTATTTTATTTTATTTTATTTTTTTAATTTACATTCCAAATCACTTCCCCTTTCCCGTTTCCTCCCTCCCCGAAAGTCCCATAAGCCCCCTTCCCTCCCTCTTTTCTCCATTCAACCCCCTCTCTTTACTCTGTCCTGGCATTCCCCTACATCCAGTCTTTCCAGGACCAGGCGTCTCTCCTTCCATCTTTTTAGAAATCGATTGATATGCTGATTGTGTCTAGGGTATTCCGAGATTCCGGGTTAATATCCCTTTATCAGTGACTGCATACCATGTGTGTTCTTTTGTGATTGGGTTACCTCACAAAGGATGATATTTTCAAGTTCTGACCATTTGCCTAGGAATTTCGTGAATTCATTGTTTTTAATTGCAGAGTAGTATTCCATTTTGTAAATATACCACATCTTCTGAATCCATTCCTCCGTTGAGGGACATCTGGGTTCTTTCCAGCTTCTGGCTATTATAAATAAGGCTGCTATGAATATAGTGGAGCATGTGTCCTTATTGCATGCAGGTAAAGTCTCTGGGTATATGCCGAGGAGTGGTATAGCCGGATCCTCCGGGAGTGTCATGCCCAGTTTTCTGAGGAACCGCCAGACTGCTTTCCAGAGTGGTTGTACCAGCCTGCAATTCCACCAGCAGTGGAGGAGTGTTCCTCTTTCTCCACATCCTCGCCAACAACTGCTGTCTCCTGTGTTTTTGATCTTAGCCATCCTGACTGGTGTGAGATGGAATCTCAGGGTTGTTTTGATTTGCATTTCCCTAATGACTAAGGATGATGAACATCTCTTTAGGTGCTTCTCAGCCATTAGATATTCTTCAGGTGAGAACTCTTTGTGTAGCTCTGTACCCCATTTTTTAATAGGGTTACTTGCCTCTCTAGAGTTTAACTTCTTGAGTTCTTTGTATATCTTGGATATTAGCCCTCTGTCGGATGTAAGGTTGGTAAAGATCATTTCCCAGTTAGTTGGTTGCCGCTTTGTCTTTTTGACGGTGTCTTTTGCCTTGCAAAATCTTTGTAATTTAATGAGGTCCCATTTGTCTGTTCTTGATCTTAGAGCATAAGCTATTGGAGTTCTGTTCAGGAAATTCTCCCCTGTGCCCATATGTTCAAGGTTCTTCCCTAGTTTCCCTTCTATTAGTTTCAGTGTGTCTGGTTTTATGTGGAGATCTTTGATCCACTTAGAATTGAGCTTAGTGCAAGGAGATAAGGATGGGTCAATTTGCATTCTTCTGCATGTTGACCTCCAGCTGAGCCAGCACCATTTGTTGAAAAGGCTATCTTTTTTCCACTGGATGGTTTTAGCTCCTTTGTCAAAGATCAAGTGACCATAGGAGTGTGGATTCAAATGAATCCAATGTTTTGTGTTAACAAATCCATCATCAACATTTCCCCATATTCAGAAAAAGTCTCTTTACTGTTCTGCCATCTTTCACTCCTGGTCCTTAGGATAATTCATTCTATTTATTAGTTTTTTTTCCCTTTCATCCATACTGACCACAGTTTCAGCTCCCTCATCTCCTTCCAATACCTACCGACTACCTCCAATATCCCATATTCCACTTCTCCTCTGTTTCTATTCAGAAAATGCCAGGCATTTCATTGATATCAACCGGCCATGGCATATCAAGTTGTAAAAAACAATGAATTCACGAAATTCCTAGGCAAATGGTCAGAACTTGAAAATATCATCCTTAGTGAGGTAACCCAATCACAAAAGAACACACATGGTATGCAGTCACTGATAAGGGGATATTAACCCAGAATCTAGGAATACCCTAGACACAATTCGCATATCAATAGATTTCTAAGAAGATGGAAGGAGAGACCCCTGGTCCTGGAAAGACTGGATGTAGGGGAACACCAGGACAGAGAAGCGAGAGGGGGTTGAATGGGGAAAAGAGGGAGGGAAGGGGGCTTATGGGACTTTGGGGAGGGAGGAATGGGGAAAGGGGAAATGATTTTGAATGTAAATAAAAAAAAACCTTAGAAAATAAAATTTAAAGAAAAAAAAAAGAAAGACTAGGAAAGCCCACATTGTTTTTAAGGCTGGAGAAGGCAATCAACTATAAGAAAAGGGATCACAAATGTTGGCAAGTGTCAGAGACATCCCTGCTCCCATTATTAGTACCACAAGAAAACTAAGCTACAGAACACTAACAAATAAGCAGAGAGCTTACTTCAATTTCATGTAGGTTCCCTGGTAGTTTAGTTTCTGTGAGTTCCTATGGGTCCAAATTACTTTATTCTGTGGGGTTTCTTTTGGTATCCTTCTTCCTCCTACATTTCTTCCTCATCATCTAGTGCAGGATTCTCCAAGTTCCACCTAGCATTTGGCTGTGGGTTACTGCATCTGTTTCTGTCAGTTGTTGTATGAAGCTTCTTTGATGACATTTGGGCTGGGCACAAATCAATGAGTATGGAAGAGTATTGTAAGGCATCATTTCATTGACATTTTTGCCAGTCATGTTTGGTTCTATCCTAGTCTCTTGGCAACCAAGTCTTTGGGTCCTGACTCTACAGGCAGTATTGGGAGTGGGCTCCTGCTCTTGAGTTGACCCCAAAATCTGCAAAACCAACTTCAACATCTGCACAACCATAACCCCAGCAAATCTTACAGGCAGGAAAAATTGAATGTTTAAGATATTGTTTGTATTATTATTATTAGGTATTTTGTTCATTTACATTTCAAATATTATCCCCTTTTCTGATTTCCCCTCCAAGATCATTCTATTCCTCTCCCCCTCTCCCTGCTCACCAACCCACCCACTCCCTCTGCCCTGTCCTGGCATTTCCCTACACAGGTCCAAGGGCCTTACCTCCCATTGATATTTGAGAAGGCCATCTTCTGCTACATATGTGATGGGAGCCATGGGTCCCTCCATGTGTAATCTTTGGGTGGTTCATATTGTTACTCCTATGGGACTTGTCCCAATGCCTCTACTGTAAGTCTTGGTAATAAGAGATGTCCAATTCAGAAACTATATCCTCCATTGCTAAGATTTTTAGCGAGGGTGCCCCTCAATTTCCTACAAGTTTCCATTACAATAAGTTTCTACCTTGTAACAGAGATGCCAACCAATTTCATTTGTCTTTCACAGTACTCTATTTCTCTGTCCTCCTCCTACATTGTCCTAATCACTCCTTTTCCCATAACTACCCTATAAGCACAACCTTTTTACCCAATAAGTTCCTTAAAAAAACAACTCTGAGACTTAATTATATTTATAAATAAATGAATATTCCAAAGTTTGGGCCTTTTTCCAGACTTTCTCATGAGTTAATTATCCCATCTATTCTACACTAAGTCCAACCATGTAGCTGATTATCTGGTCCTAATGTAAATGTCTTTTTCTGTGTCTTAGTAAATCTCTCTACACGATTCAATCCTAGAATTCTTTTCTTTCTGAAGTTGTCCCAACTTCTAATTCTGCCTTGGCTCATTAGCCAATCAACTTTTTATTGACAGGTGAATGCATTTATACAGTGCTAAAGAGACTATCTTACACATGCACACCATCTATATGCCTTCCTCATGTACCTGTGATATCTATTCAATATTCCCTTTACAGTGAGACCCTTGCATTCCACTTTGAGATCACCTTGTTACTCAGAATCCCTGGGTTTGTGGACTGTAGAATGATTGTTCTTTACAGCTAATATCCACTTATAAGTGAGCTCATACTATGTTTGTTTTTCTGGGTCTGAGTTACGTCACTCAGGATGACTTTTTTCTAGTTCCATCCATTTGCCTGCAAATTTGATAATGTCACCTTTTTAATAACTGAATAATAAATACTCCATTGTGTAAATGTACCTGGATATTTCAGCTATTCTTCTGTATACACCAGAATCACAAAGAAATAGATTTTAATGCCAGTAAAGTAACAGCAAGTACAAACATGAAAAGAGATAAAGTGTCTCTCTTCCTTGTGCTCTATATAGACCTCTCTGAGAATTTGTGACCCAGATTTAGGATGGATATTCTCATATCAAATGATCCTGATGAAAGTTATGGATTTATGCATCAAGTGATCTAGATATCAGGTGAGCCATCCTACTAAAGGACTCAGTTAATTAAAAAATCATTTACAGCTCTAGTCAGGGATGTGGACACTTTGTTACTTACAGAAATAGTCAAGATGACAGAAGAAAATAGCCATCATTGACAGCTTGGAACTTGTGAGATACTCTCTCGTTTATTTTAAAATGGGGCCCTCTCTTCCTCTGAAAATTAAATTCTATTTACAGATCTTGTGAACATTATTCCCTATACTTGAAATTCTAATTAAAAATAGGCCAAAATATCACAATAAATAATTTAACTATATCAATATATAACAGAAAATATTTACTATTACTAATCTCCTGTATCATTCTAGTTTTACTTTTTAAGTAATTAAAACACTGAAAGTATCATTTAATAAAAATAAGTATAACTAACTCTAATGACCAATCTTTCACCTCCATCTAAAACCAAAATTCCATTTTAGTATTAACTGTTTCCCTGTAAAACTCAATCTTTGTAGAGATCCTTGAGTTCAAATTCAACAGTGTGCATTTATTTATTTATAGCATTGTTGACAAAATGTCATTCGAGATATACATACTTATGTATATATCAATTGGGCCTTTAAATATCACTTCCTATTTAAACATACTCTAAATTTGATGTGAAATTTTTATGTTGAGTACATGCCTATTTTTTTTTCTTGTGATGTTTTAGATCTCCTGTTAGTTATACAATCCATATCAAAACCTACCATGTCTTTCTCCTTTTAACACCTTTTTCCCTAAAATCTGATAACATTTGATCTTCACTTGAATTTCAATGGTTAAACACATAGCCCATATGTTTAATAATTATTTTTGCAATTGCACTTTCATAAGCTTACTTACCTACTGATATGCTTTGAAAACTATAACATTTGAAAAGGTACATAGTTTTCTTTTTTACCCAGAGATCCCAGGGGCTAAACCACCAACCAATGAGTACACATGGAGGGACTTATGGCTCCAGCTGCATATGTAGCAGAGGATGGCCTTGTTGGACATCAAAGGGGAGACAGGCCCTTGGTCCTTAGAAGGCTGGATGCCCCAGTATAGGGGAATGCCAGGACAGGGAAGCAGGAGTGGGTAGTTTGGTGAGCAGTGGGAGAGGGGTGGGATAGGGTGTTTTTGAAGGGAAAATCAGGGACGGTGATAACATTTGAAATGTAAATAAAGAAAATATCTAATAAAAATAAGTCAAAAAGTAAATGATACTATGGTTTGATTTTTTAAAAAATATTATTGTGTGTTGTCACGGACTACCCCAGCCAGGTATGGGAGTCCCTGGGATGTGGGTTCGCAAGGACAGGTGGGTAAGGATTTGGTGGTGACAAACAGAAACAGAGGGAGTTTTAATCTGAGTGTATTTTGTAGCTCTCAAGTAAGGGTTTTTATGTATAAAGAAACAGGTATTTTAACACTGAAGAGCTATGTTCAGTGAAGCTGTATAACAGAAAGAATATTGTAATAATCATTTGGCAGAGCAAAATATAAAATCATTTAAGTATTATAACTTTAAAAATATATATTTAAAGAGGCAGTCAGGTAGAACAGATATTATTATGATCATTTGATACACCAAAAAATAAAAAAACACCTAAGACTAGTGGCAAATTTTCAAAAATAAACTATTAAATTTTTATGATCAGTTATTATTTAACTTCTAGTTCCTGTTCTTCAAAGCATAAACTTAAATTATTTTAATTATTTTATCTAAGGCTTTCTTTTTTTTATTATTTATTTTATTTTATTTTTTAATTTACATTCCAAATCATTTCCCCTTTCCCGTTTCCTCCCTCCCCGAAAGTCCCATAAGCCCCCTTCCCTCCCTCCTTTCTCCATTCAACCCCCTCTCGTTACTCTGTCCTGGCGTTCCCCTACATCCAGTCTTTCAAGGACCAGGGGTCTCTCCTTCCGTCTGCTTAGAAATCTATTGATATGCGGATTGTGTCTAGGGTATTCCGAGATTCTGGGTCAATATCCCCTTATCAGTGACTGCATACCATGTGTGTTCTTTTGTGATTGGGTTACCTCACTAAGGATGATATTTTCAAGATCTGATCATTTGCCTAGGAATTTCGTGAATTCATTGTTTTTAATTGCAGAGTAGTATTCCATTGTGTAGATATACCACATCTTCTGAATCCATTCCTCCGTTGAGGGACATCTGGGTTCTTTCCAGCTTCTGGCTATTATAAATAAGGCTGCTATGAACACAGTGGAGCATGTGTCCTTATTGCATGCAGGTAAAGCCTCTGGGTATATGCCCAGGAGTGGTATAGCCGGATCCTCCAGGAGTGTCATGCCCAATTTTCTGAGGAACCGCCAGACTGCTTTCCAGAGTGGTTGTACCAACTTGCAATTCCACCAGCAGTGGAAGAGTGTTCCTCTTTCTCCACATCCTCGCCAACAACTGCTGTCTCCTGTGTTTTTGATCTTAGCCATCCTGACTGGTGTGAGATGGAATCTCAGGGTTGTTTTGATTTGCATTTCCCTAATGACTAAGGATGATGAACATCTCTTTAGGTGCTTCTCAGCCATTAGATATTCTTCAGGTGAGAACTCTTTGTTTAGCTCTGTACCCCATTTTTTAATAGGGTTACTTGCCTCTCTGGAGTTTAACTTCTTGAGTTCTTTGTATATATTGGATATTAGCCCTCTGTCAGATGTAAGGTTGGTAAAGATCATTTCCCAGTTAGTTGGTTGCCGCTTTGTCTTTTTGACAGTGTCTTTTGCCTTGCAAAAACTTTGTAATTTAATGAGGTCCCATTTGTCTATTCTTGATCTTAGAGCATAAGCTATTGGAGTTCTGTTCAGGAAATTCTCCCCTGTGCCCATATGTTCAAGGTTCTTACCTTGTTTCCCTTCTATTAGTTTCAGTTAAACAATATATCAAAACCTACTTCCAATGACACATATGTACCTGTATTAAATATTATTATTGGGGAAGTTTATCTTTACCAATACTATCTTATAGATGATTTATAAAGTGAAGCACTAATTTTCCTAGAGATGAAGTCATGGTTAAAGAGTTCATCTCGAGGGATGGTTTCATGCCCATTATACTTGCTTAAGATATTAGCCTAGGCTATCAAGAACATCTTGTAAATTAGAAAAGGAATAAGAAACATAAGACAGATAATTTGCCAAGAGAACTACAGCTCAATGATTTTTCTTCAGCGAAGAGTTCCACAATCAGTTCCAGGAGGCCACCCCCTGTTGAGGTCAATCACCTCAGTCTGGGGAACTTGTCACACAGATCCTACTGGAGGTGTTGTGTGATCTTTCCCTATTTTTTTATTTTTTAATTGAAGTTCATAAATATTTCTTTTTACTGTAGAAATGAAGGTAAAGAATAGTCAGAAGATAAATGGAAAAATCAGGAGAAGAAGAATAATTCTGTGTGACTGTGACAGTGTGTGAGTGTTTCATGCTTGTATCATAGTGCATGTGTGGAGAACAAAAGAAAACTTTCTGAGTCAGATATTTCTTCTACTGTAGGCTTTAATGTTTGAACTCAGGTCATCAGTCTTACAAAACAAACTCTTTTAAAAGCCAACCTCTGGCTCTGGACATTGTTTTTTAGCTCTCGATGAATTTCTGTTATTTTCTTGTAATTTTTCTACTAATTTTGTTATTGATGAACATTATAAATATTTTTGATTACTTAGCTAGTCCTCTCCTTATATTAACCATGGTATCTTCTGTGGAATAAAGATAACTAATGTAACATAGTCAGTTTACTAATTTTTACATTATGATTACTGCTTTTAAGGTTTTATTAACAATATCTTTGCAATCTTCTTCTGGAACAAGGTAATGTTCTTCTATAACATGTGCTTCTATATACTGAAGACAGTGACCTTAGCTTTTACTTTTCTCACAGCAGGATAACAAAAGTCTTGACAGGCCCTCTGTGCCTTATCGATCGAAAGATACCACAGAGACATCTTTAACACCCTGCAGACTCTACACTCTTTCAAAGGTCTACCAGTCAATTTCCTAAACTACTGTCCTCCCCCATAAATCTCCTATGGTTCACATAAAAAACATCAACCTCTTGAGGGGAATCTTTACAATTTTCATTGACACTAGTCCTTTCAAGTCACTCCTTGCTACTAAATTAAAAACCATCTCCCTTGATATAGTAGTATGAAACCTTTCAGAACATTGCGCTTGCTTGTGCTCTCCTTTCCTTTGCTAGGTTCACTCCATAGAAATATTCCTATAACTCACAGACTTATCTACCAGTATAAACTGTTCTACCACATATACATAAATAACTAAAGACACGATTGTTGATTTGGAAGTCTCTGTTTTCTTTTTACTGGCCAATAGGAAATTAGTATCACATCTGGATTCTCTCATCTTGAAAATACCCAGTTTAGCATATGACAGTTTCCATAAATTAATTTCATTCTCAGTAATATAAGTTAAATGTAGTACTTCTTGCGCTTGTACTTTATTATTTATTTATCAAAACTCTAAAATGATGAAAATGGTGCAAACAAATTAGAAAAATCTGAACATTTCCTCTGACTGATTTGGAAAGAAAAATAACAATACTTATGACAGTCTTCCAATGGGAATTTTGGGGTATATCTTATTTTATTTTATTTTCATCTCAGAACATTTTTAATGAATAAAACCTATTGCTATTAGTTATTTTCTTATAAAATATATTTTGTCTCTCAAAAATAACTTAAAGTAGAATGTTATTGGTTCAAATTTTGATAGTCATTAACCTTTTTGGTGAAAAAATAATTTTTACAGCTGTTTTAAGTAAATTTTTGTGTCTTTGCTCCTCATTAAGGACTCCATTGTCATTTTAAAAAGACATACATAATAAGCGAAATCACTATAAATTATAGTCTTCCTTAAACAATAATGTAGACAATTTTCATTTGAAATCACACATATACAGAATATTATACTTTTGTAATTTTAGGGTTTGGGGAGTTATTTTTTTCTATGGAACTTTTCTTAGAGAATTTAAGAAATAACTTTCTCTTAAGATTATTAACACATTGTTTTATAATAGGATTTCAAGAGTAACCAAAGCAATTCATTTGATTATTGAGGTTTAAATTTCATAGACATTGCTCCAAACTTTGTAACAGATAAATATTACAAAAGTATCCTTGGAATAAAGATATAAAAACTTTCTTTAAAAGGTCTCCACAGATCAAGTTCATCCCAGTGTTACTTCAATGTGTTTCATTCAGAGAACATATTAATTCAATTACTTGTATAAGATTTATTGGATACAGAAAATTCAGTATAACTGTGTGTATCCATAGATACACAGCCCAGAAAACATCAGAAGGAAATTATATCAAGATGTAACTTATCTTTATTGTAAATCTGTCAATCAATGGTGTATTTGCTAGTATTTACTACCACAAAAGGAACTTGCTCATATACAACTGATGCAGCAGGTTCAAGTTTAGCATTCCTTAAACTAAAATTTGTCCACATTATGTTTTCTAATGTAAAAATAATAATAATTAATTCCTTCTTTTAGGTATATTAGGTTAAGTTATCTTGTTCCTTATAAATGTTAGTATACATTATCACACTTCATGTCTTTTGTCTCATTAAGAACAACATGCCTTTCACAATCCATTTTTTTGGTTTGCTGACTCAGGAACTTGACAAAGTCTTATATTTTATCAAATCTTTAAAATAAATATGAAGTCTTCCAAGGAATATCTAAAAAGCTTTATGAACATTTGTGTATATACTATCTAAAAGTCCTTCAATGTGTTTATAATACTCTTTAGTTACATTAATTTTTTGACATTGCAACATTAAACTACATTTATCATTTCTGCTATGCTATATTTTATAGGAATCAGTATTCAAAAAATGAACCACCAGCAATTTCTTCTTTCTTATATAGGTTCTCTTTGTAAATTGTGCATTTTCTAATTCATATATACATATATGTGTATATGTGTATACACACACACACACACACACACACACACACATATATATATATATATATATATATATATCAAACACAATGTATTAAACATTTCAATGTGTAAAACTTCAGTGTTTCTCTTATAAATCATAAACTACTATTGAATGTGCTCTTACCTTTTAAATCCACAGTTCCATTAAACACATCTCTGTCATTCTGAAGCTGTAATATGGATCCTGAAAATTTACAACACACAGGATTGAAAGGACTGTTTTAAATTGATAGTTCCTAAACCATATTTGCATTAAAGTGCCTTGACATAGAAAATTTCACATTTTTTGTGACAGTGTCATATGTGCTTAGTTACAAGTAATAACAAACTTAAAGAATTTTTTTTTCTAAACAGGGAAAATATATTTTTATGACATGAAAAGATGCTCAGTGGAAATAAGTTCAGGGTTGTGCATGAACCAAACTAATACCAACAGGGAGCCAGGATCTTTCCAACTTTCAATTCAGCTGATCTTACAACATGGATACTTTCAAGCTCAAGAGAATCTAGTGGTCATAGAAGACCTGCTGGCTTCCAAACTAGTAATAATGGCAAAAGGGTGAAAGGTGAAAGGATAAAGAGATTCTTACTAGGGCATTGTCTTTCATTAACAGTGACTTCTCTTCCCCAGAGATACCTACTTACATAGGTATCTCATTGGTTAGAATCATGTTGCACAATGATTGTAGCAGTAAAGAAATATGAGAAATTGGATTCTCTCTCTTGGCATGTTGGTACCCTAAATAAATTTTAACTGCTGTGAGAAAACAAATGGACTAGGTTAGGTCATCAGTCATTTTAAGTGCTTGAAATAAGAATTAAATTATGTAATAAAAATAAACATCTATTTGATAACAATTTTGACATATTTTCACATTATATGCAATGCTATACATCTGTATACCAAAAGTTTATACATGTATAAATAATTGAAAATTTCAGAAATGATTTAAAGAGGTTCATATTCCTGTCATATATCCAAAGTCATGTAAAGCATTACTGATACTTATAAATTCACTGTGCTCTTTATACCCCAAGTTTGAATAAGCATTATGTTTCACTTCTATCACAGAAATAAAAAACAAATGAAGAACTTTGAAGTTGTAGGACAAAAATTTACAAGACTACTTCGTTTAAATTGCAGAGGTCACATATATGTTCCTGTTATAATTTCTGAAAAAAAAATATTTTGACACATTACCACTGGATATGCAACCTATGGGCCATTTTATGTTACCTCTACTATATTCTAGTTTTGAGTCATTTTCAAATTCATATGATCTGTAATATTTTAATGGTGAAATTATCTGCTTACTGATAGACTACATTTAATACAAAAAGATTATTTGTCAATCTCTTGAATCCTTGCCAGTGCATAAGCTCATTAAATTATAACTACATATTTTTCTCATTCAAAAATTTTCTTTTTTTTTTCCTCTTTTTTTCTGTTCTAAGTTTTTTTTATTTACATTCCAAATAATTTCCCCTTTCCTGTATACTCCCTCCCCAAAAGTCCCATAAACCCCCTTCCCTCCGTCTGTTCCCCATTCAACCCCCTCTCGCTTCTCTGTCCAGGTGTTCCCCTACATCCAGTCTTTCCAGGACCAGGGGTCTCTTCTTCCATCTTCTTGGAAATCTGTTGATATGCGAATTGTGTCTAGGGTATTCCAAGATACTGGGTTAATATCCCCTCATCAGTGACTGCATACCGTGTGTTCTTTTGTGATTGGGTTACCTCACTAAGGATGATATTTTCGAGTTCTGACCATTTGCATAGGAATTTTATGAATTCATTGTTTTTAATTGCAGAGTAGTATTCCATTGTGTAAATATACCACATCTTCTGAATCCATTCGTCCATTGAGGGACATCTGGGTTCTTTCCAGCTTCTGGCTATTATAAATAAGGCTTCTATGAACATAGTGGAGCATGTGTCCTTATTGCATGCAGGTAAAGCCTCTGGGTATATGCCCAGGAATGGTATAGCCGGATCCTCCGGGAGTGTCATGCCCAGTTTTCTGAGGAATCACCAGACTGTTTTCTAGAGTGGTTGTACCAGCTTGCAATCCCACCAGCAGTGGAGGAGTGTTCCTCTTTCTCCACATCCTTGCCAACAACTGCTGTCTCCTGTGTTTTTGGTCTTAGCCATTTACACCTGATAAACAACTTCAGCAAAGTGGCCGGATATAAAATCAACTCAAGCAAGTCAGTAGCCTTCCTATACTCAAAGGATAAGCAGGCTGAGAAAGAAATAAGAGAAATTATACCCTTCACGATAGCCACAAACCATATAAAGTATCTTGGTGTGACTCTAACCAAAAGAGTGAAAGATCTGTATGACAAGAACTTCAAGTCTCTGAAGAAAGAAATTGAAGAAGACCTCAGAAGATGGAAAAATCTGCCATGCTCATGGATTGGCAGGATTAATATAGCAAAAATAACCATCTTGCCAAAAGCAATATACAGATTCAATGCAATCCCCATCAAAATGTCAACTCAATTCTTCATAGAGTTAGAAAGAGCAATTCAAAAATTCATCTGGAATAACAGAAAACCCAAGATAGCTAAAACTATTCTCAAGAGTAAAAGATCCTCTGGGGGAATCAGTATCCCAGACCTCAAGCTGTACTACAGAGCAATAGTGTTAAAAACTACATGGTATTGGTACAGTGACAGGCATGTAGATCAATGGAACAGAATTGAAGACCCAGAAATGAATCCACACTCCTATGGTCACTTGATCTTTGACAAAGGAGCTAAAACCATCCAGTGGAAAAATGATAGCCTTTTTCAACAAATGGTGCTGGCTCAACTGGAGGTCAACATGCAGAAGAATGCAAATTGACACATTCTTATCTCCTTGCACTAAGCTCAAGTCCATGTGGATCAAGGACCTCCACATAAAACCAGACACACTGAATCTAATAGAAAGGAAACTAGGGAAGAACCTTGAACATATGGGCACAGGGGAGAATTTCCTGAACAGAACTCCAATAGCTTATGCTCTAAGATCAAGAATTGACAAATGGCACCTCATAAAATTACAAATTTTTGTAAGGCAAAAGACACTGTCAAAGGGACTAAACAGCAACCAACAAACTGGGAAATTATCTTTACCCACCCTACATCCGACAGAGGGCTAATATCCAATATATACAAAGAACTCAAGAAGTTAGACTCCAGAGAGCCAAGTAACCCTATTAAAAAATGGGGTACAGAACTAAACAAAGAGTTCTCACCTGAAGAATATCTAATGGCTGAGAAGCACCTAAAGAGATGTTCATCATCCTTAGTCATTAGGGAAATGCAAATCAAAACAACCCTGAAATTCTAAAAATAATATTTTTAAATGAAATACATAAAAATATTTCTATTCACATCAAACAACAGGGTTATTTAACAAGTGATATTTCACTTTTCAGATATAGCTGTTATTTAATATGTCCTTATCCAGTGCTATACTTTATGAGATTGATTCATAACATTTCATCATTTCCAGCTAACTGTATATGGATTATTTCTTCCATATGCATAGGCATATACATAATGTTATCATAAGGTATATAGAAAAGAAAAATGAGAAATTTTTAATCACAATAACATTAAAATAACAGCAAGATTAATGCATTATAACAAAATTGACAATACCACTAATCATTTCTTTGAGGTTATCACTACACACAATATTTACTTAAACCTATGAACTACAATACTGATACCAATGTGATAAAATATGAATGTATTATTGAAAGAGGTGATTCTCATACCAAATAGAATGTACCAGGACAATACAAGATTTCATCATGCTATTTAAATCATACAAAATGTAAAAATTGTTAGTTAATTATTTGTCAAATATTCAGGTAATGCATTCATACTGTAATTGTCTGTAATTTGAAACACAGAAATCAATATCATGAATAAAAGACTCTCATTTAGCTAAAAGACATACTACTGATGTCAGATGTCCTCTGCTTTTCTTTAGAACTGCATCATATTTTGAATTTTCTTCCATTTTCAAAAGAGAAAACATTAGTAAACTCAAACCAATTTAAAACCTTATGATCATGTTTAAATGCAACTCTTGAACATCCTCCTCATACTTTGGATATAGATTCTCTGAAAGTGCTTTGGTATTAGACTAACACACAAGCTATTGACAGATAATATGGCCTTTCATCTTGACATGATTTAAAACAGCTTTGTAGACAAGTATCTTCACATATTGCTGGTGGATTCACTAAATATCTTTAAAAAAATGAGAGGATATTCCTTGACTTTGATAAGTGCCATTAATGAACTATATTTCTGGAAGGAATAAAAAGGAGAAAAAACATGATATGAATACAATGATTCGTTGTTCTCTTCTTGACCCTTATCCATATTAGTAAACACACCCTGCTCCTGCTGCTATACATTTTCTGTCATGGCAGACTGTATTCCTTGGACATTTAAATTCTTTCCTTTTGTCACATTGCCAGTTTTGCCTTTTAACCAATGATATAAGTAATGAATATAAACTATGCCAATAATAATGAAGAGTAATTAAAAATAATTATTTTTACCGTAATGAAAAATTGTATGTTGGCATATATAGACAGAGTTATAATAGCATCTCTATACACAGGGTTGGAAACATTTCATATTGAGATGAACTTTGTCATCCAATCACAGATACTAAGCAGAAACTAAGAAAAATCAAACAGATTTAGCCAGCAGTAACAAAAATCCTGAAATTTATGCAAGTTCTTTTATTTATCAAATGGGTCCAAGTAATTGACAAGTGTAATAGAACACAGAAAGTATACATTGGAAGTTATTAATTTCTAGTTTTAAATATTTCATCTGATATTTATTATAATTTGTTTCAAAGTATGTAGAATCCATATGCATAAAATGGAAAAATTTAGTAGAGATTTCCTTCCCATAAGGAAGAACCTGTCAAAAAGGTCACATAAAATTAAACCCATTTCATGTATGGTATAATATACTAATTATTCCAGCATGTGAGATGCTGAGGTAAGAGGAATGTACTGATTTTGAAGACAGCATGTGCTATATAGAGAGTTCTAGGCCATCCTAAGCTATAGAGTAAGATATTTTACCCAAAATATAAATAAATAAATATTCATATATATTCTTGGAACAATTTTTAAATTTACTGAGGCCTAAAATGCTGGTTACTTTTTTTTGGTAAATTTCATAAAATCTAGAGTCATCTGGAGAAAGAAAACATGAACTAAGAAAATATTTCCATAAGCTTGTCCTGTAGACAAATCAGTGGGAACGTTTTTAAAATTAATGATTGGCATGGGATGTCAAAGCCCGCTGAAGTCAGTACCACATTACATTAGGAGGTCCTCAATTATAAAAAAATAAAATAAGTAAATAATACATAAAAACCTTTATCAAGTCATTGGGAACAGGCTGGTTCCCAATGACTACCACAGATTCTTCTTTGGTCTCTGACTCCAGTTTTCTGCCTTGATTTTCTGTCATGGCTTCCCTTGAGAAATGATTGAAACCTATAATATGAAAGAAACTCTTCAGTTATAAGTTATTTCTGGTTATGGTCTTACCATCACGGTAAAAAGTAAATGAAGACAAGTGACATACAATAAAATAGATCCTTCCATCTTAAGTGTAGTTACCTAAACTTTGACATGTATAATATCAAAATATTATATATGTATATATATGCATATGTATAATATTTATATGCATATGATTATCTATACAAACAGTTATACAGTTGTGTAGTTATATTGTAAAATTTACTTTCTGAAAATGCATATGTAAAATTTTTATTACTAAACATAGCTTATTTGGAGATACAAAATCATAAGGTATGTTTGAAGTTAATTTGTGCTAATATACAACTATATGAGTGTCATTATAAGAAGATGTACTAATATCTACCTTTCCAAACTCTCAAGCATTCCAGTTACTATGACCATATTTTCAAGTAATACTCAAATTGCATACATTTAAATACATTTATTTTATTCAAACTCATCCACTGTGTAAAAATACTTGCCTTCACTTAGCTTCATTCTCTCCTATTCAGGGGTATGTATAATGTCATGAACCATGAGTTTTGTGGGTAGACTTATCTGATATATTGCTAACAAACATGTTTTCCAGTTGATATCAGCATCTAATTGGATTTATACCTATACATGTACATTCTATATGGTATAGAGTCTCTTACAACACAATGTATAATGAGCAAAGAATAGAATGTTATAGCAAAGGGAGAACCAGGAAGGAAAGGATTCATAATTTATTTTAGATGTCATATACTATGATAGGTCTTACATTTGTTGATACACAATAAAATATATGCTAATATTAAACATAAAATAAGAGAGAGCACTCCGGCATCTTTGCACCAGTGGCCAGGTAGTTGGGACCGCCAGGCTCAGAGACAGACAGGCATAATATCGCTTGAGTCACAGGCAGCTTGTGTGTACACTGCTCCCAAGAGCTGGGCAGGTCTGCAGTAATCAAAGCGGCAGCTCTGCTTTGGGACTTCGGCCTTGCAGAGGGATGCCCCCTCCCCCCCCCGTGGGAGAGATCACACACCCCTGCACAGGGCAGGAGCCTACCAGCCTCCCTTTGGAGACCTCTGCTCCAGGAATTCACTACGCTGAGCCTTTGGATGTACAGGGACTCCCCAATATAACATCACTTGGGGCAAGGCACATCAGGGCTCCAAAGTCACTCAGGAGCAGGGCAGGCCCCAGAAATCGGTGCCAGGGGAATCCTGGTAATCCAGGGGGGCCAGAAACAGCTTTGAGGGCTCACGGGAAGTCCAACCAACAGCCAGTGACAGTGACAGCAGGACCAACTAACACCAGAGGTAACCAGATGGCAAAAGGCAAACGTAGGAACGTTATTAACAGAAATCAAAGTAATATGGCATCATCTGAACCCAACTCTCCAACAGCAGCAAGTCCTGGATACCCCACCACACCCGAAAGACAAGATCTGGATTTAAAATCACTTCTCATGATGCTATTAGAGGATCACAAGAAGGACACAAATAAATCTCATAAAGAATTACAGGAGACCATGAATCAATGGTTTCCTTACAAAGGAAACACAAAAATCGCTTAGAGAAATTCAGGAGAACATGAATAAACAGATAGAGGCCCACAAGGAGACAACACAAAAATCGCTTAAAGAAATGAATCAACGGGTAGATGCACTTTCAAAGGAATCACGAAAATCGGATAAAGAAATGCAGAAGAATATGGGTCAACAGATGGATGCCCATAGGGAGGCAACACAAAAATTGCTTAAAGAAATGAATCAACAGATAGATGCCCTTACAAAGGAAACACGAGAACTGCTTAAAGAAATACAGGAGATGATGGATCAACGGATGGAATCCCATGAGGAGGATAAACAAAAATCGCTTAGAGAAATACAGGAGAACTTGGGTCAACAGGCAGAAATCCTGAAAGAGGTAATGCAAAAATACCTTAAAGAAATACAGGAAAATACAAACAAACAAGTGAAGGATCTCAGGAAATCCATCCGGGATCTAAAAAAGGAAGTAGAAACAACTAAGAAATCACAAAGGGAGACAACTTTGGAGATAGAAAACCTTGGGAAGAAATCAGGAGTCATAGATACAAACATCAACAATAGAATATAAGAGATGTAATAGAGAATCTCAGGTGCTGAAGATACCAAAGAAAGCATCGACTCAACAGTCAAAGAAAATGCAAAAGGCAAAAAACGTGTAACCCAAAACATCCAGGAAATACAGGACATAATGAGAAGACCAAACCTAAGGATTATAGGTATAGATGGGAGTGAATTTGCAACTTAAAAGGCCAGTAAACATCTTCAACAAAATTATGGAGGAAAACTTTCCTAACCTAAAGAGAGAGATGCCGATGAACATACAAGAAGCCTAGAGAACTCCAAACAGACTGGACCAGAACAGAAATACCTCGCGTCACATAATAACCAAACGTACTAAACAAAGAAAGAATATTAAAAGCAGTAAGAGAAAAGGGCCAAGTAACATACAAAGGAAGACCTATCCGAATCACATCAGACTTCTCACCAGAGACTATGAAAGCCAGAAGATCCTGGGCAGATCTCATGCAGACACTAAGAGAACACAAATGCCAGCCTAGACTACTATACCCAGCAAAATTCTCAATTACCATAGATGGAGAGACCAAGATATTCCATGATAAAACCAAATTTTCACAATATCTTTCCACAAAACCAGCCCTGCAAAGGATAATAGGTGGAAACCGCCAATAAAAGGAGAGAAACAACACCAAGGAAAAAATGAGATAGTACCCTTCTTGAATCAAACCCAAAAGTAGATAACCACTCAAACATAAAGATAGCATCAAGAATGGCAGGTGGCAATAATCACTATGCCTTAATCTCTCTTAATATCAATGGTCTCAATTCCCCAATAAAAAGACATAAACAAAAAGACTGGATATGTAAACAGGACCCAGCATTTTGCTATGTGCCGGAAATGCACCTCAGTGTCAAAGACAAACACTACCTCAGTGTAAAAGGCTGGAAAACAATTTGACAAGCAAATGGCCCAAAAGAAAAAAGCTGGAGTAGCCATCCTAATACCAGATAAAATTGATTTTCAACCTAAACTCATCAAAAAAGACACAGAAGGACACTACATAATGGTCAAGGGAAAAGTCCACCATCAAGAACTCTCAATTCTGAATATCTATGCTCCAAATGCAAGGAAACCCTCATTTGTAAAAGAAACTTTACTAAAGCTCAAAGCACAAATCGCACCTCACACAATTATAGTGGGTGACTTCAACACCCCGCTCTCTGAAATGGATCATTCAGGAAAGCTGAAACTAAACAGGGACACAGTAAATCTAATTGAAGCCTTGGACCAAATGGAACTAAAATATATATATAACATTTCATCCTAGAGCTAAAGAATACACCTTCTTCTCAGCACCTCATGGTACCTTCTCCAAAATTGACCATATAATTGGTTACAAATCAGACCTCAACAGATATAAGAAGATAGAACTAATCCCATGCCTCCTATCAGATCACTATGGAATAAGGGTGGTCTTCAATGGCAATAAAAATAACAGAAAACCCAAATAAACATGGAGGCTGAGCAATGCTCTACACAATGATAACTTGGTCAAGGTAGAAATAAAGAAAGAAATCAAAGACTTCTTGAAATTTAATGAAGATGAAGGCACAACATACCCTAATTTATGGGACACAATGAAAGAAGTGCTAAGAGGAAAATGCATAGCAATGAATGCAGCCACAAAGAAATAGGAGACAGCATACCTTAACAGCTTAATCGCACACCTGAAAGCCCTGGAACAAAAAGAATCAAATACACCAAAGAGGAGTAGAAGGCAGGAAATCATCAAACACAGGGCTGAAATCAATCAACTAGAAACAAATAAAACCATACAAAGAATCAACAAAAAAGAGGAGTTGTTTCTTTGAGAAAATCAACAAGATAGATAAGCCCTTGGCCCGACTAGCCAGAGGGCACAGAGACAGTATCCAAACTAATAAAATCAGAAACGAAAAGGGAGAGATAACAACAGAAACTGAGGAAATTCAAAAAAATCATCAAATCCTACTACAAAAACCTGTATTCAACACAACTAGAAAATTTCGAGGAAATGGACAATTTCCTTGACAGATACCAAATACCAAAATTCAATCAGGATCAAATAGACTATCTAAACAGTCCTATAAACCCTGAAGAAATAGAAGTCGTCAGGGGAAGCCTTACAACCAAAAAAAGCACATGTTCAGACTGTTTTAGTGCAGAATTCTATCAGACATTCAAAGAAGACCTAACACCAATACTCTTCAAACGGTTCCACAAAATTGAAACAGAAGGAACACTACCCAACTAGTTCTATGAAGCCACAATTACGCTAATACCAAAAGCACACAAAGATCCAACCAGAAAGAGAATCTCAGGCCAATCTCTCTTATGAATATCGATGCAAAAATACTCAATAAAATTCTTGCCAACCGAATCCAAGAAAACATCAAAACGATCATTCACTACGATAAAGTAGGCTTCATCCCAGGGATGCAGGGATGGTTCAATATAAAGAAATCCATCAATGTAATCCACTACATAAACAATCTCAA
Organism: Tokudaia tokunoshimensis; assembly: GCA_036184795.1. Lineage (NCBI taxonomy): Eukaryota > Metazoa > Chordata > Mammalia > Rodentia > Muridae > Tokudaia > Tokudaia tokunoshimensis. The sequence goes on from BTHU01000023.1 coordinate 76,634,605, forward strand.
AGAAAAAAAACCACATGGTCATCTCATTAGATGCTGAGAAAGCATTTGATAAAATTCAGCATCCTTTCATGCTAAAGGTATTGGAAAGATCAGGAGTTCGAGGCCCATATCTAAACATAGTAAAAGCAATTTACAGCAAACCGGTAGCCAGCATCAGTCTAAATGGAGAGAAACTTGAAGCAATCCCACTAAAATCAGGGACTAGACAAGGCTGCCCTCTCTCTCCATATCTTTTCAATATAGTACTTGAAGTTCTAGCTAAAGCAATTAGGCAACAAAAAGAGGACAAAGGGATACAAATTGGAAAGGAAGAAGTCAAACTATCACTATTTGCAGACGATATGAAAGTATAATTAAGCGACCCAAAGAACTCCACCAGAGAACTCCTACAGCTGTTAAACAACTTCAGCAAAGATGCTGGATATATAATCAACTCAAGCAAGTCAGTAGCCTTCCTATACTCAAAGGATAAGCAGGCTGAAAAAGAAGTAAGAGAAATGATAACCTTCACGATAGCCACAAACCACATAAAGTATCTAGGCGTGACTGTAACCAAGAAGTGAAAGATCTGTATGACAAGAACTTCAAGTGTCTGAAGAAAGAAATTGAAGAAGACCTCAGAAGATGGAAAAATCTGCCATACTCATGGATTGGCAGGATTAATATAGTAAAAATGACCATCTTGCCAAAAGCAATATACAGATTCAATGCAATCCCCATCAAAATCCCAACTCAATTCTTCATAGAGTTAGAAAGAGAAATTCAAAAGTTCATCTGGAATAACAGAAAAGCCAGGATAGCTAAAACTATTATCAAGAGTAAAACTACCTCTGGGGGAATCAGTATCCCGGACCTCAAGCTGTACTACAGAGCAATAGTGTTAAAAACTGCATGGTATTCGTACAGTGACAGGCATGTAGATCAATTGAACAGAATTGAAGACTCAGAAATGAATCCACACTCCTATGGTCACTTGATCTTTGACAAAGGAGCTAAAACCATCCAGTGGAAAAAAGATAGCCTTTTCAACAAATGGTGCTGGCTCAACTGGAAGTCAACATGCAGAAGTATGCAAATTGACCCATTCTTATCTCCTTGCACTTAGCTCAAGTCCATGTGGATCAAGGACCTCCACATAAAACCAGACACACTGAAAGTAATAGAAAGGAAACTATGGAAGAACCTTGAACATATGGGCACAGGGGGAATTTCCTAAATAGTACTCCAATAGCTTTTGCTCTAAGATCAAGAATTGACAAATGGGACCTCATAAAATTACAAAGTTTATGCAAGGCAAAAGACACTGTCAAAAAGACAAAGTGGCAACCATCTATCTGGGAAATGATCTTTACCCACCCTACATCCTATAGAGGGCTAATATCCAATGTATACAAAGAACTCAAGAAGTTAAACTCCAGAGAGGCAAGTAACCCTATTAAAAAATTGGGTACAGAGCTACACAAAGAGTTCTCACCTGAAGAATATCTAATGGCTGAGAAGCACCTAAAAAGATGTTCATCATCCTTAGCCATTAGGGAAATGCAAATCAAAACAACCCTGAGATTCCATCTCATACCAGTCAGAATTGCTAAGATCAAAAACACAGGAGACAGCAGTTGTTGGCCAGGATGTGGAGAAAGAGGAACACTCCTCCACTGCTGGTGGGATTGCAAGGTGGTACAACCACTCTGGAAAGCAGTCTTGAGGTTCCTCAGAAAACTGGGCATGATACTCCCAGAGGATCCGGCTATACCTCTCCTGGGCATATACCCAGAGGCTTCACTGGCATGCAATATAGACACATGCTCCTCTATGTTCATAGCAGCCTTATTTATAATAGCCAGAAGCTGTAAAGAACCCAGATGTCCCCAATGGAGGAATGGATTCAGAAGATGTGGTATATTTACACAATGGAATACTACTCTGCTATTAAAAACAATGAATTCACGAAATTCCTAGGCAAATGGTCAGAACTGGAAAATATCATCCTTAGTGAGGTAACCCAATCACAAAAGATCACACATGGTATGCAGTAACTGATAAGGAGATATTAACCCAGAATCTCAGAATACCCTAGACACAGTTCTCATATCAATAGATTTCTAAGAAGATGGAAGGAGAGACCCCTGGTCCTGGAAAGACTGGATGTAGGGGAATGCCAGGACAGAAAAGTGAGAGGAAGTTGAATGGGGAAAAGAGGGAGGGAAGGGGGCGTATGGGACTTTCGGGGAGGGAGGAAACTGGAAAGGGGAAATGATTTTGAATGTAATTAAAAAAAAACTTAGAAAATAATATTAAATTAAAAAAAGATAAAATAAAGTATAAATATTGATGGAATAAAGTAAGAGCCTAAAAGAGTATTAGATATCCTAACTCTGATTTTTGTTACTGTGGAATGTTGTGTCAAATAGAATGTGTGAAAGCAGTTCTGTGCATTTTGAGTACTTCTCAGCACAGAGAACAGATACTGAAACGCAACAAATACAAGGTTGTCAATTTGCTATCACGTGTGTTTTATTTTCTAATTGTTAACCCAATTTAAATCTTTTTTTATTTTCTATATATTTTTATTTATATTCCAAATAATTTCCCCTTTCCCATTTCCTCTCTCCCGGAAAGTCCCATAAGCCCTCTTCCCTCCCCCTGTTTCCCATTCTATCCCCTCTTGCTTCTCTGTCCTGGCATTCCCCTACATCCAGTCTTTCCAGGACCAGGGGTCTCTCCTTCCATCTTCTTGGAAATCTATTGATATGTGAATTGTGTCTAGGGTATTCCGAGATTCTGGGTTAATATCTCCTTATCAGTGACTGCTTACCATGTGTGTTCTTTTGTGATTGGGTTACCTCACTAAGGATGATATTTTCAAGTTCTGACCATTTGCCTAGGATTTTCGTGAATTCATTGTTTTTAATTGCAGAGTAGTATTCCATTGTGTAAATATACCACATCTTCTGTATCCATTCCTCCATTGAGGAACATCTGGGTTCTTTACAGCTTCTGGCTATTATAAATAAGGCTGCTATGAACATAGTGGAGCATGTGTCCTTATTGCATGCAGGTAAAGCTTCTGGGTATATGCCCAGGAGTGGTATAGCAGGATCCTCTAGGAGTGTCATGTCCACTTTTCTGAGTAACCGCCAGACTGCTTTCCAGAGTGATTGTGCCAACTTGCAATCCCACCAGCAGTGGAGGAGTGTTCCTCTTTCTCGACATCCTTGCCAACAACTGCTGTCTCCTGTGTTTTTGATCTTAGCCATTCTGACTGGTTCGAGGTGGAATCTCAGGGTTGTTTTGATTTGCATTTCCCTAATGACTAATTTAAATCTTATGTCAAAGAAAAAGACAAAAATTATAAACCAGGCATATATTTTTTTTTATTTTTAATTACATGTATATTTGTCTGTAGGTGGGTATAGTGACATGTATGCAGGTGCCTACTGAAGCTAGAAGATGTTGTCAGATATCCTACAGATGGAATCATGTGTGGTTGTGAACTTCTAGCATGGGGACTGGGAATAAAACTCTGGAAACTAGCTAAACATTCCATAAAAAGAAAGCTAGCATACATTTTCTACTTTATTTCCATCAAGAATATTAAAGTCTTCAAATCAACAGGACATTTTATTTATTTATTTATTTATTTATTTATTTATTTATTTATTTATTTATTTATTGAGACAGGAACTCACTATGTAGCTTTTTCTGTCCTGGAACTTACTATGTAGGCTGCACTGACCTCAAAACTCAGTGATCAGCCTGCTTTTACCTCAAGATTGTTGAATTTAAAGGCATGTGATACCAAGCCTGAACCACAAGAGGCCATACATTTTTTCACCTGACAGTGTAATATTTAACTACAATACTTCTGGACATCAATGCATACTTGAACTCTCATTGAATTTGATTTTTATAAACAGATGAAATCAGGACTTCTGCTCTAACTTCACAGATAAAATGATTATTTTGCTTATGATGGCAGTGAATTTGTGATATTGTACATTTTTGTACGATCACCAAAAACCTTACTTAATTTTCTACTACTGAAAATTGTTGCATTCACAGATAGATTAACACATTATTGCAATCAGCCATTAATATATCATATACAGAATTATTGTATAGTATTTGAAAATTGTGGATATTAAGCTTAAATTTCTTCTTGATTTATTATCCTTATTAAAGTCTTGCAATATTATCAGTAAGTCTACTTTCTAGAAGCCATTAGGGAATTTTTTTTTCCTTGTAAAATTCAATAGACTTTTTAGGCTACTCCACCATGTCATATCTCTGTCAAATTGATGTTTTCTTCTCTTCCAATATATTGTTCCCAAGTTTGTGTTTAACAAGTGAAGTAATGTGTCACATAACCTATGAATACTTCAATCAATACAATATACTCAATTCTAAATTTTCTCTCATCATTAAGACATGAGAGCTGTCTATTTGCTTTATTTTTTTAAAATTAAGATGTGTTTTGGGAAAATACTTGTTACTAGGAATAGAAATGGAAGAATAGTCAAAGGAAAAAGAAGTAATTAACAAAATGTGACAATTAGTAATGCAAGAATAATTTTATTAAAACTTGTAATTTCACTTATCCTGTACTATAACAGCTTTTATCATGGTATTAAATTTTTTCCTGAGAAATATTACTCTTTCCTAAAATAGTAGCGTATTTGTTGGTATCAGAACCCAGAAACCTAGGACATCACATAGGCATGACCTGCAAACCTGTTGCCAAGGCAACAGCCACCATATTTTCAGAACTGACTTGATCCTCCTCCCACCTGTACCTGTGACCACATCACCATCCATATTTAAAGATAGGCCCTCTGATCTATCTTTCTCTTCCCCCTTTCTCTTTCCACCAAAGCCACCACTGCCACCTGAGAACTGAAGTCATATGGATGGCTGCCACTGCCATCACCACCTGCAGCCACTGCTACACCACAGGGACTACATCCACTGGCATCTACCACCATCCACCATGTGGATTTCCACACTGCTGCAGATTTCTGCAGACCATCCCAAATGCAGACTCACAGACCTCTATCACATGAGCTGTGCCCCCGGTCCACTATGTGGTGTTGGCTTCTGACCGCACTAACCACACGTTTCCACACTTCCTGCTACCTGACTGCAGAAGCCTGCACACACCAGCATATTGATTAGTAAGGAGTTTCTTCAGTTGGTAGGAAGAACCCTATATGCCCAGATAGTGCCTGGCCAGCCCCTTTTGGGCTAAGGGGTTGGCTTTCAATGTCCCTGTCCTTATAACTGGCCTCTTGACTGACTCATGAGTTAAGACTTTAGACCCTTGAGTGACTTCTCTTCTTGAAAGCAGTTCCTAAATCCCTTGAACTATTACTATCAAGTTGAATGGCTTTCTGGCAATTTCCTGGAAATTGATGCTGTAGCCGCTAGTTATTCATGTAACGACCTAAATTTCTGGCTTGGTGGTACACTGACCCATTTCTGTGCAGTTCTCAGGATGCAGATAAGAGTAGTTCAGTGACAACCCCATCATCCAATGATTGTCTTCGAATTGTCTTCAAATTATCTCCCTGCATCCCACTGGGTTGTCTCCTGGAAAATCTCAAATTTCTAAAATTAATGCCCAATTTGAGGTCCTCAAAACTGATACACTTCTGCAATAAGGTCTGGATCAAATACCCTTTATATAATAATTCCAAATGGCTAGCTAATGGTATGCTGGATCCAATTGTTTTAAGAAATCTCCATACATACTGCCAGCAGTCCAGTAAATAGAATGAAGTTTCATATGTTCAAGTTTTCATCTATCCTCACTCTCACCCCTCTATCTGCTCTTTCTGTTCCCCAACCCAACATCTCTTAGTCATGAAATCTACACACACTCTGCTAGATGATTCTACACCACTTGATCCCCCCAGTGAGTCGCCATCTCCCCTCTGCCACAGAACAACCTCAATGCCACCGAAAACCCAAACAGCAGCCTCAGTTTATCCTTCCCACCAGACCCCAGAGCCTACTAGCGCTACCTCTCCAAACTCCTCCCCTTCTCCTGTGTCAACTATAGGTCGCTCCAAAGGCCACAGCCAGACCTCAAGTTCTTATTCTCCTCCAGGAACACCTTAACCAGCATCGGTCCTTCCTCTAAAGGAAGTGGCTGGTGTTGATGGTCTGATCAGAGTACATGTTCCATTCTCGCTGAGTGAAATTTCTCAAACAGAAAGCAGACTGGGTTCCTATACTTCTAACTCCTCCAGCTTTATTAAAGAGTTCTAGTATATCATTCAGTCTTATAGCTTGGTTTTCCATGATGTTCGTATGATTCTTACTAATAATTTACTTCCTGATGAACGCAGCCAGGTTTGGGAAGATGTGAAAATGCACACAGATGAAATTCACCAAATAGATCGAACATATCCAATTGGATCTGAGGCAGTGCCTGACCAGGATCTGTGATGAAATTACAATTCCACAGGTGACATCATAGCCAGAGAGACAGGTTTATTACATGATTTCTGGCCAGCATAAGAAATGCAGCCTTAAAGCCAGTAAATTTTGAAAAACTCCAAGAGGTTATCTAGGACAAACAGGGGAACTCATTTCAGGTTTTGGAATGCCTCACAAAGCCTGTATTACAATACACTGATCTGGACTCTGAAAACCCAGAAGGTAAGCAACTTCTGATGGCCTACTTTTTTGCCCAGAGATACCCTGACATAAAAGCTAAACTTCAGGGTTTGGAGAGAAGGCCCCTACCTCCACAGGTAGAAGTCTTGGTGCTGGCCTTCCAGGTGTACCCATGAGAGAGATGAGAAATCTTGAAAACAAAAATATCACCTTCTGGAAAAGGCTGTCCAACCAGCTCCAGCTCCAGCTATTAACCCAGACTCCTGGCCTGCTAAGGCTCAGAGACCATGAGACCCCTTCTATAGATGTGATCAGCAAGGTCACTGGGTGAGAGCTTGCTCTACTCCCCCTCCCCCCGCAAGTCAAGAGAACTGTGTCCTAGGTGCCATCAGGAGGGATATTGGGCTCTTGATTGCCCTCAATTCATGCAGAACAGAGGGACATCACTTCCAGGTAACCCTCCAGCTGACCTTCTAGGCTTGGCTACAGATGACTGAAGGGGCCCCTGGACCTGACCACACCAATCACAAGCAGGGAGCTATCATGGTATGTGGCTGGCACATCTCCTTCCTCTTAGAAACTGGGGCCACCTCCTCAGTCCTGACAGAGTTTTGGCAACCCACTTCACCTTTGCATTTTCCTATTATCAAGGTAGGAGGACAACTTTATCTTCCTCATCAGACCCCACCACTTAGTTGCATTTTTAGGAGTGTACCTCTTACCCATTTCTATTTGGTAGTGCCAATATGTCCTGTCCCTTATTTGGAAGGGATCTCTTAGCTAAGTTGGGAGCCTCTATTTCCTTAGCTCCTTTTATTTGCATAAACACAAGCTTGCCAGCAATTCCTCTGCTCTTTCTAGCCAGTCAACCTGCTAACACTAAGATGTTTCCTTTACCTACTAACACTAAGATGTTTGCTTTACCAGCTTCTCAGGTGTACACCTTAGTTTGGGGCATCCAGAACCCCTCTATTGCTAAACATCATTCTCCTGTTATCATTCAGTTACTAGACTCTACCAGAACCATGCTCTCTTAAGCTCCAGAGGACGTTGAAACTGCCCACTTTGTCCCCCCAATCCCAGAAAATGAGACTCCACTCTAGCAACTGAGCTCAACCTCACTGGATTAGACATGGGTTTCTTGCCTTCCCCCTGCTTTTTGGTTTCCATCCTGGGGGCAGCCCTTACATCAGAAGATTCGAGGTTCAAGAAACTCCCATAGATAACAAACACTGTTTCCAAATAGGGTCAAGAAACTTCACCATAGCCAGATGCCAGGAATCGATCCAAATCTCTTATCGTCACTATATGTGTTATTCCATCTAAATATTATGATCTCTATACTTGCTTTCTCTTTGATCAGACAAATGATTATTGTAGAAAATGGCCAGATGAATATGGGGACTGCCCACATTGGTCTTGTCAGATATGATCACAGATCAATCATTTCTTCTATCACCACCCCAAGACACTCGTCTACATACAAGATCTGTGGGATTCCAGATGGGAGACAGGAGTTGTTGCTGAGCTATACCATAAAAATCAGCCCAAGTCTGCAATAACTACTATCCATATCCAGAGAAATTATGTCTCAATTACCCAACCACTAGATATAGGAAAAGTAGGGGAGATAATTGAACACTTCTCCGATATTCTTATGTCTTTGCCATCACCCCTCATAAATGACACTAACTTGTCATTTTGCCTTTTGCTTCACCAACTCCTTAATGTTACCAGGCCTGCTCACTTTGAAGATTGCTTGTTATGCATACCCCCTGGAATTAACTCACAATTGTCAATTACAGCTGCTCCCGTGTTATTTCTACGTAACCTTACCCCATCTTTTGTCACCTTCCCGAACTCTGAGGTTTCCAGGACTCCATACTGTACCTCTATCCCTCTCTTTGGCCTGGCAAACTGTTTTGAGACCTCCGGGACATGTTCTGTAGGAATGCTAAGTTCCCTAGACTGAAATAGAAGCATAACCCTTGATATATCATATCTGCCACAATGCTCTGCAGTTCAGAACACATCAATTCATTGTGGTACTCAAGTATATCATCATCTGTCTACCAGCTGGTCAGGAGTTTGCACCTTGGTACTCCTTTTCTCTGAACTGGGAGTAAACCAGGAAAACAAGCCCCTGCCAATTCTAATTGTAGATATGATAGCTGCTGGACATAAGAGGACAGTTCAAGTCATGCCACTCTTGGTCACTACAATAATAGTCATAGGTGTTGGTACTGAAGTTTTAGGGATAGCAACTTCCATGACCCGATATAGAGTACATTCACTTCCCAGTTTAAAATAGATCTTTAAGAAATGACTGAAACTGTGCTTAATATCCAGAAACAGATCCATTCTTTGGCAGCTATGGTGCTTTAGATACGATGGGGTCTAGATGTCCTGACAGCTAAAGAAGGTGGTCTTTGTCTTTTCCCCAAGAAGAATGCTGTTTCTATGTCAACCAATCCAGAATAGTGAGAAATAAAACCCAGGAGCTACAGTCAGACATAAAGAATTTTAGGGAACATAAGACAGCCAGTTCTGGGATTTTTGAGAACCCTATATGGAAGTGGATACTCCCTTCTGCAATGCCTTTTCTAGTCATCCTCCTGGTGTTCTTAATTGCTCCCTGCCTCATTATTCTTGTTTGCACATTCTTTCATTGGCAAAAAAAAAAAAAAAATATTTTCTGAGTTTTTTTTATTTACATTCCAAATCATTTCCCCTTTCCCGTTTCCTCCCTCCCCAAAAGTCCCATAAGCCCCCTTCCCTCCCTCTGTTCCCCATTCAACTCCCTCTCGCTTCTCTGTCCTGTTATTCCCTTACATCCAGTCTTTCCAGGACCAAGGTTCTCTCCTTCCATCTTCATGGAAATCTATTGATATGTGAATTGTGTCTTGGGTATTCCGAGATTCTGGGTTAATATCCCCTTATCAGTGACTGCATACCATGTGTGTTCTTTTGTGATGGGGTTACCTCACTAAGGATGATATTTTCAAGTTCTGACCATTTGCCTAGGAATTTTGTGAATTCATTGTTTTTAATTGCAGAGTAGTATTCCATTGTGTAGATATACCACATCTTCTGAATCCATTCCTCCATTGAGGGACATCTGGGTTCTTTCCAGCTTCTGGCTATTATAAATAAGGCTGCTATGAACATAGTGGAGCATGTGCCCTTATTGCATGCAGGGGAAGCCTTTGGGTATATGCCCAGGAGTGGTATAGCCTGATCCTCCGGGAGTGTCCTGCCCAGTTTTCTGAGGAACTGCCAGACTGCTTTCCAGAGTGGTTGTACCAGCTTGCAATCCCACCAGCAATGGAGGAGTGTTCCTCTTTCTCCACATCCTCGCCAACAACTGCTGTCATCTGTGTTTTTGATCTTAGGCATTCTGACTGGTGTGAGGTGGAATCTCGGGGTTGTTTTGATTTGCATTTCCCTAATGACTAAGGATGTTGAACATCTCTTTAGGTGCTTTTCAACCATTAGATATTCTTCAGGTGAGAACTCTTTGTTTAGCTCTGTACCCCATTTATTAATAGGGCTACTTGCCTCTCTGGAGTTTAACTTCTTGAGTTCTTTGTATATATTGGATATTAGCCCTCTGTCAGATGTAGGGTTGGTAAAGATCATTTCCCAGTTAGTTGGTTGCCGCTTTGTCTTTTTGACAGTGTCTTTTGCCTTGCAGAAACTTTGTAATTTTATGAGGTCCCATTTGTCAATTCTTGATCTTAGAGCATAAGCTATTGGAGTTCTATTTAGGAAATTCTCCCCTGTGACTATATATTCAAGGTTCTTCCCTAGTTTCCTTTCTATTACTTTCAGTGTGTCTGGTTTTATGTGGAGGTCCTTGATCTACTTGGAATTGAGCTTAGTGCAAGGAGATAAGAATGAATCAATTTGCATTCTTCTGCATGTTGACCTCATTTGTTGAGCACCATTTGTTGAAAAGACTATCTTATAAAAAAATTTCTAACCAAATTATTGATCAGTTCCTATTACAGAATTACCAGCAGCTGTCCACAAAGGAACCTGATGCGAATATTTAACAAGTGGATCCCAGTGGTGAAAGCCTGCTACACCCCAAAATTGATGATGGCCCTAGACAGCAGGAAGCAGCTTAAGAGACAGGACACCCTCATTCCCTTTTCACTATTGGATTCCCCCTTCCACCTTTTTACTTTTCTTTATAATAAGAAGGGAGGTATGTTGTCCTTGGACCTCGGAAATCCATGAGATCACATAGATGAGACCCACATAACTGTTGTCAACATAACAGCCACCATATTCCCAGAATCCACTTCACTGACCTCCCACCTGTACCTGTGGCCATATCACCATCCATAGATAAAGAAAGGACCCTCTGATCTATCTCTCTCTTCTCCCACATCCCTTCTCTTTCTGATGCCACCTTGCCCTTTCCTCTCTCAATAATCCTCACATGGAACTGTTTGGCCTGTTGTGGTCTTTCGGGAACCATGCAATGGTCACAACAGTATTCTTGCTAATTATTCTGGCAAACACCCCTTTTCCTCTCCTCCCCCTTCCCGGAAGTGTGCCCCTGCAAGGAATATATACCAGTAACCTACATTTGTCAACCATGTACGAAATTTCTTTCTTTTTTTTTTTTTTTGTCTTGTATATGCCCAGGAGTGGTATAGCAGGATCCTCTGGGAGTGTCATGCCCAGTTTTCTGAGGAACCACCAGACTGCTTTCCAGAGTGGTTGTACCAGCTTGCAATCCCACCAGCAGTGGAGGAGTGTTCCTCTTTCTCCACATCCTCGCCAACAACTGCTGTCTCCTATGTATTTGAACTTAGCCATTCTGACTGGGGTAAGGTGGAATCTCAGGGTTGTTTTGATTTGCATTTCCCTAATGACTAAGGATGTTGAAAATTTCTTTAGGTGCTTCTCAGCCATTAGATGTTCTTCAGGCGAGAACTCTTTGATTAGCTCTGTACCCCAATTTTTAATAGGGTTATTTTGCTCTCTGGAGTATTATGGATTCAGAAATGTGGTATATTTACACAATGGAAAACTACTCTGCAATTAAAAACAATGAATTCACGAATTTCCTAAGCAAATGGTCAGAACTTGAAAATATCATCCTGAGTGAGGTAACCGTATCACAAAAGAACACACACGGTATGCAGTCACTGATAAGGGGATATTAACCTAGAATCTTGGAATACCCAAGACACAATTCACATATCAATAGATTTCCAAGAAGATGGAAGGAGAGACCCCTGGTCCTGGATGTAGGGGAATAACAGGACAAAGAAGTGAGAAGGGGTTGAATGTGGAACAGAGGGAGGGAAAGGGATTTAAGAGACTTTTAGGGAGGGAGGAAACGGGAAAGGGGAAATGATTTGGAATGTAATTAAAAAAACTTAGAAAATAATAAAAAAATATATGAGTACTTTCAAAGTTAATGCTGGCAGATTGGCAGTGTAAATCATTCCTCCCTGAGGAAACATATGGAATATCACTGTGGTGTTTTTAAAACATTCTGATTTGTCAGTCCATAAGAAAGAAGCAATAAACTGAATTTCATACATACCACACATTAACAGTGACTTACTGTTTCAGATGTGGCAAATAAAATTTTGTAGGATTAAAAGTATTATCCAAAATTTTAGAAAGTGTTTATTCAAGGTTAAAGAAAAATCAAGTAAGAACTAGGGCTTGTAATTGATATTGTCTCATAACTTTGGTGTTAACTATTAAACAGTATATATGCATATGTAAACAATGGACACTAGTCAACAAATAAAGACTTTATGAAATTCACAGGCATATGGATGGAACTAGAAAATATCATCCTGTGTGAGGTAACACAGTCACAAAAGAACACACATGCTATGTACTCAGTGATAAGCGGATATAAAGAAAAAATGCTCAGAATGCCCATGATACAATTTACAGTCCATATAAAGCCCAAGAAGAAGGAAGACCAAAGTGTGGATGCTTCAGTCCTTCTTAAGAGGGGGAAAAATAATCATGGGAGGTAGAGGGTAGGAGGAGGGACTTGGCAGGAAGAGAGAAGGGGGAGAAGAAAAAGGGAGCAGTATCAGGTATGGGAGGCAACAGGGTAGATGTAAAGAGGGTCAGGAAATTGAGCAGAAGTGTGTAGCAATGGGGGATGTGGAACGGGGGTTAGCCACTAGAAAGTTATGGATGCCAGGAAAGCAAGTCTCCCAGAACCCAACAGGGATGACTTTAGTTGATATAACCAACAAAGTTGAGAGAGAACCATAGAAATCATATCCCGAGTTTAGGCACAGCTCGTGGTTGAGGGATAGAACCATAAACCCTTTTCAAAATTTTAACCCAGAATTGCTCCTATCTAAAGAAAATATAGGGACCAAGAGTGGAACAGAGACTGAAGTAAAGGCAATCAGAAATTGCCCCACCTGGGGATCCATCCCATACGCAGTCACCAACCATTCACTCTTGCTGATGTCAAGAAATACTTGCTGACAGGGGCCTGATGTGGATGTCTACTGAGAGGCTCTGAAAGAGCCTTACAAATACAGATACAGATGCTTCTTATTTTGTATGTCTCCTTTGGAGAAATATACTTTCAAAACCTATGTGTTATCTGTCTGTTTTTACTAGGTCATGTTTCTGAAATCTTCCCCATATTATTTCTATATATTTGTCCCAATATATGTGTTGTTGACTTTCTAGTCTTAAAATACTATCCCATGATGCACAAAATTTTAATCTTAATAGTGAAATGTACCAACTTTTCTTGCTGCTCTTCCCCTTTACAATCATATCCAGAATTGTCACAGTAGCATTGTTATGGTCAAAGAGATTGAACCAAGGCAGGGTTATTGTTAGGCAATGTCATATTCAGTGAAGTCCTACCAAATTTAAATAACAAAAATATTCACCTATGTTATCTAATAATAGTATTATAGATTTAACATTGATATTTATGTTTACATCCTTTTAATTAACATTTACTTATGTTATAAGATGAATGTTAAATTTTATTTTCAGTTTAATGGTAGCTGATCTTCTAAGCACCACTTAATAAACACTATCCTTTCCAGATTGCACCATCATGGAAAATAATTTGACATTTTATGTGATAGTTAATTTCGAATTTATCTTCAATTCCTTTGATTTTTTTTTTTTACTGGTCGAAAATTATATTTAGGTATAAAAAAATTCCTATGAATTGTAACATATAAATGTTGTATACTTACAATATTTTTTATTTTCTAATTTTTTTATTTACATTCCCATTGATTTCAATTCCTATTGTATATTTCTTTCTTTTTTTCTTTATTTTATTTTTAAAGAATTTTCCACAATTGTTGCCCCATCCTTCCCTTTCTTATTCCTCTGAGTGGGTTTCCCCCTACACTGGTACTTCAAGTATCTAGTAGATGCTCCCACTCCCAATAATGCCCACCAAGGCAGCCCAGAAGAACATATTCTTAGTATTGACAACAACTTTTATGGTAGCCCCAGGCTCAAATTGTTCAGGACACTCATGAAGACCAATTTGCCCATTTGCTACATATGTTGAGGGAAGCCTAGGTCCAACCTGTATATGTTTCTTGGTTGGTGGTTCAGACTCTGAATGCCCCAATTGTCCTGGTTAGTTGACCCTGTTTATCTTCCTGAGGAGTTCTTATTCCCTTTGAGCACTGACTGCAATCCTTCAGTCTTTTTCTTCTATAAGAATCCCCAAACTCTTTCCTTCAGTCTGTGTTTCACACTTTGTTTCCATATTTGCTCTTTTGAATATTTTGTTCTCCCTTCTAAGGAAGACAGAGACAGCCACATTATGGTCTTCCTTCTTCTTGAGCAGCATGTGGTCTGTGAATTGTATCATGGGTATTCCAAGCTTTTGGGCTAATATCCACTTATCAATGAGTGCATACCATGTGTATTCTTTTGTGATTGGGTTACCTCACTCAGGATGATATTTTCTAGTCCTAAGAATTTCATGAATTCATTGTTTTTAATAACTGAGTATACTCCATTGTATAAATGTACCTTATTTTCTATATCCGTTGCTCTTTTGATTGACATCTAGGCTCTTTCCAGCTTGGGGCTATTAAAATTAAGGCTGCAAGGAACATAGTGGAATATGCATTCCTTTTTATATGTTGGAGTATCTTTGGGTATATGCCTAAGCATGTTATAGCTGGGTACTCAGGTAATGCTATGTCCATTTATCTGAGGAAACACCATACTGATTTCCAGAGTGGTTGTACCAACTTGAAATTCCACCAATAATGGAGGAGTATTCCTCTTTCTCCATATTCTTGCCACCACCTGCTGTCACCTGAGATTTTGAACTTAGCCATTCTGAGTGGTGTGAGGTGAAATCTCATGGTTGTTTTGATTTGCATTTCCTGATGACTCAGAATGTTGAACATTTCTTTAGTGGCTTCTCAGTCATTCAATATTCCTCAGTTGAGTATTCTGTTTAGATCTGTACCCCATTTTTAATAGGGTTATTTGACTATCTGGAGTCTAACTTCTTGAGTTCTTTGGAAAGAGCATTCAGAGACTGCCCCACCTGGGGATCCATCCTGTATGCAGTCACCAAATCCAGACACTATTGTGGATGCCAACAAGTGCATGCTGACAGGAGCCTGATATAGTTGTCTCCTGAGAAGCTCTGCCAGAGCCTGACAAATACAGACAGATGCTTGCAGCCAACCAAGGGGACCCCAATGGAGGAGTTAGGGGAAGGACTGAAGGAGCTGAGAGGGTTTGCAACCTCATATGAAAAACAATATCAACCAATGACCCCCCTCCAGATCCTCAAGGGACTAAATAACCACCAACCAAGGAGTACACATGGAGAGATCCATGGCTCTAGATGCATATATGGCAGAGGATGGTCCTGTCTGGCATCAATGAGAGGAGACGACCTGGGTTCTGTGGAGGCATGATGACTCAGTGAAGGGGAATGTGAGGACTGGGAGGCAGGAGTAATTCAGTGGGTTGGGGGGCACCCTCATGGAAACAGGGGGAGGGGGAATGATAAAGGGGGCTTCTGGGGGGAACTGGGAAAGAGGATAACATTTGAAATGTAAATAAAGAAAATATCCAATAAAAAATAGGAAAAAAGAAAAAAAGAATCCCCAAACTCCTGTCTCGCTGACAATAGCCTGATAAAGCTGTCTCCTGAGAGGCTCTACCTAAGAAGACTGACCAACACAGATGCAGATGCTTATAGCCAAACATCAGACTGAGCACAGGGACCCCAATGGAGGAGTTAGGGGAAGGACTGAAGGAGCTGAAGGGTTCTTATCTGGCATCAATGGAAGGGGAGGCCCTTGATCCAGTAAAGCCTTGATGCCCCAGCGTAGGAAAATGCAGTGAAGGTGAGGCAAGAGTGAGTGGGAGGATGGGGAAGCACCTTCATAGTAGCAAGGTAGAGGTGGGAAGGAAGAGAGGGTTTATGGAAGGGAAACCAAAAAGGGGGATAATATTTCAAATGTAAATAAATAACCAATTTTTAAAAAAAGTATCTGCAAGCTCCATCTTATATTTGGCTAAGGGTGCCTATATCTGTCTGAGTCAGCTGCTGCATGGATTCTCTCAGAAGTCAGCCATGCTAGGCTCCTGTCTGAAAGCATAACAGAGTATATTTAATAGTATCTGGAATTGGTGCTTGCCCATGGGATGGGTCTCAATTTGCAATGGCTATTGGTTGGTCATTCCCTCAGTTTCTGCTTCATCCCCTGTGCCTGCATTTCTTGTAGACAGGAAAAAAATGCTTTGAAAGGGTTTTTGTTTTGTTTTGTTTTTGTTTTTTAGATAACATCAGAATTTATTGAACAACAAATCAACATACAACACCAATATTGTGGTCTATAATTCACTAAGCATCATAATTTCACTTGAGATTCTAGCCACTAATAATTCAAGCTTTCTTTCTAATCTTAACCATGCATTACTCCACAGAAAATGATATGTAGGCACAATACAACTAGGACAAGTGTTGGGGGCAAAGGGATATTAAAGAGGCAGACTGTGGATATAGCCCAGTGGTTAGAAATGCTTGCAAGTAAAAAGCTATAGGTTTGGGCCACAGCTTTGTCTCTGCAGGTAAAGGAACTGGCATGTCAGTTCAATTCTCAATCTCACATAGTAGAAGTTTCAACTCCTACAAGTTGTCTTACCCCCCACACATGCACTATTATATATGTGAACAGATACTATATAAATTAAAAGATTTTGGTCCAATCCCCAATAAAAGAATAAAGCCATGTGTGATGTTTACACTCATAATTCTAAACTTCAGGAGGCACAGATGTATCAGAAATTTGCAGTACAGTAAGAACCTGGGCATAGGAATACAACTCAGTCATACATCGATTCCCCACAACATGTAAGGCCAACCACTTAATTAAACAAGAAAGACAACCTGGCATAGGGCAAACAACTTTAATCCAGGTGAATACTTTTGCTGAAGCCAGTCTGGTCTAATGAGTTTTATAATAGCCGGCAGCCAGGTCTATGTAGAAATCCTTTCTTTCTTTTTTTTTTTTTTATTGAAGAGGGATATTTTTAATTTTTTTATTATTTATTTTATTTTATTTTTTTAATTTACATTCCAAATCACTTCCCCTTTCCCGTTTCCTCCCTCCCCGAAAGTCCCATAAGCCCCCTTCCCTCCCTCTTTTCTCCATTCAACCCCCTCTCGTTACTCTGTCCTGGCGTTCCCCTACATCCAGTCTTTCCAGGACCAGGGGTCTCTCCTTCCATCTTTTTAGAAATCTATTGATGTGCGGATTGTGTCTAGGGTATTCCGAGATTCTGGGTCAATATCCCCTTATCAGTGACTGCATACCATGAGTGTTCTTTTGTGATTGGGTTACCTCACTAAGGATGATATTTTCAAGTTCTGAACATTTGCCTAGGAATTTCATGAATTCATTGTTTTTAATTGCAGAGTAGTATTCCATTGTGTAGATATACCACATCTTCTGAATCCATTCCTCCATTGAAGGACATCTGGGTTCTTTCCAGCTTCTGGCTATTATAAATAAGGCTGCTATGAACATAGTGGAGCATGTGTCCTTATTGCATGCAGGTAAAGTCTCTGGGTATATGCCCAGGAGTGGTATAGCCGGATCCTCCGGGAGTGTCATGCAACCTTACATCCGACAGAGGGCTAATATCCAAGATATACAAAGAACTCAAGAAGTTAAACTCCAGAGAGGCAAGTAACCCTATTAAAAAATGGGATACAGAGCTACACAAAGAGTTCTCACCTGAAGAATATCTAATGGCTGAGAAGCACCTAAAGAGATGTTCATCATCCTTAGTCATTAGGGAAATGCAAATCAAAACAACCCTGAGATTCCATCTCACACCAGTCAGGATGGCTAAGATCAAAAACACAGGAGACAGCAGTTGTTGGCGAGGATGTGGAGAAAGAGGAACACTCCTCCACTGCTGGTGGAATTGCAGGCTGGTACAACCACTCTGGAAAGCAGTCTGGCGGTTCCTTAGAAATCCTTTCTAAAGAAAACAAAAGAGGTCAGTCACAGATGCATGAGCTTGTAACTCCAACATAGGGACAGGCAGACCCATGGAAGCCCCCTGGCTAACAGGCCTAGGTCTAGATGAACCATCAAGCTTCTGGTTCCATGAAAGCCTTGTCAAGGGAAGGAGAGCAAGATACACAGTCACCTGATGTTTAACCACAGCTTCATTTGTATACACAGCACATTAACCACAAAAAATGAAAGAGGTCCAGCAGTGGGGGATATTATACTGTAGCCTAGGGACAGATCCAGGAGCTCATATCAACCTAGTCTGATAATACACATTTTCATGGCCTAGTAACTGATATCCATCTTTAGATGATTCTGAATGGGGATTGCATCCTTCAGTCATCTGGAGTTTAATATTGTCATAAAAGCTATTATTTTTTTTCCTGCTAAAGTTTGTCTACTTGATCATATATTCCTGGTTCAATTTGGTAAACACATAGGTGACATTTCAAAAATATAAATGCATGACTTAGCAGTTTCTGTCATAGTAATGATGAGTGCTAGCTGACTCAACAAGACAATTATACAGTACAAACCAATTTTTAATTTTAGGTTTATGTGTCTGAGTGTTTTGCCTACGTATATGTCTATGCACCACATGTATGCCTCATGCCCCCTGTAAGTGCTTCTGGATGTCTGTGAACCATCATGTGGATGTGGGGGACTAGGTACTCTACAAAACCATCAAGTGCTCTCAACTGCTAAGCAATCTCTCTAGCCCCACAAAAACTGATACCATATAAAATGTTAGTGTTTGACTAGAAAGACAAGAGCCACAGCCACAATGTTAAAGGAGCTACAGGGAACCAGATCTGGTGTTATATGCCTATATTCAGCACTCAGAAGATGAAAGTAGAAGAACCAGGAGTTCAAGTTCATTCCTTTTTTTTTTAACCAAATATTTTTTGTTTCTTAGATATATTCATTATTTGCATTTCAAATGATTTCCTCTTTCCTTGTTCCCCCCTCCCTGAAAGTCCCATAAGCCCTCTCTCCTTCTGCTGTTCTCTGATCAACCCCTCCTGCTTCCCTTTCCTGGTATTCCCCTACACTACTGCATCAAACCTTTGCAGGACCAGGGGCCTCTTCTTCCTTCTTCTTGGGAATTATTTGATATGTGAATTGTGTCTTGGGTATTCTGAGCTTCTGGGTTAATATCCACTTATCAGGGAGTGCATATCATGTGTGTTCTTTTGTGATTGTGTTACCTCACTTAGGATGATATTTTCCAGTTCCACCCATTTGACTAAGAATTTCATGAATTCATTGCTTTTAACAGTTGAGTAGTATTCCATACAACCCTGAGATTTCACCTCACTCCAGTCAGAATGGCTAAGATAAAAAACTCAGGAGATAGCAGGTGCTGGCGAGGATGTGGAGAAAGAGGTACATTCCTCCACTGCTGGTGGGATTGCAAGCTGGTACAACCACTCTGGAAATCTGGTTGGCAGTTCCTCAGAAAACTGGGCATGATACTACTGGAGGACCCCATTATACCACTCCTGGGCATATACCCAGAAGATTCCCCTGCATGTAATAAGGACACATGCTCCACTATGTTCATAGCAGCCTTACTTATAATAGCCAGAAGCTGCAAAGAACCCAGATGTCCCTCAATGGATGAATGGATACAGAAAGTGTGGTATATTTACACAATGGAATACAGCTCAAGTTCATTCCTAATAGTCATAGAACTTTAATCATCTTTGTCGTAGAGATGGTCCCAATTTTGTCCATAATATTAGAAAACCACTAGGCTTGAGGAATGTCCTTTTTTACCTGTCCAACTAGAACCCACTCCCTTGACTTCTGTCAATGTATCTCACACTCCCTAAGTCAAACTCTCATACTTTTACCATGAAAGTGTGTTGGGTTTATCAAAGGCTTTCTTAGCATCTAATGAGATGATCATGCGTTTTTTGTTTTTCTTTGTTTAGTTTTTTCATTATGTATGTTTGTATGGCAGACAAGTGTATTCCTGCATCCCTGGGAAAGAGCCTACTTTATCAGGATACATGATGCCTTTGATGTTCCTGGATGTGTTACGTTTTCAAGTATTAAGTATTTGTGCATTAATGTTCAAGAAAATTTGGTCTTAAGTCCTCTTTCTGTGTTGAGTCTTTGTGTGGTTTAGGTATCAGAGTGACTGTAGACTCATTGGATAACTTTGGCAGTATTTCTTCTGTTTCTATTTTTTGGAATACTTTGAAGAGTATTGGTAAGCTCTTCTTTGAAAGTCTGGTAGAATTATGCATAAAAACCATCACTTCCTAGGTTTTTTATTTTGATTTTTTTCTGGTTTTGGTGGGAGCCTTTAAAGGACTCCTTTTTCTGTTTTCTTTATTTTTCTTAAATTTTGTCATTTTTATTTTGTGAGAAAGTTCTTACTATACAGTCAAAAATAGCCCTTAAATTAAGGTATCCATTTCTCTCTGCCTCTCTAATGCTATAAATAAATGTGTGTACCACTGAACACTGCTTGATCTTTTTTAGAGATTTATTTTCTTTTTTGGATGGGAGTCTTTTAATTACTGCTTATTTTTCTAAAGTGGCTATAAGTCTATTTAAATAGTTTACCTGATCTTGATTTTACTTTGGTAAGTGGAGGGTGTGTATCTAGAAAATCATCCATTTTTTGAAATTTTTAAATTTAGTGGAACATTTGAAGTAAGACCTAATGATCCTTTGAATTTCCTCATTGTCTG
Organism: Tokudaia tokunoshimensis; assembly: GCA_036184795.1. Classification (NCBI taxonomy): domain Eukaryota; kingdom Metazoa; phylum Chordata; class Mammalia; order Rodentia; family Muridae; genus Tokudaia; species Tokudaia tokunoshimensis. Next base: position 76,655,474 of record BTHU01000023.1, read on the forward strand.
TTGTTATGTCTCACTTTTAATTTCCGATATTGTTTATTTGAATACTGACTCTTTGTCATTTAGTTAGTTTGGCTAAGGGTTTGTCTATCCTGTAGATTTTCTTAAAGAACCAGCTGTTGATTTCCTTGATTTTTGTATAGTTTTCTTTGTTTCTAAGTTATTGATTTCAGCACTGATTTTCATTATTTCCTACCTTCTTCTTCTATCTAGTGTGCTTACTTGTTTTGTTTCCTAGTGCTTTCATGTGCACTTTTAATTTCCTAGTATGAGAACATTCTAATTTTCTTTTGGAGGAGCCTAGTGCTATAAAAGTTCCCCTTAGCACTGCTTTCATTGTGTCCCATTAATTTGGATATGTTATACCTTCATTTTCACTTAATTCTAGAAATTCTTTAATTTCTTTCATTATCTGTTCCATGATCCAAAGATCATTGAGTAGAAAGTTGTTCAATTTCCATGAGTGTGTAGGCTTTCCAATATTTCACTTGTTGTTGAAGTTCAGCTTTAATCCAATGTGATCTGATAAGACACTGGGTTATATTTCAATTGTCTTGTATCTTTTGGTTGCTTAGTGACTGACTATATTGTCATTTTTTGAGAAGGATCCATAAGGTGCTGAGAAGAAAGTATATTCTTTTGTGTTTGGATAACATATTCTACAGATGTCTGTTAGGTCTTTTTGATTCACAATGTCTATTAGCTTTGCTATTTCTCTGTTTAGTTTTTTTTGTCTAGATGACCTTCCAGTTGGTAGGAGTGGGGTGATGAAGTCTCCAACTCTTAATGTGTGCTGTTTGATGTGCAATTGAAGCCTTAGCAATGGTTCTTTTGCAAATGTGTGTGCCCTTGTGTTTGGGGCATAGATGTTCAGAACTGAGATATGTTCTTTGTAGATTTTTTCTCTGATGAGTAAGAAGTGTCTCTTCCTATCTTTTTTGATTAATTTTGGTTGAAAGTGTATTTTATTAGATATTAAAGTTGCTTTCCTAGCTTGCTTCTTGGGTCCATTTACTTGGCAAAATTTTTTCCAGCCCTTTACTCTGAGGCAATATCTGTCTTTATTTCTGTGGTGTGTTTCTTGAATACAGCCGAATGATGGATCCTATTATTTTAGCCTGAGCCATTTTATTGGGGGATTAAGTACATTGTTTTTGAAGATATTAATGGCCAGTGGTGGTTATTATTTCCTGATACTTTCTGTTGGTGGTATTATTGCATGTGTGTGTGTGTGTGTATGTGTGTGTGTGTGTGTGTGTGTGTGTGTGTGTGTGGGTATGTGTGTATGTGTGTATACCCTTTCATTGTTTTTGCTGATATGTAATTAATTATTCCCTGTATTCTCTTGGATGTAGATATACTCCTTGGGTTGGAGTTATCCTTCTAGTATTTTCTATATGGCCGGGTTTAGGGATCCTGAATTATTGTGTTTGCCCCTATTAGGTTGATTGAGTGTTTTGCTGAGTATAGTGGCCTTGGTTGGCACTTGTGGTTTTTTTAAGAGGTTACAAGATATCAATTCAGGTCATCCTAAGTTTTAGAGTCTCTGCTGAGGAATTGGTTGTAATTCTAATAAGTATGCTTTTGTAGGTTACCTAACCTTTTTCTCCTATCACTTTTTTTTTTATTTTCTAAGTTTTTTTATTTACATTCCAAATCATTACTCCTTTCCCATTTCCTCCCTCCCCGAAAGTCCCTTAAGCCCCCTTCCCTCCCTCTTTTCCCCAGTCAACCCCCTCTCGCTTCTCTGTCCTGTTATTCCCCTACATCCAGTCTTTCCAGGACCAGGGGTCTCTCCTTCCATCTTCTTGGAAAGAATGCAAATTGTGTCTAGGGTATTCTGAGATTCTGGGTTAATATCCCCTTATCAGTGACTGCATACCATGTGTGTTCTTTTGTGATTGGGTTACCTCACTAAGGATGATATTTTCAAGTTCTGACCATTTGCCTAGGAATTTCGTGAGTTCATTGTTTTTAATTGCAGATTAGTATTCCATTGTGTAAATATACCACATCTTCTGAATCAGTTCCTCCATTAAGGGACATCTGGGTTCTTTCCAGCTTGTGGCTATTATAAATAAGGCTGCTATGAACATAGTGGAGCATGTGTCCTTATTGCATGCAGGTAAAGCCTCTGAGTATATGCCCAGGAGTGGTATAGCAGGATCCTCTGGGAGTGTCATGCCCAGTATAGAAAGTGTTTGAAAAGAAATTTTGGAAGAGTTAATTTAATGCTAAGAAATGACATAAGTAGAGAGTGTTGACCAATTATAAGGTAATTGCTGTCATCATGCAGTGTTTAAAATTATGGGAGACATAGATTTTTTTTAGAAATATGTTTACAGCTTACTAGAATAATATTTAATAGAATTATATTTTCTATTTAGTGTTTATTAATTTGCACCATCCCAATAATTTGTAAATACACAGTATAATTTCTGTAACTATGTTTTAAATTAAATGTAATTAAAAATGCCAGACAATAAACTACTCTTTTAATTCATGAAACTATTAGAAAGATGCAGTTTATGAATTAGGTAGATATATTACCAGCAATGTGAAGTTAAAAAATATAAAGTCATTCCTGTGGATGGTTTGGTAAAATAATATAATTTAATGTGCTTTACTTTTTTAATATTAAACACAGTAAAATATCATCTAATGTTTGCTAGAAGTAGTTTCATTTCAGAATAAATATTAAAGTTTATACAGAATTTATTTTTAAAATTCAAAATATTTTATATAAAGGAATGGTAGGAAAATAGTAATATTTTTCTTAGATTTAACATTTATTTTTATCTATATCAATTTTCAAGCTCAAATAAACTAGAACATCAAAATCCATTTATGTTGTGTCTTAAATAAAATTATATTTTTATTTTCTCAAAAACTTCATTGAGGTTTTCATTAAAGTCATTCACTCAAAGTAGTTCTAGGGTAGGTGTGAATGTAGGAAGGACCATAACAAAATATAAAATGGTACTACTTTTTAAGGCAAGTAGAAATAGAGTACTTTATATTGATAAATAAATATTATAATTTGAAATAATTTTAATATACATAAGAAAAATATCACATTTGAATAACTGTATAAAGTACAGTATCAGTTGCTTCCAATCTTGATTACTTTCTGAGGTGAGACAAAGCTTATTGCTCCTGCCTAGTCATCAGAGAGGATTTATTGTACATTGTATTATCTCCCTAAAAATAGATAAAAATTCAAAATACAAACTGCAATTGACAGTGGAAGTGTATATCTCTTATAGTATGGCCATTCAGCAACATATCTTTTAATTTTCATGACAATTGTAGATAAAAACATAGACATATTGATAAATTAACAGACAGAAATAAAGATGTGGAAGTAGATGGACTCATATACAGTATCAAAAACCTCTGAAAGAGAAGAAAGATGATATTTCATCCCGATTTAAAATTCTGTACTGATCTACTTATATTTTGACAACTTGTGTAATATTCATGAAAATTTCTATTCTTTCTTTATATTGTTCATTTGGTACTTAGAATATTGCAAATATCCCTATTAATAGAACATTTCTTACAGTAATAATTATATGATAGCTTTATTAATTATTGGATATTTTCGTACATGCATACAAAGTATTTTAGTCATATTCATCAATATTCCTCTGCAACTGCTTGTAGACTAACGTGTCAACTTCCTGTTTTCTTATTTTTCATAAACCACCAAGTACAATTTGTGCCAGCTCTATTCTCATGATGTGGAATCATCCATTGGAATGTAGTTGAGTTATCAACGGCCATGCCTTTAGGAAATAATGATTGCTCCTGTCCCAGATGCTGTCAAGTAGAAATAGCATCCAAATGCCTTCCAAATTCTTATCTCTATACCTACAAATTAATGTAGCATGAGGAAAACAAAACTAGCTGAAAATAGAATGGGTTTTTGAAACCTCAAAACCCTCTGTTTTAGTTATGGTTTTATTGCTGTGAATAGATACCAAGACCAAGGTAACTCTTATAATGACAATATTTAATTAGGGATGGCTTATAGATTCAGTCCATTATCATCAAGATGAGAGGATGATAGTGTCCAGACAGGTATGGTGCAGGAGTAGCTGAGAGTTCTATATCTTCATCTAAAGGCCTCTAGGTGAAACCTGACTTCCAGGAAAGTAGGTAATGGTTTTAAAGCCCAAGTCCAAAATGAAATGCTTCTTTCGACAAGGCCACACCTAGTCCATCAAGGCCACACCTCCAAATAGTACCACTCCCTGGGCCAAGCATATTTAAGCCACCACACCTTCCCTTGGTAGAAAATCTCCACCAATAAGACCATACCTTCTGATTGTTGTCAATCTGTTCATTCAACTGGAGACTAAGAATTCAAATATATGAATCTATCTGGGCCATTCTTATTCAGATTACCAAATTCTATTCCCGTCTTCTATAAGTTTATGGTGATATCATAATAAAAAATTCATTAGGTCCAACTTCAAATGTCCAAATAGTCACATACAGTCTCAACAATCTTTAAAAATCCAATATCCAATATCTCTTCAGAGGTTTAAGACAAATTCTTAATTGTAAATCCTTCTAAAAAAAAGGAAAATATACTTCCAGCATACAATGAAAAAGAATATATATTAACATTCCAAAATAAAAGATGGGAACATAGTGTAGAAATATTGTGCAAAAGCAATACTACCACCCAGAAGGGAATGCTCTAAGTTCTGTAGTATATGTCTAATGTCAAAATGTTTGAATGATTGTTCTTGTCCACTTTGCTGACTTCACTTCACTTTCTTAGTGTGGTTCTATTCTTTGCTTTTTTTGGCAGATACCCCATAGCTCTTTGTCTTCATGTCACCAACACAATCCAGACTTCACTTCCACAGTTTCAAACAATGGCCTCTCAGGGTCTCTCTGAAGGGATTCCTATGCCAACTGCCTAACCTAAGCAGCTCATCTTAACTATGGGAGTAAAATTCCAGTGGTCCCTTACTCTTGTATCCTTTTTTACTCTAAAATCAGAGAACACTGCTAAATTTGGCAGCCTGATTTGGTTGGAGCCTAGCCCCTCCTTGATTAACCTTTTGCATGAGATTAACTGATGTTCATTAGGAGCATGAAATTCTCTAGGTTTTTGTTTTGTTTTGTTTGTTTGTTTGTTTCAAAATTATAAGCATTGCTGGGTGGAGGCTTTTCCCCAAAGGCACACTTCTCTTCATTTCTGTTTTGGATCACGCTTTTCTTTAAACTTCTTATCTCTTTTAGCAGAAGCTTTCTATCTAACATTACGTGCCCTGGTGTTATGTCTTTCTTCAAATTGAGCATTCTATATTTCTTTTAGTCCTACTTGCTCTTCTTCATTGTAGACACGAACAGAGTCACTATTGATTATCTTGAATTTATTGTTAATTAAATTAATCCATTATGTTGAATTTTGCCTCAGGCATATTTTTAGGTTCAGGGAAGAAAGTACTCATTTTCTTTGATAAACTGTCTCAAGAATGGTCTCTAGCATAGTCCCTAATATTCTCTTTTTATGAAACCACTTGAGTTGTGTCTCTATAATATACATTGCCATTGGCCCATTGTACCTGGCTTACAGTGTTCAACTGCTTTCCTCCTTCAAATCACAAAGTGTTGTACATTCAAAGAAAACAAAAAATAGTAAGCAAAGAAATAAAGCATGGTAAAGTCTATCACAACAATGGACTACTTCCTTGTACCAATATATTTCTTGATTACATTATTATTTCTATAAAAATGCCTTGATGAAGCCAATTTATAGAAAATAAGATTTATTTGAACCATATAGTTTCAGAAGGTTGATACAGTTCATAATCATCATGGCAGTGAGCATGGAATGAGTCTATCTGACATGGTGCTTGAGCAATAGATAAGAAGTAACATATCTTTATCTACAAACACATGACAGAAATAACTCACAAGTATTGGCACAGGATTTTAAAACTTCAGAGCCCTCCAGAAGTGCCATACCTCCTTCAACAAATCATACTTCCTAACTATTTCCAAACAATTCTATCAACTGCCATGTGTCATATGTAATAGAAGCTCAAAATGGTAAAATCCAAAATTCACTGCATTTGCTTTCATATCCAATGAAAAGTACACATACTTTCTGATGTATTTCCTGCCTACATTCATGCTACTTACATGGTATCATGCATATCTTGTGCAGATAGGTCAAACAAATTATTTTGGTGAGTGCAGGGATTTGAATAGGTTTGGTTCCCATATACATATGTATTGGCCTACATGAGCATGATCCCTTCTTGGTATTACCAGGAGTGACACTTTTTGGAGGTGTGTACTTGCCGGCCTGAATGGTACCATACTTGTTAACATGATGATAATGGACTGAACCTCTAAAACTGTAAACCAGCCATGATCAAATGTTTGCTTTTATAAGAGCTGCTTTGGTAATGGTATCTCTTCATAGCAATAAAACCCTAATAACAAGAGGGAACAAAAGCATGTGGCTTGTCTTCTCCCATAAATATCAGCCTCCAATATTTCAGGAAGAATCTGTCCTTGGTCAAGTAACTTATAGGATCGAAGTAGTTTTGTTTCATGGATTTCTTAGGCACAATAATTAAGATTTAAAATGTAACTTTGGCTTTTAAAAAAGGAGTTCAGAGTGTCACATGTGGAAGGATATGCTGGAAATCCTTTAGAATTTCCACAGATCACTTCTCAAAGCCTATTTTCTAGAGCACAATAATACATTAACACTTACTTTCAAAAGAGAATGTAAAATGCAAATATTACTTGTATTAAAAATAGAGTAAAGTATGCAAATATGTATTTTGAGTAGGCAACACAATGTACAATAATTTAAACCATATATTAAGCTAAATGCTTTATAATACAAATGCTTTTTCCATTTTGTTTATTCTCTTATGTGTAACATCCCAACTGCAGTCTCCCCTCTCTAATCTTATCCAATTCTCCCACCTGCAACATTTCCCCGAGGTCCACGCTAGCTCTATCACTCTTCAGGAAATGGCAGAACTCCCAGAGTCACCAAGCAAATATTTCATAACAAGTCATGATACCACCAGTCATACATTCTCACATCAAGGTTGGACAAGGCAATCCAGTAGGAAGAAAAGGCTCCAGAAGGGAGAGAAAAGAGTTGGAGATATCCCTCCAACTTCCACTGTTGGAACTTCCACTGTTGGAACTTCCACTGTTGGAACTTCCACTGGAAGTTCCCACAAGAACCCTGTGAGTCCTACTTGCTGCTACTTAGGGCAGGGGTCAGGAACCCTAAGTAGACACTTCCCTCCTTTTATGATAAAGATGGATTTTGAGACAAAATTATATTCCATCATACAATATTGATTGCAGTACCCTCTCCAATATTCTTCATTGGTTTAGCATGCATCTTTTTTATTTGATTCCTACCTAAAATGAAAGTGAAGAAATGGATTCCATCTGCAAGGGAATTTTCTAGGGGCATTTGCAAGAATCGTCAAAGAACCACAACCTGCTACCAACCATTTGATTTTACAAATTACCATCCTGTGGCCCTGAAAGTGCTCCCTAGCCTGAAATTCCCATTTTAGCATTGAATAGGCAGAAACAAGGACCCCCAGCAATAGGATAACAAGGGGTAAATAAGTGAGCAGCACCACAGGAGTGGCATAAGCTTGTGAAATAAAGGTAATAAAGCTCACATCAGTAGAAAAATTGTATAAGGTTCAGTGTCCCTTCCTTCAGAAGACATCTGCTGAGCCTGGGCTACCAGAGCTTCAAGCTCCCCCATGTGATAAGAGAGCTCTTCTTTCCAAGGGACCTATGCCTCCTTCTCTAATGGGGTCTTCTGCCTTTGGCCATCTTATACTTGCTCAGAATAAGTTCTCTATTTCTGACTTTAGTGATTCCATCTGATGGTGTATAGGTGTATGGGCGTCACACTTCAGCCTGGAATCCAAATGGCTTCTTCTGGGAAAATACAAGCATAATCTTGATTCCTGCTCAGAAGCAGAGGGGATTCCTTCCACTGGAGTCTAGCAGGTCATTCCAATGTATCAGGAGTAAGGGGCATCCCTCTGGGGAGAATGCCATCCCAACATTTAGCAAGAGTCAAAGTGAAGTTAGCCTCTCCTGAGATCTTATGCTCTTAAATCTCTCACTTTTTCTGGTTATTTTTTGAGAGTTGTGCTTGTCCCTTCTATTATGGTTTGGCCCTATGAGTTGTATAGATTGCCAGTCTTAATGAGTAATAGACCATTTATTGTAGAAGGCCTTGAAGGCAATACTAGAGAATGCAGAATCATTGTCAGTCTTTAAAGCAAAGAGCACTCCAATACAGTATAAGGCAGTCTTGCTCGTTGAAATGACTGATCAAGCACAATGGGGAAGAAAAAGCTGGAGCAAATATCAACAACTGGAACATATTTGAGCCTCCCAATGGAAGGGACATGTATCATGTTCACTTGTCAGCAAGAGTTATGGTGCAGACTGCAAGGATTGATCCCTACAGGCTAGAGCAGCCCCAGGGGTAGAAGCAGGCTGCACCAAGAACAGAAATCTTTGGAAAGATCAGGAATGCCGGGCGGTGGTGGCGCACGCCTTTAATCCTAGCACTTGGGAGGCAGAGGCAGGCGGTTTTCTGAGTTCGAGGCCAGCCTGGTCTACAGAGCGAGTTCCAGGACAGCCAGGGCTATACAGAGAAACCCTGTCTCGAAAAACCAAAAAAAAAAAAGATCAGGAAAAACCATGTCTGATGTTTGGGAATAAATGTGAAAGCAAACAAGGAACTCCCAAGCTTGAGCAAGGGGTCACAGGGAGTGGGGATGGTCAGAGGGCATAGACTGCAGTGTCAGTCAATCAATTTCCAGATGGGAGAACCCCAGGGAGGGACTGGTGAAACCAGATATGCCAAGTATATAAAAGGCCCTCTTTTATTTCATGCAAGTGAAGAATCTACGATTTGACAAGGTGGAGTGTGCCCCTGATGGTTTAATTACAGCAAAGGGGAGGAACATTACAATATTAACAAAATAGTGGCTGTCACAGAATAAGTTAAAGGGAAGCTGGTAATCAATGAACAGCATCAATATGACCAGCTGAGAGTTTACCCAGTTACACCCAGTCCTGAATGGGGCCAACCATGGTCCCCAGGGGCTTGGAAAACATAGCCAAATTTAGTTTTGTAACAATCAGTAAATATTGTTGCAGCATAGGTGAGGGGTTAAGACATAAGTTACCTTTTATGGAGGTTAGGCATCTGGGTCAACATGGATAGAACCGTGCTATTAGGGTAGTGCTTTTATATTATCCCAGAGTATATACTCAGAAAGACATGGGCAAAGTTACTGTTGGCTTACTATAGGCTAGGGCACAGCCAATGATATCTAGAGCCACTGGGAATACTATAACATCTGGGGCCTGGTCAGCTGGAAGATTTTTATAACTTTTACTGCTAGGATAAATAAATTGCTACATCTATAATACCACCCCTACATCTAAGACTTAGAATACTTTGTTGAAGAGTGACAGAAATTTTACAACAGTCAGAAAAACAAGACATGTTCTGAAGCATGGTATCTTCCACACATGAAAAGGAACTGCACCCATGAAATTTTAACAGTAGATTGTCCTAAAAATGCCATCTGCAATGGCAAAACCAGTTGACAAGCTGCTATGGATGTGGGAAATATTACAAGGCCCTATCCTTCATGCAAAACTACAGGCAACTAATGACTGAGAAGATAGAAAGAATAGATGTTCATTAGGTACAAGTCCCTTGAATGGTTGCATATTCTCAATTAGTGAGAAGCTGTTATGTATCACAAGGGTTAGTGCAGGTGGTACCAGATATTTTTAAATGGGGATACTATATGAAAGATGAAAATGATGTAAATGTATTTCTTGTCTAAGAAAAAGTGAAAAGCCAGAAATTTAAATATTAGTATAAAAACACTATAATCAATAAAAACATAGCCACTGCGTTGGGTTTGAAATTGGCAGGAAAGCTAGATACAGGAAAAATTAGGGATGATTAATATGTACCTACCATTCAGGTTGTCTTGGATAATGAACATTAGAGGCTGGGTTTGCTCCTACTGATGGCAGAGATGGAAACAGTATTCTCCATATAATTCTGTGTTGAGGTCCAAAGGGGGCTGTATTTTTTAAAATTATCATTTAAATATTCATAAAACATCATTAACACCCATATGGTACAAACTAATCGACCACTCTTCTCCTTGCAACGTTGACCAAATTTTCCTTAACTTACCTATTTTGACAAACTTTTTCTTAGTCTCTCTCTAATGTATTTTTCTTTGAGATGACAAGAGTCTTGTGACCATCCCACATTATACATCTACTCTATTTTTTAATGAACATGTTTATCCAAAATTCATGTAAATAAAACTGAAAATGTGTATTATATAAGAGTGTACTATTAAAAATCTTAAAAAAAATGTGTAATAACTTTAGTTTACTGCTATGTATGATTTAATAGTTGATATGAAGATTCATGAATATTTGTTTTACTTTAATTTCCCAAAGATAGTTTAGTATTAATATTTTTAGTTGTTTTGTTTTTGTGTGTATGTGTGTGTCTTTTGTTACTTTAATTTTCAAGGCTATATATTGTAAATGCCTACTGGCACTCAAGTGGCCAAGCCATCCTAATAAGAACTGCCAACTGCCATGTTCCACCAATAGAACAATCTAACTGACAGACACAGCCCTTACTCATCAGAATAAAAAGCCCAAGCGTTGGACTTGAAATCCCACTAAACACCATCCTGAAATACTTCACTCTGGAATGCTCCCCACATCTCTGCCCCACCAGGAAATCCTATGTAAACCCTGGGTCCTGCTCACTGACCACCAGAGAAGCAGAGGCATCCACACTCCTGCGTATTTCCCTCTCAATACATTTCTTGTATGAGGTTTGTTGTGGTATGACTATGTGGCAGTCCTTGTCTGTGTACTGCCAGGATACATTTCCATATAAGCTATAACAAAAAAACAATATATTTTTTTTAATTTTTTTTAATTTTCTAACTTGTTTTTTTTATTTACAGTCCAAATCATTTCCCCTTTCCCGTTTCCTCTCTCCCCGAAAGTCCCATAAGCCCCCTTCCCTCCCTCTTTTCTCCATTCAACCCCCTCTCCTTTCTCTGTCCTGGCGTTCCCCTACATCAAGTCTTTCCAGGACCAGGGGTCTCTCCTTCCATCTTCTTAGAAATCTATTGATATGTGAATTGTGTCTAGGGTATTCCAACACTCTGGGTTAATATCCCCTTATCAGTGACTGTGATTGGGTTACCTCACTAAGGATGATATTTTCAAGTTCTGACCATTTGCCTAGGAATTTCGTGAATTCATTGTTTTTAATTGCAGAGTAGTATTCCATTATGTAGATATACCACATCTTCTGAATCCATTCCTCCATTGAGGGACATCTGGGTACTTTCCAGCTTCTGGCTATTATAAATAAGGCTGCTATGAACATAGCAGAGCATGTGTCCTTATTGCATGCAAGTAAAGCCTCTGGGTATATGTCCAGGAGTGGTATAGCCGGATCCTCCGGGAGTGTCATGCCCAGTTTTCTGAGGAACCACCAGACTGCTTTCCAGAGTGGTTGTATCAGCTTTCAATTTCACCAACAGTGGAGGAGTTTTCCTCTTTCTCCACATCCTCGCCAACAACTGCTGTCTCCTGTGTTTTTGATCTTAGCCATTCTGACTGGTGTGAGATGGAATCTCAGGGTTGTTTTGATTTGCATTTCCCTAATGACTAAGGATGATGAACATCTCTTTAGGTGCTTCTCAGCCATAAGATATTCTTCAGGTGAGAACTCTTTGTTTAGCTCTGTACCCAATTTTTTAATAGGGTTACTTGCCTCTCTGGAGTTTAACTTCTTGTGTTCTTTGTATATATTGGATATTAGCCATCAGTCGGATGTAGGGTTGGTAAAGATCATTTCCCAGTTAGTTGGTTGCCGCTTTGTCTTTTTGACAGTGTCTTTTGCCTTGCAAAAACTTTGTAATTTAATGAGGTCCCATTTGTCTATTCTTGATCTTAGAGCATAAGCTATTGGAGTTCTGTTCAGGAAATTCTCCCCTGTGCCCATATGTTCAAGGTTCTTCCATAGTTTCCTTTCTATTACTTTCAGTGTGTCTGGTTTAATGTGGAGATCCTTGATCCACTTGGAATTGAGCTTAGTGCAAGGAGATAAGAATGGGTTAATTTGCATTTTTCTGCATGTTGACCTCCAGTTGAGCCAGCACCATTTGTTGAAAAGGCTATCTTTTTTCCACTGAATGGTTTTAGCTCCTTTGACAAAGATCAAGTGACCATAGGAGTGTGGATTCATTTCTGGGTCTTCAGTTCTGTTCCATTGATCTACATGCCTGTCACTGTACCAATACCATGCAGTTTTTAACACTATTGCTCTGTAGTACAACTTGAGGTCAGGGATACTGATTCTCCCAGAGGTTCTTTTACTCTTGAGAATAGTTTTAGCTATTCTGGGTTTTCTGTTATTCCAGATGAATTTTTGAATTGCTCTTTCTAACTCTATGAATAATTGAGTTGGGATTTTGATGGGGATTGCATTGAATCTGTATATTACTTTTGGTAAGATGCTCATTTTTACTATATTAATCCTGCCAATCCATGAGCATGGAAGATTTTTTCCATCCTCTGAGGTCTTCTTTGATTTCTTTCTTCAGAGACTTGAAGCTCTTGTCATACAGATCTTTCACTTGTTTGGTTAGAGTCACGCCAAGATACTTTATATGGTTTGTGGCTATCGTGACGGATATCATTTCTCTTACTTCTTTCTCAGCCTGCTTATCCTTTGAGTATAGGAAGGCTACTGACTTGCTTGAGTTGATTTTATATCCGGCCACTTTGCTGAAGTCGTTTATCAGCTGTAGGAGTTCTCTGGTGGAGTTCTTTGGGTCGCTTAAGTATACTATCATATCGTCTGCAAATAGTGATAGTTTGACTTCTTCCTTTCCAATTTGTATCCCTTTGACCTCTTTTTGTTGTCTAATTGCTCTAGTTAGAACTTCAGGTACTATATTGAAAAGATATGGAGCAAGAGGGCAACCTTGTCTAGTCCCTGATTTTAGTGGGATTGCTTCAAGTTTCTCTCCATTTAGATTGATGCTGGCTACTGGTTTGCTGTAAATTGCTTTTACTATGTTTAGATATGGGCCTTGAACAGCTTAATGGCACACCTGAAAGCCCTGGAACAAAAAGAAGCAAATACACCAAAGAGGAGTAGAAGGCAAGAAATCATCAAACTCAGGGCTGAAATCAATCAAGTAGAAACAAATAAAACCATACAAAGAATCAACAAAACGAGGAGTTGGTTCTTTGAGAAAATCAACAAGATTGATAAGCCCTTAGCCAGACTAGCCAGAGGGCACAGAGATAGTATCCAAATTAATAAAATCAGAAACGAAAAGGGAGAGATAACAACAGAAACTGAGGAAATTCAAAAAATCATCAGATCCTACTACAAAAACCTGTATTCAACACAACTAAAAAATCTTGAGGAAATGGACAATTTCCTTGACAGATACAAATACCAAAATTAAATCAGCATCAAATAGACCATCTAAACCGTCCTATAACCCCTGAAGAAATAGAAGTTGTCATTGGAAGTCTTCCAACCAAAAAAGCACAGGTCCAGATGGTTATAGTTCAGAATTCTATCAGACCTTCAAAGAAGACCTAACACCAATACTCTTCAAACTGTTCCACAAAATAGAAACAGAAGGAACAGTACCCAACTCGTTCTATGAAGCCATAATTACACTAATACCAAAAGCACACAAAGATCCGACAAAGAAAGAGAATCTCAGGCCAATCTCTCGTATGAATATCGATGCAAAAATACTCAATAAAATTCTTTCCAACCGAATCCAAGAACACATCAAAATGATCATTCACTACGATCAAGTAGGCTTCATCCCAGGGATGCATGGATGGTTCAATATAAGGAAATCCATCAATGTAATCCACTATATAAACAATCTCAAAGAAAAAAACCACATGGTCATCTCATCAGATGCTGAGAAAGCATTTGACAAATTTCATCATCCTTTCATGCTAAAGGTCTTGGAAAGATCCATGTATTTTATCATATCTATCAAATACTGTGTCCCTCTAATTTCCCTAGTACTTCATTAGACATCTCTTGCACAAACTTAATATTTTCTTTTAAATATTATTTTAAAAGCCTTGAGTTCAATTATAGCTGCCCTTATGCCAATAGGCATGTGGCCATTCACTCAGGCATTGATGACCTACAAGTAGACACACAAAAAATGAAATGTAATTCTCTTTCCTGCAAAGCTTCTTCAATTGAAAATAGCTCCTCAGTTGGGGGAAAGACATCAGCAGCCCCTTCTTCATCCATAATAGAATGTTAACTAGCTTGACATTGTGAACATCCCGAGCAGATAACCAGAGATGCTGGGACATGATACATGCTGCAGCCATGCCATATGCAAAAGTCAGCTTTCCACAACTCTCTTCCTCATGTTCTATCTATATGACCCTCTCTTCTACAATGTTCCCTGTGTCATGTGCATTTTCTTTTCTTTTTATATTTTTCTGGGGGTTGCTTGCTTGTTTGTTGTTTGTTTTGAAGGAATTATAAACTAGTTATTTAAAAAACAGTAGAGAAAGACCATTTGACTCTGAAGTTAGAATTTCAGAGTAATCATTTACGATGAAATGATAAAAATGCATCTCTTAATTTGAATATTTCATTTCAGTAGATATTTACTTGTATTTTTTTAATTTTAGCTTTATTTTTGTGAGACCCAGTTTCTCTGTGTAGTCTTGGTTGTCATGAGCTTGCTCTGTTGACTAGGCTAGCCTATAAATCAGACATCTGCCTGCCTATATCTTCCAAGCCCTGAGATTGAAGTCAGCTCTAGTAGGTAATTTTGTTACATAATTTTACATATATACTCAAGTTTCATTCTCATCAGTTTGGTGACAAGAAACTGGTATTGTGTGTTAGATTTCCAGAGTTTTCTTCCAAAGGGGGGAAAATAATGATAACATTGCAAGTAGAAAGCTAGAAATCTTAAATTTTGTCACTACCTTGTTCTCTTTCATGGTTGTATGGAAAAATTCTTTCTCAGCTCTTTTAAGTTTTGTTTTTTCCCATTCCTTGACTACAGGAATACAGCCTTTCTCTTATATCTTCTCATTTCTCTCTCTTTCTCTCTCTCTTTTCTTTTCCTCCCGTGAACACATAGATATTATTAAAATTACACAATTCTTAGTTGGCTATTTAGGAGTCAAATATTCTTATATATATTTTTATCTTTGGAATATTATGTTTCTTTTACACTATGCTGTACCTTCTTATAAACAGATATTCTTCATGGTAATAATAATTTCCTCAAAGTACAATGCCTATAGCAAATCATTCTTTGAAATTATTTTATGGGTAAAAGTAGAACTTTTAATTCGTATTGTATATAGCTTAAATGATATTTTATTATCATCTGTATCAGAGAGCAGTGTCAACAGTGACATTTATGAAACACTTTTATCCAGCTTTATTATTTTCTGGTTGACAATGTTCATCTTGCATACACATAGATGAACAATTGTTATTTTTAGAGTATTCCTCATATTTTTTTACTCTGGCAACTTTACTCTGCCAATGTCTTTGTATCATGACACCTGATAAATTAGAAATGGGAGTCTTGCTTAGACTATGCTATTTTGGCATCTATGACTCACATCATGAATCACTTTCTGACATGCTCTAATGAAAGATCAATAATGTTTTCACAGAGAGAATCTATAGTGTTTTATAAATAAGAGGTTAGAAGTACAGAAGACAAAGTACCAATCATCATTTTGTCTTAAGGTATTTATTTTTCCTTTATTTTTTTTCTAAATCAACTTTGAATATTAATGTTGCAGTGGCAGATGTAAGTTCAGCAAATGTCAGAATTTCTTAGCTATTGGTCCCATAAATTAAGGTTTTAATTTCTACTGAAGTATGTGGCTTTGCTCATTATTTTATCTCCCAACAGTTTTTCTTGAAAACATGCCATGATTTGCATCTTTTGTGAATAATAAAATGAGCCAATGTACTTAGATAAAAGTATTATTGACTTTATATTATAAATAATATTATATTTTCTAAAATACAAGCAGTATTTGTTAGCATTTTGTCTAGGCCCCGCCCCAGTTACCTGGGAACAGCCAGTTATGCCTGACTCACTAGAAAAAGGACTGCTTATCTCCTCCCCTCCCTCATACCTTCTTGTTCCTTCTCTGTCCCCTTGTCCCTTTCCCTTTCTCTACCTATTTTTCATCCCCTGTCTCTGCATGTGTTCATGGCTGGCCTCTACTCCTTTCTCTCTCTCTCTCTCTCTCTCTCTCTCTCTCTCTCTCTCTCTCTCTCTCTCTCTCTCTCTCTCTTTCCCTCCCTCCCTCCCTCCCTCTCTATCTCTCTGTCTTTCTCTCTCTCTCCCTTACTGTCTCTCTGTCTTTCTCTCCCTCACTGTCTCTCTCTCTGTCTCTACTACACTCTCTACGTCGCCCTCCATGCACTGATTAAACTCTATTCTATACTATGGTATTATGTTGCTGGTCCCTCAGAGGGAAGGGATGCCACAGCATGGGCCTGCAGAGGCACCCTCTTCCCCTACACCTGACTGCACATACACCAAACATATTCCTTCTCTCTGTCTTTTTTATAAAACACAACAATACTGATCAGTGAAATATTTTGAGCAAGGTTAATATATTATAAGAACTTTGAGAAAGAACAACTTAATGTCAGTAAAAAAAGATTTATTTGAAGAAAAAGAAACAGAATTTTAAGAATTCCTTCTTCCATGTCAATAATATGGAATCAATACTAAGATCAATTTCAGTAATTAAATAATGTAAGCAGTTAATCATAAGCAAATATATACATGGGAGTATGAATATAAGATTTTTAAGTTAGTAAAACAGTACAAACTCTAGAAATATTTCAGTGTTCAACACTGATACAGAATTTTTAAAAGATAATATTTGTCAAGGGCATAGTGTAGTTTAAAATATCGACAGAGAATAAATCACAATTGCTTAGAACATAAACAAAGTCTCTTCTGTTCCAATAAATATGATAAACACTATGATAAGGGAAAAACTAAGGACACAAACATCAATAAGAGAAATATTTTGCCCTTTTATATTCCACAGTCCAACAATTCAGAAGACATGCAAATAATCATGAGAAATATATTATCACATATGCCAATACACTGATGAATCTTGATGAATACTGATACCTTTTAATGATGCATGGTTAGTTCAGTATGACAGTAAGTACTACTCCTAAAAAAACTAGTTTAAAACAAGAAGATTTTGTGTAAAGAAACCTTGTCTCAAACACTGCACATATAGCATTGTATAAATTTATTAAACAGCATACAACAATGAGAGTCTACATTGTGCTATGATGTAGTCATCAAATTAATATAAGCACTACTTTATATACAATTTTATATAATTAAAAAATCTTAAATTCTCTTGTCATTTTCAAGAATGCTCTATTTTCCTGTTAAATATTGTCAAACTACAGGCACTACATTTACAGTAAATGTCATCAGACGTTTTCTCCTGCAAAGTGTATGTTTCAAATATTCTATATTTTTTTGCTCGTTGAGGGAATAAATATGGAAAAAAATATTTGCAAAAGGTGAAATGATTGGAAAAAACTTCAAAATAACAACAGGCAAATGTACCCGGAATCGTTGGGGCCAGTAGGCAAGAGAAAAAAATACAATCCATATAATGCTCAAAGTAAAATAATTTTATTAAAGGATAACATTACAGCTAAAGAAAATCAGCAAACTAATAGTGCAAGGAGTCAACATAAAAAAAACAAACATTGCTTTGTGATATATCAGCAATGAAAAATTAAACAGAAAATTAAGAAAATATTGATGGCTATAACTGATCAAAATATTATTGAATTGAGCAATAGATAGGATTAATTTATTTTTAATTTCCATGATTTATAATATTTCATGTTATCTATAAATAATTGTGCTAGATTTTGATTCTATGGTAGATGGACCATTGTGTTCCTTTTAATTTTTGTTTCCAGAGTTACAAATACTTTTAAAAATATCTTTCTTCTGTTATCATGTTAAGAGTACATCATTGGGCCGGGCGGTGGTGGCGCACTCCTTTAATCCCATCACTTGGGAGGCAGAGGCAGGAGGATTTCTGAGTTCGAGGCCAGCCTGGTCTACAAAGTGAGTTCCAGGACAGCCAGGGCTGCACAGAGAAACCCTGTCTCGAAAAACAAAAACAAAAAAAAAAACAAAAACAAACAAACAAAAAAAAGAGTACATCATTGTGTCATGGGGCTATCCTTTAAGCAGATTTATTCCTGTGTGGAAAAAATAAACATTTTTAAATTTTTGTTTTAAATAAGTAGAGGCTTATAGGAAATTAAAAATGTTAGTCAATTACTCTACTGACTGAATTGATGGAAATCTATTGCATTATTTAACAACCTAACAAGATACATATTACTTTGCAATGTATTTCCTTTTTTATTAATAAATGTGGTGATTCAGTTAAGGCACTGTAATCAAGTTTTAAGAAAAAGAAGTAATAAAACGTTATTGAGTTGCTACAAAACCTACTCATGTCATTTGTTAAAATGTGATGCCATCAAACCCAAGTCAGCAGACAATCTCTGGAGATTACTAATCTGTTTTCAGTCGTATTGTCATTTAGAAATGACTAATGAAGCATTATAAGGTTAGCATTTTTAAATCAGGATGTGCTTCTGAAGATTCATAAAGCATATGTAGTTCAATTGTACATTTTATTATGTTTGGATATAACTGTACGTTATTATAAACTTTTTTTAATTCGTTGACAAAAATATAATTGTTGTTTCCATTTCAGGTGTATTAGAATAAAAAGATGATTTGAATAATCAGGTATAAGTTTCAACATAAGAATGAAAATAAATAACCAAGGGACCATTAAGTTAATATCAAATATTAAAGTAAAATATTATGTTTGCATATATAATATAGGTCCTCTTTTTCTTTATTCTTTATTTATTTATTTCATTTTACATCCTGATCACAGCACCCTTTCCTTCCTCTCCTCCCAGGCTTGCCCTTACAAATCCCTGATCATATTACCCCATCCCCTTTCCTAAGAATCATGGAAGAACCCCTTGGGTGCCATCATACCCTGAGACATCTCATCCAAAAAAGACTAGGTATATCCTCTCCTGCTGAGGTCCAACAAGTTAGTTCATGTAGAGGGAGTTCAATGGCAGATAACAGAATCAGAGAGCATCCTTTCTCCAATTGTTAGGGTATCCACATGAAGTTCAAGCTGTGTGTCTTCCATAAATAGGAAGGGGGGCTAGTTCTAGCCCCTGCATACTCTTTGGTTAGTGCTTCAATCTCTATAAACCCCCATGTGTACAAGTTACTTGACTTTGCAGGCCTTCTTGTTTTGTCCTCGAACCTTCTGACTCAATTCTATCCCATACTCTTCCAAAATACTCCCTGTCCCAAGCTCTACCTGATGTGTGTCTGAGTCTCTGCATCTGTTTCTGTCCACTGCTGGATGAAGCCTCTCAGAATACAGTTATGCTAGGCTCTAGTCTGCAAGCATAGCAGAGTATCACTAATAGTGCCAGTAGTTGGTCTCTCACACGGGATGGGTCTCAAGTTGGGGCAACCAATGGTTGTTTGTTCCTTTAGTCTCTGCTCCTTCTTTATTCCTGTGTATCCTGTAGGCAGGACAAATATTAGGGTGAATCTTCGTAGGAATCTCAGATACAGTAACCCCCAATGATATCTTATAGCTTTTCCATCCCCAGACTGCCAGCTAGACATGAATGTGCCCCTAAAACATCCATTCTCACCCCTGCCTTCTCTGACACAACCCATCTCTCCACACCTGATTGCCATTCTAAGTCACCTCCTTTCCTCCTCTTTCACCCAGTCACTTCATTGACCTCTGACTATTATTTTGTTTCCCCTTCTGAGTGAGATTCATGCATCCTCCCTTGGGTCCTCCTTATTACCCAGTTCTTTTGTTCTAATGGATTATATCACAGTTATTCTGAAATTTATGGCTGATATCCACTTATAAGTGAATACATATTATATGTGTCTTTCTGGATCTGGCTTACCTCACTCAGGAAGATATTTTAGAGTTCCACCAATTCATCTGCAAAACTCATGATGTCTTTGCTTTTAATAACAAAAGCGTATTCTGTTGTATAGATGTACCACAATTTTATCCATTCTTCAGTTGAGAGACATCTAAGTTGTTTCCAGTTTCTGGCTATTATTATCAATTTATTAACTGTCAATCATAGTGCCAAAGGTATTGTTGTTCTGTTCAGGAATTTGTCTCCTATGCCAATGAGCTCAAGTCAGTTCCTACTATCTTTTCTGTTAGATATAATATGTCCAGGTTTATGTTGAGGTCATTGATGCACTTGGACTTGAGTTTATGCAGGTTGGTAGATATGTCTGTTCTATATGCTGACATCCTCTTAGGCCAGCACTGTTTGTTGAAGGCGCTTTCCTTTTTCCATTGTACAGTTTTAGCCACTTTGTCAAATATCAACCATCCATATGTATGTAGTTTTATTTCTGTATCTATGATTCTATTTCATTCATCAGTCTGTCCATATATATGTCAATACCATGTGGTTTTTATTATTAGTGCTATGTGGTATAGTGTGAAATCAGAGATGGTGATACATCCAGATGTACTTTTACTGTACAGGATGCTGATAGCTATCCTGGGCTTTTTTGCTTTTTCATATGAAGTTTGGAATTGCTCTTTCAAGATCTATAAAGAAATTTATTGGAATTTTGATGGGAAGAGGACTGAATATATAGATGCTATTTTTAAGAAGGCCATTTTTACTATGTTAATCCTATAGAGCCACAAACATGGGAAATCTTACCATCTTCTTATTTCTTACTCAATTTCTTTCTTTAGCAACTAGGAGTCCTTGTTATTGAGGTCTTTCACTTGTTTTGTTAGAATTTCTTCAATATGCCTTCTATTATTTGTGGTTTTTGTAAAGAGTGCTGTTTCTCTCATTTATTTCCCAAACCATTTATTGTTTGTGTAACAGAGAACTACTGAATATTTTTAGTTAATTTTGTGTCCAGCCATTTTGCTGAAGGTGTTTATCAACTGACATTCTTTTATGTACACTATCATACCATCTGTCAATAGTGATACTTTGACTTCTTTCTCAATTTCTATCCCCTTGATTTCTTTTAGTTGCCTTATGACTCTAGAGAGAACTTCAATTACTATGTCGATGAGATGGACTGAGTGGACAACCTTTCTTTGTTCCTGATTTTGTTTGGAATAGCTTTAATTTTCTCTCCATTTAATTTCATGTTGGCTATTGGTTTACTGTACATGAAGGGATGTTGGATTCTATCATCTAATGAGATAATTAGGTATTTTTTTCTTTGAATTTGTTTATGTGGTGGATTACATTCATGGATTTTGGTATACTGAAATCCCCTACATTTAAGGGATTAAGCCTATTTGATCATGATGGCTGAGGTTTTTGATGTGTTCTTAGATTCGATTTGCAAGTATTTTTCATCAATATTCATAAAGAAAATTTGTCTGAAGTTCTATTTTTTTTTTTTATTTGAGACAGGATTTCTCTGTGTAGCCCTGGCTGTCGTGGAACTCACTCTGTAGACCAGGCTGGCCTCGAACTCAGAAATCCACCAGCCTCTGCTTCCCAAGTGCTGGGATTAAAGGCATGTGACACAACTGTCTGGCTTGAAGTTCTCTTTTTGTTGTGCCTTTCTGTGGTTTAGGTATCAGAGTGACTGTAGCCTCATAGAATGAATTTGGCAATATTCCTTCGGTTTCACTTTTGTGGAAAAGTTTGAGAAGGATTGGTATTAGCTATTATTTTAAATTCTAGTAGAAGGTTGCATGAACACTTTCTGGTCCTAGAGTTTTTTGTTTGTTTGCTTGTTTTTGTTGGTTTGTTTGTTTAGATATGTATTTGTTTTTAACTGGGAAAGCTTCTAGTTCCATAGGAGTTATAGAACTTTTTAAAATAGTTTACATGATCATGAGTTAATGTTGTTAGGTGATATATATCACCTAGAAAATCCTCAATTTGGTTTATATTTTTCAATTTTGTAGAGCATAATTTTTTGAAGTAAGAATTAATGATTCTTTGAATTTTCTCAATGTTTGTTATTATGTTTCCCTTTTCATTTCTAATTTTGTTAATTTATGTGCTGTCTATGTTTTGGTTACTTTGGCTAAGGGTTTGTCTATCTTATTGATTTTCTAAGAGAATCAGCTGTTAGTTTCACTTATACTTTGTATTGTTCTCTTTGCTGTATCCCTGATTTTGATTGTTTCCTTGTAGCTCTGCCTCTTTGGTGGTTTTGGTACTTTGTGTTTCCTAGAGCTTTTAGCTGTTCTCTTAAATTGATAGAATGAGATCTTTTCAATTTCTTTACGAACACATTTAATTCTATGAACTTCATCTTAGCACTGCTTTCATTTTGTGACATAATTTGGGTATATAGTGCCTTCACTTTCATTGACTTCTAGAAAGTCTTTACTTTCTGTATTTCCTCCCTGAACCAGTGATCATTGAGTAGAGATTTGTCTAGTTTCCACTAGTTTCTAGGATTTGCTTCTGTTGTTGTAGAACTCCAGCTTTAATCTCTGGTTGACTGAAACCAATTATTTCAACTTTTTGTATACATTTAAGCTTTCTTTGTAGCTGAACATATGGTCATTTTGGAGACAGTTCTGTGAGGAGACTAGAGGAAGGCATATTCTTTTGTGTTTGGGTGAAATGTTCAGTAGATAAACTTAGGTCCATTTGATTCATAACTTCAAGTAGTTTTATTATTTCTTTTTAGGTTGTGTCTCAATGATCTGTCTACTGGTGAGAATGGGGTATTATGTCTTGTACTACTAATGCGGGGTTTGATGTGCGATTTAATCTTTAGCTACATTTCTTTTATAAATGTGCATGATCTTACATTTGGGGGCATGGAGTTTCAGAATTAAGATGTCATCTTGAAAGGCTTTTTCATTGATAAGCATAAAGTATCCTTCTTCCTCTCTTTGATTAGTTTTGGTTGAAAATTGGTTGTAAATATTTCTATTGTCTATAAGTATAGATACACATTTAGCAGACTGCTTAATGACAAAACAGTTTAGCTAAAGAAAGGATTAGGTTCTCCACGAGGCCTAACACCTCCACATTTATGGGTTTTTAACAGAGTGTTTAGTACTAGACATGTCTCTTTTTTAAACATATCTCTGATCACAGAGTAGTTTGTTACTTCCACAACAGTTTGTCACTCGTACCAGTCAGCATATTTTACTTGCATATTGACATTATAGATTGGATATTTCACACCTGAGTAAGACTATTTTTCCTCAGTCAAATTATATATAACTGTCTGTCACTATTGAAGCTATCAGTCATGAAAGAGCTTCCCACTCATTGCAGCTTCATGTTTTTGTATTTTTCTATTGAGGTTTACAGAATCTTCAGTGATAACCCTCATCAATTAGCTTTTGTGGACAACTGTAACTTCTTATTTTTTTAAGGAGAATTGTTGGGATATTGATGAGAATTTACATAATTTAGTTGAATTCATAGAATGGTATTATTTTACTATTAAATTATTTGTTTTTTCAATATGGGTTTTTATTAAATTTAGATAATTCCTGATTGTTTTCTTTCTAGACGGTTTTGTTCTTTAATCATTTTAGACTTATTAAAATCAATTTGGGCACTCCGCCATCTTTGCTCCAGTGGCCGGGAAGTTGGGACTGCCAGGATCTGAGACAGACAGGCAAAATATCGCCTGGGTCTCGGGCAGCTTGTGTGTATGCGGCTCCCAAGGGCTGGGCAGATCTGCAGTAACCAGTGTGCAAGCTCTGCTGTGGGACTTCTGCCTGGCAGAGGGACCCCCACTGGGCAGGAGCCTACCAGCTTCCCTTCCGCTACCTCTGTTCCGGTAGACTGCACTGAAGAGACAGGTACCCAGGCTCTCCCCAATATAACATCACTTGGGACACTGCCTGTTGGGGCTTTCGCCTGCGCCCAAGAACTGTACAGCACTGTGGTCGTCTGGGTGACAGATCTGCAGGCCATCGCCTCTGCAGGGTGACCAGCGCCACGGAGAGGGTGCAGAGTGCACTCCACCATCTTTGCTCCAGTGGCCGGGAAGTTGGGACTGCCAGGCTCAGAGACAGACAGGCATAATATCGCTTGGGTCTCGGGCAGCTTGTGTGTATGCAGCTCCCAAGTGCTGGGCAGATCTGCAGTAACCAGTGCGCCAGCTCTGCTGTGGGACTTCTGCCTGGCAGAGGGATGCCCCCTCAACACCCACTCTAGGAGGAATCACACACCTCTGCACAGGGCAGGAGCCTACCAGCCTCCCTTTGGCGACCTCTGCTCCAGGAATCGACTACGCTGAGCCTTTGGATGTGCAAGGACTCCCCAATATACCATCACCTGGGGCAAGGAACATCAGGGCTCCAAAGTCACTCAGGAGCAAGGCAAGCCCCAGAAATCTGTGCCAGGGGAATCCTGGTAAACCAGAGGGGGGCAGAAATAGCTTTGCAGGCTCACAGGAGGTCCAACCAACAGCCAGTGACAGCAGGACCAACAAACATCAGAGGTAACCAGATGGCAAAAGGCAAACGTAGGAACGTTACTAACAGAAATCAAAGTAATATGACAGCATCCGAACCCAACTCTCCAATGGCAGCAAGTCCTGGATACCCCACCACACCCGAAAGACAAAATCTGGGTTTAAAATCACTTCTCATGATGCTATTAGAGGATCACAAGAAGGACACAAATAAATCTAATAAAGAATTACAGGAGACCATGAATCAACGGTTAGAAGCCCTTACAAAGGAAAAACAAAAATCGCTTAGAGAAATGCAGGAGAACATGGATCAAAAGATGGAGGCGCACAAGGAGACAACACAAAAATCGCTTAACGAGATGAATCAACGGGTAGATGCACTGACAAAGGAATCACAAAAATTGCATAAAGAAATGCAGAAGAATATGGGTCAACAGACAGATGCCCATAAGGAGGCAACACAAAAATTGCTTAAAGAAATGAATCAACGCTTAGATGCCCCTACAAAGGAAACACGAGAACTCCTTAAAGAAATGCTGGAGACGATGGATCAACAGATGGATTCCCATGAGGAGGAAACACAAAAATCGCTCAGAGAAATGCAGGAGAACGTGGGTCAACAGGCAGAAATCCTGAAAGAGGTAATGCAAAAATACCTTAAAGAAATACAGGAAAATACAAACAAACAAGTGAAGGATCTCAGCAAATCCATCCAGGAACTAAAAAAGGAAGTAGAAACAACTAAGAAATCACAAAGGGAGACAACTTTGGAGATAGAAAACCTTGGGAAGAAATCAGGAGTCATAGATGCAAACATCAACAATAGAATACAAGAGATGGAAGAAAGAATCTCAGGTGCTGAAGATTCCATAGAAAGCATCGACTCAACAGTCAAAGAAAATGCAAAATGCAAAAAATGTGTAACCCAAAACATCCAGGAAATCCAGGACACAATCAGAAGACCAAACCTAAGGATTATAGGTATAGATGAGAGTGAAGATTTGCAACTTAAAGGGCCAGTAAACATCTTCAACAAAATTATGGAGGAAAATTTCCCTAACCTAAAGAGAGAGATGCCGATGAACGTACAAGAAGCCTACAGAACTCCAAACAGACTGGACCAGAACAGAAATACCTCCTGTAACATAATAATCAAAATACCAAATGTACCAAACAAAGAAAGAATATTAAAAGCAGTAAGAGAAAAAGGCCAAGTAACTTATAAAGGAAGACCTATCCGAATCACATCAGACTTCTCACCAGAGACTATGAAAGCCAGAAGACCCTGGGCAGATCTCATGCAGACATTAAGAGAGCACAAATGCCAGCCTAGACTACTATACCCAGCAAAACTCTCAAACGCCATAGATGGAGAGACCAAGATATTCCATGATAAAACCAAATTTTCACAATATCTTTCCACAAATCCAGCCCTGCAATGGATAATAGGTGGAAACCTCCAATACAGGGAGAGAACCAACACCCTGGAAAAAATGAGATAATAACCTTCTTGAATCAAACCCAAAAGTAGATAACCACTCAAATATAAAGATAGCGTCAAGAATGGCAGATGACAATAATCACTATGCCTTAATCTCTCTTAATATCAATGGTCTCAATTCCCCAATTAAAAGACATAGACTAGCAGACTGGATAC
Source organism: Tokudaia tokunoshimensis (assembly GCA_036184795.1). Classification (NCBI taxonomy): domain Eukaryota; kingdom Metazoa; phylum Chordata; class Mammalia; order Rodentia; family Muridae; genus Tokudaia; species Tokudaia tokunoshimensis. Next base: position 76,681,826 of record BTHU01000023.1, read on the forward strand.
ATAAACAGGACCCAGCATTTTGCTGCATGCAGGAAACGCACCTCAGTGTCAAAGAAAAACACTACCTCAGAGTAAAAGGCTGGAAAACAATTTTACAAGCAAATGGCCCCAAGAAACGAGGTGGAGTAGCCATCCTAATATCAGATAAAATTGATTTTCAACCTAAAGTCATCAAAAAAGACAAAGAAGGACACTACATACTGATCAAGGGAAAAGTCCACCATCAAGAACTCTCAATTCTGAATATCTATGCTCCAAATGCAAGGGCACGCTCATTCGTAAAAGAAACTTTACTAAAGCTCAAAGCACACATCGCACCTCCTACAATAATAGTGGGTGACTTCAACACCCCGCTCTCTGAAATGGATCATTCAGGAAAGCAGAAACTAAACAGTGACACAGTGAATCTAATTGAAGCCTTGAACCAAATGGAACTAACAGATATATATAGAACATTTCATCCTAGAGCTAAAGAATACACCTTCTTCTCAGCTCCTCATGGTACCTTCTCCAAAATTGACCATATAATTGGTCACAAATCAGACCTCAACAGATATAAGAAGATAGAACTAAACCCATGCCTCCTATCAGATCACTATGGGATAAGTGTGGTCTTCAATGGCAACACAAACAAAAGAAAACCCACGTACACATGGAGGCTGAACAATGCTCTACTCAATGATAACTTGGTCAAGGTTGAAATAAAGAAAGAAATCAAAGACTTTTTGAAAGTTAATGAAAATGAAGGCACAACATACTCTAATTTATGGGACACAATGAAAGCAGTGCTAAGAGGAAAATTCATAGCCCTGAGTGCCACCAAAAAGAAACGGGAGACAGCATACACTAACAGCTTAATGGCACACCTGAAAGCCCTGGAACAAAAAGAAGCAAATACACCAAAGAGGAGTAGAAGGCAGGAAATCATCAAACTCAGGGCTGAAATCAATCAAGTAGAAACAAATAAAACCATACAAACAATCAACAAAACGAAGAGTTGGTTCTTTGAGAAAATCAACAAGATAGAAAAGCTCTTAGCCAGACTAACCAGAGGGCACAGAGATAGTATTCAAATTAATAAAATCAGAAACGAAAAGGGAGAGATAACAACAGAAACTGAGAAAATTCAAAAAATCATCAGATCCTACTACAAAAACCTGTATTCAACACAATTAGAAAATCTTGAGGAAATGGACAATTTCCTTGACAGATACCAAATACCAAAATTAAATCAGGATCAAATAGATCATCTAAAGCGTCCTATAACCCCTGAAGGAATAGAAGTTGTCATTGGAAGTCTTCCAACGAAAAAAAGCACAGGTCCAGATGGTTTTAGTGCAGAATTCTCTCAGACCTTCAAAGAATACTTAACACCAATACTCTTCAAACTGTTCCACAATTGAAACAGAAGGAACAGTACCCAACTCGTTCTATGAAGCCATAATTACACTAATACCAAAAGCACACAAAGATCCGACAAAGAAAGAGAATCTCAGGCCAATCTCTCTTATGAATATCGATGCAAAAATACTCAATAAAATTCTTGCCAACCGAATCAAAGAACACATCAAAACGATCATTCACTACGATCAAGTAGGCTTCATCCCAGAGATGCAGGGATGGTTCAATATAAGGAAATCCATCAATGTAATCCACTATATAAACAATCTCAAAGAAAAAAAAACCACATGGTCATCTCATTAGATGCTGAGAAAGCATTTGACAAAATTCAGCATCCTTTCATGCTAAAGGTCTTGAAAAGATCAGGAATTCAAGGCCCATATCTAAACATAGTAAAAGCAATTTACAGCAAACCAGTAGCCAGCATCAATCTAAATGGAGAGAAACTTGAAGCAATCCCACTAAAATCAGGGACTAGACAAGGCTGCCCTCTCGCTCCATATCTTTTCAATACTTGAAGTTCTAGCTAGAGCAATTAGACAACAAAAAGAGGTCAAAGTGATACAAATTGGAAAGGAAGAAATCAAACTATCACTCTTTGCAGACGATGTGATAGTATATTTAAGCAACCCAAAGAACTCCACCAGAGAACTCCTACAGCTGATAAATGACTTCAGCAAAGTGGCCGGATATCAAATCAACTCAAGTAAGTCAGTAGCCTTCCTATACTCAAAGGATAAGCAGGCTGAGAAAGAAGTAAGAGAAATGATACCCTTCACGATAGCCACAAACCATATAAAGTAACTTGGCGTGACTCTAACGAAACAAGTGAAAGATCTGTATGACAAGAACTTCAAGTCTCTGAAGAAAGAAATTGAAGAAGACTTCAGACGATGGAAAAATCTGCCATGCTCATGGATTGGTAGGATTAATATAGTAAAAATGAGCATCTTACCAAAAGTAATATACAGATTCAATGCAATCCCCATCAAAATCCCAACTCAATTCTTCATAGAGTTTGAAAGAGCAATTCAAAAATTCATCTGGAATAACAGAAAACCCAGAATAGCTAAAACTATTCTCAAGAGTAAAAGAAACTCTGGGGTAATCAGTATCCCTGACCTCAAGCTGTACTACAGAGCAATAGTGTTAAAAACTGCATGGTTTTGGTACAGTGACAGGCATGTAGATCAATGGAACAGAATTGAAGACCCAGAAATGAATCCACACTCCTATGGTCACTTGATCTTTGACAAAGGAGCTAAAACCATCCAGTGGAAAAAAGATAGCCTTTTCAACAAATGGTGCTGGCTCAACTGGAGGTGAACATTCAGAAGAATGCAAATTGACCCATTCTTATCTCCTTGCACTAAGCTCAATTCCAAGTGGATCAAGGATCTCCACATAAAACCAGACACACTGAAACTAATAGAAAGGAAGCTAGGGAAGAAACTTGAACATATGGGCACAGGGGAGAATTTCCTGAACAGAACTCCAATAGCTTATGCTCTAAGATCAAGAATAGACAAATGGGACCTCATTAAATTACAAAGTTTTTGCAAGGCAAAAGACACTGTCAAAAAGACAAAGCTGCAACCAACTAACTGGGATATGATCTTTACCAACCTTACATCCGACAGAGGGCTCATATCCAATATATCCAAAAACTCAAGAAGTTAAACTCCAGAGAGGCAATTAACCCTTTTAAAAAATGGGGTACAGAGCTAAACAAAGAGTTCTCACCTGAAGAATATCGAATGGCTGAGAAGCACCTAAAGAGATGTTCATCATCCTTAGTCATTAGGGAAATGCAAATCAAAACAACCCTGAGATTCCATCTCACACCAGTCAGGATGGCTAAGATCAAAAACACTCTAGACAGTAGTTATTGGCGAGGATGTGGAGAAAGAGCTACACTCCTCCACTGCTGGTGGAATTGCAAGCTGGTGCAACCACTCTGGAAAGCATTCTGGAGGTTCCTCAAAAAACTGGGCATGATATTCCCATAGGATCCAGCTATACCACTCCTGGGCATATACCCAGAGGCTTTACCTGCATGCAATAAGGACACATGCTCCACTATGTTCATAGCAGCCTTATTTATAATAGCCAGAAGCTGGAAAGGACCCAGATGTCCCTCAACGGAGGAATGGATTCAGAAGATGTGGTATATCTACACAATGGAATACTACTCTGCAATTAAAAACAATGAATTCACGAAATTCCTAGGCAAATGGTCAGAACTTGAAAATATCATCCTTAGTGAGGTAACCCAATCACAAAAGAACACACATGGTTTGCAGTCACTGATAAGGTGATATTAACCCAGAACCTCGGAATACCCTAGACACAATTCGCATATCAATAGATTTCTAAGAAGATGGAAGGAGAGACCCCTGGTCCTGGAAAGACTGGATGTAGGGGAACGCCAGGACAGAGAAAGGAGAGGGGGTTGAATGGAGAAAAGAGGGAGGGAAGGTGGCTTATGGGACTTTCGGGGAGGGAGGAAACGGGAAAGGGGAAATGATTTGGAATGTAAATAAAAAAAACTCAGAAAATAAAAAAATATAAAATCAATTTGTTTTCTAACAGTTTATGTTTGATGCTGTCATCAACTTTATTTGTGAATTTTATGTGTTCTGAAATTTAGGACATTGTCCATATATCTCATTTTCTGTGTATTTACATAGATTTGGGTTTCAGTTCCAGTCTTGATGGCATTTTAAAAAGTTTTACCATTATTGTCCTGACTAGAACCATAAATAAAATGTCATAAAATTTTTGATAAACTAGAAAACACATTCATTTTATTTTCAGAAGAATGATTTATTTCATCATTAGTATGATGTCAGTTGTGTCTTATCAAGTGAAAAAAAATTCTTTTGAGACTGTGTTTCTCTGTATAGCCCTGCTTGTCCTGGAACTCGCTCTGCAGACCAGGCTGGCCTCAAACAAAGTAATCCGCTTGCCTCTGCCTCCCAAGTGCTAGGATTAAAGGGGTGTGCCACCACCACTGGGCTTCAAGTGAAATTTTTAGTTTATTTTCTTTTCAATGTGTTGAGTATTACTACCACGAAATGTTTTTTGGTCAAATAATTTTCTGAAATTGAAGATCATATATTTTTTCAATTATGATTTTGATGTACAGTATTATATTAATGATTTTAAAATGATGAATCACCCTTATATTTCTGAAAAAAATTTTGATGTGTAATATCTTTTTTTCATGTTTTTATATAAGTCCATATATACCTTTCAGTTCTTGTTTATTTAGTTGTTATTATTCTTATTTTTATTTAAGAATTCATTCATGGAATGTTATAAACTTTTAGAATAATATCACATATTTATATTAACACAATTTGTATTATTGTCCCTACTTTAATGATGTTGATATTTTGAATGTTCACTATTCTTTGTGGTCAGACTGTTTATAACTACACAATATAACATTTCGAGTCTTATTTTAATTTGTATTGAAGTGCATTATACTGTATCCTGTGATAATTTCATCATGATGGTATGGTAATATATTCCTGTAAATGAAAGTTATAAATTTCTACAGTAAGTGATTCATCAGTAAATGGCAAAATATTTAGGAAATAAAATGAATATTCATTTCCCATTTCATTTCTTAGATTGTATGCATTGAACTTATAAGATATATGTTTATTATAACCTTATAATATTAAATATCATAAAAACACCAATTGCAATACTTTAACTCATTTAGAATCAATGTTCTTTTGAAATACATATAATGCACTTCTATGTCTTTTTCTGTAAGATTTGCTGTTATATTTCTAAATATTCTTGAGATAATCTAATCAAATATATTTTTATAGATGAAGACATTTGTACTCAGATTAATTGTTGTTTTTCCAGATTTATATGACTACAAAATAATTAAGTAAGCCTTGTTATAATCAGAAAATTAGACTTATATGTCAAAGATACTTCTGTGTATCCTCAGTTCATTTAATTCTAAATATAATTTTAATTGTACTTATGATATTGCTTAATAAACTGGCAACAAAAATCTAACTATGTTCATGAAGTAAACACAAGAAAACCACAGTTATTTAGATGATGAATTTAGTAATGTTTGTTGTGAAGAAGTGATTACATTATACAGTTTTAAATAAAATATAAATGTAATTTTACCAAGATATGTACAGAATTATTACTGATGATCATGATATTCTATTTTATAGTATAAAGAGACTATCCATTCAAGGAAACATTACTTTTTTTTAAGAGAAAGCATAAAATCCCAGTAAATATTTGTGTACTTGCTGTTCTTAAAATTTCCTTAAGTTAAAAACTTACAAAACAATAATATATACTAATACAAATGTAACAAATGTACCATGTAAGTAGTTAAGTTCCAGTATGGGTCTAAAATGATCATGTTAAGTCCTAGATAAAATATTAAGGCCTAGATGAATGCTAAGGCATAGATTACTTGGCTTACATGCCATTTTGTGCTGTTACTGATATTATAAGGACACTTTCTCATATGTTGTTTCTGCTGTTACTAGGAAACTTTTTCATGCCTAAGTTGATTGCATATTTTGTTGTTAGAAACTAATCACTACAGAAGTCTATTAGAACTGCTTGGTATAGTTAGTCACAATAAACATGGACTCAAAACAACCATACAGCAATATGTCTTGCAAATGTGTGTAAGTTTTTATAGCATTTGCCTTTATAAGCTGCCACTGGATTAGACCTCAACATAAGAGAGATGCCTACATATATTTAGAATAAAACCTCCACTTTGAGTAGAAGTGAAGTAAGTATAAGTTTCTAAAACCTCCCTGAAATCTCACATCCTACGTGACAGAAAGAGACATGTATGTGGGTAACTGGAATCCTGGTTGTCAAGTTAAGACATGAATGTTAGATAAGGCAAGTCCCCTGCCACATTTGAATACCCCAACCAATGGGAGCAGGATAAGTCTACAACAAAGACATGTTCCTAAGGAAATCTGCTATCCTTAAATCTTGAATGGTAGAGTAACTTGATATAGATGTTCATAGATGTCAGGCTTAAAAAGCCATATAACATTGTAACTAATAGTTCAGCTTCTGAGACTGAGCCCTGGACCTGATTGATTAGTCCTGGGGAATATGCTCAATAAACTCTTCTTGTTTGACTGAGATTAGTGTTCATGTAGTTTGTAAAGAGACTATTAGACCCCAACAATCTCTTCAATTCTTGTCCTTTAATGTTCAGATGCTGTATTAATATTTAACTTTATTTTAAATTTAATTTTCAAAGTGCAATAAAACTATCATATCAATAAAGGTGTGTTAGTATTTGTGTGTGTGTGTGTGTGTGTGTGTGTGAATGTATGTGTATGTGTGCATGATTATGTGTAGACTGAGTAGAAATTGAGAGGAAAAATTTAGAATAAAAAGCAAAAGAAATAAGTGTCATTAAATCCCTTTAAAGAAAGGCCCATGTATGGACACAATCAAATATTTAAACCATCCTTATACTAATTCAATTTAAATACACATGAATATTAAGGTAATATGACATTATTAGTGTATATATCATATATTAGTGAATAAATACAACAACACTAATTTTGATTTTTCTTTACAAAGTGGGAATCCAAAATTCTTACAACTTTGGCAGTTATAATGCCTGCAAATGATTTAACTTGCAATTGATATAATTGCTTTTAAATGGTTACCATAGTAACTAGTAACAGATCAAAATTGATGATACATGTTTAACATGAAAGTTAATTATTAGCAAAAAGTCAAAGAAGATGTCAAAAATATTAAAAAAATGAATTAGTTGAAACAGTATAATCACTTAAATACTGAGCCTATAATACTTCTATAATTCATCCATCTTTATTTTATTACTTACAAAATTATTAATGCCAAAATATATTAAAAATATTATATCCCACATACTGTATTTTGGCGATTACCTTTAGAAAGACTAAAATTTACTCACAGCTATAGAACATATTATAAATAATTAAAGGAGACTCCCCAAAAGCATTAAATGAGAAATGATGTTTAAGCAAGATTGTATCATCTTGAATAAAGTTGTTAAGGTCTACAGAATTACAGCAATGTATTATGGCATAGTTAAAAAGACCAGCCTTCTCATATGTCTCCTAAGGATTTAAAAATAGGCAATAAAATATTATGTACAGCACAGTAAACTAAAATGTGTATATAGAGACAGGCGGTGGTGGCGCACACCTTTAATCCCAGCACTTGGGAGGCAGAGGCAGGAGGATTTCTGAGTTCGAGGCCATCCTGGTCTACAAAGTGAGTTCCAGGAGAGCCAGTGCTACACAGAGAAACCCTGTCTGGAAAAATCAAAAAAAAAAAAAATGTGTATATAAACTACTGTAATTCAGGAACCCATTGTTACAAATTCATAAATATTTGCTAAGACCAGGTAATACTTCTAAAATTTGTTTCAACAAATAAAAGAATACAATGTGGCTTCATGTTATAATATACATTAAGGAAAACTAAAATGTGGAAAATTATGAAAGTATATATCCTGTTATATTTTACTTTGTATTTGTTAAGGGTTATATATTGAAATCAGACTTGAATAATGATTGAAATGTCTCTTCTCTATGTCCAATTGAAATATCATTTTCGTAAATTAAAGCAAGATCTGATATGATACATGAGGATATAGTGTAAGAGTAATTAATTAGGAAATTTTCTAGTGAATCAAAAATTGAAAAAGGCCTTGTAGTATGCATTTATATCAGTGTCACAATAAAGATTAACATCATTGAGTTACTATAATTATACCTTAGGTACAGGTAGGGATAAAGTACTATTTGAGATTATTTTAAAGTATCAACATATTTAATTGTGACTCTTTTAAAGAATGACTGAGTCCTGGGTCACATTCCAAACTGACAGTTTTTACTAGTTCAACTCTTTGTTGCCATATTTCTTTATATCTTTGTATGGTTGTTTATTTAAATATATGGTTTTCTGACATCAATGGGAGGGGAGGTCCTTGGTCCTGTGGAGGTTTGATGCCCCAGCATAGGAGGATGCGGGAGTGGTGGGGCAGGATAGGGTGGGTGGCTGGGGAAGCACCCTCATAGAGGCAAAAAGGATGGGGAGAGGTGGAATGTGGTATGGGGAAGTTGTGGATGGGTAACAGGGAAGTGGGATGTCATTTGAGATGTAAATGAATGGAATGATTAATAAAAATTAAAAAATAAAATATATGTGGTATTGTGTATTGTCAATTTAAGAATATTGAAATTGAATAGATTCTAGATAATTTGTCATAAGTGTATATTTTCTTTCGGAGTACCCCATTGATTGTAAAAATTTTACAAATGAAATGGGAAGGATACAATTTGAATTTAAAGTTGGAGTATATGAATTCTAAGCAAGCATAGTCAGAACTTTTATATATAAACACCACAGTTACCACTTGTACAGAATTAGAATTATTGACTTTAACAAAAATAAAATCAAGTTAGCCCATACATGATATCCGATGTGTAAAACATACAATGGTATATTTTAATGGGGTTTTATGTGGATCTAGATGAGTATGACTTTCTGGTTCTAGTTAGAAGCAAATATAATTATGTATATTGCAATTAAGTTCAGGCCATTGATTTGCCACGTGAATGACAGTTTTCTCCTAATGAGTGTATAAACTGGTGATTGTGCAGTTATCTATTTCGGGAGTTGTAAATAGCCCATAAATGCCATACCCTAAACGATATAAGCAGTAAATTAGAAAGCTGCTCTTAAGGACTAGAAACAAAGACTTGGAAGAAATAGGTCACTGGTATTTTTACCCTAAAGGTTTTATCATTTCCTTGACTTTTTCTCTTTCTCCTTGTATTTCTCTCCATCTCTGTATCTTTTTATGTTTCCTGGTAACAATAAGTGAGAAAACTAACATGAATTAAGCAGCTCTTCTCTAACATGACCTTGCCCCTGTGATTTCTCCTTTGATTTGTTTGTCTTAAATAGTTTGTCATGACAAATGCAGAGTTAATGCTACACCATAATATATATGTGAATTGTGCAGCTTTCATATAGTATTGAAATAAAACATGTTAAAAACTAAAAAAAAACAATCATACTGAAATAAAGTTGCACCAATAACATAAAAAATTAAATGAATGTTTTAAGTAATCTATAGCTTGAAATGCAGAATTATTTCACTTGAATGATACATTTTAAAAGGTTACAAAAACCAAACAAGAGACGTGAAAGTAGAATATAATAAAGCAAGATTAAAATTTATGTGGATATTTTTAAAATATTGAATATAAACAGAGTAAGATGTAATTAGAACTTTTAGAAACAGACATTAAAAATTTATATTGGTTGTAATTTCCAGGAACAGAAAAAGACATTAGTAAATAAAAACAATATCATGAACAGAATTTATGTAGACCATATTCAAGTGAAATGTAAAGGAAGCTTAAGTCAAAAATAATCAGATAGAATAATCAATTCACATGCTATGTCTGATATGTTTCCATCCTGACTGAAAAATTTCTAACTGAAACAAAATTGCATTGTTATGGCCATTCTCACAATCTCTGAGTCATCATTGCCTCAGTGCTTCTTGTAGGCTGGACAGGTTATGTGTCATAGGTTTGTGTGACTTGGCTGGGGTCTCAGTCCCACAACGGGAATTATAGCAGAGTTACAGAAGATAGCCTGTTCAGGATCCATATCATCTATTACTAGGAATTAGAAATTTGAAAAACCCGATTTTGAGTTGTGGTGTGACTCACCCTTAGCACACACCTTTAATGCCTCTGGCTGGAATACAGACATGCCCTTTGTATACACCTTTAATCAGAAAAATATGAAGGCAAAGTTATTTTGTAGAAGGAAGTACGCATGTTTGAAAAGTGATGTCTAATTGAGTGGCCGACAAAGTGACAAATCAGAGAAATATTTGACAAAATAGGATATCCACACTTCTCATGAGAAGAGAGAGAAGGGATGCTATTTAAGGCAGCAGTACAGAAAAAATGAAAACGGAGGGAGTTTTAGCAGGAGAGTTTTACAGAGGCAGGTTGCAAAGAGCTAACAAGCTAGGCACAGGTAAAGACAGAATGAACCAGAGAATGAGAATTAGGTAGAAGTTTAGAATAGATTGCCAGAGTTAGTTTTTGGTCAAACAGAATGATTAGGGAGAGGCTGAGAGAGAAACCATATTAAGGCAGTCAGCATGGAGAAGAGTTTGAGCCAGAACAGCTGAGCTGAATCAGCCAGCCAGAGATCAGAAAAAATAGGAAGGGGAGAGCTTATTCAGCAGTAAATGTCAGAGGCTGAAAACATTCTAGACCAAGATAACATTGTATGTAGCTTATAAGCTTTCAGGACTCAGCTTACATTAACAGAAAGAGGCAGTAAACCTCTGAGATAACAATTACTTTAGACGAATAAAAGTTACTCTTCAGCTAGAGAAAGACCCAAGGGGCTGACTGAAGAGGGTTGCAGACCTGCAGGCAGAACAATAATATGTACCAACCAGTATCCCCAGAGCTCCCAGGGACTAAACCACCAACCAAAGAGTACACATGGAGGGACCCATGGCTCCAGCTACATATGTAGCAGAAGATGAACATTTCAGACATCAATGAGAGGAGAAACCATGGGTGCTGTGAAGGCTCAATGCCCCAGAATAGGGGAATGAAAGTCACGAAATTGGGAGTGGGGTGAGCAGGGGAGAGGGGACGGGATAGGGGATTTTCGGAGGGGTAATAGGGAAAGGGGATACCATTTGAAATGTAAATAAATCAAATATCTAATAAATTTCCATTTTACTAAGTTCCACATCTTCCAGTAAATGCCAACATATTCCATAATTTCTCCCCATACTTTCTCCCTTTGTCCCCCTGTCCCCAACCTGATCTCTTTTGTTCCCATCCCCTATCACAGTCCAACCACAAAATCTATTCTATTTACCCTTCCCTGCATGCCCTCTAGTCCTTTCCTCTTTAACTTTTCTTGCTTTGTGGATTGTAGTGTGGTTATCCTTTTGTTAACAGGTAATATCCACAATATCCACCTGTAAGTGTGCACATATCATGTTTATTTTTCTGACTCTGTGATGTCTCACTCAGAATGATTTTTTCTTGTTCCATCCATTAGTCTCCAAATTTCTTGATGCCATTTTCTTTCCAAAAGCTGAGTAATGCCTTACATTGGATCCAGAGACTTAAGGTAGAAGCAAACATGAGAGGTAAAACAAAACACACACACACATACACACACACACACACACACACACACACACACTGTTCAATGAAATTATGTCTAATGATATTCTTCTATTCTAACAGATTGGTACCTGGGCCAATCATCATCAAAGAGGTTTCATCCAGAAGCTGGTGGGAGCAGATTCAGAGACCCATAATCAAATGTTAGGCATTGCTCATGAGACTGTGAATAAGATGGGGAGGAAGACTTGTAAGAGCTAGAAGGATTGTGAAAACCAGAAGAACGTAGCCCACATAATCAACTAAGCAGGTCTGATAGGGGATCACAGAGTCTGAAGCCACAATCATAGAACCTGCATGGTTCTGAACTCTGACCTCTGCATATATACTGTGGTTGGTTAGCTTGAAGTTTTATTGGAATATTTTTATTATTATTATTATTTGGTTTTTCGAGACAGTGTTTCTCTGTGTAGCCCTGGTTGTCCTGGAACTCACTCTGTAGAACAGCCTGGCCTCGAACTCAGAAATCCGCCTGCCTCTGCCTCCCAAGTGCTGGGATTAAAGGCGTGCACCACCACTGCCCAGCTTATTGGAATATTAATAGTGGGAGAAGGGGTATCTCTGACTCTTTTGCCTCCTTATGGGACCTTTTCCTCTTACTGGGTTTCATAATCCAGCCTTAATATGATCGTTTATGCCTAGTCTTATTGCAACTTATTATGCCATGTTCTGTTGAAATTACTGGGACGCCTGCTCTTTTCTGAAGGGAAGAGGTAGAGCAGTAGATTTGGGGGATAAGGAAGGTAAGGATGACAATGGCAATACGGCAGACAGTAATCAAAATGTGAGAATAAGGAAAATAATTTTTAAAATGAATGTAATGTATTGAAAGTTATGTCATACATTTTTATAAAACGGAGTAAGAGACTTTGACATAAAGTCAAAATTAGTGACAGAGATGGCTGGGAAGGCAAGAAATAAGACATTTTTAATTGATAAAAGATGAGTACCAAGTAACAGTAATGAAAAGGAAAGAATGCATTTGAAAAATGAATGAATGCAACTGAGTAATTATATAGAAACACAAAAATAATTGCCAATCATTAGATAACCAATCTCATTATAACTAATTTTCAGAGGTTTAGGAAGTTTACACTAAAGTAGTAAATAATATATGTGGCAGTGCCATTGCACAAATGAACATGTAATGGTTACTGTGGATAACTGCAAAGGCTATTATAAGATATACATTTAATGGTGGCTGTTGATGACTGCAAAGGCTAGTATAAAGATCAAACTAGGCAAAATTCCCCTACAGATGTGAAATAAGCTCATAAGTTCCCCCTTATGCAGCTATAGCCAGTTGTTTTTCCCAGGGTAAAGAGAGACAGTACAGCAACATCAGAAAGCAACAGAACTAACAAAGAATAGCTGACTCATCTGGTTGCTGCCACTAGAGTTTTCCCCCTTTCCCCAAGTATTTTCCACTTGGTATTAAGTCACTTTAACCCCAACTATCAAGGGAAAGGGTCATTTTTTGGCTGTTTATTTAGTATAATATAAAAATTATATGACATTATCAAGAATATCATGGATCTCATTCACATCTTCAGGGTTTCATATCAAAGGACAGAACATGTAAAATGTAATTTGATACATTTAATGATACTTGAATAAGAGCATTTATTTTTTTTACCAGATTCCCCTTTCTTGTGAAATCTCTATGCCTCTTGTAGTTACTAACTAATCTCTAGACACTGTGCCTATGTTTTAATTTTTTTTTAAATTTTATTTGGTTCTTTGTGAATTTCACATGAACTGCAGTCCCACTCATTTTCCCATACTGACATACCCTTGAAACCTCCCCACGAACAAAGGAATAAAATCTTCTTGTGGAAGCTTCAGTGTGTTGTTACAGTGCATCCTACAATATACTAATTTCTCCACAAGTCTTTGCTTTCAGACATTCATTTTAGTGAGTTATTGGTCTCATTAGAAGTCTCTGGCTTTTGCTATACTATCAAGACTGGAACCATACTGGGACTCCTTTCAGATATCCTGTTGTTGCCCCCAGTTAGGGAGATCTTATAGTGCTGGGATGCATTTCTGCTTCCACTGCTGGGGTACCAGGAACACTGCTGGTGTGCTGCTCAGGGGAGGCAAAGCCGAGGCCACAATTCCTCAGTCCATTTTTCTGGGTGTGGGAAACAACAGGGTCTGTGGACCCACTGGCATGTACCTGGAAGTTGAGAATGTGAGTTCTTGATCTACCTATCCCTTAGCAGAGAAAGAGCGGAAGACCAGGGATAGGGGTGTAACCTGGTTCAGTCCCCAGTTTTATTCCAAATGAGTACTAAGAGTACAGAGTGGTTGGAAGAGGGATAACCTTCTCTAGGAAACTTTGTTGCTGCTCTTTATGATGAAGTCCGCCCCTCCACAGCAATTCTTTGTGAAGAATCACATTCACCTTTGATTGTGAATGTGAATGCATACAACTTATTCAGGGGGACCCAAGGATTAAATACCTTTTGCAGAAAGGAATGCCTAGGAAGGGAAACTCATTAGATGAACACTTACAGCCCATCTAGATTTCTCATTAGCATGGAGAACTTCAGGTTTTTGTAATTTGTGACTGATTTTCATGGCCCTCAGTGGGGTAGTGTGGTTATGTGTTCCAGAGCAGGTAGAGTTAGGCAAAGAGTTGACCCCACTCCTACCATTCTCAATTCTGAGATTCATGGGGTTTGAATATGTTTGGCTCAGGGAGTGGCACTATTAGTAGGTGTGCCCTTGTTGGAGTAGGTGTGGTCCTGTTGTTGGAAATATGTCACTGTAGAGTAGGTTTTGAGAGCTTCCTTCTAGGTGCCTGAGGAAGCCAGTCTATGCCATCATAATAAGATGTAGAAGAACTCTCAGCTCATCCTTCACCATACCAACTTGGACGCTGCCATGCTCCTGCCTTGATGTTAATGGACTGAAACGCTGAACCTGTAAGCCAGCCCCAAATTAATAAAATACTTTTATAAGAGTTTCCTTGGTCATGGTGTCCCTTCACAAATATGGAAACCCTAAATTGACAGCCCTTGGCACCTGCAACCCCCACAACAAGTGCTAGCTCTTTCCTGCTGCTCAGGCGAGGTTCAGGGCCCACTCTCACAAATATTGCAGCTGGTGAGAAACAGGGCAAGTTCTCCTGCTCTCATGACCCCAGAAGTGTCCAGTGCTCCCAGGTGCTAGACGGGTTGAAGTCTAAAAGGAGGGGGAGTGGATCTCTCCTTATTGTCAGTGCTACCACACAGCTCACAGAGGACACAGCTGGCTCATCTACAGACATGCCCTTGGGTCAGCTCTCCCACAACTCCTACAACCAGGACCAGCTCTACCATGCTGATCTGACAAGATCTAGGACCCACTCTTGCTCTGATGCCCTCAATACCAGTTCACTTGCCTGCTATATCTGGCAAGGACTGAGAGGGGATATTCATATCTCCCTTGCCCATGTCCATTGTCCCAAGGGAGATGAGTGGCAAGACCTGCTCTCCCATGCTTATGCCCATGGGGCCTGCTCACTTGCAACTCCTACCACCAGGACAAACTCTACTCTTCTTCCTGGGATATGTGTGAGCCTCGTTTTCCTGAGGATTCCAGCAGTCTAGGGGTTGGGTCATCTCTCCTGCCTTCATGGCCCCATGATCTGCCCTCTCCAAATGCTCAGATGAGTCTGGGGCCAGTTCTGTATAGGACCCAGACATCAACACTGTAGTCCCTGAAAGGGACCCTGCGGAAGCTGTCAAAATGACTGCATTTCTCAAAATGGTAGAGTCTGTCAAAAGAGAGGAATTTCCCAATTCACCCTGCACCTATCCATGGTAGAAGAATGGTATCCATGGTAGCAGAATCCTCTTTCCTGACATAGCCTGTGGCCTTGCTGTAATAGCACCACAGCAGCTGTCTGTGGTACAGACAACTCTCCACCAGCCTCTTTTAGCAGCTCAGCAATGATGGCTCTTAATCCAAAGATTCCTGTGGCCAGGAAGATCTTCCCATGCCAATCCATGAGCACAAAGCAGGAAAAGTGGGGGTGAAAAAACCCTACTAATCCATGAGCAGGAAAACCTATCAATCCCTAAACTCAGGACTTTAAATTTCATCAATTCTCACTCTGGACAACTCTGTTCTGAAAAGTTCTGACCCATAAGACATCCTTAACATGCCCTGAGCTTTGTTCAGTTCCCTGCTTTCTACTCCCAGGAGTAAAGGCAGCCACTCCTGGATATGTGCTTCTATATCTTGGACCCTCCAATTAATCACTTTCTTAAGATTTGGTGCTGGTATGACTTGTTCATCAGAAGAAGCCAATAATAAAGAGAAGGGAAAAAGGTAAGAAGTGGAGTGGAGTTAAGTCTCCTGACTCAGGTCAGCTCAGGATACCCTCCCGTGCAAGCTGCAGTCACACTGACAAATAGACTTCCTCTCATAACCAAGTGGATTCTGTACTTCTGAGTTCCAGAACACGCTTCTATCTGAGGAGGAATACTTACAAACATGGTCTCAGGTATCAGCCCATACTGAAAACATTAGGTAGTAACAGATCAAGACCCCTGCTGCAGGGCCACTGACTTAGAGATATCTCCCAGTATCAGAACTGTACAGGGCTCTACCATTGTCCCACATGTGGCTGTTACTCACTTCCCTCAATCCTCAAGTTCTCCCTCTCTTCATTGTGCCCTCGTGTTACTGTTTCTCCTTCTCTTTCATTTCTCCAACACATATTTGTTATTCTTAGTGGTGCCTGGAGTCTCTAAGTGTCTCAGGATATTTAAGGAGTAATTTCAGGAGTATCATGACTTCCCTGTGCATTTAGGCATCAGGTCAAAGTCATGTCAGGTGTTGTCTGCCCATCTAGTCCTGCATGATACCATACTGGTAGTCGTCTCAAACTTGTTTCCTCTCTGGGTACATGGAGCCAGACTGGTGGTCAGCATGAGTTGCTTCTTGCTTCGTCCAACCACATAGGCCCATGTGGGGGTAGTCTGTCAGGAGCTCACTCCTATCTGGACCTACTGTCCCATGTGGGGTTCTTCTCAAGCTAGGCCCAAGGCAGGGTTCATGTCTTCCTCTTTCCCTATCCTAGGATTCTATATGGGCCTGTGTGGTACTGGAGTGGAGGTTTACTCAAGCTAGCTCCATGTCTGGGGCCATGGGACTGGTATGGTGGTCTTCTCAGGCTTGCTTTCTTCAGGGACTATTAGGCTATTAATCAGTCAGTTGTTCATAGGTCAGAACACTGAGCAAAAATACAGATTCTCTCCTCTCTGGCACCTAGTGATTCACAAGTGACATAGCAGCCATACCTTCAACATCTCTGTAGGTGGGTAAATTTTAATATATTAATCCATTTCAAGAACATAGAATAGAGAACTTTTATTCAAAACATGTTTCAAGAATACCACAAAATGTTCTAACTTAGAAAGGATCAGTAAACTACTTTTATAAAATATACTGTGAGTTTGAAAGTAGGTGGAAATTTTTAAAAGAGGGTTGTGTGATGAGATGAGAGTACAAATAGGATTGAGCAGAGATACCCAAAATAAAGAAAGTATAAAAAACACATTAAAATCTATTACTTTGTAATCTATTTCAAGTACTCTCTTTAAAAAAAAATTGGGGCTCAAGAAAGTTGTTTACTGGATAATGGCATTTACTGCTCTTGCAAAAGATCTGAGTTTAGTTCCCAGAACCCACATGGTGACTCACAACTGTTTACAATTCCAGTTCCATAGGTTATGACACCATCTTCTGTCCTTCTGAGATACCCAACATGCAAGTGATGCATATGCATACATGAATACAAACATTCATACATATGAAATAAAATTAAATCTTTTCTTTTAAAAAGGAATAAAATCAGTTTGGGCAGAAGAACTGAGTGAGTAGAAAATGTTGTTCCCAGAGGCCAAATGTTATTATAGAAAAAGTCCAGTTCCAGATCAAGTATGTTTTCCTATGAAATATTAGTCTCTCAGGGAAGCTGCTGATGTCTCCAACCAATATAGGCAATTTCTATTGATCTTGGTTGTACACCAGAAATGGAGGATAATTCTCCACTGCAAAAACACTACACACTTTGGTTACTGGAAAGAGATATGAATTTAGAGTCGAGAAGAAAGATCCTTTACTACTGGTAATCATTAATAGTGCTGAAAGGGCCTTGCAGGCTATTTATTGTAGGAGAAATGCCAGTAATAGCCTTATCCAGCTGTGAGCAAATATTAAATCAGCAATTTTGACAGTGTTTACAGTAGGAATGATATAAGATGAGAAGGAGATTGGTTACACATGGGAGGATAGTTAACCAAAAAACTATATTTAGAATAATTATCCATGTGTTTTTCTACAAAAAAAGGAGATTGCAAATGTAGGAAGGAAGAAAACATTACAATAAACTGAAAAGAGTTTATATTTCAGATTGAAATAACATCTGTATATCAACTATACACAGCTAAATAGCATTCCTCATTAAGGAAACTAAGGTGTCTTTTCAAACTTTTAATATAGATATTGAACTTGGTGATTACAGGACAAGCTTCAGACACTTTTTTTTTCAGGGAAATAACATGCTCATGAAATGATGGATGGGGAGTCAATGTAACATGGAAAGTGATTTGAAGGGGCTTATATTAATCAGATCAGCACCAATTGACTTATTAGACCAAGAATTTCAAATAGCATTTTTAGAGCTGGAATAAATTACTTCAGAATCATATATTTTAGGGACATTGTCACACTATCTAGGCTTTATTGGCCATGATGGCCTTGAATTCATAAAAGTCACCTGCTTCTGAATGCCCCCCTGGTGTTTAATTTAAAGGTATGCCCCACCATGTCCAGCTTCAGTAGTATATTTTAATATTTTAAGCTACTAAATCTATTGTAAACTACTAAAATAATACTTATAAAATTCTACAGGTTTGATTAGTGATAGATCATGTATATATATATATATATATATATATATATATATATATATATGAATACCTCTCTATAATAAAAAACCCACAAAGTTCACAATAAAACATTTTTCTTGAAATATTATTTGCAAATCTATTAAAGTGACTATTATTGCTATAGTGCCAATTACAATTTTATGTCACTTTATTAGATAAAATGAGAATAAATAATATTCATTTCATATTATTACTGCCAGTAATATGTGGATTGATTCCAGTAAAAACAATCAAACAAACTCAGAGAAAGTATATAACATAATGTAACTATTATTTACTATTGAAAAGTATCAAGAAAAGATATTCAAAGAAATGTGTGATAGTATTCTAAGATAAAGAATAATAAGTGAATATTTTAACTAAAATTAATGTGCACAATATTCTGAAAAAGACTTACCAAATCTAGTGTGCATTATTTTGTTAATTATCAAAACTTCAAGGAATTTTTGGGATAATATAGTCTTATAATACTGAATCAATTTTGTAATTTTTATTTATATATTTGATATATCTAATTTATTAATGGTCTTCTCAGTATAAAGCATGTGTGAAGCAGTATTGAAGAGGTCATAGCCATTTATCAGCATTGCATTCACAAAGGAAGGAAAGAAAGGGTAACTTGTAGTTTAATATAAGTCTATAAGATTAAAATTGCTTCCAAATTTTAAAATATCACAAGTAATATATACAAATAGATTTACTTTTTCCTTTCTATAAATGTTAATAAATCATTGCAAATGATTTGGCTTTTTATTCTATTTTACGATAGAAAGAAGAGAATAAATACATGTTTGGATATTAAAGATATGGCTTTATGAAGGAGGGACATTTGGATATGTTTTATATAACTCTACATTTAATATGCTCATCAAATGTTTCATTTAAATGATGTTGAGGTATCCCCAAATTTCCTCAAGGATAGTATTTCATAATAACATAAATCACAGAAGACTTTTAGGGAAATGGCAATAAATTAGTAAATGATGGCACTAAATATAGTATTTCATAAAAGAATAAAAACTAAATTTACTATTTCATGGGTTCCTGCATTCTTCCTTTATATTCTGGTTTTAGTAAATTCTACTTCTTCCAATTGTAATATTCAAATATTTTAACATTATTACTTTGTTTGCAATAAACTTAGTTTTTGTATTTCATGTTACAATTCCAGAGAACTTTGTACATTAACAATCCAGAATTGTTTTCCAGTTCTAATTGTTTAACAGTATACATTATTTATTCTCAATAATGTTAATTCTACCCAGTGATTAATGTGATTTATTAAAATACCTTGCATAATTATTGTATATTATACTATTATTTATATGCTATCAATAGCTATGTAGTAAAAAAAAAACAGAAAAAGCAAGAAAGGAACAATCCTTTAAAAGGAAAGTAAGGCTGGGGATTTAACTCAGCAGTAGCTCTTGCAATCAACATACAAAACTACATTTATTTTATTTTTTGAACATTATGACTCCACATCTAGTGTTTTCTCTATAAAGGTGATAGCCAAGGGCAAATTTGAGTCAAATGCCAATATAAATCTGTAAAAATGCATAAGGCTGAGCAGCAAATATTTAGCCAGTTAACATTCTTATCATGTTGTATTCTAAACTTCTGATATTTTCTATGGAGACATACACACACACACACACACACACACACACATATATATTCACACACACACTCACACACACATATATATTACCAAAGGTCAGCAATCCCATATTATATAGAAAAAGATTGTAATTGGTCCAAAGGCCAAATTTTTAATACAGTAAGAATTTTTATACAATTATAACTAAACTATAGATGAGGATTGTTTTTTACAGGAAGAGGGATAACAGAAATTTCATCATATGCCAAATCCCATTACGAAAATGATGACGGTTCACAAAAGCTGCATTCCTGGAGTTCTGTCTTCAACTGTCATGCTTTTCAACAATCTATAGAACCTCTTTGCCTCTTCAGTAATTTGACATACTGGCAGATCAATCTCCTTCCCCAGTTTTTGTTTATTCCTTCAATAGAAATTAGAAAGGGACCTTTAAGAATCTTCTGAGTTTTGTTTGTTTGTTTGCTTTGTTTGTTTTGTTTCTTTGTTTTTCCATTTATTTATCTAATTTATTTATCTATTTATTCATTCACTTTTTTTAATTATTTATTTTATTTTATTTTTTTTAATTTACATTCCAAATCATTTCCCCTTTCCCGTTTCCTCCCTCCCCGAAAGTCCCATAAGCCCCCTTCCCTCCCTCTTTTCTCCATTCAACCACCTCTCGTTACTCTGTCCTGGCGTTCCCCTACATCCAGTCTTTCCAGGACCAGGGGTCTCTCCTTCCATCTTCTTAGAAATCTATTGATATGCGGATTGTGTCTAGGGTATTCCGAGATTCTGGGTCAATATCCCCTTATCAGTGACTGCATACCATGTGTGTTCTTTTGTGATTGGGTTACCTCACTAAGGATGATATTTTCAAGATCTGACCATTTGCCTAGGAATTTCGTGAATTCATTGTTTTTAATTGCAGAGTAGTATTCCATTGTGTAGATATACCACATCTTCTGAATCCATTCCTCCACTGAGGGACATCTGGGTTCTTTCCAACTTCTGGCTATTATAAATAAGGCTGCTATGAACATAGTGGAGCATGTGTCCTTATTGCATGCAGGTAAAGCCTCTGGGTATATGCCCAGGAGTGGTATAGCCGGATCCTCATTCACTTTATATACCAATTGCAGCCAGTCCTCCTCCCTCTTTTACTCCCATTCCCACCCTTAAAAATCTCCCTCCACACAACCTTCTTCCCTTCACCTCAAAGAATGTGAAGTCCCATTTCAGAAATACCTTGCCCTGGGACCTCACATCATTTTCCACTGAAGTCAACCCAGAAAGTCATGTTAGAGGAAAGGGATCCAATGGCCAGCAGCAGAGTCAGAGATATCCCTCACTCCAATTATTATAGGACTTACATGAAGAGTAAGCTGTACATCTGCTCCAAATGGGTAGGATGCTTAGGTCCAGCTTCTGCATGCTCTTTGGTTGGTGGTTCAGTCTCTGTGAACCTCATGGATCCAGGTTAGTAGACCATGTAGGTCTTCTTTTGGTGTTGTTGACACCTCCAGTACAGAAAGAGTCTCGCATGGTCTTTGTGCCGACAGAGTAACATGGTTCCTGCCCCAGGGACAAAGCTCTGTGTTACCCAAGAGTGTCAATGGCTGTTGTGGACATAAGGCTTATTTTTCTAATAATGTACACATTTTCTGAACCTACTAGCAGTGGAGATTCCTTCTTATAAGGAATGTCCTCCCAGTTAATGTGAATGATTCCATGATAATGAGAAACAACAGGAGTCCAGGAGTCAAGAGTTTGGCTATGTCTCAGCAAATGGTAAACTCTGGAAACTTCAATATATCTCTTAAGGCTATGGGAAAGAGCTCTAAATACATGAATTGGAAAATACATACTTTCTCTCCTATGCAAAAATATAAGAATGCAACATTAATTATAAGGGGCTTCATGCATCTAAAGGAACACAAATAGCTATACTATGAGCCAGCTTGTCAGAAAGATACAATGATAAGCAGATACAAATGCAGGCAGATTACTGAGTTCAAAGTCAGCCTGGAACACAAAGGGTATAGGCCGAGGAGCTGTGGAAACCATAATTTCAGAGCAAGGTTCTACCCAACTACTTTATCTTCTGTGCTTAACAAAGGCAGTCAGATCTCTGAACACTTGCAATGCTAAGAAAAATATATATCCTTTCTGTCTCCTATGAAAGTGCTGGGGTTATGGGATGTTGATACATAAGATAATCAAAATGAAAACCTGCAGTAAATGAATGGATTGATATGTATTATAAAAGACTAGAATTATGTTCTGCAGAAGATGAGCTATCCAGAGAATTTTTAGGTTAAAAAGAGAGAACTGTTTGGAGAATGGACACACATACATCTAAGTAGGAAATGGACAAGAAGCTCTCTTATAGAACAAGCAAGCAGAATATAGACAGAAATATATAGAGAGTATAAAGAGAAAGCAAAACAGAGAGAAGCAGACTGGAAAATTTGTGTCAAGCTGAACAGAGATAATCAGCTTGAATCCACAATTCAGGGCTCCTGTCTAAATGAAATACCAGGACAAAGTGTGGAGCAGACACTGAAGGAAAGGCCATCCAGAGACTGCCCTACCTGGGGATCCATCCCATATACAGACACCAAGCCCAGACACTATTCAGATGCCAAAAAGTGCTTGCTGACATGAGTCTGCTCTAGCTGTCTCCTGAGTGGCTCTTCCAGACCCTGACAAACACAGAGGGTGATGCTCACAGCCAACCATTGATTGCAGCATGGGTCCCCAATGGAAGAGTTAGAGAAAGGACTGAAGGAGCTGAAGGGGTTTGCAACCACATAGGAAGAACAGTAATATCAGCAAAACAGAATCCTCAGAACTCCTAGGCACTAAGCCACCAACGAAAGAGCACACATAGAGGGACCCATGACTCCAGCTGCATATGTAGCAGAGGATGGCATTATCAATAGGAGGAGAAACCCTTGACCCTATGAAGGCTCGATTCCCCAGTATACAGGAATGCCAGGGTGGTGAGATGGGAGTTGGTGAATGGGAGGGGAAGCATTCGCATTAATGCAGGGGGAGGAGGGATGGAAGAGGGGGGTTCTGGAGGTGAAACTGGGAAAGGTGATATAATTTGAAGTGTAAATACATAAAATAACTACATAAAAACCCTTCAAGTCATTCTTTTTGCTGCTCCCAGACACCTTTTCTCTCAGAACCCCTCTTCAAGCCAATGTTTGTCCTTGGCACTCCAGCTTGCTGAATTCTGTCCCCCATACTTCCTCAAGACTCTCTTGAGTTCCATGTGATACGTTGCTCTGGGACTCTGAATCTGCTTACATCTGCTGTTAGATGAAGCCTCTCAAGAGACATTTAGGTTAGGTTACTCTCATATATGTCTTTCTGGGTCTGGGTTACCTCACCCAGGATAATATTTTTTTTAGTTCCATCCATTTGTCTCAAGTCCTTGCAGAACTAGGTATAGCCTCTCCAACTGCAGCCAGAGAAGACATCCCAGTTAAATGAATAAGATCGACAAACATGCAACATTGTCAGAGACAGTCTCCACTTGAGTTTTTGGGGGACCCAAATGAAACCCAAGATACATCTACTACACGTGCACAGGCCATATAGGTCCTGCCCTTTATTCTCTTAGGTTGGTGCATCATTTTCTGGAAATCCCCACGAGTCCAGGTTAGTTGACACTGTGGTCTTCTTGTGGAGTCCACATCTCCTCTTAGTTCCTCAGTCCTTCCCCCAACTCTTCTGTAAGAGTTCCTGAGCTTCCTCTAATGTTTTGCTATGTGTCGGTGCATCTGTTTCAGTCAGCGACTGCATGGAACCTCTCATAAGACAATTAAGACAATTATGCTAGGCAACTGTCAAAAAATTAACATACCAGAGTATCATTAATAGTGTCCAGGACTGGTTTGTGCACATAGGATAGAACTCAAGTTAGGCCAGTCATTAGATGGCCATTCCCTTAGTCTCTGCTCCCTATTCTCCTTCGCCCGTGCACCTCTTGCAGTCAGGAAAAAATTTGCTTTGTAGGTTTTAAGGGTGGAATGTTGTCCTTATCCTCCACTGGGAGTCCTTCCTCGCTGTAGGAGTTATTCACTTCGTTCTCCATATCCCCCAAACCTAGGAGTCTCAGCTTAGTGTCACCTTCATACATTCTCTGGAGCTTCCCCTATTCCAGGTCTCTGGCATGCCCTAGAGATAACACTCTCTCGGCCCTCTGCAGATTTCCACTCACTCCCCTGACACCCTCTTTCCCCAGTTCCCCTTGATCAATCACAATATTTCTATAACAATATCATGCAGGGTTTATTACTATTGCTCTGTAGTACAGATTGAAGTTAGAGAAAGTGACACCTTCAGAAGTTTTTTATTGAGAACTGTTCTCTCAAGGTCTATAAAGAGTTGAATTAGAATTTTGATGGGAATTGCATTACATCTATAAATTGCTTTTGGTCAGATGTGTATCTTCTACTCCTGGAGCTCTCAAGATTCCTTAGTTGTCAGGCTTTGTATAGGACTGAAGCCTCCTGGCCTTTTCACTATACATTTTGACATTTTCATTGGTGCCATTCTAGTTTAGTTCACATTAGGGCAGTCATTCTTCTGAGAATTTATGGGTGTAGCATATATTATAATCTCAAACCTAAAAAATTGAGAGAAAATCTGATACGTTTCAGCTCTCTGACACTTGTGACATGTGTTTGTTTCTTGATTTTCATAGGTTTCCTCCTCCCTTCTATAAAGAATGTTCCAATTTAGAGGAAAGTACCGTATAGCATAAACACCAAATCAACAGTACAGTCATTTTCAAACTTACTTAGATATGATTCACACACTTTAAAACTGTATTTTTCAAGAATGTTATATTCTATGTACACATGTGACCATCTTAAATTTCCACTCTATAATATGGCAAGAAAACGAAAAACAAATACATGAATGGAAAATTAAAATATACTCATTATTGAACCATTACCTCTTAACATTGTTAGGTATATATCAAAGTCGTTAGAGCTAATAAGTCATAATATTGCTATCTAAACTTTCTATTAAAATATGACATATGTGGGAAAGACATTTTGATGGAGCATGCCAAGACAACACATTATTAAAATAAAATAACACAAAATCTGGAAATTTAACAAATTATATATCACATCAGAAACAAAAATATGATGTTAAATGTGTGTTTCAAGTAATCATAGATTCAACTTGTTTAAAAAACATGGAGTTAAAATGTGTTTTCATTTGAACAGTTATAAATGAGGTTTCAATTTATGAAATCAAAACTAATTTGGAAAATTATTGCATTGAGCAAAGCTACATGAATTTAACTGTGAATGTTATAGATGAGTGTTTATAGAAAAAAAATCTTTGTGAGGTATATTATATTTTTTATTTATTATTTTATTTACATTTCAAATGTTATTTCTCTTCCAAGATTCATCCCCTCTACAAACTCCTATCCCATCTCCCCTCCACCCTGCTTCTATGAGGGAGATTGACCCATCTACCCACCCACCCATCCACTCTTATCTCACTTCCCTACCATTCCTGTACACTGAGGCATCCAGTCTCCACAGGACCAAGGGCCTTCCCTCCCATTGAGGCCCTACAAGGCTATCCTCTGCTACATATACAGCTGGAGCCATGGGTCCCTCCATGTGTGCTCTTTGGTTTATGGTTTAGTCCCTGGGAGCTCTGGAGGGGCAATCTGGTTGGTTGATATTGTTGTTCTTCCTATGGGTTACAAACCCCTTCAGCTCCTTCAGTTCTCTTCCCAACTCCTGCATTGATGTCCCTGTGCTTTGTCCCATTGTTAGCTGTGACCATCCACACCTGAATTGGTCAGGTTCTGGCAGAGCCTCTCAGGGGACAGCCATACCAGGCTCTTGTCAGCAAGCACATTTTGGCATCAGCAATTGTGTCAGGGTTTGATGTCTGCAGCTGTGATGGATCCCTAGGTAGGACAGACAGTGGAAGGCCTTTCCTTTCAGTTGTTCATCCACTCTTCGTCCCTGTATTTCCTTTAGAAAGGAGCAATTCTTGCTTAATATTTTTGAGATGGGTGCATGCCCCCATCCCTCAAACAGTGGCCACGCTTAATCTCTGGATATGGACTCTACACTTCGATAGGATATGGTCTTCTCTTTCCCTTCTTTTTTTTTTCCTGTTTCTTTCTTTTTATTTTTATTATCGAAATTCTTTATTGACATTCCAAATATTTCATCTTTCCCAGGTCCTCCTTCCCCAAAACTCACATAAGACCACTTCTCTCCTCCTGTTCCCCATTTGCCTAAGAATTTCATGAATTCATTGTTTTTAACTGCTGAGTAGTATTTCATTGCATAAATATACATGGAAAATATCTCTGATAAAATTGAAGAAATATATAGAAAAACACATGGAAAAATTATACAGATAAAATGGTAGGCATAAAAATATTCCTAAGTTGATTTAAAGTGGAATTATAAACATTTTCTGATAAAATTGAAAATCTACAAGGAAAATATTTCTGATAAAACTCAAGAAATATATAGAAAAACACATTATAACTATTTCATGAAAAATTATACAGAAAAGATGGTAGGCATAAAAATATTTCTAAATTGATTGAAAGTAGAATTAAAAATATTTTCTAATAAAATTGAAGGTTTAGATGGAAAATATTTCTGATAAAATTGAAAAAAATATATGGAAACACATTAAAATTGAAGATTATCATGAAAAATTATACGGATAAAATGTTAGGCATAAAAATATTTCTAACTTGATTGAAACTGATATTATAAACATCTTCTGATAAAATTAAAGATAAACCTAGAAAAAAACTCATAAAATTAAAGAAATATATAAAAAACGCGTTAAGATTGAGTATTTCATGGAAAAATTATACAGATAAAATGGTAGGCATAAATATATTCCTATGTTTTTTGAAAGTGGAATTATAAACACTTTCTGATAAAATTGAAGATCTACAAGGAAATTATTCCTAAAATAATTCAAGAAATATATAAACTTGTTAAAATTCACTATTACATGGAAAATTATACAGATAAAATGGATGGAATAAAAATGTTCCTAAGTTGATTGAAAATAAAATTATAGACATTGACTGATAAAACTGAAGATCCACATGGAAAATACTTCTGACAAAATTGAAGAAAAATACAGAAAAATGTTAAAATTGAAGATTATCATGGACAATTATACTGACAAAATGGTAGGCACAAAAACATTCCTAAATTGATTGAAAGTGGAACTACAAACACTCCCCCCACCCAGACGAAACAAAAGATCTACATGGAAAACACCTCCAACAAAATAGAAGAAATACACAGAAAAAATGTTAAAATTAAAGATTATCATGGAAAATAATACAGTCAAAATGGTAGACTTCATAGAGTTAGAAAGAGCAATTCAAAAATTCATCTGGAATAACAGAAAACCCAGAATAGCTAAAACTATTCTCAAGAGTAAAAGAACCTCTGAGGGAATCAGTATCCCGAACCTCAAGCTGTACTACAGAGCAATAGTGATAAAAACTGCATGGTATTCGTACTGTAACAGACATGTAGATCAATGGAACAGAATTGAAGACCCAGAAATGAATCCACACTCCTATGGTCACTTGATCTTTGACAAAGGAGCTAAAACCATCCAGTGGAAAAAAGATAGCCTTTTCAACAAATGGTGCTGGCTCAGCTGGAGGTCAACATGCAGAAGAATGCAAATTGACCCATCCTTATCTCCTTGCACTAAGCTCAATTCTAAGTGGATCAAAGATCTCCACATAAAACCAGACACACTGAAACTAATAGAAGGGAAACAAGGGAAGAACCTTGAACATATGGGCACAGGGGAGAATTTCCTGAACAGAACTCCAATAGCTTATGCTCTAAGATCAAGAATAGACAAATGGGACCTCATTAAATTACAAAGTTTTTGCAAGGCAAAAGACACTGTCAAAAAGACAAAGTGGCAACCAACTAACTGGGAAATGATCTTTACCAACCTTACATCCGACAGAGGGCTAATATCCAAGATATACAAAGAACTCAAGAAGTTAAACTCCAGAGAGGCAAGTAACCCTATTAAAAATGGGGTACAGAGCTACACAAAGAGTTCTCACCTGAAGAATATCTAATGGCTGAGAAGCACTTAAAGAGATGTTCATCATCCTTAGTCATTAGGGAAATGCAAATCAAAACAACCCTGAGATTCCATCTCACACCAGTCAGGATGGCTAAGATCAAAAACACAGGAGACAGCAGTTGTTGGCGAGGATGTGGAGAAAGAGGAACACTCCTCCACTGCTGGTGGAATTGCAGGCTGGTACAACCACTCTGGAAAGCAGTCTGGTGGTTCCTCAGAAAACTGGGCATGACACTCCCGGAGGATCCGGCTATACCACTCCTGGGCATATACCCAGAGACTTTACCTGCATGCAATAAGGACACATGCTCCACTATGTTCATAGCAGCCTTATTTATAATAGCCAGAAGCTGGAAAGAACCCAGATGTCCCACAACGGAGGAATGGATTCAGAAGATGTGGTATATCTACACAATGGAATACTACTCTGCAATTAAAAACAATGAATTCACGAAATTCCTAGGCAAATGGTCAGATCTTGAAAATATCATCCTTAGTGAGGTAACCCAATCACAAAAGAACACACATGGTATGCAGTCACTGATAAGGGGATATTGACCCAGAATCTCGGAATACCCTAGACACAATCCGCATATCAATAGATTTCTAAAAAGATGGAAGGAGAGACCCCTGGTCCTGGAAAGACTGGATGTAGGGGAACGCCAGGACAGAGTAACGAGAGGGGGTTGAATGAAGAAAAGAGGGAGGGAAGGGGGCTTATGGGACTTTCGGGGAGGGAGGAAACGGGAAAGGTGAAGTGATTTGGAATGTAAATTAAAAAAATAAAATAAAATAAATAAAAGAAAATAGAAGAAATACACAGAAAAAATGTTAAAATTAAAGATTATCATGGAAAATAATACAGTCAAAATGGTAGACACAAAAATCATTACTAAATTGAAAGAGGAGTCACAAACATTTTCTGATAAAATCAAAGATCCACATGAAAAACACCTCTATTTGACTATGTTTTTTGTTGGAGAATTGAGTCTATTGACATTATAAGATGTTAAGGAATAGTGATTGTTGCTTCCTGTTATTTTTGATGTTCTTTTTATGTTTGTATGGTTACTTTCTTTTGGGTTTGTTGGAAAAAAATTACTTTCTTGCTTTTTCTAGGGTGTAGTTTCCCTCCTCATGTTGGCGTTTTCCATCTATTATCCTTTGTAGGGCTGGATTTGTGGAAAGATATTGTGTAAATTTGGTTTTATCATGGAATATCTTGGTATCTCCATCTACGGTAATTGAGAGTTTTGCTGGGTATAGTAGTTTGGGCTGGCATTTGTGTTCTCTTAGGGTCTCTATAAGATCTGCCCAGGATCTTCTGGTTTTCATCGTCTCAGGTGAGAAGTCTCGTGTAATTCTGATAGGCCTGCCTTTATAGGTTACTTGACCTTTTTCTCTTACTGCTTTTAATATTCTTTCTTTGTTTAGTGCATTTGGTGTTTTGATTATTATATGCTGGGAGGACTTTCTGGTCTGGTCCAGTCTGTTTGGAGTTCTGTAGGCTTCTTGTATGTTCATGGACATCTCTTTCTTTAGGTTAAGGAAGTTTTCTTCTATAATTTTCTTGAAGATATTTACTGGCCCTTTAAGTTGGAAATCTTCACTCTCTTCTATACCTGTAATCCTTAGGTTTGGTCTTCTCATTGTGTCCTGGATTTCCTGGATGTTTTGGCTCAGGAGCTTTTTGCGTTTTGCATTTTCTTTGACTGTTGGGTCAATGGTTTCAATGGTATCTTCAGCCCTTGAGATTTTTTTCTTCTATCTCTTGTATTCTGTTGTTGATGCTTGCATCTATGATTCCTGAACTCTTTCCAAGATTTTCTACCTCCAGAGATTTCTCACTTTGTGATTTCTTTATTGTTTCTACTTCCATTTTTAGATCCTGGATGGTTTTGTTCAGTTCCTTCATTTGTTTGTGTTCTCCTGTAATTCTTTCAGGGATTTTTGTGTTTCCTCTTTAAGGGACTTTACCATTTGACCCATGTTCTTCTGTATTTCTTTAAGGGAGGTATTTATGTCCTTCTTGATGTCCTCTAACTGCATCGTGAGAAGAGACTTTAAATCCAACTCTTGCTTTTCTGGTGTGCTGGGGCATCCGGGACTTGCTGTGGTGAGAGACCTGGGCTCTGATATTGCCAAGTAGCCTTGGTTTCAGTTGATAGGGTTCTTGTGCTTGCCTTTCACCATCTGGTTATTTCTGGTGTTAGTTGGTCTTGTTGTCTCTGGCTGGAGCTTTCCTCTCCTATGGGCCTGTAATCCTGTGTCTGTACTCCTGTGAGACCAACTCTCTTCTGGCCGGGTCTGTGCACAGAAGGCTGTGGAGCTGTCGGGTTCCCTGCTCCAAATGGCGGCCTGAAGGGAAGACTCCTGTCCCAGCTACTCTGATGATCTTATGCTTTGTGCGCTCCTATCTGTACCCCTCCAGAGAGAAAGTGGAGATCTCACCTCTGTGCTCTGAAGTGAAATTGCTGCTGTTAGATCACTCCCTCCTGGTGGGCTAAGCACAGAAGGATTTGGAGCTGCCTGGTTCCCTGCTGCAGATGGAAGCTGAATGGGAAGACTCCTATCCCAGCTACTCTGATGATCATATGCCTTGTGCGCTCCTATCTGTACCCCTCCAGAGAGAAGGTGGAAATCTCTCTACTGCACTCAGAAGTGAAATTGCTGGTGGGAGATCACTCACTCCTGGTGGGCTAAGCACAGAAGGCTTTGGAGCTGCCTGGTTCCCTGCTGCAAAGGGCAGCCGGAAGGGAGGACTCCTGTCCCCGCTGTTCCACTGACCTTATACCCAGTGTGTTCTCTTTCGCTTCTATTGGGTATTTTAGCTAATGCCATCCCCATATGGTCCTAAAAGCCTCTTGCTTTCCTGAAATATGGGACTTTTTAGCAGGTATCTCAGTTCCACATCTCCCACTGCTATACACCTCCTTTCAATTTCCTGACCCTCTGCACTTCTCCTCTATCTCCTTCCACACCAGATTCTGCCCTCCCTTTTCCCTCCCCCTACTCTACCTCTTCTAATTCCCTATCTCCCTCTACCTTCTGTGGTTATTACTTTGTTCTCTCTTCTAAGAAGGACGGCAGCATCCACACTTAAGTCTTCCTTCCTTTTGAGCTTCATACAGTCTGTGAGTTGTATCATGGGTATTCGTAATCTTTTTTGTAATATTCAGTTAATCAGTGAGTACATAACATGTGTGTGGTCTCTGTGTGTGTGTGTGTGTGTGTGTGTGTGTGTGTGTGTGTGTGTGTGTGTATGTGTATGACTGTGTTATCTTACCCAGGATGATATTTTCTAGTTCCGTCAAATTGCTTAAGAATTTCATGAAGACATTGTTTTTAATAGCTGAGTAGTAAGTACTCCATTGTATAAATGTAATACATTTTCTGTAGCCATTCCTCTGATGAAGGACATTTGGGTTGTTTCCAGCTTTTAACTGTAATAAATAAGACTGCAATGAATATAATAGAACATGTATCCTTGTTATATGTTAGAGCATCTTTTAAGATTTGCCTGGGAAATAACACCCTTCAAAATAGCCACAAACAATTTGAAGTATCTTGGTGTGACTCTAACCAAACAAGGGAAAGATATGTATGACAAGAACTTCAAGTCTCTGAAGAAAGAAATCAAAGAGGACCTCAGAGGATGGAAAAAATCTTCCATGCTCATGGAATGGCAGGATTAATATAGTAAAAATGTCCATCTTGCCAAAAGCAATATACAGATTCAATGCAATCCCGATCAAAATCCCAACTCAATTCTTCATAGAGTTAGAAAGAGAAATTCTCAAATTCATCTGGAATAACTGAAAACCCGGAATAGCTAAAACTTTTCTCAAGAGTAAAAGAACTTCTGGGAGAATCAGTATCCTGGACCTCAAGCAGTACTACAGAGCAATAGCTGTAATAACTGTGTGGTATTTGTACAGTGACAGGCAGGTAAATCAATGAACTAGAATTGAAGACCCAGAAATGAACCCACACACCTATGGTCACTTGATCTTTGACAAAGGAGCTTAAACCATCCAGTGGAAAAAAGATAGCTTTTTTAACAAATGGTGCTGGTTCAACTGGAGGTCAGCATGCAGAAGAATGCAAATAGTTATCTATTTGTACTAAGCTCAACTCTAAGTGGATCAAGGACCTACACATAAAACCAGACACACTGAAACTAATAGAAAAGAAACTGGGGAAGAGCCTTGAGCATATGGGTACAGGGAAAAATTTCCTGAACAGAACACCAATAGCTTATGCTCTAAGGTCCAGAATTGAAAAATGGGACCTCATAAAACTGCAAAGTTTCTGTAAGGCAAAAGACACTGTGTGACAAAATGGCAACCAACAAATTAGTAAAAGATCTTTAACAACCCTATATCTGACAGAGGGCTAATATCCAATATATACAAAGAACTCAAGAAGTTAGACTCAAGAGAACTAAATAACCCTATTAAAAATGGGATACAGAAATAAACAAAGAATTTTCACCTGAAGAATATCAAATGGCTGAGAAGCACCTAAAGAAATGTTCAACATCCTTAGTCATTAGGGAAACGCAAATCAAAGCAACCCTGAGATTTCACCTCACACTGGTCAGAATGGCTAAGATCAAAATCTCAGGAGACAGCACGTGTTGGCAAGGACGTGGAGAAAGAGGAACACTCCTCCTCTGCTGGTAGGATTGCAAGCTGGTACAATCACTCTGTAAAGCACTCTGGCAGTTCCTCAGAAAACTGGACATGACACTTCCAGAGGACCCTGTTATACTACTTCTGGGCATATACCCAGAAGGTTCCCCTGCATGTAATAAGGACAAATGCTCCACTGTGTTCATAGCATCCCTATTAATAATAGCCAGAAGCTGGAAATAACACAGATGTCCCTCAACAGAAGAATGGATATAGAAAATGTGGTGTATTTACACAATGGAATACTACTCAGCAATTAAAAACAATGAATTCATGAAATTCTTAGGCAAATGATCAGAACTTGAAAATATCATCCTTCGTGAGGTAACCCAATCACAAAAGAACACACATGGTATACACTCACTGTTAAGTAGATATTAGCCCAGAAGCTTGGAATACCCTAAGACACAATTCACATATCAATTGATTCCCATGAAGAAGGAAGGAGAGGCCCCTGGTCCTGGAAAGACTTAATGCAGCAGTGTAGAATACCAGGACAGAGAAGCAGGAGGGGGTTTATTGGAGAACAGGGGGAGAGTAGAGGGCTTACAGGACTTTTGGGGAGAGGGGACCCAGGAAAGGGAAAGGAAAAATCATTTGGAATGTAAATAAAGTACAATACTACTACTAATAAAAGAATATTCCCAGGAGTGGTATTGCTGGGTTCTCAGGTAGTCCAATTTTCTCAGGAGGCATCAGACTGATTTCTAGTATTGTTGTACCAGCTTACAATTCCACCAGCAGTGGAAGAGTATTCCCCTTTCTCCACATCTTTGCCAGCATCTGCTCCTACCTGAGATTTTGGTCTTAGCCTTTCTGACTGGTATGAGGTGGAATCTCAGTATCAGTTTGACTTGCATTTCCTGATGATTAAATATGTTGAATATTTCCTTAGATGCTTCTCAGTCATTTTATTTTCCTCAGTTGAGAATTCTTTGTGTAGCTTTGTAACCTATTTTTAATGGGGTTATTTGGTTCTCTGGAGTCTAGCTTCTTGAGTTCTTTGTATATGATTTTTGTTAATATTTTAAAAAATTGTCTTGGCAAATAATATTGTTTCTTTACCCAAGCTTTTAGTACTTTATTTCATACACTTGAAATTTCTGAATATGTGATGTACAGGGTTTCATAAGAAGTACATTTATTTTGGAACATGGTCAAAGAATGATGTCATATGAGAACACTGAGTTCTTATGAGAAAACCTCAAGAATCTTGAGACTTTCATTTCTTTATTTTATTTTAAATTTAATTAAAAATATTTTTTACCAGCTTGCAATCCCACCAGCAGTGGAGGAGTGTTCATCTTTCTCTACATCCATGCCAACAACTGCTGTCTCCTGTGTTTTTGAACTTAGCCAGTCTGACAGTTTTGAGGTGGAATCTCAGGGTTGTTTTGATTTGCATTTCCCTAATGACTAAGGATGTTGAACATTTCTTTAGGTGCTTCTTAGTCACTAGATATTCTTCAGGTGACAACTCTTTGTTTATCTCTGTACCCCACTTTTTAATAGGATTATTTGGCTCTCTGGAATCTAACTTCTTGAGTTCTTTGTATATATTGAATATTATTCATCTGTCAGATGTAGGGTTGGTAAAGATCTTTTCCTAGTTTGTTGACTGCCACTTTGTCTTTTTAACAGTGTCCTTTGCCTTACAGAAACTTTGTAATTTTATGAGGTCCCATTTGTATATTCTTGATCTTAGAGCATAAGCTATTGGAGTTCTGTTCAGGAAATTCTCCCCTGTGCCCATATGTTCAAGGTTCTTCCCTAGTTTCCTTTCTATTAGTTTCAGTGTGTCTGATTTTATGTGGAGGTCCTTGATCCACATGGAATGGAGCTTAGTACAAGGACATAAGAATGGATCGATTTACATTCTTCTGCCTGTTGTCCTCCAGTTGATCCAGCACCATTTGTTGAAAAGGCTATCTTTTTTCCACTGGATGGTTTAAGCTCCTTTGTCAAAGATCAAGTGACCATAGGAGTGTGGATTCATTTCTGGATCTTCAATTCTATTTCATTGATCTACATGACTGTCACTATACCAATACTATGCAGTTTTTAACACTATTGCTCTGTAGTACAGCTTGAGGTCCGGGATACTGATTCCCCCAGAAGTTCTTTTACTCTTGAGAATAATTTTAGATATTCTAGGTTTTAAGTTATTCCAGATGAATTTTGGAATTGCTTTTTCTAACTCTATGAAGAATTGGGTTGGGATTTTGATGGGATTGGATTGAATTTATACATTACTTTTGGCAAGATGGTCATTTTTACTATATTAATCCTGCCAATCCATAAGCATGGAATATTTTTTCATCTTCTGAGGTCTTCTTCAATTTCTGTCTTTAGAGACTTGAAGTTCTTGTCATACAGATCTTTTATTTGTTTTGTTAGAGTCACACCAAGATACTCTATATTGTTTGTGGCTATTGTAAAGGGTATCATTTCTCTTACTTCTTTCTCAGCCTGCTTATCCTTTGAGTATAGGAAGACTACTGATTTGCTTGAGTTCATTTTATATCCGGCCACTTTGCTGAAGTTGTTTATCAGCTGTAGGAGTTTTCTGGTGGAGTTCTTTGGGTCGGTTAAGTATACTATCATATCTTCTGCAAATAGTGATAGTTTGACTTCTTCCAACCACTCTGCAAAGCAGTCTGGCCATTCCACAGAAAATTGGACATGACACTCCCAGAGGATCCTGTTATACCACTCCTGGGCATATACCCAGAGTCTTCCCCTGCATGCAATAAGGACATATGCTCCACTATGTTCATAGCAGCCTTATTTATAATAGCCAGAAGCTGGAAAGAACCCAGATGTCCCTCAACGGAGGAATGGATTCAGAAGATGTGGTATATTTACACAATGGAATACTACTCTGCAATTAAAAACAATGAATTCACGAAATTTTAGGCAAATGGTCAGAACTGGAAAATATTCTTAGTGAGGTAACCCAGTCACAAAAGAACACACATGGTATGCAGTCACTGATAAGGGGATATTAACCCAAAATCTTGGAATATCCAAGACACAATTCACATATCAATAGATTTCCAAGAAGATGGAATGAGAGACCCCTGGTCCTGGAACCACTCAATGTAGGGGAATACAAAGACAGAGAAGCGAGAGGGGTTGAATGGGGAACAGGGGAAGGGAAGAGGGATTATGGGACTTTCAGGGAGGGAGGAAACGGGAAAGGGGAAATGATTTGGAATGTAAATAAAAAATATAGAAAATTTAAAAAAATAATATTTTTTTATTTACCTTTCATCCTGTTCACTGCCCTACTCTAAGTCATCCCATCCAAAAATCTTTCCTTCCCCCATTGCCTATCCCCCATCCCCTTCTTTTCTGGGGGGTGAGCCCCTCTGCCATGCATATATTCCCTCCCTGCTCTTCAAGTCTCTTCAAACTTAGGCACAATCCTCTCCCATTGAGGCCTGACAATGTAGCCTAGCTAGAACAACATTTCAAAATACAGTCAACAACTTTTGGGTCAGCCCCTCTTCCAGTTATTCAGGATCCATGTGAAGTCTAAGCTGTGCATCTATTTACTTATATGCTGGAAGGCCTAGGTCCAGTCCTTTTATGTTCTTTGGATGGTGGTTCAGAGCCTGAACCACCAGTTCAGATTAATGAACTCTGTTTCATATTTTTAAAAACACCCAACATTCTTTGATGACCCTCCCAGGAATAATCAATACATATATGTATATGAATATGTATTAATATGTGTAGATGCATAAATATATATAAATATACATATATACATACATGCATATGTATTTGCCTACATATGTGCATATACATACACACATATACCATACACAAATATGTGTGTGTGTGTGTGTGTGTTTATACACACACATATACACATATATATTGGCAATTATATTTAAATCTGGAAAATTATAGGCTTACATTATACATTAAGTTAATTAAATTAATATGCTTACATAGATTTCCTTCTTACTGGTTCTCTTCAATTAGTCATATTAAAGCTTACAACTTAATTTCAAATGATCAAAAATTGATTTTTCATCTACCTTTTCTAGTGAATGTAAATTATTTCTTATGAAATGTCACTTAAACTTGAAAAATATTGGTTATTAACTTTTCTTCTCAAAATGCTTTTATCTTGGAAATTTGAGCATCAATTTCTTAAATAAAATCAACTATTATTAACATTTTGAAGTTGAATAAATTTAAACTACTTCCTTTTTATTTACACTATTAATTAACTGTTATACTTCTTTTTGTCATTCATAATTCACAGGGTTCATTCTTACATAGCTATATGGAGGGATGTGGATAAGTATGAAAATGTTTAACTGCATTTCATAAATGAATTTTTAAGTAGAAATTCCAAAGCTCCAAAGTAAAAACTTGCTGCTGTTTTTCAACTTGAAAGCAATTTGTCATTAAGCTGGAGTACTTTATTAATAGGATAAAGTGCCAAAATAAAAATATTCCTCAATATTAAGTATTTTAGTGGGCTCAAATCTTTAAAAAGTAGAAGCCTAAAAAGAAATGGTTTTTCTATATATTTCAAAGAATGGTGGATCAACTTAAAAATATAGACATTTATATAAAATAGCTTATTTTAATAAAACTTTTAATATCAGAATCAAATTAGTAGTATATTTGTGAAGATTAACAAAATCAGCAAAAGGAAACAATGAGAAATTAGCCTAAATATTACCAATGTATTCTTACACCTTGGTTCAGTAATTCATTCATCATAAAATTCCATATGACCTTTTAAATTTAACCAATACAACTTCATTTCATTTCTCTCTTTCTAGCGTTTTTGATTCTTTATTTACATTTCAAATCTTATCCCCTTTCCTCATTTCCCCTCCGACAACCCTCCATACCCTCCCTGCTCACCTGCTCACCAATCCTCCCACACTCATTTCCCTGTCCTGACAATCCTGTACACTGGGGTATCAAGCCTGTATAAGACCAAGGGTCTCTCCTCACATTGATGACGAACAAGCTAGGTTTTCCTGGAGACATGGGACACTCCATGTGTTCTCTTTGGTTGGTGGTTAAGTCCCTGTGAGGTCTGGGGTACTGATTGGTTCACATTGTTGTTCCTCCTATGGGGCTGCAAACCATTTCAGATCCTTGGGTCCTTTCTTTAGCTCCTCTATTGGGGACCCAGTGCTCAGTCCAATAGTTGTCTGAGAGCATCCACCTCTGTGTTTGTCAGGAACAGTCAGAGTCTCTCAGGATACAGCTATATCAGGCTATTGTCAGCAAGCACTTCACAATGTCTGGGTTTGGTGACCATACATGGGATGGATCCCCAGGTGGGGCGGTCTATTCATGGCCTTTCCTTTGGTCTCTGCTCCACACTTTATCTCTGTATCTCCTCATGTGTGTATTTCATTCCCCCTATATAAAAAGACCAAAGTATCCACACTTTGGTCTTCCTTCTTGAGCTTCATGTGGTCTGTGAATCGTAATTTGGGTATTCCAAGTTTCTGGGCTAATATCCACTTATCAGTGAGTTCATACCATTTGTGTTATTTTGTGATTGAGTTGGCTCACTCAGGATGATATTTTCTAGTTCCATCCACTTGCCTAGGAATTTCATGAATTTGTTGTTTTTAATAACTGAGTAGTACTCCACTGTGTAAAGGAACCACATTGTCAGTATCCATTCCTTTCTTGAGGGATATCCGGGGTTTTTTTTTTTCAGCTTATGGCTATTATATATAAGACTGCTATGAACATAGTGAATCATGTGTCCTTATTACATGCTGGAGCATCTTCTGGGCATATGCCAAGGATAGGAGTAGCTGGGTCCTCAGGTCCTATGTCCAATTAGCTGAGGAACCACCAAACTGATTTACAGAGTGGTTGAACCAACTTGCAATCCTACCAACAATGGAGGAGTGTTTCTCTTTTTCCACATCATCACCAGCATCTGCAGTCACCTGAGTTTTTGATCTTAGTCATTCTGACTGGTGTGAGGTTGAATTTCAGGGTCATTTTGATTTGCATTTCCCTGATGGCTAAGGATTATGAACATATCTTACATGCTTCTCAGTCATCAATATTCCTCAGTTGAGAATTCATTGTTTAGCTCTGTACCCCATTTATAATAGCATTATATTTTTGTCTGGAGTCTATTGTCTTGAATTCTTTGTATATATAGGAATTTAGCCATCTATCAGATGTAGAGTTGGTAAAGATCTCTTCCTAATCTGTTGGTTGCTATTTTGTCCTATTGACAGTTTCCTTTGCCTTACAGAAGCTTTTCAAATTCATGAGGTCCCATTTGTCAATTCTTGATCTTAGAGCATAAGCTATTGGTGTTCTGTTTAGGAAAATTTCCCCTCTGCCCATGTGCTTAAGACACTTAGCCACTTTCTTTTCAATTAGATTCGGTGTATCTGGTTTTATGTGGCGGTCCTTGATCCACTTGGACTTGAACTCTGTACATGAGATAAGAATGGATCAATTTGCATTAATCTACATGATAACCGCTAGTTGAACCAGCACCATTCCTTGAAAATTCTGTCTTTTTTGCACTGGATGGTTTTAGATCCTTTGTCAAATATCAAGTGACCATAGGTTTGTAGTTTTATTTCCAGACCTTCAATTCTATTCCATTGATCTACCTGTCTGTCACTGTACCAATACCATGCAGTTTCTATCATAATGGTTCTGTAGTCCAGCTTGAGTTCAGGGATGGTGATTCTGCCAGAAGTTCTTTATCCTTGAGAATTGATTTCACTATCCTGGGTTTTTGTTATTCCAAATGAATTTGCAAATTGCTCTTTCTAACTCTATTAAGACTTCAGTTGGAATTTTGATGGGGGTTGCATTGAATCTGTAGATTGCTTTCAGCAAGATGGCCATTTTTACTTTATTAATTCTGCTATTCCATGAGTATGGAGATCTTTCCATCTTCTGAGATCTTTGATTTCTTTCTTCAGAGACTTGACCTTCTCATACAGATCATTCACTTGCTTAGTTAGAGTCACACATATATTTTATACTATTTGTGACTATTGTGAAGTTGTTTCACAAATTTCTTTCTCAACCTGTTTATCATTTGAGTAGGTGAAGGCCACTGATTAATTATATGAATCTTTGTAGTCAAGGATGGCCTTAAACTCATATTCAAACTGATTATCTATTTCATATTTGGAATTACACATATGTACAACAATAACCAACTGAGTGTAATCATTTTCAAAATGCCTACTTATATTGTCTGTTTCATATTGGCTATAGTTTAATCACAAAAATAGCAAGTAACTACTTTTGTGTTTCACATCTGGGTAAGAATGCTGGTAGGTTGCTTAGGCTACACTTCACATCCCTACACTTTTGGGAATATGAAACAGGAACTGTTCTCAGTAGATTTTGTATGTAAGAACAGAATGATATGAGGATGAATTGAGGGACTGGACTTAGGAGGAGTTTTAAGGAAGTAAGTGATTCTATCACAATAAAATATACTCATATATGAAGGTTACATTTAAAAGGATATACAAAAAAATTTGAAATATCAAACATCAATGCACAGATTCTGCAAAAATCATAAGATCTATAATATGATACAGCCATACCACTCACACATGTAAAGCAAAAGGATTCCATATCTTATTCTAGAGATACCTACATGCTTATTGATATTCATCCATATTAATAAATGCTCTAGTCACAATATCTAGAAAATCAGCATATATATGAAGAGAGAGAGGAGTCTTTACACTGAAGTAGTTTTGGCATGTGAAATAACTTGAATTAATATAGGTCTTAGTAGAAAGCAAAATAAAACCATCATGGAGGAAATATAGTATGACTTCATTTTGTTGTGGCGTATAAATTAGAACAAATCAGAGCAGCTGATTTTATGGTCTCAATTATTTCTTGATGGTGTGTAGTAGAAATGTAGAACTGCTACTCTACTTGACAATTGCAATATTACATATTTATGTTTTTAAAACCTCTTAAACATAATTGCAATAATAGTAGCACTGTAATAATAAATGGTCAGCAACATCTTTTGACAGAAATCAAAATGAATACACTCCCTTACATATCAGAAGATATGTTCAAAATGCTACTAGAGTATAAATTTTTGATGGAAATTTCTAAAATTAAATAACAACATCTTCACTATTTGAAAATACATTGAAAAATATTTTATACAATATATTCTCATTATGATTTGCTCTCCTCCAAGATATTCTCCACTTCCCCATCCACTTAAAATCACCCCTTTTCTTTCTTTCTTTCTCTCTTATTAAAAACAGTGATCTAAGCATGGCCCACAGTTGAAGGAAGGAGCCACATACCCATCTCAAAATTTTTAACTCAGAATTGTTCCTGTCTACAGGAAACAGGGACAAAATATGGAGCAAATTCTGAAGGAAAGGCCATCCAGAGACCACCCCAGTTAGGGATCCATCCAATCTGCAGACAACAACTCCCCGCACTATTGCAGAAATCAAGAAGTGCTTGCCTTGTATGGCTGTTCCCTGAGGTGTTCTACCAGCACCTGACTAATACAGATGCAGATACTCACAGCTTGGGGACCCTAGTGGAAGAGTTAGGAGAAGAATGAAAGAACTGAAAGGGATTGCAACCCCAGAGGAAGAACAATGTCAACTAATTGGACCACCCAAAGCTTCCAGGAACTAAACTACCAACCAAAAAGTATACATGGAGGGAGACATGGCTGCAGACACATATGTAGCAGAAGATGGCCCTACCTTGTATCTACGGAAACGGAGGTCTTTTGTCCTCTGGAGGTTGATGACCCAGCATAGGGTGTTTCTAGAACAGTGAGGCAGAAGTGGGTGAATGAGTAGAGGAATACACTCTTAGAGGCATGGGTAGGGAGAGAGGGGGGATAGGATGGGGGTTTTTGGAGGGGTAACTGGGAATGTGGGTATCATTTGAAATGTAAACAAAATGATTAATAAATAAAAAATTGATTTTCACTTTGAAAACCTTATGATACATAAGGCAGGGTAAACAGATACACACACACACACACACACACACACACATACACACACACACACACATACACACACACACACACACACATAAACCTATGTTGAAAATAGTCTTATCTCAGTAGTAGAACAATAGCTTTGCCTGAGCTTGTCCATGTATTTGAACTCTAGCAATGTAAAAATTTTTCCTTTTAAAATAAAATTTGTTAGATCCCCAGTGTGTATACAGAACTGTTTTTGAACTGTGCATAACTATTTTGTAATTTGAATTAATATGATTTAATTCTATATATGCCACCTCAATCACCATTATTTATTCTTTCCTTTTTTATTGCTTATTTTATTTATTTACATTTCAAATGTTGTCCCCCTTTTCCAGTTTCCCCTCCAAAATTCCCCTATCACCTCCCCCTCCCTCTTCCTCTGTGAAGATGCTCCTCCAAGCACCCTACCACTCCAGCCTCACCACCCTAGCATCCCACTACCCTGGGGCATCAAACCTTCATAGGACCAAGGGACTCCCCTTCCAGTGATGCTTGACATGGCCATCCTCTGCTACATATCTAGGTGGAGCAATGGATCCCCCCATGTGTATTATTTGGTTGGTGGTTTAGTCCCTGTGAACTTTGGGATGTCTGGTTGGTTGATGTTGCTGTTATTCCTATGGGATTGCAAATCCCTTCAGCTCCTTTAGTCCTTGCCCTCACTCCTCCATTGGGGTC
The DNA here is from genome assembly GCA_036184795.1 of Tokudaia tokunoshimensis. Classification (NCBI taxonomy): domain Eukaryota; kingdom Metazoa; phylum Chordata; class Mammalia; order Rodentia; family Muridae; genus Tokudaia; species Tokudaia tokunoshimensis. The sequence goes on from BTHU01000023.1 coordinate 76,724,611, forward strand.
CTCATGATCAGTCTGATGGTTGGCTGAATGCATCCACATCCGTATTATTCAGGTTATGGCAGAGTCTCTCAGGGGACAGCTATACCAGGCATCTGTGTACAAACTCTTCTTGATATCAGCAATAGTGTCTGGCTTTGGTATCTACAGATTGGATGGATCCTTATGTGAGGCATTCTCTCAATGACCTTTCTTATATTCCCTGCTCGACTCTTTGTCCCTGCATTTTCTTTTGTCATGAAATATTAATCCAGAATTCTTCCTGCCAAATTTTTCTTTTTTAATTGGTTATTTTATTATTTAATTTTTATCTGTATGATTACTCTCATTTATTAAATGCTTATAATTCATAAGTGCTGATTTAGAGACTACCAAGTAATAACTCAGAGATTGTACAAGCACCATGAGGTTAGTAATATGTTCATTTTGTGATTGTACATGTTGTTGCTTTATGAAACTTACAACTTCCTATTTAGTGACTTATACAAGACGTTAAAATTTAAAGTCATATAGCAAAACTTTTAGATCATCTACTCCAAAATTCCTCCAGAATGCCATATGTTAGTGTCTATATATACACCATATTATCTTCTAGAATTCCCATAGCATTTTAAGGTATAATAGACTGATAAAATATCACAGAAAGATAGTCAGAAATTATAAGATCTCCATGTAATTTTCACTGGGAAAAACTGTTTATTCAAATCATTGATATATATATATATATATCAATATATATATATATAATATATATTATATATATATATATTGATATATATATAATCTAAATTGTGTTGTTTTGTGTATATATATCACTATTCATAAGAGTGAATATTTGAATGATAACTATTCATTTGTGGAAATGATGTACAGAGGAATCAAACAGGTAGAAGAGCTGTCTGAAGAAGTTGCTTAATTTGCAAAATTAATTCATGAAAGATAACATCTAAGTGTTTATTGAGTATATAAAAAATTAATATTGCATAAAATGCCATGTATTTCTGTCAAAGTATAACCTGGCATTTGCTCATTGGTGTGACAAATGAGTTAATTACACATACACCTACAGAGATATGTGTTATATACTCATGTTGTATAAAGAATATAAGTCAAGTTCACAGTTTTTACAATATAATTAGAAGAAAATACTGAAAATCATTTTGTCACATTGTATAATTTTTAAAATATAGTAACTCAATATACAACCATGCAATTCATTATCATAACAAAAGATAATAGCCAATTTTTTAATTGGATATTTTATTTATTTACATTTAAAATATTATCCTCTTTCAGTTTCTCCTTTGCATCCCATCCCCATTACCCTGGATCTATGAAGGTGCTCCCCCACCCACCTACGCATTCCAGCCTTACTGCAGTAGAATTCCTCTACACTGGAACATCAAGCCTTCATTGGAACAAGGGCCTCCCCTCACTTGATGCCAGATAAGGCCCATTCAGCTCCTTCAGTCCTTCCCCTAACTCCTCCACTGGGGTCCCTGTGCTCAGTCCTATGGTTGGCTGTGGGCATCCACATCTGTATTGCGTAGGAACTGGCAGAATTTCTTAGGAGACAGCTGTATCAGGCTCCTGTCATGAAGTACTTCTTGGCATCCACAATAGTGTCTTGGTTTGGTTTTTGCATATGGGATGGATCCCCAGGTGGGGCAGCCTCTGGATGTCCTTTCCTTCAGTCTCCATTGTACTCTTTGTCCCTGTATTTCCTTTAGAGAGGAGCAATTCTGGGTTCAAATATTGGAGATGGATGTGTGGCCCCATTCCTCATTTGGGGAGCCATGCTTAATCTCTGGATATGGTCTTGACAGGTTCTCTCTCCTTTTTGTGGGATTATTTCAGCTAATGTCATCACCATGAGGTCTTGGGAGGCTCTTGCTTTCCTGGCATCTGAGACTTTCTGGTTGCTACTCCTATTTCCCCATCCCCCATTGCTACACACCTTTTTCAATTTCCTGACCCTCTTTAAATCCCCTACATCTCCTCTTATACCTGATTCTTCCCCTTCTTTTCTGTTCCCCCTCTTCTCTTCCTCCCAAGTACTTACCACCCTCTACTTCCCTTGATTATTTTGTTACCCCTTCTAAGTAGGACTGAAGCATCTACCTTTTGATGTTCCTTCCTCTTGAGCTTCATGTGGTCTGTGAGTTCTATAGTAGGCATTCCCTGCTCTTTGCCTAATAACCACTTATCAGTGAGTATATATCATGTGTGTTCTTTTGTGACTGAGTTACCTCACTCAGGGTATTTTCTAGATCCATCAATTTGCCTCCAAATTTCATTAAGTCATTGGTTTTAATAGCTGAGGAGTATTCCATTGGGTAAACGTAACACATTTTCTGTAGCCAATCCTCTGTTGAGGGACATCTGGGTTGTTTTTAACTTGTGGATATTATAAATATGGTTGCTATGAACATTGTAGAGCATGTGTCCTTATTACATATTGGAGCATCTTTTGGGTATATGCCCAGGAGTACATAGACAGGTCCTCAGGTAGTGCTATGCCCAATTATCTGAGAAACCACCAGACTGATTCCCAGAGTAGTTGTACCAGCTTGCAATCCCAACACAATTAGATGAGTGTTCTTCTTTCTCCACATACTTGCCTGCATCTACAGTCACCTGAGTTTTTGATCTTAGCCAACCTGACTGTTATGAGGTAGAATCACAGGGTTATTTTGATTTGCATTTCCTGATGATTAAGGATGTTGAACATTGCTTTAGGTGCTTCTCAGCCATTCAGTATTCCTCGGTTGAGAATACTCTGTTAGCTCTGTTTCCCACTTTTAATAGGTTATTTGGTTCTCTGGAGTCTAACTTCTTGAATTCATTGTATGTATTGGATATTATCAGATATAGGATTGGTAAAGATATTTTCCAAATCTGTTGGTTGCCATTTTGTCCTATTGACAGTGTCCTTTGCCTTGTAGAAGCTTTGCAAATTTTTGAGGTCTCATTTGTCATTTCTTGATCATAGAGCATAAGCCATCGGTGTTCTGTTCAGGAAATATTCCCCTGGGCTCATATGTTCTAGGTTTTCTCCACTTTCTCTTCTACTAAATTCAGTGTATCTGGTTTTATGTGGAGGTACTTGATCTACTTGGACTGGAGCTTTATACAGGGACATAAGAATGAATAAATTTGCATTTTTCTACATGCTAACTGCTAGTTGAACAAACACCATTTGTTGAAATGTTATCTTTTTTCCAATGGATCATAAGGTCTTCCTAGGTTGCTTTTTTTTGTTTGTTTTTTTATTGAAAAAGAAAGTAAAAACATTTTATGGTAAAATTAAAGATTTACATGGAAAATATTTCTGACAAAATTGAAGAAGCATATAGAAAAACACATTAAGATCAACAATTTTCATGGAAAATTAAAGAGTAAAATGGTACACATAAAAACATTACTAAATTAATTGAAAAAGGATGTAGAAATATTTTATGATAGAATTGAAGATTTACATGGAAAATATTTCTAATAAAAATGTAGAAAAATATAAAATAACATCAAAATTAAAGACTATCATGGAAAATTACAGATAAAATGGTAGGCATAAAAATATTTCTAAGTTGATTAAAAGTGGAATTATAAACATTTTCTGATGAAATTGAAGATCTACAAGGAAAATATCTATGGTAAAATTCAAGAAATATATAGAAAAACATGTTAAAATTGACTATTTCATGGAAAATTATACAGATAAAATGGCAGGAATAAAAATATTCCTAAGTTGATTGAAATTAGAATTGTAAATATTTTCTGATAAAATTAAGATTTACACACAAAATATTTCTGATAAAAATTGAAAACATATATATAGAAAAACAATAAAATTGAAGATTACCATGGAAAATTATAAAAATAAAATGGTAGGCATAAAAATATTTCTAAGTTGATGGAAAACGGAGTTACAAATATTTTTTGATAAAATTGAAGATTTACATGGAAAATATCCTGATAAAATTAAAGAAAAAATTTTACTTTCAATCAATCAGGAAAAGTTTTATACCTACCATTTTATCTGTATAATTTTCCATGAAATAGCCAATTTTAATGTGTTTTTCTATATATTTCTTGAATTTTATCAGAAATATTTTACTTATAGATCTTCAATTTATCAGAAAATGATTATAATTCCACTTTCAAACAACTTAGAAATATTTTTATGCCTACCATTTTATCTGTATAATTTTCCCATCAAATAGTCAATCTTAACGAACATGTTTTCCTAGGTTGCTTTCTATGCTTGGCAAAATGTTTATTTTTAGTACTTACTCATACCTGAATATATGAACATATGAGTACAAATAAATGTCCTCAAATTTACAGACATGAAAATATTTGTTAAATTTCAAACAATTTAAATTATATTTATATAGTGGAAAATCACAATATATTTTATTTGTTGAGTATAGGCTTTTGTAGTAGGATCTGATAATTTTTTGAATTTCCTTTGTTTCTGTTGTTTTGTCTTCCTTTTCAGTTCTGATTTTATTAATTTTTATACTGCCTCTGTGCCCTCTGGTTAGTCTACCTAAGAATATATCAATCTTGTCAACTTTCTCAAGGAATCTGTTGCTAGTTTTGTTGCTTTTGGTATAGTTCTTTTTGTTTCTACTTGGTTGTCATCATCCGTATATTTATTTCCTGCAGTCTATTCCTCTTGGGTGTATTTGCTTCTTTTTGTTCTAGAGCTTTCAGATGTTCTGATAAGCAGATAGTGTATGCCCTTTCCAATTTCCTTTTGGAAGCACTCATACCTATGAATTTTCCTCTTGGCATATCTTTCAGTGTGTCCCATAAGTCTGAGTATATTGTACCTTCATTTTCATTAAATTCTAATCTTTAATTTTTTTATTTCTTCCCTGACTAAATTATCATTGAGTAGATAGTTGTTCAGTTTCCATGAGTATGTCAGTTTCCTGTTTGTTTGGTTTGTTTTTTTTTGTTGTTGTTGTTGCTGTTTTTTGTTATTGAAAACCAGCCTTAGTCTGTCGTGATCTGATGGGAAGAAGCATGGGTTTATTTCAATCTTGTATCTATGGAGCTTGTTTTGTGTCCATTTATGTGGTCATTTATGGAGAAGGTTGTATGAGGTGCTGAGAAGAAGGTATATTCTTTTGTTTCAGGATGAAATGTTCTATAGATATCTGTTAAGACCATTTGGTTCATAACTTCTGTTAGTTTCACTGTGTCTCTGTTTAGTTTCTGTTTCCACTATCTTTCCATTGATGAACTGGAGTATTAGAGTTTCCTATTATTATTGTGTGAATTTCAATGTGTACTTTGAGCTTCAGTAATGTTTCTTTTATTTGGGGCACAGATGTTCAGATTGAGAGTTTCTCTTGGTGGATTTTTCATTTGATGAGTATGTAGTGTTCTTCCCCATCTTTTTAAATAACATTGGATTGAAAGTTTTTTTAATGGGTACTAGAATTGCTCCTCCAGCTTGATTTTTGGGACCATTTGCCTGGATAAATTTTTTCTAGGCTTTTGCTTTGAGATAATGTCTATCTTTTTCACTGATATGCGTTTCCTATAGGCAGCAAAATCCTAGGTCCTGTTTACATATCCAGCCTGATAGTTTATGTCTTGTTATTGGGAAATTGAATCCATTGATGTTGACAGATATTAAGGACCAATGATTGTTGATGCCTGTTATTTTGTTGTTAGAGGTAGAATTAAGTTTGTGTGGTTCTCTTCTTTCTGGTTTGTTGTGAGAAGATTTATTTCTTGTTTTTCCTTGGGTGTCAATTCCCTCCTTAAACTGGACTTTCCTTCTATTATACTCTGTTGGGCCAGATTGGTAGAAAGATGTTGTTGAAATTTGGTTTTGTCATGGAATATCTTGGTTTCTCTATGGTAATAGAGTTTTGTTGGATGTAATAGCCTGTGCTGTCATGTTTGTTCTCTTAGGGTCTGTGTGACATCTGCCCAAGATTTTCTGGCTTTTATAGTCTCTTTTGTGAAGTCTGGTGGAATTCTGATGGGTCTCCCTTTATATGATATTTAACCATTTTCCTTTGTTCCGTACATTGGTGTTTTAATTATTATGAAATGGGAGAACCTTCTGGTCTCCTCTCTTTGTTGTTCTGTAGGTTTCTTGTGTGTTTATGGACATCTTTTACTTTAGGTTTTGAACTATTCTTCTATAATTTTGTTGAAGATGTTAGCTGGCCTTTTGCATTAGAAATATTCACTCTCTTCTATACCTAAAATCCTTAGGTTTGGTATTTTCATGGTGTCCTGTATTTCTTGACAGTTTTGAGTTAGGAGCTTTTAGCCTTTTGTATTTTCTTTGGTTGTATCAATGTCTTCTAGGGTATGTTCTAAAGCCTCAGATTCGCTCTTCTATTTCTTGTATTCTGTTGGTGTACTATTGTTCAGTACTAGTTGGTAGAGGGAAAAGAATAATCTCTGGGAAGCAGAGGGAGAGAGGAATCTGGGAGGGAGAGAGGAGTGGGAGGGGAAAGGGGGGACAGTTTAGATATGGGAAGAGATTGGGGAGAAGTACAGAGGGTCAAGAATTTGAAAGTCAGTATGTAGCAGCGGGGGAAGGGGACTAGATATAGCCACTAGAAAGTCCCAGATGCTAGGTATCCAAAGGGTTCCCAGTAACCAACAGGAAGGTTAGTCAAAGTATCCAGGAAAGGGCAGATAGAACCTGTAGAGACCATATCCAGTGGGTAGGAGCAGGCACTATTTGAGGGATGGGGCCACTACCCACATCAAAAATATTAATCAAGAATTCCTCTTATCAAAAGGAAATGCAGGGGAAAAGAGGGGAGCAAAATCTGAAGGAAAGGCCATCCAGAAACTGCCCCACCTATGCATTCATCCCCTCTGTTGACACCAAATCGAGGTTTTAATGCTGATGCCAAGAAGTGCTTACTGACAGGAGCCTAGTATAGTTGTCCCCTGAGAGACTATCAAAACTGGACCAATACTGATGCAGATGTTCATGGCCAACCATTGGACTGAGCACAGTTTTCCCAGTAGAGGATTTAGAGAAAGGACTGTAGGAGCTGAAGGGGTTTGCCACCCCATAGGAAGAACAACAATTTCAATCAACCAGACTCCCCACCCTTGAGCTCCCAGGGACTAAACCACCAACCAAAGAGTACACAGTGGGTACCCATGGCTCCAGCTGGATGTGTAGCAGAGGATTGCCTTTTCAGGTATCACTGAAAGGGCAGCCCCTTGGGTTTGTTGAGGCTTGATGACCCAGGATAGGGGAACTCTAGGCTACTGAGGCAATAGTTGGTTGTTGGCTGGTAAAGCAAACTCATAGAGGCAGGGGGAGCAAGGACGGGATAGGGTACTTGTGGAGAGGAACTAGGAAGGGAGATAACATTTGAAATGTAAGTAAAAAATAACAAATAAAAAATATGTATCTTAAGGGAAAAATATATATTTAATTTTAATTAGAACATGTTTCCAACTCCAGAATACCAAAAAGGAAAGATCATCAATGAAGCTTTAGAACGTAAATTAAATCACATATTTCAATAAATTAAATTATTTCCCAATTTACTTGTTTTGAAACATGTTTACTTAAAAACAAACAACATTATCTTGCTCTCTTTCTCTTTCTCTCTGTCTCTCTCTGTCTCTCTGTCTCTGTCTCTGTCTCTGTCTCTTCCTCTGCCTCTCTCTTTCTTCCAGTGTATGTTTGTGTTTGTCTGTGTTTGTGTGTGTATTTCAAGTTTTGGAGCAGATGAACAATGGGTTCAAGAAAAGAAAACAACAAAACCATAGTGGCTAATGAATATGTTACAGGCAGTGTAAATAATAATTAACACTTCACATATTCTGACAGTGCATTCTGATGTTTTGTAACATTTGAAGATCTGAATTCTTTATGGTGTTCTAAACATTTATGTATGTAGAATCAAATAGATTTCTCAGAAGAAACACAGAGGCTATAAAACCAGTGATATTTCTAGCAGTACATATTTTTAAGGATGTCCTAAGATAATCAATATACTATCATATGCCAATCATTTTATTGCAATTTTAATAATAGATTTATGTAAGAAATATAGATAACAATCTCCTTTAAGTTAAAATACGTATCTCGAAAACTTTTAAAATTTGAGAAATGTTACTAGAACATGAAAAATGCAAAGATGATGCTGTAAATTCAAACAATATCTTTTAGTTACTCTTCAGATTTTATTTTACAATGTTAAATAATTTGGATGACCATCATTGTGCTAATTTGAGAAAAATCCACATTTTACCCTGATTCGCATGGAGTAACCAAAGAATATGTTTAATAATAACAGCTTAAATGCATGCATTTTCCCTAATATCTAATTTATGCATACTTTGAGGACTCTATTATTATATATACCATAAATGAGATAATATTGTCTCAACCATGAGGGATTTTTTCTCATATATTATGATAGCATCTTGGTATTTTGTCTATGCTGACCTCATACTCACTCTGTGTGTATGTGTTTTAGCAATCACATCATCCTTTTATACCCTGGACACCCAAATTTGGAGATTAGGCATATACACTACCAGACTTAACTGGCATCTTAGGTTTTTGTTGAGATTTCCTCTTGATTTATTATTTTCACAAATTTTGTGAACCATATAAAATTAAGAAAGAGAAGCAATGAAATTGTAGAGAATGTCACTTTAATAATGTATTTATAGCCAGGCTTTGTACAGAGGAACACACCTATTTCCTAGCATTCAAGAGGCAGCAGAAAATGGACTTTTGTGAATTTGAGGACAATTTGGTATACCACATGGTGAATTATAGACCATCCAGCGTTACATATGAGACCTTATCTAAAAACCAGAATTCTTTTCAATGGCCCCTTTGGATCAAAGACATTAAAAATGAGTAATATTTTCAGACTTAATTGACCTAAAACTACACACTATATACACAAGTCAGCCAGTCAGTAATAATAAGAAATTGTCTTCAAAAGGCTTGGAGAGTGAATATGACTTAAACAAACTTGTAATGCAACATTGGTGTAGTTGAATCACTAATTCCTATGTAAACCAGGAAAGTCCTCAAGAGTGGAAAATCTGAGTGGAATTAACCCTGAGTTCTCAAATTAACCATTTGATAGAAATACATATGTCCAAGTAACAGATAAATCCCAAGCTTTAGTTCTCATTGTCTAAATAATATCACTAGAAATTGATCATTGTCTCTATTCAAAATGTAGACTTAACACCAAGAAGTTAGATAGGACTCTTCAGAGTTGGTTTAATATTCTTAGTTGATTGTGAGAATTACACATAAATATTATTATAATTTAACTAATAACAGAATATATGAGAAAATATGAAGGGCAACATATTTGAACAGGTCTTAACTGTGGCATCAAACCTATATTTACATTTAGACATAGAAAGTATTTGGTGCAAATGTACATCAAGACAATAGTTCTAAAGTATTTATAACGCTCTCCTTGCACTGGAAACAGTCTCAAAGCAAAGGCCCCTCAAGTATAGAATGAATAAATGTCACATGAATTCCATCAAAATATTTTTTTTTGAAATTTTTCCACTTTTAACTAAAATGGTGTGAAAAGATTTCTGAGTCAAAACAGAACATATGATATGTTTATCTTTATAGAAAGTTCTAAAACAGGTTAGGTATAATGTTTAGGATTAGGCCCTAGAACTTTTTAAAAGTTATCCAAATGGTTAATATAAGTCATTTGCTAATGATAATGGTATTAATATAGCATCATAATAGAGATAATGTCAGATAGCATAAAAATTGAATATAAAAATAATATTTAGGAGGACAAGATATGGTATACCTGCCGGAAGAGATTCAGATCTAATCCACTGGTGAAAGAAAACAAAAACAGCTATGTGTAAAAGGTACCTTTTGTAAAATATCAAAAATTTCACTCAAAGTACAAAATCTGTAATAACTGATGGATAGAGTATGGGGAAGGATGAACACTTATTCACTATTTCTGATATTTTAAGCTTGTACAGCTATTATGAAAGTTAGTGTGAAGTGTTATCATCAAGATGAAAGTTGTATGTTGTATGACTTAGCTATTGAGCACATTCCCAAACGCCTCTATCTTGATAAAGCAATACTTGTTCATCTATGTTTATGCTGGATTGTCCTATTGACTATGTCCTTTGCCTTACAGAAACTTTCCAGTATCATGAGGATCCATTTATCACTTATTGATCTTAGAGTGTGAGCCACTGGAGTTTTGTTTAGGAATCTTTCCCCTGGGCCAATGAGTTCCAGGCTCTTTCCCACTTATTCTTCTATTAGATTCAGTTTATCTGGCTTTATATTGAGGCACTTGATCTACTTGGAATTGATCTTTGTGCAAGGTGAAAAATACGTATTTATTTTCATTTTTCTAATTACAGACTGCTGGTTAGACCAGCACCATTTATTGAAGATGCTTTCGTTTTTTTCCATTGTATATTTTGGCTTCTTTATCAAAGATCAAGTGTGTGGTTTGATTTCTGGGTCTTCAATTATATTCCATTGATCAACCTCACTGTCTCTGTACCAACCAAAACCCCGACCAACCCAATCAAAAATGGGGTATAGAGCTAAACAGTGAATTCAAAACAGCAGGATCTCAAACCGCTGAGAAGTACTTACTTAAGAAATGTTCAAAGTACACAGTCATCAGGGAAATGCAAATAAAAATGACCCTGAGATTCCACCTTGCAACAAATAGTTTGGCTAAGATCAAAATCTCAGGTGACAGCACATGGTGAGGATGTGGAGAAAGCAGAATACTACTCCATTGCTGGTGGGATTGCAAACTGGTACAACCACCTCTGAAAATCAATCTGGAGGCTCCTCAGAATATTGAAAATAGATCTACCTGAAGACCCAGTTATACCACTCTTGGACATATACCCAAAAGATTTCCCACCATACCACAGGGACACATGTTCCACTACATTCATAATGGCCTTATTTGTGATAGCTAGAAGCTGCAAATGACCCAGATATCCCACAGTGGAAGAATGGATACTGAAAACGTGGTTCATTTACACAATGGAATACTACTCAGCTATTAAGAATGAGGATATCTGTGTATTACTTTTGGTAAGATGCTCATTTTTACTATATTAATCCTGCCAATCCATGAGCATGGCAGATTTTTCCATCTTCTGAGGTCTTCTTCAATTTCTTTCTTCAGAGACTTGAAGTTCTTGTCATACAGATCTTTCACTTGTTTGGTTAGAGTCACGACAAGATACTTAATATGGTTTGTGGCTATTGTGAAGGGTATTATTTCTCTTACTTCTTTCTCAGTCTGCTTATCCTTTGAGTATAGGAAGGCTTCTGACTTGCTTGAGTTGATTTTATATCCGGCCACTTTGCTGAAGTCGTTTATCAGCTGTAGGAGTTCTCTGGTGGAGTTCTTTGGGTCGCTTATGTATACTATCATATCGTCTGCAAATAGTGATAGTTTGACTTCTTCCTTTCCAATTTGTATCCCTTTGACCTCTTTTTGTTGTCAATGCAATCCCCATCAAAATCCCAACTCAATTCTTCATAGAGTTAGAAAGAGCAATTCAAAAATTCATCTGGAATAACAGAAAACCCAGAATAGCTAAAACTATTCTCAAGAGTAAAAGAACCTCTGGGGGAATCAGTATCCCGGACCTCAAGCTGTACTACAGAGCAATAGTGTTAAAAACTGCATGGTATTGGTACAGTAACAGACATGTAGATCAATGGAACAGAATTGAAGACCCAGAAATGAATCCACACTCCTATGGTCACTTGATCTTTGACAAAGGAGCTAAAACCATCCAGTGGAAAAAAGATAGCCTTTTCAACAAATGGTGCTGGCTCAGCTGGAGGTCAACATGCAGAAGAATGCAAATTGACCCATCCTTATCTCCTTGCACTAAGCTCAATTCTAAGTGGATCAAAGATCTCCACATAAAACCAGACACACTGAAACTAATAGAAGGGAAACTAGGGAAGAACCTTGAACATATGGGCACAGGGGAGAATTTCCTGAACAGAACTCCAATAGCTTATGCTCTAAGATCAAGAATAGACAAATGGTACCCCGTTAAATTACAAAGTTTTTGCAAGGCAAAAGACACTGTCAAAAAGACAAAGCGGCAACCAACTAACTGGGAAAAGATCTTTACCAACCTTACATCCGACAGAGGGCTAATATCCAAGATATACAAAGAACTCAAGAAGTTAAACTCCAGAGAGGCAAGTAACCCTATTAAAAAATGGGGTACAGAGCTACACAAAGAGTTCTCACCTGAAGAATATCTAATGGCTGAGAAGCACCTAAAGAGATGTTCATCATCCTTAGTCATTAGGGAAATGCAAATCAAAACAACCCTGAGATTCCATCTCACACCAGTCAGGATGGCTAAGATCAAAAACACAGGAGACAGCAGTTGTTGGCGAGGATGTGGAGAAAGAGGAACACTCCTCCACTGCTGGTGGAATTGCAGGCTGGTACAACCACTCTGGAAAGCAGTCTGGCCGTTCCTCAGAAAACTGGGCATGACACTCCCGGAGGATCCGGCTATACCACTCCTGGGCATATACCCAGAGACTTTACCTGCATGCAATAAGGACACATGCTCCACTATGTTCATAGCAGCCTTATTTATAATAGCCAGAAGCTGGAAAGAACCCAGATGTCCCTCAAAGGAAGAATGGATTCAGAAGATGTGGTATATCTACACAATGGAATACTACTCTGCAATTAAAAACAATGAATTCACGAAATTCCTAGGCAAATGGTCAGAACTTGAAAATATCATCCTTAATGAGGTAACCCAATCACAAAAGAACACACATGGTATGCAGTCACTGATAAGGGGATATTGACCCAGAATCTCGGAATACCCTAGACACAATCCGCATATCAATAGATTTCTAAAAAGATGGAAGGAGAGACCCCTGGTCCTGGAAAGACTGGATGTAGGGGAACGCCAGGACAGAGTAACGAGAGGGGGTTGAATGGAGAAAAGAGGGAGGGAAGGGGGCTTATGGGACTTTCGGGGAGGGAGGAAACGGGAAAGCGGAAGTGATTTGGAATGTAAATTAAAAAAATAAAATAATAAAAAAAAAAGAAGAAAAAAAAAAAGAATGAGGATATCCTGAGTTTTGCAGGCAAATGGATGGAACTAGAAAATATCTTCCTGAGTGAGGTAACTCAGACCCAAAAGGACATACATGGGGTGTACTCACTAATAAGTGGATATTAACCAAAACATACAGAATACTCAGGGTACAACCCACAGGACTCAGGAAGGTTAATAAGCTAAATGACCCAAATGAGGATACCTCAATCCTACCTGGGAGTTAGAGGAAAGCAATCACAGGGCACAAGATTGAGGGAAACACCTGGGTGGAGAGGGGACATGGAAGGGACGGCTGAAACATGATCAGATATTTGTCGAGAGGGGGTGGTTAGGACTGAAACCCTGAGGGCCAGAAGAAAGAATGGAAATAGGCAACCTCAGGAGGTAGGAGGTACATGGACTCTCTAGAATGTACCAGAGAACTGGGAGGTGAGAGACTCTCAGGTCTCAAAGGGACGGATCTTGGATGCAATGCTCTACAGTGAAGAGGGGGAACTTGTAGAGTCTACCTCCAATGGGAGGACAGGACATCAAGTGGAGGGATGGGGTGAGTCAAAAGATATGGCCCAGAATTTTTCCTGTCTAAAGGAAATTCAGGGACAAAAATGGAGAAGAACATGAGAGAAAGGAAGCCCAGTGACAGGCCCAATTTGTGATCTAGCTCAAAGAAAGTCAGGGCCCTGACTTTGTTACTGATGCAATGGTTTGCTTATAAATAGGGGGCTAGCATGACTGCCTTCTGAGAGGCCCTACAAGTACCTGTAAGAGCAAGATGTAGATACTAGCACCCAACTAATGGATGGAAGCCTGCAACCCCTGTGTTTGAATTTGGCAAAAGCTTGAAGAATGTGAAGAGGAGGGTGGTCCCATGGGACAACCAGCAGTCTAAACTGACATGAACCCTAGAGATCTCTCAGACACTGAGCCACCAACCGTGCAGCATACACCAGCTGATATGAGGTCCCTGACACATATATAGCAGAGGACTGCCTGGCCTGGCCTCAGTGAGAGAGGATACACCTAACTATTGAGAGACTTGAGGCCCCAGGGAGTGGGAAGGTCTAGTGGGGTAGGGGTGATTGGGACATCCTCTTAGAGAAGGAGGTGTATGGGATGGTGAGCTTTTGGGGCAGAATAGGAGAGGGGTGAAGTCTGAATTATAAAAAACATATTAAAGAATATAAACAAATAAATTTAAAATACAAATAAATTAAACTAAAAGAAAATTAACACTAACCATTACAAAATTAAGTGTACCTATCAGGTAACTATTATTTATCTAAAAACACCAAAGTCATCATTGTTTGAATTAACATCTGATCATTTACAAGAATGTATACATGTTTATATTTTTGTTTTTGCTTATTTGATTTGTTTGTTTTTGTTTGTTTTTTTGTTTTAGAATTCCTTTTAAATTTACTCCTTGATGTTTTTCCTCTTTGGATGAGTAATATCATGTTAATTTTGATCTTGAAACCTTTGGGTGTCATAAGTCTTTATTTTCTAAATCACATCATCTAAGAGAGTCTTGAAAAATAAAAAAGCAGCCGGGCGGTGGTGGCACACGCCTTTAATCCCAGCACTTGGGAGGCAGAGGCAGGAGGATTTCTGAGTTCGAGGCCAGCCTGGTCTACAAAGTGAGTTCCAGGACAGCCAGGGCTACACAGAGAAACCCTGTCTCGAAAAAACCAAAAAGAAAAAAGAAAAAAGCAGAGCACAAAAACCTTTGAAAATAAATTTGAACTGCAAAATTGTTATAGCTATAAACTGTTTTTATTTTAGTAAGATTTGTTTTAAAGGCACGTGGTTCTGATTCTAAGTAAGAAGCTAGGAATGTCACCCAAAACATTATAGTTCCTTTGATAAAGACATTAAAGGTACAAAAACCTGTATGTGGTGAGAGCAAAGCAGTTTATAAATGTCATGCAAACATTAGTTTAGACAATTTTATTATAAATCCCTATTGGAATAAATTAACCACATTCTGAATATATAGTAAATTTCTATATGCAGGTAGACTACACATTTTACAAAAGCAAATAATTTCTTTTAGTTTGACATTTATATGGCCTTTCTCAGATTAAAAAAAAAGTCCACAGAAATTATCATTGTTGTTGATTTTAGAGATAAGTACATGGATTGTGATGCAGGTCTTAAGGAAAAAAACATTATCCAGTAGTGTTGTAGACATGGCTTGAATTCTAGCTCACATGTAAAAAAGGTAGACATGTTGGATTTCCATAATTTAGTGTTCAAAGAGACAGATTGGTTGGTGTTGGAAGCTAACTGTTCAATTTGTCTATCAAAATCTGTGAGGTTTAAAAAATTCGAGATTCCTCATCTCAAAGAATTATGATGGCATTTGTGAGACAGACATCCTTTATTCATCTGTGAATGCTCTAAATATATAACAATATTTATAACCACACCACATATATGTCACATACAAACACTTCAATTATATTTTAGTATGGATTTTATTAAAATATGAAAAGACTGGATAACTGAAAAATAAATATTTTAATTTATATGCTTAAATTATAATTTTATATCATCTATGAATTCCCATATTAAACAGAATGTTTTACATTATTTATGTTTGCATAAATTATTAATTACTTCAAATATCATTTCAATAAACTTTTTTCTTTTTTTATTTCAATGTGACATAGTAGAATGTGACCAGAATACAATTGCTACTAAAGTTAATATTATGCATAAAAAGTTTTAATGTGCTTTAATATTCTATGTACTAATTTTCTAATTTTGTCTTTTGGTTAATTTGATAAAAGTACACCATTTGTATCAGCTCAATGAATTTTACTAAACACATTTTCTTTCTTTTAAAGAATATATCAGATTTATTTTTATTTATGTGTAGGAGTTTTTTTCTAATATGTAATTATACTGCATACATGATTGTTTCCTACAGAGAACAGAGGAATGTGTATGATCTCCTCTAACTGGGTATACAGATGTCGGTGAGCTATCATGAGAAACTGAAACAAGATCCACTTAGCTGATGAACAATTTCTCCAGGTTTCAGTATATTATTTTTAAAGAACCTACACTAGTCTCATGGATCCATACCAGTAGCTATGTAAATAATTGTAATTAATTTGTTCTGTGAAATCACTATGAACTACATTGTTTGAGACTACAAGTATGACAAAACTACTCCCTATTTTATTATATTGTTATTGATATGATATAAAATTCTTTAGATTTTTATAGTCAATTATGAATCCTACAAGAAGAAAGCTTATTAAAATAGAGCTGTTTTTTAGTTAAAACATATAGAACATTGTTAATCAATGAATTATTGATATTGTAAGCTGGTTTATTATTTAAAAATGCAAAAAACATTTCCATTTGAAAATCACATTAAACTAAAAGGTGTGGCTCATATTGATGATATCTGTTTCTTTTTAAGAACTCTCTTCTGAGGATATTTCTTAAGAAATGTCTTCCCACTGTTTTCCTTACAAATACAGTACATCATTTACTGGGTAGAATTTGATACTCTAGTGAATGTTGATGAATAAACCACACTGATGAAAATGCAGGATATAAAATATGTTCAATATATGTAAAATTATATCATTTAACATTTTAACATGAAGGCATCAACACAGAAAGATCATACCTCATACAGAAATTAGATTTTCACACATTTTTATGACACATTCATAATACAGTCAACTTTATTAAATTAGTATGAGATCCCTCTAGCCAAGCCCACAACAGAATTCTTGCGCCCATTTCAAATTTTGTGACCTGGGATCCTAATGTATTCATTTTTTTAAACATACTTGTATATCAAAGTCTCCGAAAATTAGCCTAACTACAACATTTTAGGGTTTCTATAACCTACAGGTCCAAAGACTTCTACATTCTTCAAACAAACTAGTACAAAATATCTAGAGACTATATAGGTTTAATATAGCAGTAGCCTTACTTCTTGGCATACAATTTTCTGTCTTCAGTATTTTTATTATGGCTATGACACAATGAGAGAGACTTGGAAATGGAAGAGTTATTTTTCCTAGTGCTTTGAGGATAAGCACATTATAGTAATGAATTCATTATATGGAATTATGATTACCAGTCACATTCTGGCTATATTTAGGAAACTGAGTTAAATGCTATTTCTTAGCTGATGTTCTTGTTTTTTGTTTCCTTTTTTGGTTCAAGACTTCAGAGCATAGGATACGGATGTCCACATTTAGGTATAGTCTTTCTACTTTAATAAAAAAATTATAGAAACATCAGGGACATATACAGAGGTGATTCCTAGGCACCTCTAAGTCCATTCAAATTGGTAGTGAGGATTTTTTTTTATCTTCCTTACATTTGACCTTGTTATACTTCCATTCATTAATCTTGAGGCTCAGTGAAAACTAAATCTCAATCTTCTATAACTTCTAACATATGTAACAAGGATGTTAATACTAACTTTTCCACCTACAGAAAGCCTAAAACTATCTGATTGAACGTGTATGTGAAAGAATCATTTGAATAAAATCTGAAGAGACGTGTCTTCTTGGAGGCTGCTGGTCCTGGAAGGTTCTAGCCTCTGTACAATCTTATCTAGGCTTAAAATATTATTAGCTTCTGAGACTCGCTGCTAAATATACTCACCTTTCCTTCTTTTCGAATTCTGTCTGTCTGGTTCAACTCAGTTCTTCTGGTTCAATCTCCTCTACAAGCTTAGTGATTCCAACCAGCTTCCCTTGCCTTCTCACTAAATTGTTCTGCTTGGCTTCAAACGAATTTTGGAAATGTATTGCAATATTCTTGTCCCTTCTCATTCACTGGCTCATTCTGTCTAAAACTTTGTCTAGCTTTTTATCTCTTTACAAACTCTCTTTCTAAAACTCTCTAAGTCAGATTGTTTCCTTCCTTCCATACCACATTTGGGGGGAGTTCTTTCCCTTTAATGCTGCTGAGTGTCTCCATCTCAGGCTTCTTCATTGTGGGTTGGAAAAACTACATGCTTCTCTGCATGGTATAGCAAAATCCTCCCATTTCCTATTTTGTTTTGTTTTTTTTTTTCTTTTTTTTCTCATTAGTTGTAGTTATTGAGTATGAGTATATGAAAGCAATGTTTTTATTGGATATTTTCTTTATTTGCAATTCAAATTTTATCCCCTTTTCCATCCCCCCTGAAACCCCCTATGCCATCCCACCTCCCACTGCTTCTATGAGGGTGTTCCCCCACCCATCCACCAAGCCACTCCCAACTCCTTACTCTGGCATGCCCCTACAATGAGGCATCAAACCTTCATAGGACCAAGGGCTTCTCCTTCCACTGATACCAGAGAAGGCTATCCTCTGCTATATATGTGGATAAAGCCATGGGTTCCTCCATGTGTACTCTTTGGTTGGTAGATTAGTTCCTGAGAACTTTGGGGGGATCCAGTTGATTGATATTGTTGTTTTTCCTATGGCGTTGTAAACCCCTTTAACTCTTTCAGTCCTTTCTCTAACTCCTCCCTTGGGGACCCTGTGCTCAGTCCAATAACTGGCAATGAGCATGTGCCTCTGTATTTGTCAGGCTCTAGCAAAGCCTCTCAGGAAACAGCTATATCAGGTTCCTGTCAGCAAGCACTACTTAGCATGCATAATAGTGTCTGGATTTGTTGACTATATATGGGATGGACCCCCAGGTAGGACAGCCTCTGATAGCCTTTCTTTCACTCTGCTCCACACTTTTTCTCTGTATTTCTTCCTGTGTGTATTTTGTTTCCCCTTCTAAGAAGGACCTAAGCATTCATACTTTGTTCTTCTTTCTTCTTGAGCTTCATGTGGTCTGTGAATTGTATATTGGGTATTCTGAGCTTTAGAGCTAATATCCACTTTTAGCCAAAAGTGTTCCAAACAATTAAAGCAACTAAGCATTCTTAAATGAAATATTGACTGTGAGAATGATACATGAAATACATAACATGAGATGAGAGCAGTTCATGGTGTCAAAAATTAGAGTAAATACCCTACAGTAAGTATAGATGAAACTTCTAGTTAGGCGCCAAATTGACTTCTCTAGAATCAATGAAATAATACTCTCTTTTATAGCAATAGGCCCTTACCATAAGGCTGTGTAATAGCCTGTAGTGTTTAGGGGATTTCATGGGACCTTTTCAGTCAACTACTCAGAAGCAACATGTTACCCATTCCTGGCATTGAAGGTTTTGCTTGGTTACATAAATGTCTACTTGGAGCATTCTCATCTTTAACATTTAGTCACTTTATTTGAATCTCTTTCTTTTTGGTTTTTTTTTAACATTTTTTTTATTTTATTTTTTTTAAATTTACATTCCAAATCATTTCCCCTTTCCCGTTTCCTCCCTCCCCGAAAGTCCCATAAGCCCCCTTCCCTCCCTCTTTTCTCCATTCAACCACCTCTCGTTACTCTGCCCTGGCATTCCCCTACATCCAGTCTTTCCAGGACCAGGGGTCTCTCCTTCCATCTTCTTAGAAATCTATTGATATGCGGATTGTGTCTAGGGTATTCCGAGATTCTGGGTCAATATCCCCTTATCAGTGACTGCATACCATGTGTGTTCTTTTGTGATTGGGTTACCTCACTAAGGATGATATTTTCAAGATCTGACCATTTGCCTAGGAATTTCGTGAATTCATTGTTTTTAATTGCAGAGTAGTATTCCATTGTGTAGATATACCACATCTTCCGAATCCATTCCTCCGTTGAGGGACATCTGGGTTCTTTCCAGCTTCTGGCTATTATAAATAAGGCTGCTATGAACATAGTGGAGCATGTGTCCTTATTGCATGCAGGTAAAGCCTCTGGGTATATGCCCAGGAGTGGTATAGCCGGATCCTCCGGGAGTGTCATGCCCAGTTTTCTGAGGAACCGCCAGATTGCTTTCCAGAGTGGTTGTACCAGCTTGCAATTCCACCAGCAGTGGAGGAGTGTTCCTCTTTCTCCACATCCTCGCCAACAACTGCTGTCTCCTGTGTTTTTGATCTTAGCCATCCTGACTGGTGTGAGATGGAATCTCAGGGGAGAATTTCCTGAACAGAACTCCAATAGCTTATGCTCTAAGATCAAGAATAGACAAATGGGACCTCATTAAATTACAAAGTTTTTGCAAGGCAAAAGACACTGTCAAAAAGACAAAGCGGCAACCAACTAACTGGGAAATGATCTTTACCAACCTTACATCCGACAGAGGGCTAATATCCAATATATACAAAGAACTCAAGAAGTTAAACTCCAGAGAGGCAAGTAACCCTATTAAAAAATGGGGTACAGAGCTAAACAAAGTGTTCTCACCTGAAGAATATCTAATGGCTGAGAAGCACCTAAAGAGATGTTCATCATCCTTAGTCATTGAATCTCTTTCTACAGAAGTACATTTTCATATGGATTTCCAATGCACTTTAGTGTTAGGTATTCCTCTTTTCATTCCCTCCTTTCCCCTGCTTAAACTTCCTGCCCCTATTTAATCCCCCCATTCGTGTTTCCTATTTATGTCTCTACAATATTATATTCTATTAATTCTCCCTTGAGAGATCATGTCCTTCTCTCTGGAACCTTATTCCGTACCTAACCACTATGGTTACTTAGAGTACAGTGCACATATCAAAAGCTAATATCTACATATAAGAGACCTCACAATCTTTATATTTTGGGATTCATATTACCTCACTAAGGATGAATTTTTTTCTAAATTGGTTTATTTAACTATGAACTTTGTAATTTCATTTTACTTATGTGGTAAGCAATATTCCATTGTGTAAATATGCCATATGTCATTATCTATATGACAGTTGGTGAACATCTCTGTAGCACTTAGTTTCTGGCATTATGAATTTAACAGGAATGAACATATTAAACATATGTCTCTATAGTATTAGAGAATTTTTTTTGTACATACTGAAGTACAGTATAGCTAAATTTTATGGTAGAGAGATTCTCAGGTTGTTGAGGAACTGCCATACTGATTTCTGTAATGGTTGCACCAGTTTTCAATCCTACCAAAAATGAATACGTGCCCCTTTTCACTGCTTACTTGTACATGATAAAATGTCATTTGGTTTTAATAACCTTGACTATTCTTACTGAGGTGAGATAAAATCTCTTGCTAGATGCTTTTTTTATCTCCCTTATGGATGACAATGTTGATGTTCTCCTTTTAGTCCCTTACTATTGTTTATCCATTGTATCCTTCTTTTAAGATGATACTTTATTTTCTCACTTTTATTAGTTCTTTGATTATTTCATACAGGATTTTGATCAAATTTGATACTCCACTAAGACACACTCCCCATTCCCTATCTAATCAAGTTGGTGTCCTCTTTCCTTTGAACCCATCAAGCCTAATGTGTGCTACATAATATGATAATATGTACTCTTGAACATGTGGTCACCACTGGAACCAAGGACCATACCCATAATTAAAACCAATTTTACCTCTTCTAGAAGCTCTCAATTGCCACTACCTTTTCAGCTAAGACTAAGAAGGCAGAATAGCAATATACTAAGCCAAGAAAAATAGATAAAGAATACAATCTAGTTAACTAATGAATATGTACATTTTATGAAATCAGGAATCAAAAAAGGTAAAAAGAGGAAATATGTGAATTGCTTGTTTCCTGATATAAAAAGATTGCAAATGAACTGTACAGGAAATATGAACAGATTCTTTAATTTTTTTTGTTTTCATTTCCTTCTTTTTGTCAGAGTGATGTATTTGTATCTACATATGTGGATATAGATAGATAGGTAAATAGGTAGAAGATAAATAGGTAGGTCGATAGATAAATAGATATTAAGTAAAAATTATTTTGTGCCTATGGATATTCAGATATTTCAAGATTTTTTCCTGCTTCAATAAGTATTTATATTTTACCAATAATTAGTAGTCTAAGTATACTTATATATCAGTATCTATTCCTTCAGGGTATGTGTTTCATTTTGCTTCTACAATTAACCCACTATTTGTGTGTTTTATAGAAATATTAAAATAATGTGGACTGATTAACTTTATACTTTTAAAAATCTTCATTTATTTCCTCTGGTTCTTTTGTATTTGTATATAGAAAAATTTAACCAATATTCCAAGCTCTGATGAAAAGCTTCTGACAATTTTATTTGCATTGCATTGCTTTTATCATTTTATTTTATGGCAATCTGTATAACATGCTCTAATTTTTTAAGTAATAAGTTTTCAATTAATATCTAAATGCACACTGACAAATCAATCTAATACTTTCCCCCTTTTTGATATACAGATCTCCATATTTTACATGATTAATTTTTAATAATGTTTTTCTAAGAATATTTTAAAATTTACCATTTTATGTTAACTTCAAAAGGCTTATACCCATGATAAAAATACAAGTATATCTTGTATTCCATAAGATTTTTAAATAGAATATTTTAATTGACACATTTTCTGTTTATAATATCTTATTTTCAGTAAGGCAATACAGACTTCCTTCTTCCTTTCCAACTAGCAGACTTTTTTTTTGTAGAATGTGTAACACTGAACAGAACTTCAGGGATAAGGTGAACAATGCTAGACATCCTTATCCTTTTGTGTATTTATCAATCTTAAACAGTATCCTGACTCCATGAAAACATCATCTTTAGCTTTGGCACAAGCATTTTTGCCTTTTCTTTTCTTTATTGAATATAGCTCCCATGATACACTAACAAAAATAAGTATACCCTTCAGATTAGAAGAGAAAGAGATTGATAGAAAGTGTTAATTGCCATATGCCAGTATAAAGGCTGTGGTTTCATGTTCAAATTGTCAAAATTATTATTATTTTAAGGGCATCCAATCTCATTACAGATAGATGTGAGCCACTGTGTGGTTGTTGGGATTTGTACTCAGGACCTCTGGAAGAGCAGTCAGTGCTCTTAACCACTGAGCCAACTCTCAGCTCAAAGATATATCTTTGGTCATTGGGGGAAAGCATGAAAATATTCCATGGTGATAATAATTTTAAAAATCTGGGAAAAATGTCAGAAGGGAAGCAGAATAATTTTTACTGTTACAGAGAAACTTAACTAAAGCCACATTCTGGTAGGGAGAGTGCAAGCAATATATGCACATACTGTGGAATGAGATGAAGTAAGAGAACAAAATTCACAAATCAATTGGATGTCAACGAGACAGTCAAGGTCTACTTGTCATATGACCCATGAGAGTTAGTATGTAGAGTGAGTTATTTTGAAAGAATTCTTAGGACTGGGAACAAAATACCTACTTCTCCAATCAAAGCACATTTACCCCTACCCACTGTTAGTTAGGGTTTTAATTTTTGAGTTTTAAGCTTGCCTGGATAGTATAGTTGTTTACTGACCACATTATATAAGGGTTTAAATCATAGAACACATACAATAAGTGAGAGGCAATCAAACAACCATTAGAATTTCATGGTCTAAAATCTACAACTGGACAGCAAGTAAGATAATTAAGAAACTTTTCATAAGACTAAGAATGCATCTATGATGTCTCAAACAATCAGGTAGTACATGTAAAGATAGCAGAAAATACCCCAGCTTTTGTAATGAAGAAAATGAAATCCACAGAGTGCTATGTGTGACTAAATGTTCTCTGAGAGTAGTGAGGAAGAAGGGAAAAGAAGAAGAGAGGTTATGAGGATCGTAAAGTTGGGTACACTTTCTACTTGATTGAAATTTAGTGTATTCTCCAATTTAGGATCATAGAAATTTTGGGCATAAATTTCTGATCCAAGCTTTAATATAATCATTTGAATAATCTATAAATTTTCTGCAAATACTAATTTAGTTAAATTTCACAAATATACACATTTATCTATACACTTCATTCAATTTCATCTCTTTTTAGAATTCTTTTGAGACACCTTGGACAAACTGAATATTTAGACATTTTAAACTTTACAACATTTGTGTACTTTCAATATTACCTTTTGAGTTTAATCATATTTTGCTCTGAAAGCATAATTTTTAATTTAGATTTGTAAGTTTAATATGGTGATATCTTTCCCAAATTTGTATCATACAAATGTATCATACACACTTGATAGAGAATTTAATGATATTTTATAGTACAATGCTCTATATATTCTATTTAAGACTAAATGGTTGATTATGCCCCAAGAGCCATGTGTATCTGTTTGGCCCTTTTTGAAATATGGAGAGATAATGCGAAACATTTGTAAAATTCTATATTATATCACAAACATCACACTTAAGGTACAAAATGTCATATATATATATATATGTGTGTGTGTGTGTGTGTGTGTGTGTGTGTGTGTGTGTGTGTGTGTGTGTAGGTATATGACACTGACAGAATATTCTTTCTTCCAGAGGTAATTAGACACAAAGAGAGGCACTCACTATGAATTAATGAAGAAAATTGTGTCAATAATATAAAAGTTAAGCTTGAAGGCCTAAATCCATTTTGTCCTTGTCTTTCTGGAGGAATACAGGAATATTGTATATTCATAATTGAATCTACCATTCTGACTTACACAAGCTTATATTGGTGATACAGTCTCTCTTCCAGTTCTTTTCCAAGAATTCCATACTGACTGACTTTTACCTACTTACTTATCATGCCTCAAATGTTGATCTACCCCTAAAGTGGAAGTAAAAACTTATTTATATCTGAGTCATATAGACATTTGTATAAAATATTTCTCCTATGAAAGCATTTTTAAGAGGAAAAAGATTAATATTGTTTTTCTTCATCATAATACTATATCAGAACCATAACTTACAAGATATGTTATCTTGTAGTCAAACTATGGGATGCTAAGATGAGGCAGATAGAATCCATTAGCAGCCCATGAAAAGAGGTAAATACATGTCAACTTTCCTAATCTAAGTGTTCCCCAATAGATAATTAATATTATCTCAGAAGATGCTCAGAAGGGGGTTTGTAGAACATGTTAACAGATGGATTTGGGCAATGGATAACATAGATTTGAAAGACATACAGGAGCTGGACAGTGGTTGAGCATGTTTTTAATCCCATCACTGGGGAGGCACGAGGATTTCTGAGTTTGAGGCCAGCCTTGTCTACAGAGTGAATTCCAGGACAGTCAGGGCTATACAGAGAAACCCTGATTAAAAAAAAAAAAAACAAAAAAAAAACCAAACCAAAAAAAAAAAACAAAAACAAAAACAAAGAAAAAAAGAAAAGAAAGAGAAAGGCATACAGAAAAATAAAATTAAACATGAGAAGGAAATAAATAAAATGGTGCAAGACATGAAAGCAAGACTAGAAGAATAAAAAACCCAAAATGAGGAAATCCTGGATATGGAAAACCTAGGAAAGAGAACAGGAAAAACAAATTCAAGTATCACCAACAGAATACAGGAGATGGAAGAGAGAATCTCAGGTGCAGATGATAAAATAGAAGAAACTGATATATAAGAAAAAGAAATATGTAATCTAAAAAATTCCTCACTTACAACCTCCAGTTAATCTGGGATAATGAAAAGACTTAAAGTAGAAATAATTGGAGTAGAAGAAGGAGAAGAATCCCAGATCCAAGGCCCAGAAAATATTCTAAACAAATAAACATTAAGAATTAAAATTTGTAAACCTAAAGAAAGAGATGTCTATAAACATACAGGAAGATTATAAAATACCAATTAGACTGGATAAGAAAAGTAAATTCTCCCAGCATATAAAAATAAAATCATAAAATCTCCAGAACAAAGAGAGAAGAGAACTCTTACAGCTGATAAGCAACTTCAGCAAAGTGGCCAGTTATAAAATCAACTCAAGCAAGTCAGTAGCCTTCCTATACTCAAAGGATAAGCAGGCTGAGAAAGAAGTAAGAGAAATGATACCCTTCACGATAGCCACAAACAATATAAAGTATCTTGGTGTGACTCTAACCAAACAAGTGAAAGATCTGTATGACAAGAACTTCAAGACTCTGAAGAAAGAAATTGAAGAAGACCTCAGAAGATGGAAAAATCTTCCACGCTCATGGATTGGCAGGATTAATATAGTAAAAATGACCATCTTGCCAAAAGCAATATACAGATTCAACAAACCTTTTCAACAAATGATGCTGGCTCAACTGGAAGTCAACATGCAGAAGAATGCAAATTGACACATTCTTATCTCCTTGCACTAAGCTCAATTCCAAGTGGATCAAGAACCTCCACATAAAACAAGATACACTGAAACTAATAGAAAGGAAACTAGGGAATAACCTTGAACATATGGGCAAAGGGAGAATTTCCTGAACAGAACTCCAATAGCTTATGCTCTAAGATCAAGAATAGACAAATGGGACCTCATAAAATTACAAAGTTTCTGTAAGGCAAAAGACACTGTCAAAAAGACAAAACGGCAACCAACTAACTGGTAAATGATCTTTACCAACCCTACATTCGACAGAGGGCTGATATCCAATATATACAAAGAACTCAAGAAGTTAGACTCCAGAGAGCCTAGTAACCCTATTAAAAGAAGGGGTACCGAGCTAAACAAAGAGTTCTCACCTGAGGAATATCTAATGGCTGAGAAGCACCTAAAGAGGTGTTCATCATCCTTAGTCATTAGGGAAATGCAAATCAAAACAACCCTGAGATTGCATCTCACGCCAGTCAGAATGGCTAAGTTCAAAAACACAAGAGACAGCAGTTGTTGGCGAGGATGTGGAGAAAGAGGAACACTCCTCCACTGCTGTTGGGATTGCAAGCTGGTACAACCACTCTGGAAAGCAGTCTGGCGGTTCCTCAGAAAACTGGGCATGACACACCCAGAGGATCCTGCTATACCACTCCTGGGCATATACCCAGAGGCTTCCCCTGCATGCAATAAGGACACATGTTCCACTATATTCATCGAAGCCTTATTTATAATAGCCAGAAGCTGGAAAAAACCCAGATGTCCCTCAAAAGTACTCATATATTTAAATCAAGTGGATGTACTCTTTTTTAATTTAGTGGGTGTGTAAGGCAAATTGCTGCTAGCTAAAGTTGTAAATATTCGTAGATATATCATATTTTAAAATGTATGATTCGGCTAGAAAGTTGGTTCAGTGCATAAAACCACTTACTACTCTTGCAGAGAACACATCTTCCATTTCCAGCACCCACATAGCTGCTTAAATCTATCTGTAGCTTCCATTTCAGAGAATCCCAAGCATTCATCTGGCCTTAGTAGGCACTGAGCTCACATTATATGCACAGGATACATGTGGAAACAGATGTGGGTACATGTGCCTACATACAAAAATCACATCTTGATAATAAATGACATAATTTTCCCAATTATTTATGTTAAAATCCTCATCTTCTATCATATCGTATATGGGGAAAGAGGACCTTGGAAGGTACTTAAATTATAATGCTGAATTCTGAAACATAACATTAATTAATCTCCTTTAATCATGAGAAAATAGAGTTCTTGTATACTCATTTTTTCTGTTCTCTATTATGTATGGATATAATTGAAAGGTCATCATCTATAAGCCTAGAGGGAATTTAACACCAGACAATGAATCTTATAAATATCCTCACTTCTGACTTCCTATCCTTCACACCACTGAAAAAAAAATCATTGTTATTCTATTAATGGCCTTTTTCATTTTTCTTTCTTTTTTTCTGCTTTCTATTGTTTATTGTCGAAGAACTAGAAGTAGTATCTCAGTATGGCCTCGATTTGCACATTTTATTAATCATTTAAATTTATACATTTCAAATGCTAGCCACCTTCCTGGTTTCCCCTCTACAATTTCCCAATTCAATCCCCCTCTCCCCTCTCCCTTCTCCCCTTTATCTCTATTAGGGTTCTTCTCCATCCACTTACCCACTCTACCTCACCACTTTAGCATCCCCGTACAATGGGGCATCAAGCCTCCCTCCTCTTCCATTGATGTCAGACAAGGCCATCCTCTGCTATATATGTATCTGGAGTCCTATCTCCCACCGTGTATAAACTCATTGGTTGGTGGTTAGTCCCTGGGAGCTCTTGGTGGTTCAGTTAGTTGTTATTTTTCTTCCTGTGGGGTTGCAATCTCTTTCAGTTCCTTCAGTACTTCTCCTAGCTCTTCTATTGGTGTTCTTGCGCTCAGTCGAATGGATTATTGTAAGTATCTGCATCTATATTGGTCAGTTGATGATAGAACTTCTCAGGGAACAGCTGTATGTCAGACTCCTATCAACAAGCACTTCTTGGCATCAGCAATAGTGTCAGAGTTTGGTGTCTACTCATGGGGTTGATTTCTATGGGGGTCAGTCTCTGTATGACCTTTCCATTTTTGTCTCTGTTTTCCTTTGGACAGGAACCATTCTGGTATAAAATTTTTGAAATACGAAAGTGACCCCATCCCTCAGCTGGGGGCCATACCTATCTGATCTCTACAGGTTCCACCACCCCTTTGTTGGGAATTTCTGTTAAAGTCATCCCCAGTGGGTCCTGGGAGCCTCTTGCTTCCCTGTTATCTGGGACTTTCTAGTGGTTACCACTAGTTACCCATACCGCACTGCTATGTAACAGGAGAGAAAAATAGAAGGTAAGGATAATTGAACAGAAACACTAATGGCTTTCAATCC
Organism: Tokudaia tokunoshimensis; assembly: GCA_036184795.1. Lineage (NCBI taxonomy): Eukaryota > Metazoa > Chordata > Mammalia > Rodentia > Muridae > Tokudaia > Tokudaia tokunoshimensis. The sequence continues at coordinate 76,753,271 of BTHU01000023.1, forward strand.
TTACTCAAATCAACCCAAGCTGAGGAACATGCCCTGGAATACAACAATGCTCATACACTCCTTACTAAGTAAAGGAAAAATTGTTACTTGAAAATGAAAACTTAGCCAAATAAAGCTCAAAAGATTAACATTACAATGTGTATTTTAAAAAAATCAAATTCTAAGTGATATAATGCTTATCCTAAATGAAGATTAAACTTGACTTTGTTTTCTTATTTTGAAAATAAATGTTGTATGAACCATAAGTATTCTGTAATAAGAAAAGGAATTAATGTGAGTATTTAGTACAATAAGCTGTGTGCCAAAAGTTGCAAGATACATTTCACAAAATAAAAAATATAAAAGGGTTTTGGCTCATTATATTTTTTCTTGATGAATGATGTTTATTTTAAGATATTCTAAAATAGCTTATAATTTAGTATCTTGGTTTATCAATCACATGTCTTAAACTTGAATGTCAATTTTCTTTCAGGTAGTATTCATTTCAAATACAGAAGCTAGTTTGAGTAGAATCATAAGTTTATTTCTTCAATTATTAAGCAAATATCAAGTATCGAAAAAGCAATAAATAACCAACATTAAACATTTCATTTTGCAATGAAAAATTTGACTTTAGTGTTAAATGGAGTTGTAATGACGAACCTTAGTTGTCAATCTCAAATATCATCTCATTGACATATTGAAAGTCAAAATACATGGCATATCAGAGAAGAGAAAACCTCAGTCAATGGTTTACTTCTGTTAACTTAGCCTGTGGTCATTTCTAGGCACAAATTTTTCTTTGCAAATTGACATAGGTGGGCCCAGTACTATCTCTGTGCTGGTTGACCTGAGTTTCAACTTTTTATTAGTTATTTTCTTTATTTACATTTCAAATGTTATCACCTTTCCTCATTTCCCCTCTGAAAAGCCCTATCCCATTGCCCCTCCCCCTGGTAACCAACACACCCACTCCTAATTCCCAGTTCTGGCATTCCCCTACTTTCTGAGTCTTCAATTCTATTCCATTGATCTACCTACCTGTCACTGTACCAATACCATGCAGTTTTTAATACTATTGCTCTGTAGTACAGCTTGAGGTCCAGGATACTGATTCCCCCAGAAGTTCTTTTACTCTTGAAAATAGTTTTCTCTATCCTGAGTTTTTTGTTATTCCAGATGGATTTGAGAATTGCTCTTTCTAACTCTATGAAGAATTGAGATGGGATTTTGATGGGGATTGCATTGAATCTGTATATTGCTTTTAGTAAGATGGCCCTTTTTACTATATTAATCCTGCCAATCCATGAGCATGGGAGAATTTTCCATCTTCTGCGGTCTTCTTTGATTTCCTTCTTCAGAGACTTGAAGTTCTTGTCATACAGATCTTTCACTTGTTTGGTTAGAGTCACAACAAGATACTTTACATTGTTTGTGGCTATTGTGAAGGGTGTTGTTTCCCCAATTTCTTTCTCAGCCTGTTTATCCTTTAAGTATAGGAAGGCTACTGATTTGTTTTAGTTAATTTTATATCATCTGGCCACTTTGCTGAAGTTTATCAGCTGTAGGAGTTCTCTTGTGGAGATTTTTAGGTTGCTTAAGTATACTATATCATGTGAAAATAGTGATAATTTGATTTTTTCCATTCCAATTTGTATCCCTTTGACCTCCAATTGTTTTCTAATTACTCTAGCTAGAACTTCAAGTACTATATTGAATAGATATGGAGAAAGAGGACAGCCTTGTCTAGTCCCTGATTTTAGTGGGATTGCTTCAAGTTTCTCTCCATTTAGATTGATGTTGGCTACCGGTTTGCTGTAAATTGCTTTTACTATGGTTAGATATGGGCCTTGAATTACTGGTCTTTCAAAGCCCTTCAACATGAAAGGATGCAGAATTTTGTCAAAGGTTTTTTAGCATATAATGAAATGACCATGTGGTTTTTATATTTGAGTTTGTTTATGTAGTGGATTACATTGATGGATCTTCATATATTTAACCGTCCCTGCATCCCTAGGGTGAAGCCTACTTGATAGTGGTGAATGATCATTTTGATATGTTCTTGGATTTGTTGGCAAGAATTTTATTGAGTATTTTCGCATCTATATTCGTGATGGAAATTGGTCTGAAGTTCTCTTTCTTTGTTGGATCTTTGTGTGGTTTTGGTATCAGCTCCATTTACTACTTTCAAACTTCACAATGCTTTCACCAAACTTTGAGGTTTCTTGTTTTTCCTCCTTTATCCATTGTGTATGTTTTATGTTGCCAAGCTAGTTTGGGGAAACAGTTCTTCTATGGAGTGTACTTGACCTATGAGGAATCACATGGTTAAAGAAAATTGATCCTCCCACACACACACTCTCTCTTGTATCCAAGAAAGCCTATTCCTCCAAATGCCAGTTTAGCAGTTATATATGAAAAAATGTCATAGACTAGTAGCCAACAATTTTTATGGTCTCCATGGCTTCTAAAGCATCTTGGGCTGTCAGTCTGGCTTTCAAGCACAGAAGACACAGGACTTTTTCTCTGTGGAATGGATACATGTGATGTGAGAAATGGCTTAACTTGGTTTAGACAAGTTATTTGAATCAAGAGTATCTGGTCTTATCCACTGCATTATTCTGTGATTATCATATCACACACAATCTAGGCAGCATCCTGTAGCAGTATCCACATCATCTGAGACCTATTGGAAGAAGCTGTTAAAGGCTTTTGGGAATTCTGTCTGTCATAAATTTAATAATTAACAAACTTGTGACAACATTGAGTGAGATAGAATAGCAGTAGTCAATACGGGATAGGAATGAGAATCTTCAGTAACTTTGACAGATTGTGTAGGTAGAGAAAAGTATATTGTTGTATTAGTAAAGAGACATATGGCTAGGACAAGAATAAGAAAGCTGGCAGCAGTGGCATAAAATTGTGGGGACAGTAAATGAGTTTGTTCAGGCAGATTTAGGTAAGCTCTTAGGCACTTTTCATTTACCAGACTTCTGGCAGTATGTGTGAAGATCCCTTAAAATATATGGTTGAAGAAAATTTAGCACCCATTGTGTGAGAGGGTAGTTACTGAGTAGTCTGTACTGGTGTCCCAGAGGACTTCTCAATGACAGGCTGTACGGCCAAGCTAGAAATTCAAGTGTTCACAAGAATTTCCAGGAGCCAGAGCAGTGGTTTCCAGGAAATATCAAAAAACAATCCAACCCAGTACTAGAAATTTTCTGCCTGCTGCAAGAGCTCAAGGGATTTAGACTGCTTTAGAGAAGGGAGGTCACCCAAGGGCCTCAATGTCCTAACTCATAGGTCAGCCAGAAGGCTGGTCTTAAGAACCAGGGTATTAAAAACCAATGCCTTAGCCCAAAAGAGACTGGTCAGGCACTATCTGGGCATATAGGATCTCTTCCACCAATTGGAGAAACTCCTTAACAATCAATCAATGTGTTGGTGTGTGTTTGTGAGGTTTTGCCATCTGGTAGCAGAAAATATGGAACTGAATGGTTGGCTTGGGCCTATCTGATGGTGTAAACCACAGGGCAGAGGCTGAGGGCTGGGTGGCAGCCGCTCCTGTGGGAGTTCTCTTGTGCATGTGGGAGCAGGCACCCAGTGCTGTTGGTCAGGCTTGTGGGTCTGCACCATAGTGGGGTGGGACTTCCTCAGTGGGCAGAGAAAAGTAAGGGCCCAAAGTGTGCTGAGGGAGCCAAGCACAAGCTGCCAGTCCAGGAGAGGTAAACACAGATAGGAGAACAAGGAGGGGGAAGGGCAGCAGAGTCTGTGGCTTGGGGTAGCTAGGAGCCAGACCTCCTAATCAGGCAGTTGAACCAGCAGGCCACAGATGAGAGAGGGGAGAGGGGAAAGTCTAAACCATAACAGACTGACCCAAGGGCAAGTCACATGGGGTTATTCAAGCCTGGCCAGGAATTCTCAGCTGCAAGGAAGAGGAGAGGGAAATCTTAGTCCTAAAACGAGAGTCAAGGCAGCACAGGGGTAGCTCAGAGCTCAAGAAATATCTAGGACCATGCGGAAGGTTCCTCTGTCCAGTGGGGGTTAAGGGGCTTATCAGATCTGGACTAGCTAGCTTGGTTGTAGCTTAGACAAGATGCAAACCTGCAGCAGCGTTTCTGGATCTTATTCACGACACCAATGTTGTAATCATAAAAAGAGTAAGAGGTGCTAGAATATATTCTATGAGGGTGTGGTGAGATGTGCAGGCCCATGCAGAGGCATCCTTTCCCTCTGACGGACCAGACACATGACAGTATAGCATAGAATAGAGTTTTTCAGGGCATCGGGAGGGGAATAAAGAGAGTAGTAATGGCAGAGAAAGGCAGAGAGAAGGAGAGAGTAGAGACATAGAGGGTGGCCATAATCACATAGAGAAAGGGGGGAAGGGAATGTGGAGACAGAAGAGCCCAAGAGGGCAAGAGGAGAGAGAGAGAGAGAGAGAGAGAGAGAGAGAGAGAGAGAGAGAGAGAGAGAGAGAGAGAGAGAGAGAGAGAGAGGAGAGTAAGAAAGAGAGGAGGGGGGCAAGCATACCCTTTTATAGTGGGCCAGCAGACCTACCTGGCTGTTGCCAGGTAATGGTGGGAAGGGGCATACCTGACTGTTGCCAGGTAACTGTGGGGTGGAGCTTAGACAGAATCCTTACACTTGATGCCCCAAGGAAGGGGAATGCAGAGGGGTGGGTTAATGAGGAGGGGATGGGGGTAGGTGAGGAATGGGTGTGATTGGGGTGAGGGTAGTTCTCTCTAAACAAAATAAAATAACACAATTTTGTAGGGAAGTTGAGTGAAATCTCATTTCATATTTTGTACACATTTGTGTATATTGTGTTCAACAAAGACTCAGAAAATCTCTGGTCATTTCTACTTTGCCATAAACATGCCAACCTGCCATTTTTCTCTTATTGAAGGGAGGACAGCTGCCATTGTCCAGCTTATTTTTTTTCCACCATGCCCCATTCACCGTCTATGACCATTAAAGTTTCTGTATTAATTGTCTAAAATAGGTAAGGTATTAAAATAATACAAAGATCTTCATGGGTTCCTGACTTAAAGCTTTCACAGGCTAGCTTTCACAGTTTGAGCCTTTGATGTCTCTAAAATACCTATTCACCTTTCTGTTGGATGTCAACCTTCTTAACTGCTATGTTCACTGCTACTCAAAGGTGCATGTCTTCTGCAGCCAGGCCATGGCTTTCTGTAGCCTTATTGTATTAGGTCAGGGACACAAGCCTTTTACCATTAGGTCTTGCCCAAAAGGCCAAATATATGCAAGTTTCACATCTACTTTAAGTCCTAATCCAGGACAACAGCAGAACCATGGTATCCTAGAACAGATAGTATCTCTTGCTTTGATCCCTTTCTAGTTCATTACCCTGCATCCAGATGGGCAAAGTACCTAGGAGGAGCAGGGTTTCTTTGGTTTTTATTTCACTCTGTGAAAACTACAATTTTCATTCATTGATATTATGTAAGACATAAAGTCTGGCTGAAAATTATTTTTGAGAGTGATATTCTGAAAATGGCAATTTTTATTTAGTAATTAACTTCTTCAGTAAAGCTCAGGGAGTTAAATGTGTCCCCCACTAGTCCTTTCCTCTATTCCTAACCACACAGAGTAAAAGAATTATATCTTTGTTATCATTTATTTAATGACTAATATATAAATATAAGCAAATACATATTTATCTTTCTTGTTCTAGACTACCTCATGCATGCTGTTGTTTTGTTTTTTGTTTGTTCTATTTGTTTGTTTTTTTAAGTTCTGTCCATTTACCTGTAATATGTCATTTTTTAACAAATGAATAATACCCCATTATGTAAATATAACACATTTTCTTTATTCATTGTTCTTTCTCTTGAAGGACATCTATGTTGTGTCCGATCTGTGACTATTTTTTTTATACTGGCTGCACAAGTGAATCTGTGGTGGGATGAAGCTTCCACTGAGTATATGCCCAAAAATGATGCGGTTGGATCTTGAAGTAGACTCATTCCCATCTTTCTGAGAAATAAAAATACTGATTACTAGAGTGACTGTACAAGTTTGCACTTCCACGAGCAATAGAGGAATATTCCCATTATTCAACATTATTCAACATCCTGGAAAACATGAAATACAACTTGTGTTATTGATCGTAGTCATTCCCACAAGTATAAGATGGAATATCAAAGCAGTTTTGACTTACATTTCTTTGATGGGTAAGGATGTTGAACATGTCTTTACATATTTTTAATGCATTTGAAATATTCTATTTAGATCTATACCACATTTCTAATTGAATTATTTGTTTTTTGATATGTAGTTCTCTTGATATTTTTAAAATATATTTTTCATATCAGCCCTCTATCACATGTAGAGTTGGTAAAACTTTTTTCCTATTCTGAAGGCTGCTGCTTTGTCTGAATGACAGGGTCCTTTGACTTATAAAAGCTTTTCTGCTTCACAAGGTCCCATTTGCTCATTGTTGATCTATTAGCTATGCTATCAGTACTCTCTTCAGAAAGTCTTCTGTGCCAAAATGCTCAAAGTTATTCTGTACTTTTCTCTTCTATCAGATTCAGTGTATTTGGTTTTAAATTGACATATTTGATCCATATGTAGTCTAGTTTTGTTCGGGGTGATAAGTATAGATCTCTTTTCATTCTTCTACATGCAGACACATCCACAGGTAGTTTTTACTGTGCTATAATTTAAAACAATGCTACATGCCTATAAAAAATGATGAAATGAATTCAAGTTTCTTAATAACTAGCAATATTTTTTTCAATATGATGAGGGATTATTTCATTTTGCTAAAGTAAACATATGTACTTAACCAGAATATGGTTGTTTACCCATGTAATCCAGATGGTGTGGTAACAAGGCAGAGGAATAATGATACTAAGGCTAGTTTTTGCAACAGAACAAGTTTCTGGACATCTTTAAACACAGTGAAACCTTCATATATGTCAACATCCTGAGGCCATTATTTAAAACAACAAACAAACAAATATATTTTTAATATCAGGAGTAAATACCTCACTGTTTTGTCATATTTATACATTTCTTGTTATACCAGAAGTTTCTTTGATGTGTTGGTTAGGAATGACATAAATTATACTGTTTATATTTAGTACAGTTTTTATATCAATTATAGTAGCAACATTTTCCATCTTATCAATAAACTCTAATTCCATTTGTTTTGTAATGAGTTTGTGAAAAATAAATATTGTGTTTTCTATATTTTTTCAGCCCACAAATTTGTAGTAATCTATAGGTGCTGATAAAACCACTTTCACACTTGTAAGAACTTTTGTACTCAACATACAATTTGACTTGATTTATAGGTGGTTATACCATTAGGAACAGTCTATAACATGTTATGGTCTTCACAGTTATATTTCTTCTACAAGTTTGGAGTAATATAGACTGTCAGAATTGTATTCCAATCAAATGAACCATTCCTGAACTTGTTTAGAATATTATCATGTATATTGTAATCAAATCACATTAAAATGATTGCAAATAAAATGGTGATTGTTATTGTAAAATTTTACATACAAATGAACCATCAAAAAACCATTTTGCAAAATGCTTTAAATACAATTAGTATAATTCATTAGAATCCCAAAACAAGGCAAAATATCTTTGCTCTTATTTCATTGTTTAAATGAGTTATTATTCTATTGAATATAATCATTTTGTAGTTCCAGTAAAACCCATTCTTTTTAGTGTAGAATCAATAAAGCGTTAGTATAGTATTCAGTAATAACTGTAGGAGTTTTATGAAATAAATGACTATTTAATTAAAAGGTATTAAAAATACAGAACATTATAAAATGATATTTCATTGCTAATATTGTTTGTCTCTGAGTATATCAGTTCAATTATTAATATATTTAGTATTACTACACTAATATCATTGATTTTCTGTTTATAACTTTTGTGATCTCTCATTGGGATGGTTAGTGCTATGTCAAATTGACACAAGCTAGAGTCATCTTAAAGGAGTGAACCTCAATTGAGAAAATGTCTCCATAGAATCTAACCAAAAAACATTTACCTGAATAGTGATTGATGAAGGTGGGCCCAGCACATTGTAGGTGGTGTCATCTCTGGATGACAGTCCTAGGGTCTGTAAATACCAAAGTTGAGTAATCCAACAATTGACACACCTCTATGGCTTCTGCATCAACTCCTGCAGCCAAGTTTCTTCCCTTTGTGAGTTCCTGTCATGAATTCCTGTACTAAGTACTGGTGGCACTTACAAGCACTAAGATAAGTTGATACTGAGAGTGTGAGGTATTACTCTGAACAACCTGATCATATTGTGTTAGGGAGGATTGTGGAAAGGCTTTTGGAACTTTGTGTAAAAAAAGACAGTGAGTGTTCATATCTTAGTGAGCTGTACTGTGATTGGAAGAGAAGAATGATGGGAGCAATGCAGAAGTTGGAGGACTGAATTGTAAAGTTTCAGAGAAAAATTTAAAGTCTACTGGAACAATTTGTTGATTTAAATTAAGATTCTATGGTTCTGGATAGTTAGGGATAAAGACTCATTTGTGATTAAGAAGATACCAGAACTATTAAACTAAAACCTTTGCTTTTCCACAATACTCAAAGTTGGTCAGCTGGACTTGAAAAATTACCTGTTATTAAAAAATGGCAAGCATCATTGAGGTGAAATCTTCTGGGAAGATAGTTTGCCATGAATAGTTTGTGAATCCTAGATAATTCGATATTGATTTTGAAATTTGGTTATGCTTTGCTCAAATTTTAGCAGTGAACTGATTAATCTCTCTTGAAGTAAGAAAATACAGGTGTCCATAGTTGAGAGATTTTGAATTTTAAAAATAATTCTGATTTGTGAGAGACAAAATTTTTAAAGAGTATGGAAAATTTGAAATTTACATTATATATACTTTTATGTTTACTTTATTTTTACTTTTTATGTTTTATACTTTATATCAACATGAGTGAAACAAGAAAGGAAAAGTTGTGACTTAACAATGGTTTCTTTGTGTGTCAAGTTGACACAGAGTCAATTGTACTGGCTATTATGACATATTGACAAAAGCTAGACTAATCTGAATGGAGGGAACCACAATTGAGGAATGCCTCCACATGATCTGGCAAGAAGGCATTTTCACAGATAGTAATTGATGAGGATAGGCTCAGCTTATTGTAGTAGTGATATGTGGGACATTGGCGTTGGGTTCTATAAAAAAATTGGGCTGAGTATTTTTGCATCAATATTCATACAGGAATTTAGTCTGAAGATCTCTTTCTTTGTTAGGTCTTCATGTGGTTTTGGTATCAGCATAACTGTGAGTTCATAAAACAAATTGGGTGGGGATCATTCTGTTTCTATTTTGTGGAAGAGTTTGAAGAGTTGGTATTAGACCTGAAGTGTACTCCTCTTGGGTGTATTTGCTTCTTTTTGTTCTAGAGCTTTCAGATGTGCTGTTAAAGCTGCTGGTGTATGCTGTTTCCAGTTTCTTTTTGGAAGCGATCAGAGCTATGAGTTTTCCTCTTAGCACTGCTTTCATTGTGTCCCATAATTTTGGATATGTTTTGCCTTCATTTTTATTAAAATCTAAAAAGTCTTTAATTTCTTTTTCTACTTCTTCTTTGACCAAGTTATCAAAAAGTAGCTTCCATTTTTATGTGGAATTTCTGTTGATTTTATTGTTATTGAAGACCAGCCTTAGTCTTTAATGATCTGATAGGATGCATGGGATAATTTCAAACTTCTTGTATCTGTTGAGTCCTGTTCTGTGACTGATTATATGGTCAGTATTAGAGAAGGCACCATGAGGTGCTAAGCAGAGGGAAGCAGAGACTGAAGGAAAGGGCATCCAGAGACTGTCACACCTGGGGATCCATCCAACATTCAGACACAAAACTCAGACAATATTGCTGTTGTCAAGAAGTGCTTGCTGACAGGAGCATGATACAGCTGTCTCTGGAGAGGCTCTGCCAAATCCTACTGAAAGCAGATGAGAATGCTTGTCGCCAACCATCTTACTGAGCACAGGAACCCCAAAAGAGGAGGTAGGGGAAGGACTGAAGGAGCTGAAAGGGACTTATCTGGCATCAATGGGAGGGGAATCCCATGATACTATAAAGACTTGATGCCCCAGTGTAGAGAAATGACAAGGTGGTGAGGTGGGAGTGGGTAGGTGGTTGGTGGAGCACCCTCATAGAAGCAGGGTAAGGGGGGATGGAATGGGAGTTTGCAGAGGGAAAACAAGGAAAGGCAATAACATTTGAAATGTAAATAAATAAGATATCCAATTAAAATACATATTTTAAATGTAAAAAAAAAAAGAAAGAAAGACAGCAGGATGAGCAAGGTACTAGGAATAAGCTAGTAAGCAGCACACTTTAGTAGCTTCTGTATCAGTTCCTGCCTCCAGGTTCCTGATGTCTTTGAATTCCTGTCCTGGGTTCCTTCACTGATGGAATACATACATTTCTTGCTAAAAATGTTGAGTCTAATTTTTTCTCATATTCTGTCTTTAATAGATATTGATTTTATTTTACTTCATTTTGATTATTGTGGTAAAAGTTTTTTTTTCTTTCAAATATACTTATTAACAAAATACCAATTGTGAGAGAACTATTCCAATCTGACAGAAACATTGCAATCCTTCTTTTCTAGTCAAATTGTCTTAGGATCGTATTCCATTTATGAGTTACAAAAATCATAAAATCCACAGGAAGAACTTCATCTATTAATGCTGTGACATATTGCATAAATGATATATCTTATGGACAGAATTTGAAAGTATTTTTCTTATTAATTCTTTGAGAACTTGTACAACATATTTTGACTATTTTCATGTACTTTACTGCCAACTCTTCTCAGACCTACCTCCCATTCTCCATCTACACAAATTTGTGTTACTTTTTTTGTAATATCTAGATATTCTCAGATGTGGGACCTTACACAGAAGTGTAGGACTACACTCGCATAGAAAATGTACTCTCCTTCCGGTAGCAGCTAATAATTAAAAATAGTTCCTTGGCCAAAGGTGACCTTCATGCTTGCCATTCTCCATGCCTGGATTTGGTCTGACTTGTACATGCACTGGTCTTTTCTTTACTATCACAGAGTCTGTGAGTTTATGTGTGGAGCTGCCCAGATGTGTCCAGAAAACACATTTTTTTTTGTTCATCAATTTTCTCTCATAAATTTCTCCAATTATTTATTTCCATTTATTAATTATTAGTTTTTATGACTTGACTTTAGGTTTGCTGTGTCTAACTTATTAAATCAAAAATAACTTGTAGAAATAAATGTCCCACAATCAACTTATACATAAGGGGGATATTTAGGTTTTTTTTATTTTATATTATTTAATCCAATAATATTTTAATATTTATTTTCATTGTATACATATGTATATGGAGTTGCATAGATGTATGTATACCATGTGTGTGCCTAAACCTTACAAAGCGCAAAGGGCAAAAGGAAGCAACATATACATTTTTTAAAAGTTATGCTACTTCTAGAAGATTCATAAATAAAACTTTTCAATGGTATACACAATTTTAGAAATGTAAAATATTTTCAAATTATATAAAAGTTATACTTTTGTCCTAGTTATGGTTACTACTGCTGTAATGAAATCCATGACCAAAACAAATTGTGGAGAAAAAGGTTTAATTGAATTATACTTCCACATTATAGTTTTTCACTGAAGGAAGACTCAATAGAAATTCAAGAAGGGCAGAGACTTGGAGACAGTGGCTGATGCAGAAGCCATGGAGGTATGCTACCTACTGGCTTGCTTCCCATGGCTTGCTCAGGTTTGATTTTTTAGAGAACACAGGACCACCAACCCAGGGATGGCACCACCCAAAATGGTCTGGGCCCTCCACCATCAATAAATAATTAAGAAAATGCATTGCAGCCAGATCTCATTAAAACATTTTTCTCAATTAATCTTCAATTCTTTCAGATAACTCTAACTTATATCAGATTGATAAAAAAACAGCCAGTACAATATTCCTTGAGCTATGGAAGCAAGAATTTACTTAGCCAATCTCTAAACTTTAAAAGAAGAAAACAATGTTTCTCCTAACTTTGATTAATTTTTACTACTATTTTGGTCATTTATAAACAATATTAATTCTTGGAATATAAATTTTACAAACCATTTCTCTGTTAACCTTCTAAATATTTTTTTCAAATAAGAGCAAATAAATTACTATACTAAATAGTAATTACATAAATTCTACTCAAAATAGCAACCTTTCTTCATTGTTATATGTAAGGTAATTAAATGCAGTCTGAATAGTCACTTTTGAAAATATATTTTATGTTTTCAGTTTTGTAGTTAAGACTAGTTGCCATTGTATTAATTTTGGTGCTTAACAGAGGTTATTTTTCAGCTTATGTTTCTTGACTTCTATATATTTTTTAATTGTATATATTTTCTTAATTGTTTAGTAGCATAGTTATTGTAGTAGTCTCATCTTTTTATATGGTATAACCTCAATATTAACTGTGTGGTCTAAACATATCATTTGGTTTATGCTAAAAAATAGATCAAACAAATTCTTAAATATATAAGAATGGAATGAGCAAGTTTTACTTTCAACTAATTATAATTCTGACAGAAAAAAAGAAGTAGAATTTAAAAAAGTGTTCATTTTGTTTTGTAAAAAACAAATCTGTGCTTTGAAGCATATATCTGAATTTGACTTTGTTACAAAAGGAACAAAGTTGTAACATAAAATATTTTTTTAATTATTTCAGGAAGCATGAACTGAGTCTGAAAAAGTTACAAGAGAACATTGTTCACACTGAATTTCAGTATGTAATTATAGACCAATTTAATCCCAATTTAATGATGTTGGTATAGTGTGAGTTCTACTATGAATAATATTCAGGTCTTAACTAAAATCATTTCTTAATTTGAGTTCTTAATTCAATATGAGCCAGATATTTTTAATCTAATATTATAAGACTATAATTATTAAAACTACATTAATGTAAAAATGCATAATAATTGAACATGTTAAACTTACATTATTTTAGCATTGTTTGTTTACCATTTTCTGGAGTTAAAATAATATTTAAATTGAGAAAATGTAATCACCAATTGAAACTTCCTTTTATTGAATTTTCTGTTACATTTTCCATTTCCCTCTGTGCTAATTTATGTATATGCATACACACATAAAATAAAACAAAAACAAACTATTGTTACTTACATTGTTTGGGGTTCAAGGTTTCTGCTAAGGGCATGTCTGTATTCCAACCAAAGGAAATAAAGGTGTGTCTTTCCAGCTAAATTACACAGACCTAGAAGAACATTGGATGAGTTCCCTTGCAAGAATAGTCATGCTGCTGGATTAAAAGTTTGCTACGTAAAACTCAAAAGTTTTAAGAGCAGAATAAAAGAGGCATATATCTAATTAAAACAGGAATTCTAGAATATAGGCCTGCCATGTTGTTAACATAATCTTTCTTTCTGTATTTTCTGATATATTCTTCACAGTCTATGAAATAAACTGTGACTGAAATGATCACTGGTTAAAAGAAATAATCCTAGAACTACATAAAAATGTGTCTTATTGCCACACACTATTCTTCAGCAGCATGATGTGAGCAATTTTCAACTTACAAAGGAATATAGCACAATGTGATAAGTACATTACGACAGATGTGAATTTTGCATAGTTTTGCTCAATACTTGTTAGTTTCTTGCTCAAAGTGAAATCCCAACTACTGTTTAGGTTGAAATAATGATTAATGTAATAGCTTAATATTTTGCTTATATAGAGAAGATTTGGATTGTTATTCTAGAATTTATTAGATACATATGCACAAAACTTTAAATGAACAAATATACTTTTTACAATGATGCTATATTTAAAAAAGTGACCTTTACTTCTTAGAACATAAAAATAACAGACAATAAACAACTACATACTTTTTAAAATCTTTCAAAAAGTATTTTCAATGGTGCTACCTAAGTAGAAAGCAGGAATACAAATATAGTGTCTCTATAAGTATACATGCAGAAAATTGATTTGGGCTTCTATTTTGGCAAATGTGGTTAGGATACTTATCTGCTTTTGCATTTTTTACGCATAAACTTAAAAAATTATTAACCTATGTTCAAGTCTTTAAGAAAATTTACTTCTCAGATCTATAATAAAAAGGTAAGGCTAAATTTAAATACATGCTATACACAGCTATAAAATTTTACTTATTCTATCAAACCATATGTTTCTTCTTACTTTTCATCTGAATCATGTGTATTTTCAAAGAATTTTCATTGCCAATATTTGTTTGAAAATATCTATACACACATATTGTATGTGTGTTTTGGTTCTACTTATAGAATAAGCATTCTACTAAAGTGTCTTAGCTCTTTAACAGGTATTCATTTAAGTGAACACCACTGTAATTTGTTAGTCTCTTACGATAATTCAAGTTGCTCCTCTCATTCTGAGTTAAGGTTGAAAGGGAATAATTTGCATATATTTTCAGAGTTGAACATGCTGGGAAGTGGAGAATAAGATGTTGTCTAATAAGACATTCATTACATATAGTGGTTTTCAAGAATCATTTTTAAGTTTAAATTTTAACATGGTGCAAGATAATAACTGTGTTTAGAGACACGGCTGCAATTCAAATTCTTTGCTTTTAATCTCTGTGATGCAGCCTGTAAGACATTTTTGAGAAAAAAAAGTGCATCACTGGTAATGTCTTGTATTTAATGAAGTGTTCAGAGTGCTATCTAAGAACTATTCTAGTTATTTTCAATGATTTGAAGAATGCTAAAATAGTTCCAGTAAAGAATGCAGCACATTTTCTCTATTTCTCCAAATTAATTATTTCTATACATCCTTTTATACTCCCTTACTCTCTCTCTCTCTACACATGCATATACATATATATCCTATACAATTAATATTTTTATAAGAATAAACAGTAGAAAAAGTGGAGCTTGCCTAAAGTTAACATATTTTGTTTCCAATATATCTGTATTCAAATATCTTTGATATAATTGAAACTATAAATTATGTATGGTTCATTTTAATATTCGTAAGTAAAGACTTTGTTTGGAATTTTTCTTTTCTCTCTTGAACTTATCCTCTAAATCCTAGTAATCTTCAAATGTATAAGATTTTCTTTTTAATTATGTATGTTGAAACCACTCAGGTTTTTGTACACTTTTGATATTATGACATAATATTGTATAAGCTATGAATATGAGAGGCTACAGTTATATAATTATGAAAGAATACATCTGTGGGCTGGTGTTTGGGCATGTTTGACTGCTAGTGCTTAGGAATGATTCAAACTGGACATCCATGCAGTTTTTGTTAAACAAATTTCCCTCAAACTGGTTATTGCTCGTGGAAGAAATGGAAAATAATGATATGTCTGACAATTCAAAATATAATATAGCTGCCTGATTTCATGGATGATAGTAGCTTGAATTTAAATTCAATTGAGAGAACACTAGTTCATCTCTCAAGGTACAAAGTAAAACTCCAAAATTATCTAGGTGCCAAAATTTATATTACTTGCTTTGTTTGTCAACTCTCTTCACAAATTCTACACAGATCAAATAAGACAAGAATTATTTTAGCTCCATTGTAAAAGGACAATTTAAGAACCTTGCATAATATTCTCCAAAGCCCTATCATGTTTCTCAAACTTGTATAGCTCAATTTTCTCTACTTTAAATATAATAATACCATAATTTGTATGAACCATACTTTTCTTTGTTTTGTTCTTCATTATAGAAAATTATTAAGAGTGAAGCTGGAATCATATAATATTAAAACAGATGTTTAAAATTCAGATAGTCTAAGCAATCTTAGACATTTTATTCTTATGTAAAGCCATCATAGTCTTGTGAGGAAAGGGAGCTCAGTTATGTTATTTGTTTCATCTCCTGATAGCTACCATATCTAGTGAATGCAAAATTATGCAGTAATAATAAATAAAATTATTTTGAAAATTGAAATTCTGATTTTCAAATATATCTTCCCAAAATTTATTTCTTTTTGATAGTATATGCAATTTTATATTTCTTCTTATTTACTAAAAGTATATATTTGTATTTGTTAAAGAATATTTTAAAAATTGAATTTAAGAGTTCAAATTGTTTGATAGAATGAAAATTAGCTACTTAACTTTGGCTTATTTTGTGTGCTATGTATTAATACTTCAAAAGAAAAACAAAGTGTTTGTTTTTGTTTTGTTTTTTGCCATATTTGAAATTTCAAATTAAAATCAAAGACAGCTTTGTACTGAGGCATAACATAAATGGAGTTGTACAATGATATCAAATATAAAAATGTGCA
The DNA here is from genome assembly GCA_036184795.1 of Tokudaia tokunoshimensis. NCBI lineage: Eukaryota > Metazoa > Chordata > Mammalia > Rodentia > Muridae > Tokudaia > Tokudaia tokunoshimensis. Next base: position 76,769,570 of record BTHU01000023.1, read on the forward strand.
ATTAAACATAAGACCAAACATAAGGAATGACTCACTTTTAAACATCCTGCTTTTGTAGTCAACAATTCAATATTTCCAGAAAAAAATGCATATCTATTCGATGAGATTTATTTTCTTCCAAAAATGGTGTCTACTCTTTTACAGTTGCCCCTCATTGGGCCTTATCTCTTATCAGTTCCACTATTTAATAGAATAAGATAGTAGGCCAAATTTATAAACAAGCTCCCAGCATATTAACTTTATTTAGTATCAAATATCTACAGATGTTTTATTTATTATTTCAGAAATTAATACATATATACACTGTGATTTGTTCATACTTACCCCTATTGATTATTTTCAAAATCTTCAAAATTATTTTATTTCATAGTATTCTCTCCATGTTACATCCTCTCTTTTTAACTCCCCAAGTCTAAGTAGTGATATTCATATGTCTATAAGTGTAGGACCATCCATTCTAGCATATTCTTTCAGAGCACATCTCTTAAGAAAATTTAAAAATTCTCTTGCCTTTAGCAATTCATTTGTTAGTACCTTCCCAAGTAGTTAGCTCCTCTGTTTCTCCCCCATTCAAAAATATCTAGGTAATTGAGCAATAGACTATAACACACTCTATTTTTTGTTACATAATTTTAGACTATTGTAAAATCAGTTTGTTTATACCATTATAAGACATATTTGATAGTTTTCACTTAATGAGGATAATTTAATGATTTATAATTTTTGACATTAAGGGCAAAGTGTTGATAAATATTATAAATAAAGCAATTTATATACCTTTGATAACTTCCTTTACTAGTAATGCTTAAAGAAAGTGAATACTTTCTTAGTAATAATTGAAAATGGAGTTTAAAAATACATACTAGCAATTTTCACTTTACTATGTCTTTACAGGTATTAAATATGGTTCCTAACTATTTACTAAGACATAAACCAAAATATAACTTGTAAATTTAAGACACATACATATGTATATAAATGCACACATATACTCATACACATAAACATGCACACATATATGTATATAATAGTATATATTATAGTCAACATATTAACATATGCAGGGTAGACATTGTGTATTATATGCTAATTTATTTATTTTTAGTGGACTTAATTATAAAATTATGGTATGTATACTATTACTGAGGAATTTTTGGTAGACTGCCATTCTTAATGTCTGGCAATTCTATCTTCGCAATTCCCTGACTCTCAAATATCTCCCTTACTAGTTGTATGTCTAATGAACTTCATTACCCTTGGATTTTTCCCCTTCTGACTCCTTAAGATATGTTGCTCTTGTCTTACAGTATACTAGTTAATTTTATGTAATAAAAATATAAATACATGTTCATATACCTATATATAAATTTAAATAAAAATTCCGAAAATAAAGGTAAACATGTAACAGTTGTCTATCTGTAGTTAGCTATTTCAAATATCATAACAATCTCTTGTTTCATTTATTTTTCTTGCAATAATCATGATTTTGTTCTTACAAGTAGCTGAATGATATTCATATATATTATTGATCCACTCATATGCTAGGGGATTTCTATCCTAACTTCATTTTATAGTAATTTTTAAAATTTTCTGCAAAAATGATAGATGTGTAGATAATTTGGTAAAATGTTCATAAGCCATATACAACAAGTGTTATTAGTGGATTTTATGACACATTAACTTTCAGATTTTTTTTAAAATTTTGATATTTTAATTTTATTACAAAATTTCTCACTGCTCCTTTTTCCTTCTGGACACTCACATATATCCTTCCTCACGTATATCAAATTCATGGATTCTTTTTCCACTTATTGTTATGGCATGTATGTATTAATTCATACAAATACACACACATACATACACACACACACACACACACACACACATACACACAAAAAATACATCCTATGCAGTCTCTATAATGCTACCTGAATGCATGTTGTTAGGGCTGGTTGGCACTGTACAACCCAGCTGGTGTGCTGTTCCCTGAAGTAAGCCACTTTTCTTGTTCACAACTTTTCTCATGTGGTCTTTTTCTGTCCAATTTAGTATGTTAAATAATGTCACCCATGTTCAACTTATGGTGAAATTGATGAGAATTTATGGATAAGATTTAGTTTTTCCTAGGAGACATCACTTCATAGTAAGCTCCTTAATCCCCTGACTCTTACAATGTTTCCACCCCACTTTCCACAATGTTTCCTGACTTATATATGTAAGAGTTTTTGTAGATATATGCATTTTTTTGGGACTCAACAACTCTCAATATTGATTGGTGGTTTTCTGTGGATGTCTCTATCTGCTGCAACAGAAGTTTCCCTGATGAAGGTGAAGACTACATTTATTTTTGACCATTAGGATAAATACTTATAGATTGCTGTAAGGGATTAAACTTAAATAATTAGTGGTTACAGATTCCTCCAATTAACTATGACTTCACTATCTTGAAAACTGCTCATTATTCTTAGCAAGTTCAGAAATGCAAATGAAATTAAAATTTCATCTTAATTTAGAATGGTAAACAATAATGAAACAACCAACCACAGAAGCAAGAGTGAAAGTCTGGAAAATGGAAGGCTTATTCACTGTTTGTCGGATAGCAAAGTGTTGTAGCAACAATGTAAATGACTGCAGAAAATTCTCAAAGAAGTAAAAATAAAGTTAACACAAAACCCAGCTATACCACTCCTTGGTATATGCCCTAAGGATTCGACATCTATAGATACTACTTGCTCAGTCATGTTTATTGGTGCTGTATCCATAAAAGAGAAAATAAGGAAACCACATAAACATCCTACAACCAAGGAATTGATAATGAAAATGTGATAAATATACAATACAGAATACTATTATTTTGTAAAGGAAAATGAAAACATGAATAGTTTAAGTAAATGGATGAAATGAGAAAAAGTCATTTTGAACAAGGTAACCAAGAACTTATTGGAGGTTCCAAGTTTCAAATCTTCAGATGTATATATATATATATATATATATATATATATATATATATATATATATATATATCTTATATTAATTACACAGACCAGGAAATATAAATGGAACCACTGCCACATAAGTGGGTTGAGAAACAATGAAAGATTAGTAAATGTTCTGTATTCCCCTAGCAGACACAATCCCTTAGGCTCATCAAGCTGCAACCCTCCATCCTCCCTTTCTATGCCTCCTCTGGATCACAAAGACTATCTCTCTTTACCTCTCTGAAATCAACACCTAGTCCAGTAGTCATACCACAACCAGATGCCTAGATACTAGTGTAAAAGCACAATCAATAACAGCCAGGATACTACGTCTCGACTAGAGCCCAGCTATCATAACACAGCAGGCTTTGCCTATTCCAGCAGATATGAAACACAATAAAAACCCTAAATCTATCGATCTGAAAGTGATAGAGATCTTTAAAGTAGACATAAATAAATCTTTTAAAGAAACTCAGGATGAAACATATAACCAAAGGAAAAGACTGAATAAAGTCCTCAAAGAAAACCAAGAAAAAGACCGTTGAATGAAATGAAATACAAAACAACATCCGAAAATCTTGAAGACCAAAAATGGAAATAGAAGCAAAAGAGAAAACACAAGTTATGTGAATTCTAGCAAATGATAATTTTAGGAATTTGAATAGGAATTACAGAATCTAGTTTCACCAACAGAATATAAGAGATGGAACAGAGAATCGCAGTATTGAAGATAAAATAGAAGTAGATACATGGTCAAGGAAAAGTAAAAATCTAAAAATTTTCTGAGACAAGATATAATCTAGGACACTATGAACAGACCGAACATAAGAATAGTAGGAATAGAAGAAGGAGAGAATTCTAACTAAAACTCCCAAAGGAGTTGTTAACAAAACCATAGAAGAAAAACTTCATAAAGAGAGAGATGCCTATAAAGGTTTAAAAAAGAATATGTAACACCAAATGGAATAGACCAGAAATGAAAGTCTGCTAGTTCACTATAATCAAAACTAATATATATATATATATATATATATATATATATATATATATATATATATATATGTATGTATATTGACTCTAAGAGCCTAAAAGTCAAGGACAGATGTGCTGCAGACTCTAATAGAGAGCAAATGCCAATCAGACTACAATACCCTGAAAAACTTTCCATTATCATAGATGGAAAAAATAAGATATTCCTTGACAAAGTCAATGTGAAACAATATTTATCTACAATCTAGCCTCATACAAGGTCCTAGATTCTGATTATCATGCTTTAGGTTGCAACTCCTTTGATAATCCTTTATCTTCAATATAATTACACTAAAATTTATAACAGTAGCAAAATTACAGTTATTAAGAACAATGAAAACAAATTTATGATTGGGGATCAATACACCATGAGGACCTGTATTAAAAACTTGCAGCATTAGGAAAGTGGCAAACTCTATACAAGAAGAAAGACTTCAACCTAAGGAGATTACGAAAACACATAAAAACTCATGAAATAATCTCATACCAGCAAATCAAATAGAAGGAATGAGTATGTTATTGCACTCACATAATATGTTCACAAACACACACAGGCACATACACACACATGCACACACACATACACACACAAAAATAATTTGAACATGCCATAATTATGACAATAGCAAGAAAAGTAACAGGAATCAATAATAATGGGTTGCTGATGTCTCTCAGAAGCAATTATCTCAATTGCCCAATAAAAAGAAACAAGCGAATTAGAAACTGGTTGCCGGACTGGAAGGTTGGGACAGCCAGGTTCTGAGACAGACAGGCATAATGTCGCTTGGGTCTCGGGAGGCTTGTGTGTGTGCAGCTCCCAGGTGCGGGGCTGATCTGCAGTGACCAGCACGCCAGCTCTACTGTGGGACTTCTGCCTGGCAGAGGGACCCCGCACTGGGCGGGAGACTACCAGCTTTCCTTCCGCGACCTCTGTTCCCCCAGACTGCGCTGAAGAGACAGGTACCCCAAGCTCCCTATCCCCAATATAACATCACTTGGGACACGGCCTGTTGGGGCTTCCTTCTGTGCCCGAGAACGGGTCAGCGCTGTGGTCGTCTTGGTGCCAGATCTGCAGGCCATCGCGTCTGCAGGTGAGCAGCTCCACGGAGAGAGTGCAGATTGCACTCTGCCATCTTTGCTCCAGTGACTGGGAAGTTGGGACAGCCAGGTTCTGAGACAGACAGTCATAATATCTCTTGGGTCTCGGGCGGCTTGTGTGTATGCGGCTCCCAAGTGCGGGGCTGATCTGCAGTAACCAGCGCACCAGCTCTGCTGTGGGACTTCTGCCTGGCAGAGGGACCCCGCACTGGGCGGGAGCCTACCAGCTTTCCTTCTGCGACCTCTGTTCCCGCAGACTGAGCTGAAGAGACAGGTACCCCAAGCTCCCTATCCCCAATATAACATCACTTGGGACACGGCCTGTTGGGGCTTCCTTCTGTGCCCGAGAACGGGTCAGCGCTGTGGTCGTCTTGGTGCCAGATCTGCAGGCCATCGCGTCTGCAGGTGAGCAGCTCCACGGAGAGAGTGCAGATTGCACTCTGCCATCTTTGCTCCAGTGACTGGGAAGTTGGGACAGCCAGGTTCTGAGACAGACAGTCATAATATCTCTTGGGTCTCGGGCGGCTTGTGTGTATGCGGCTCCCAAGTGCGGGGCTGATCTGCAGTAACCAGCGCACCAGCTCTGCTGTGGGACTTCTGCCTGGCAGAGGGACCCCGCACTGGGCGGGAGCCTACCAGCTTTCCTTCTGCGACCTCTGTTCCCGCAGACTGAGCTGAAGAGACAGGTACCCCAAGCTCCCTATCCCCAATATAACATCACTTGGGACACGGCCTGTTGGGGCTTCTGTCTGTGCCCTAGAACGGGTCAGCGCTGTGGTCGTCTGGGTGCCAGATCTGCGGGCCATTGCGTCTACAGGGTGAGCGGCACCACGGAGAGTGCCCTCCTCCATCTTTGCTCCTGTGACTGGGAGGTTGGGACAGCCAGGTTCTGAGACAGACAGGCATAATGTCGCTTGGGTCTCAGGCGGCTTGTGTGTATGTGGCTCCCAGGTGCTGGGCTGATCTGCAGTGACCAGCACGCCAGCTCTGCTGTGGGTCTTCTGCCTGGCAGAGGGACGCACCCTCCCCCCCCAGGAGAGATCACACACCCCTGCACAGGGCAGGAGCCTACCAGCCTCCCTTTGGCGACCTCTGCTCCAGGAATCCACTAGGCTGAGCCTTTAGATGTGCAAGGCCTCTCCAATATAAGATCACTTGGGGCAAGGCACATTAGGGCTACAAAGTCACTCAGGAGCAGGCAGGCCCCAGAAATCGGTGCCAGGGGAATCCTGGTAATCCAGGGGGGGCAGAAATAGCTTTGCAGGCTCACAGGAGGTCCAACCAATAGCCAGTGGCAGCAGGACCAACTAACACCAGAGGTATCCAGATGGCAAAAGGCAAACGTAGGAATGTTACTAACAGAAATCAAAGCAATGTGGGACCATCCGAACCCAACTCTCCAACTGCAGCAAGTCCTGGATACCTCACCACACCCGAAAGACAAGATTTGGATTTAAAATCACTTCCCATGATCCTATTAGAGGATCACAAGAAGGACACAAATAAATCTCATAAAGAGTTACAGGAGACCATGAATCAACGGTTAGAAGCCCTTACAAAGGAAACACAAAAATCGCTTAGAGAAATGCAGGAGAACATGGATCAAAAGATGGAGGCGCACAAGGAGACAACACAAAAATCGCTTAACGAGATGAATCAACGGGTAGATGCACTCACAAAGGAATCACAAAATTTGCATAAAGAAATGCAGAAGAATATGGGTCAACAGATGGATGCCCATAAGGAGGCAACACAAAAATTGCTTAAAGAAATGAATCAATGGTTAGATGCCCTTACAAAGGAAACACGAGAACTGCTTAAAGAAATGCAGGAGACGATGAATCAACAGATGGAATCCCATGAGGAGGAAACACAAAAATCGCTCAGAGAAATGCAGGAGAACGTGGGTCATCAGGAAGAAATCCTGAAAGAGGTAATGCAAAAATACCTTAAAGAAATACAGGAAAATACAAACAAACAAGTGAAGGATCTCAGCAAATCCATCCAGGAACTAAAAAAGGAAGTAGAAACAACTAAGAAATCACAAAGGGAGACAACTTTGGAGATAGAAAACCTTGGGAAGAAATCAGGAGTCATAGATGCAAACATCAACAATAGAATACAAGAGATGGAAGAAAGAATCTCAGGTGCTGAAGATTCCATAGAAAGCATCGATTCAACAGTCAAAGAAAATGCAAAATGCAAAAAACGTGTAACCCAAAACATCCAGGAAATCCAGGACACAATGAGAAGACCAAACCTAAGGATTATAGGTATAGATGAGAGTGAAGATTGGCAACTTAAAGGGCCAGTAAACATCTTCAACAAAATTATGGAGGAAAACTTCCCTAACTTAAAGAGAGAGATGCCGATGAACGTACAAGAAGCCTACAGAACTCCAAACAGACTGGACCAGAACAGAAATACCTCCCGTCACATAATAATCAAAACACCGAATGTTATAAACAAAGAAAGAATACTAAAAGCAGTAAGAGAAAAGGGCCAAGTAACATACAAAGGAAGACCTATCCGAATCACATCAGACTTCTCACCAGAGACTATGAAAGCCAGAAGATCCTGGGCAGATCTCATGCAGACACTAAGACAGCACAAATGCCAGCCTAGACTACTATACCCAGCAAAACTCTCAATCACCATAGATGGAGAGACCAAGATATTCCATGATAAAACCAAATTTTCACAATATCTTTCCACAAATCCAGCCCTGCAATGGATAATAGGTGGAAACCTCCAATACAGGGAGAGAAACAACACCCTGGAAAAAATGAGATAATAACCTTCTTGAATCAAACCCAAAAGTAGATAACCACTCAAACATAAAGATAGCGTCAAGAATGGCAGATGGCAATAATCACTATGCCTTAATCTCTCTTAATATCAATGGTCTCAATTCCCCAATTAAAAGACATAGACTAGCAGACTGGATACGTAAACAGGACCCAGCATTTTGCTGCATGCAGGAAACGCACCTCAGTGTCAAAGACAAACACTACCTCAGAGTAAAAGGCTGGAAAACAATTTTACAAGCAAATGGCCCCAAGAAACGAGGTGGAGTAGCCATCCTAATATCGGATAAAATTGATTTTCAACCTAAAGTCATCAAAAAAGACACAGAAGGACACTACATACTGATCAAGGGAAAAATCCACCATCAAGAACTCTCAATTCTGAATATCTATGCTCCAAATGCAAGGGCACCCTCATTCATAAAAGAAACTTTACTAAAACTCAAAGCACACATCGCACCTCACACAATAATAGTGGGTGACTTCAACACCCCGCTCTCTGAAATGGATCATTCAGGAAAGCAGAAACTAAACAGGGACACAGTGAATCTAATTGAAGCCTTGGACCAAATGGAACTAACTGATATATATAGAACATTTCATCCTAGAGCTAAAGAATACACCTTCTTCTCAGCTCCTCATGGTACCTTCTCCAAAATTGACCATATAATTGGTCACAAATCAGACCTCAACAGATACAAGAAGATAGAAATAATCCCATGCCTCCTATCAGATCACTATGGAATAAGGGTGGTCTTCAATGGCAACAAAAACAAAAGAAAACCCACGTACACATGGAGGCTGAACAATGCTCTACTCAATGATAACTTGGTCAAGGTGGAAATAAAGATAGAAATCAAAGACTTTTTGAAAGCTAATGAAAATGAAGGCACAACATACCCTAATTTATGGGACACAATGAAAGCAGTGCTAAGAGGAAAATTCATAGCCCTGAGTGCCGCCAAAAAGAAACGGGAGACAGCATACACTAACAGCTTAATGGCACACCTGAAAGCCCTGGAACAAAAAGAAGCAAATACACCAAAGAGGAGTAGAAGACAGGAAATCATCAAACTCAGGGCTGAAATCAATCAAGTAGAAACAAATAAAACCATACAAAGAATCAACAAAACGAGGAGTTGGTTCTTTGAGAAAATTAACAAGATAGATAAGCCCTTAGCCAGACTAACCAGAGAGCACAGAGATAGTATCCAAATTAATAAAATCAGAAACGAAAAGGGAGAGATAACAACAGAAACTGAGGAAATTCAAAAAATCATCAGATCCTACTACAAAAACCTGTATTCAACACAACCAGAAAATCTTGAGGAAATGGACAATTTCCTTGACAGATACCAAGTACCAAAATTAAATCAGGATCAAATAGACCATCTAAACCATCCTATAACCCCTGAAGAAATAGAAGTTGTCACTGGAAGTCTTCCAACCAAAAAAAGCACAGGTCCAGATGGTTTCAGTGCAGAATTCTATCAGACCTTCAAAGAAGACCTAACACCAATACTCTTCAAACTGTTCCACAAAATAGAAACAGAATGAACACTACCCAACTCTTTCTATGAAGCCACAATTACACTAATACCAAAAGCACACAAAGATCCGACAAAGAAAGAGAATCTCAGGCCATTCTCTCTTATGAATATCGATGCAAAAATACTCAATAAAATTCTTGCCAACCAAATCCAAGAACACATCAAAACGATCATTCACCACGATCAAGTAGGCTTCATCCCAGGGATGCAGGGATGGATCAATATAAGGAAATCCATCAATGTAATCCACTACATAAACAATCTCAAAGAGAAAAACCACATGGTCATCTCATTAGATGCAGAGAAAGCATTTGACAAAATTCAACATCCTTTCATGCTAAAGGTCTTGGAAAGATCAGGAATTCAAGGCCCATATCTAAACATAGTAAAAGCAATTTACAGCAAACTGGTAGCCAGCATCAACCTAAATGGAGAGAAACTTGAAGCAATCCCACTAAAATCAGGGACTAGACAAGGCTGCCCTCTCTCTCCATATCTTTTCAATATAGTACTTGAAGTTCTAGCTAGAGCAATTAGACAACAAAAAGAGGTCAAAGGGATACAAATTGGAAAGGAAGAAGTCAAACTATCACTATTTGCAGACGATATGATAGTATACATAAGTGACCCAAAGAACTCCACCAGAGAACTCCTACAGCGGATAAACGACTTCAGCAAAGTGGCCGGATATAAAATCAACTCAAGCAAGTCAGAAGCCTTCCTATACTCAAAGGATAAGCAGGCTGAGAAAGAAGTAAGAGAAATAATACCCTTCACGATAGCCACAAACAATATTAAGTATCTTGGCGTGACTCTAACCAAACAAGTGAAAGATCTGTATGACAAGAACTTCAAATCTCTGAAGAAAGAAATTGAAGAAGACCTCAGAAGATGGAAAAATCTGCCATGCTCATGGATTGGCAGGAATAATATAGTAAAAATGAGCATCTTACCAAAAGTAATACACAGATTCAATGCAATCCCCATCAAAATCCCAACTCAATTCTTCATAGAGTTAGAAAGAGCAATTCAAAAATTCATCTGGAATAACAGAAAACCCAGAATAGCTAAAACTATTCTCAAGAGTAAAAGAACCTCTGGGGGAATCAGTATCCCGGACCTCAAGCTGTACTACAGAGAAATAGTGTTAAAAACTGCATGGTATTGGTAAAGCAACAGACATGTAGATCAATGGAACAGAATTGAAGACCCGGAAATGAATCCACACTCCTATGGTCACTTGATCTTTGACAAAGGAGCTAAAACCATCCAGTGGAAAAAAGATAGCCTTTTCAACAAATGGTGCTGGCTCACCTGGAGGTCAACATGCAGAAGAATGCAAATTGACCCATCCTTATCTCCTTGCACTAAGCTCAATTCTAAGTGGATCAAAGATCTCCACATAAAACCAGACACACTGAAACTAATAGAAGGGAAACTAGGGAAGAACCTTGAACATATGGGCACAGGGGAGAATTTCCTGAACAGAACTCCAATAGCTTATGCTCTAAGATCAAGAATAGACAAATGGGACCTCATTAAATTACAAAGTTTTTGCAAGGCAAAAGACACTGTCAAAAAGACAAAGCGGCAACCAACTAACTGGGAAATGATCTTTACCAACCTTACATCCGACAGAGGGCTAATATCCAAGATATACAAAGAACTCAAGAAGTTAAACTCCAGAGAGGCAAGTAACCCTATTAAAAAATGGGGTACAGAGCTACACAAAGAGTTCTCACCTGAAGAATATCTAATGGCTGAGAAGCACCTAAAGAGATGTTCATCATCCTTAGTCATTAGGGAAATACAAATCAAAACAACCCTGAGATTCCATCTCACACCAGTCAGGATGGCTAAGATCAAAAACACAGGAGATAGCAGTTGTTGGCGAGGATGTAGAGAAAGAGGAACACTCCTCCACTGCTGGTGGAATTGCAGGCTGGTACATCCACTCTGGAAAGCAGTCCTACGGTTCCTCAGAAAACTGGGCATGACACTCCCGGAGGATCCAGCTATACCACTCCTGGGCATATACCCAGAGACTTTACCTGCATGCAATAAGGACACATGCTCCACTATGTTCATAGCAGACTTATTTATAATAGCCAGAAGCTGGAAAGGACCCAGATGTCCCTCAACTGAGGAATGGATTCAGAAGATGTGGTATATCTACACAATGGAATACTACTCTGCAATTAAAAACAATGCATTCACGAAATTCCTAAGCAAATGGTCAGAACTTGAAAATATCATCCTTAGTGAGGTAACCCAATCACAAAAGAACACACATGGTATGCAGTCACTGATAAGGGGATATTGACCCAGAATCTCGGAATACCCTAGACACAATCCGCATATCAATAGATTTCTAAAAAGATGGAAGGAGAGACCCCTGGTCCTGGAAAGACTGGATGTAGGGGAACGCCAGGACAGAGTAACGAGAGGGGGTTGAATGGAGAAAAGAGGGAGGAAAGGGGGCTTATGGGACTTTCGGGGAGGGAGGAAACGGGAAAGGGGAAGTGATTTGGAATGTAAATTAAAAAAATAAAAGAAAAAAAAAGAAAAAAAAAGAAACAAGCTAGCAGAATAGATATAAAAATAGCATCTATCCTTCTGTAACATCAAAACAATATGCCTCAATACCAAGGCTAGTCATTGTTTCTGGATTAAAGGCTGGGAAAGTATATTCAATGTAAATATATCTAAGAAGCAAACTGATATAATCATTTTAGTATCTAACAAAATAGACTTCAAATCAAAATTAATCAAAACAGATGGTGAAGGATGTTTTATATTCACCACAGGAGAAAGTCACAAAAATATCATGTAAATTTTCAACATCTATGACCAAGCAAGAGACACTCCACTGTTTCAAAAGAAACACCACTACAGCATAAACCATATATTCACCTTCAAATACCAATAATGGGAGAGTTCAATAAAATACTCTCAGGAAAGGACAAGCCATGAAGTTAGAATCAAGACAGGATGAGATAACAGATGTTTTAAACAGAATGAACCTAGCATTTAGTTACAGAACATTAAAAAAAAATAGAAAAAAATATACCTTTTTCTTAGCACCTTACAAATCTTTCTTCAAAACTGAACACATACTCTGACATAAAACCATATCTCAGTAGAGGCAAAAAAATTCATTATCCCCATGAGTCCTACCAGAGTACCAGGGACTAAACAACAGCAGAAAGTTTATGTGCTCATGGAAAATGAACAACACTCTACTGAATGAAAATTGATCAAAAAGAGGCTTCCCCTGCATGCAATAAGGACACATGCTCCACTATGTTCATAGCAGCCTTATTTGTAGCAGAAAGATGGAAAGAACCCAGATGTCCCTCAATAGAGGAATGGATTCAGAAGATATGGTATATTTACACAATGGAATAGTACTCTGCAATTAAAAACAATGAATTCATGAAATTCCTAGGCAAATGGTCAGAACTGGAAAATATCATCCCTAGTGAGGTAACCCAATCACAAAAGAACACACATGGTATGCAATTACTGATAAGGGGATATTAACCCAGAATCTCGGAATACCCTAGACACAATTCACATATCAATAGATTTCTAAGAAGATGGAAGGAGAGACCCCTGGTCCTGGAAAGACTGGATGTAGGGGAATGCCAGGACAGAGTAGCAAGAGGGGGTTGAATGGGGAACAGAGGGAGGGAAGGGGGCTTATGGGATTTTCGGGGAGGGAGGAAACGGGAAAGGGGAAATTATTTGGAATATAAATAAAAAAACTTAGAAAATAAAAAAGGCTAATATTTAAGATATAAAAAAAGAAAAGAAATAAAGTTTTTATAGAATTCAGTGTAAATGAATATACAGCATCCCCAAACTTATGGAACACAATGAAAACTGTGTTAAAGTGAACGACCATAATACTATGTGCCATCATTAAAACAATGTAGAGATCTTACACTAGCAACTTATGAGAACACCTAAAATTTCTAGAGGAAATAGAAGTTAGCACACTCAAGAGAAGTAGATAGTAAGAAAGAAGCAATTTAAGGGTGGAAAACAGTAAAATAGAATTCTATTGTATAAATGAACCACATTTTCTGTATACATTCTTTCAAATTAAAATTAAATTGATTTCCAAACCATGAAAATAGTCAGCAAAGAAATATGATTGCAAACTAATTTTCCTTATAAATATAGATGCAAAATTCCTCAACAAAATACTTGCAAATTGAATTCAAAACAAATTGAAAATTTCTTCGACTATGACTAAAGAGGCTTCATTCCAGAGATACAGGGATGATTCAATATACAAGAATAAGTAAATGTTATTCACCATATAAACAAAATGAAATTGATCATTTCTTTAGATACCAAAAAAATATTTTCAGAAAAATCAACACCCCTTCATGATAAAAGTTCTGGAGAGTTTATGAATGAAAGGAAAATATCTAATCATAATTAAGACAATTGACAGCAAGACTGTGGCCAACATTAAATTAAATGCAGAGAATCTCAAAGGAATTTCACTAAACTCAGGAACAATATAAAATTGTCACTGTCTCCCTATATGTTCACTATTGTATTAGAATTTTAGCTAAAGTGATAAGACAACACATGGAGATCAAGGGAATAAAATTAGAAAGAAAAAGAAAGGATCATTATTTGCAGATTATATGATAGTTTGCAAGTGCAAACCTTAAAATTCCATAAGGCAACTCCTATAGTTGATTAACAAGTTCTAGAAAGTGGCTAGTCACAAGATTATTTAAAAAAACAAAAACAAAATATCACAAGCCATCCTATATACTAATGACAAATGATAGACAAAAGAAGAAATCAGATGAATGACCTCTGCCACAATAGCCTCAGATAATATAAAATATATTGGAGTAATTGTAACCAAGCAAGAGAAAGACTTGTATGAAAAAAGATCTCCAAATCTTTAAAAATAGAAATTGAAGATAATGTGAGAAGGTGGAAAAACCTCCACGCTCATGGACTGAAAGGAATAAATATAAAAAACAAGTCATCCTGCTAAAAGTAATTTGTGACTCAACATGAAAAACTTTAAAGTAAAATTCTCTGTACCATGTGGAAAAACACAAATCCCAGGATAACTAACACCATTCTGAACAATAACAGAAATGCTGAAGGTATCACCATCTCCTATTTCAAGCATCACTACAGAGCTATGTTAATAAAATCACATGCTATTGGCATAAAAAACAGATATATTGGTCAATGAAATCAAACTGAAAATTTTGAGATATAAATTCCACAAATCTATGGCCACCTGTTTTTTGATAACAACATAAATACAATGGAAAAATGCCATCGTTTTAAACAAGTAGTGCCTGTCAAAGAAGATATCTACGTGTAGAAATATGTAAACCCATAGAAGCACCCTGCACAAAACTGATGATCAAGTCGATCAAATATATCAACATAAAATCAGGTACAATAAATCTGTTGGACGAGAAAGTGGGAAATAGTATTGAATTCATTGTCACAGTAGACAATTTCCTGAAGAGAAAATTGATAGCACAGGCATTAAGAACAACAATTAATAAATGGGACTTCATGGAACTAAAATCTTTTCTGTAGGAAAAGGGGTGCCTAATTGAACAAAGTGGCAACCTACAAAATGGGAGAAGAGTTTTACAAACTCCACATCTGATTGAGTACTAATACCCACAATGTTCAAAGTTCTCAAAAAGCTAGATATACAAATATGAAATACTCCAGTTTAAATAGTAGCTTACAGATATTAATGAAGTCTCAATAAAGGAATCTCAAATGGCTAAGACACACTTACAGAAATGTTCACCATCTTTAGCCATCAGCAAAATGCACATCAAAACAACTCTGAAATTCTATCATACTTTACTCCAATGTCTAAGCTCAATAACACAAGTGAAAGATTATTCTGGGGCGTGTGTAGAGCAAGAGGAATGATCCTCTGTTTCTGGAAGGAGTAAAAATATGCCAGTGCACTCTGGAAATCAATACTCCAGTTTCTCAGAAAAATAGAAAATGATCTACCTTAATATCGAGTTATAATATTAGGGCATATACTCAAGAGATGCTTCATTATCCCACAAGTACACTTGCTTGATCATGGCAGCTTTATTTATAATAGCTCCAAACTGAAAACAACATGGACATCCTTCAAGAAAATAATGGATAAAGAAATTACAGTTTTGTTATGATAAAGAAATTGGCATTCTGAAATTTGAAGGGAAATGTTTACAACTAAAAAAAAAAAATCCTGAGTTGTGTAACCCAGACCAGGAAAAACACATGTGGTATATATTCACTTTTAAGTGCATCTTACCTGTTAACTAAATGATAACCAACTTCTAATCCATAGATACAGAGAAGTTAGTTAAAGAGGAGGACTCTCTGAAGGACACATGGGTTTCCTAGAGAAGAGTAATTGAGTAGCTTTTGTTGGTGGTTGAGTGCAGATTGAGATGGAAGTGGGAGGATCAGATTAGAAAAGGCATAGAGAGAAATTTCAGGAGTTGATGGGTACAATTGGGAGGTGTTTATTAAATGATGTGGAATCCTAGTGCAGAATAAACTTCCTGGTATCTATGAGGGTGATCTCAGTGCAAACTCCTAGTAATGTGTGATATGTAATCTGAACAGGCTATCCCTTTTAGCCATGCAAGTGTCCCATTAATGTGACTGGACTTGAATTTAGGTGAATTGTTGACTGAGAGGGTCCTATGGAGATTCCCAAATATCCCAGGCTGATGCTAGGACAAAGGGTTTTTCTCTCAACAAATTGACAGCAAGGTGTGATTGTCAAGGACAACACCCACTAAGCTTCTTGAAAATAGAGGTAAAAATGTTGTCTGCATGGAGCATTCATGCCTCACTTCTACTTCATTTGTTTCAAGAAGGTACTGGGCAGGCTACCAAAAGGGAAACATGGACATCAACTTAGCCACAAAACCTTTGACCTACTATATATCTTGCCTGAAAAATGTGCAGAGGCCGTGGTCTTACAGAATTTGTAGGAGTGGCCAACCAATATTTGACTTACCTTGAGTCATGCTCCAGTAGAGGAAGCCCATGGTCTAAACTGCTTTTCTTTTTCTTTTTTTATTAGATATATTCTTTGTTTATATTTCAAATGATTTCTTCTTTCCTGGATCCTCCTCCCCAAAAGTCCCATAAGCCCTCTTCCCTCCCTCTGTTCCTCAAACAATTCCCTTCTGCTTCCCTGTCCTGATATTCCCCTACACGGCTGCATCAAGCCTTTCCAGGACCATGGGCCTCTCCTTCCTTCTACTTGGACATCATTTGATATGTGAATTACTTCAATGTCCAGGAAATGGAGACGGGATAGCCCAGAGATCTATAGTAGAACCAAATACAACTAGTGTAAAAACAAACAAACAAACAAATAAACAAAATCAGAGAGGGGGAGGGAGGGAAGGAAGGAGGAAAGAAGGAGGAAGGAAGGAATGTAAAAACATAAGAAGGTAAAATGAAGGTAAAATATTAAGAATGCCTCAAATGTCATAAGGAATCATACAATAAACTATTTATCTTAAACTCTTACACATGTAATTCTGTATATAAATATACATATATAATTTTGCTTTTCTTATAATGGCTGACAATGCTTCCTCCAAAGCCAATAACTATCTAGCAAAAAGCTCAACACAAGACATGATAAACCCTCTTTTGGGTTGTTTTTCATGGCTATCTAAGAACCTCCCAAAACATGCAGTCTATTCTGATCACCTTGGTTCCATCCCTCAGAGGGGGAAGGTAACTCTCTATTAATGAAACCACCATATATATCAGAAACAGGCCCTAAAAATTCTTGATCTGAAACTGACCTAAAAGTAATTTGTACAGGGAGAGACAACACATAAGATTCCCATGGAGGGGGAAACCAACAATCCTATTAATTATCACTTCTGTTAACCAGTTAATCATCAGCCCAGCACCATTCCACAAAGGGTGCTATAGTGGGATGAATACCTTGATGGTAAACAAGTCTTTAGCTGAACTTAAGACATACACAACAAGCATGGGATTATGCTTGGTATTACAAACCTAGCTAACTGCTCAGGGTTTGGATATGAAGTCCTTATTACTTTCAAATTTTTTGAATAATATTCACAATAATTCCATAGTAGTTGCACAGAATTACAATTCTGCTAGCAATGAATAAGGGTTCCTATTTTGGTAAATCTTTGTAGCATGCTTGACATTTATTTGCTTAATAATAATAATTCTGTCTGGGTCAAGGTAGCCTGACAAAGGATTAATTTTCAGTGTCCTGAAAGAAAAATATTGATCAACATCATTTCAATTTTTATATTTGCATTTCACATTAAATCTGTATTCAGATCTTTGACACTTGTACTGATTAGATAGTTATTAGAATTTATTTTTGGAGTTCATTATGTAACCTACATATTATTACCTTATCTGATGCATAGCTGACAAAATCATTATTCTGTTCTTTAGGGTGGTAATTCACTCTTGAAACTATTTACTTTCTTGTATGAAAGTTTTGTTTAATTTCATTTAATTTCTTTTGACATTTTTTTCAGATTATTTCCTGACCTATTGGCATCAATATTCAGAAAGTTATTTCCTAGCTATATATCTTACACTAGTGTAGCCTATGTTTTCATTTGACATATTGAACACTTAGATCCATTATCAATTGTATTTCTGTTTCAATAGTATAGCTATTTTTCATAATAGTAATTCTACCAAAATATGTGAATATCCAGTTTTATCAAAATCATTTGTTGAATGGACTATATTTTCCAATATATGTCTTTAAATGTATTAACATAAAAATAGTGTATTTCCTGTTTCCTATTCTATTTCATTAAATTACTTATATGTTTTGTTCCAAACCAATGTTGGTTTTGTTGTTATTACTCTACAGTTTAATTTAATAACAGATATTGTGATAACCTCAAAGCTATTCTTACTTCTCTAGATATTTTGCGCTACCAGTTGTTTTTGCATTTCCATGTACATTTTAAAATAATTTTTTACTAGTGTTACAAAGAAGATACTGAGTAGAGTCTCCAGTTATTCCCATTATTTAATCAGAATTAATATTATGAAAATTGCTATAATTTTTATAATACATTTATACATTTAACACAAGCCCAATCAAAATTTCAAGGACTTGCTTATTTCATCTATCAAGGGCTTGAGTTTGGGAAAAAGTAAATTAATTTGAAAGGAAAGCATTTAAAATAATAATACCAAAGGGAATACTTTTTCCTTTAATTCTCATCTTAGTAAAGGGTTTTCCCAGGGTCAGCACACAGAGGTATCATCAACTGACACCCACATTGGGCCAGTTTTACTAGGAGCTCAAATCAAAAACTGACAATTTTTTCACATTGTATTGGTTTTATAGATATGAGAGCTTCAAGATTTAAAGGAACATCGAGTCTCATATTAAAATTCAGATATTCTACTGAGGCAAACCAACATGTAACATTGTTGATATTTATCAGAAAAGTTCTGAGAGATGACTTTATGCAGTTTTAAAGATGAAGTCTCCACTGCAGTGACAGCTCCAGAGTATTGGAATTATCAGAAAAAAGATATCAGTTGAAGAGTCTTGCATACCTAGAATGAATCCAGGCCAAGATAGAAGATAGAGGTGCTAAAAAAATGTAGAGTTAGAAAGGTGATGCTAAATAACCTCCTAAACTCCAGATGAGATTTTGGACACAGAAAGAGGATGAATATGACTTGAATGTTTGATTGAAATTGGTTAGATGGAAAGTCATGATAGTTAATATTGTCTATTTAAATGGATATTGAATCTCATATGGTCTGTAAGTTGTATCACGGGTATTCTGAGCTTGTTTCTTAATATCAACTTATCAGTGAGTACATAGCATGTGTTTTCCTTTGTGACTGTGTTACCTCACTCAGGATATTTTCTACTTACTCCCATTTGCCTTAGAATTGCATGAAGTCATTGTTTTTAATAGCTGAGTAATACTCTTTGTGTAAATGTACCACATTTTCTTTATCCATTCCTAGGTAAAGGACCATCTGGGTTTTTCCAGCTTCTGGCTATCACAAATAAGGCTGCTTTCAATATAGTGGAGCATGTGTCCTTGTTGTATGCTGGAGCATCTTTTGGGTAGGGAAGACCAAAGTGTGGGTGCCTCAGTCCTTCATGGAGGAGGAAACAAAATAATCATGGAAGATTGATGGCAGAAGGGATTGGGAGAAAGAGGGCAGAGGGAGAGGGATAAAAGAGGGCAGGATTAGGTGTGTAAGGAAATGGGCAAGATGTACAGAGGCTCAGGAAATTGAACAGAGATGTGCAGCAATGAGGGATGGGAAATGGGGTTAGACACTAGAAGTCCCAAATGCCAGAAAAGCAAGAGGCTCCCAGGACACAACAGGAATGACATATTCTGGAATAGCCAACAAATGGGGAGAACTTCTAGAAACCATATCCTGAGGTTAGGCACAGCCCCCAGTTGAGGGATGGGGCCACCCACCAATCACAAAATTTTAACTCAGAATTGTTCCTCTCTAAGGGAAGTGCAGGGAAAAAAAGTGGAGCAGAGATTGAAGGAGGGGTCATCCAGGGAATGCCCCACCTGGGGTCCATCCCACATGTAGCTACCAAACCCAGACTCTTGCTGATGCTGGAAGTGCTTGTTGACAGGAACCTGATGTAGATATCTCCTGAAAGGTTCTGTCAGAGCCTTATGGATACAGATGTGGTTGTTTCCAGCTGAACATTGGACTGAGCATGGGAACCCCAATAGAAGAATCAGGGAAAGAACTGAAGGAGTTGAAGGGGTTTGCAATCCCATGGGAGGAACAACAATATCAACCAACCAGACCCCCTAGAGCTCCTAGGGACTAAACCACCAAACAAAGAATACACAAGGACCTACCCATGACTCCAGCTGTATATGTGGAGGAGGATGGCCCTTGGATGGGAGGACAGGCCCTTGGTCCTGTGGGGAATAATAGGGTGGTGGGGCGGGCATGGGAGTATGGATGTGGGAACACCCTCGTGGAGACAGGGGGTGGGGTGGGAGGAGTGGGAGATTTTCGGGGGTAAACTGGAAGGAGGGATAACCTTTAAAATGTGAATAAACAAAATAACCAATTTAAAAACAAAAACAAAAATCAAAACAATATAGACTCACCAGAGAGACAAGCCTCTGGATCAATCTAAGTAGGATTACCTATATTCAATTAATTAAGATCAGAGGGTTTCTTAACTATAAGCAGTGTCATTTCATGGATAGAAGACCTAGAATTAATATAAAGGAAAAATTCTAGTATGAATGAGAATTTTCTGGTAAGAAGCTGTATCTAAAATGACTAATTCACTGAGTAGAAGTGCAGTGATGTACACAGGTCAGAATGTTTCAGGTCCAGAGGCTAATTATATCTTGGAGGGCTAGCCCTAACTCTATGAATAGCCATTCCTTGCCCAGCTATATTTTGGAAATAACATACTGTAACCGATAGATAAAAACCTTTTGGAATCTATTGACTTAGCAGGCCAAACAACACAAATGCTAAATGTCATCAGAGAACACCTGAAGCCTATAGGAAAGATTTCTCCACATTTCTGTAGTGTGGCTACTTGATATTTCTATCAATCTATACATTAAATGCATTGATTTATAATTCTGTTGCAATAAGCCTCCATGAAACTGTTTCTACATTGGAACATTTTATATCAAGACACCAAAATATGCTTTCATGTCATGGTCAATTGTATTTGACTTTTAAAAATATATATTTAATATATTTATCTTTAAATTTAGGCAACTATACCTGTGTAGATTCATTGTTATGTCTTATATTAAATTACCTTTGCTGACTGTTATTTTTATGGCAATAAAATCCCATCTTCTCACTATGCTCTAGAGAATAATTTGATGTCAAGACTTGTAATTATAATACCATACTTTTCAGTAGAGAAAGCAACTACTGTTACTGGTATAATGACTTTAAAACAGTTTAGCTCTTAATTTGTGACATAAGACACTTATGTATAACACCTTTGTCCCCAGTAAAGTTCAAGCATAGTCTAATTAGGGTCCTGATTTTGCAAAATATTCTTATGTTTTAAAGTTTTCACATTTATCTCCTATTTATGTGCATGGTAGGGTTATAGGGATAGGAATAGTAATAGTAATGCCATAACCCATATGTAAAAATCAGAGGACAGTTTGTAAGTATTAGTTGTCTCCTCCTAACATGTGTACTATATACCTTCAGCCTTGATAATAAATATCTTTACCTACTTGATCATCTTACCTCACTGGCCCAGTTTATACCTCTGAGGAGATAATAGTATTGCATTGATAACTAAATGAAAAAGGAATGATAACATAGGAAGAAAGTTTATAATTGAACGAGAAAGAAGGAGTTAGAGATATAAAAGATAGTAGAGAAAATTTTATAGAATAGATTTAAGAAGAGAGTACTGTCACAAATGCCTCTTTAGATAAAAATGCATACTAAGACAAAACTGAACAATTAATTTATCAAAGTATAAATACAAATAAAATATATCAATATCAAGAAAATTAAAAATAAAATTAAATAGATGGTATTTTATTATTAGGATTTCTTCATAGATGTTATTAAGTTTCTCAGTCCCCCTGCATAGTCTTTTGTAGCAATATGCACCAGTGAGTAGGGCCTGAACCTTTTTGACTAGTACAACTAAGTAAACGTGTCCTTCCCAAAACATGGATTTTCATGCACTTGAATTCCCTGTCTGCCAGGTACAATCATCTCTATGGTGTTTGGGGAATCATTCTCTCTTTCTACATGCTTTTTGTGACAGGGATTTATAATGTTGAAGGACTACTTGCTTATGTTTATCTTTGTCAATGGAACTTCTCCTTTCAGAGGCCTCCTTAAGGAGACTATATCAAACTCAGATACTCACTTTCTGTATTTTCATGTAACTCAGGCAGGTAGTAGTGGGAGTGATATAGGACAATTCATGGCATGGAGCACTTGAAGAATGTCAGCTTCATATTCCTACTCTATGATTCTCTCTACATCTCATGACTCTACTCTGCTCAATCACTATACACAGATTGTGGTTGAATTCTGCAACTGAGACTCCAATACAGTTTGTTGTGCTTGTGGAACCTATATCATTTCTAGTGAGCAGCTCCCTAGCTCGGACTATGTACTCAACTTCACTGAAAGCAGTGTAGCATGGTTCAGAAGAAGATTGACTACTTTGAAGAAAGTTCCTGGTACATCTACTTCTTTAATTCTCATTCTAATAGAAATGGGATATACTGTATTATTTCCTAACTATTTCACTTGGAAATAATAATGCAGCTTCAAATATGCCATTTTCCTAGATATCTTTATCACACTTCTAAAATAAGCACTATTTCGAATATATGACAGGAATAACAAATTTCATTTCCATTAAAGCCTTTGTTTTCTCAAACTCTCTTAATTTTGTATTTCCATATGAATTTTAGGATTTCTAAAAAAAATTGCTGGTTTTTCAAAGGAGATATTGGAAGTTAGTGAGACCTCCTTGCAAGCCTAATATTTGTCTGAATTAACATTATAAAAATTGATGTATTATTGAAACAAAATTTATAGTTTTAAAAAGCTCAAACTTAAAAAAATTGCAAATGTATTTGAAAGAACCCACCCTAAAAATAGCACAGGCATTCTTTGTTCCTGGAAGACCAGTACTTAGATAAGTATTTCTTTGGGGTCAACATATAACGTTATTTCCAAAATTAACTTTAGGGTAAAATGATTTATTTTTGACTGACAGTTTGTAGTTCAACTTCCAGAGAAGTCAGGGAAGGGACTCAAACCAGCCAGAAACCTGGAGGCAGGACCTGATGTAGAGACCATGGAGAAATCTTTCCAGGGTTGCTCTGCATAGTTTGCTCAGTCTATTATCTTGTTCCATCCAGGACCACCCACAGCGAGCCAGGTCTTTCCATGTTAGTCATCAATCAAAACAAATGCCCCACAGGCTTAACCACAGGGAAATCTAGTGTAGGCATTTTCTAAATGGAGGTTCCCTGTTCCAAAATGACTGTAGCTTACATCAAGTTAATATACAACTATCTAGCACACCAACTGTTTAATTTGAATTAATTTCATTTGTATGTATATTTATATTATCTCAGGTAAATGGTTCTAAATTTGTTCATTTATTTAGATGCTATCTATGATCAGATCTCTCCCACAACTATTATTTATTATGTTATTTTTATTGACCAGGTTCCATATGAATTACTAAAAACATTGAAGCTAATAGTTAAGATACTGACTTTTTTATTGCATGTCAGACACTATTTGAAGCACATTATTTAGAATTTCTTCCAGTGAGTCCTCAAAATTGGCCAGCATAATAAATAGTATTTATTTTATGAACTAAGACTCTGAAGTCTTTCTTTTTTAAGATTTTACTTATTTTCTATGCAATTTTTGTTCGTGTGTGTTTGTGTGTGTGTGTGTGTGTGTGTGTGTGTGTGTGTGTGTGTGTGTGTGAGTTGCCTGTGGAAATAGAAAAGGGTATAAGCTTCTCTGGAAATAGAGTCATAGATGGGCGATGAGGATCTCACTCCAATACTCAACAAGAACAGTAAATGCTTTTAACCTCTGGGCCACTGCTTTCACTTTTGGTGCAGTTAATTTACAAATAATGACTAATGATTGCATATCAAATGTTATTTCAACAATTTGCTTTGTGAATGTATACATGTTCAATTAAATGTGCATATGCAGGTTTGTGCATGTATGGGGTTTGCATAGGACAGAATTCAATTTTGAATGTCTTCCTCTGTCATTCTTTAACTTATTTTGATGCAGTGTTTCACATTGATCTCATTATTCTCCAATTATCTAGATTGGCTACCCATCAAGCTTTAGTGATATCCCTGTTTGTTCCTTTCCAGAATTAAAGTTATAGAAGTTCACCACTGTGTACTGCTTTTTATGTGCATTCTAGTGAACCAGAATCAGGTTCTTATGGCTTTGTGCCATGCACTGTATTACTAGAGCCTCTTCAGGTTCCCTTCTTAAATTTGGTATCATTGTACTTAGGAATTTCTTTAACAGATGATAGTTACTACAGCATAAAATTTTCCAAATTAAAAGAGTTTGACAGTTGGCTGTGTTCAAAATATATAATAACAAAACATGCTAAATTTATAAGAATGAGGACATTAATGTGGCTCCAGTGCATCTTGAATGTTGTTGAAAAGTAGATAAAAACTTGGTGATACAAGGAGATATTGATAGCAATCATGGATAGAGAACATGCCATGCCAAAAGTCTAGAAAAAAGAAAAGCACTGTCAGAAAGTCAATTGCTCTTATCTCAGAATAAGTCAATTTTTTTACATGTTGATCTTGGACTTCTGTTCTTACTTAAAAGAGCCAGTTTTTGGCATTTTATTATAGTAGTTCTAGAAATTTAGGGCACCTCCATAAAACACAGAAAAACTTTACAGAACTGTTTTAAGTTCATTTCTCTGTTGAAGGACATCTTATTTGAAGGACATTATTTGAACGTCTGGTTCTAATTTCTTCAATTATTTGTACATACTGGATATTAGCTCTCAATCAGAAGAAGGATTGGTAACTATATTTTCCCAATCTGTTGGCTGCTGTTTTGTCCTATTGGCAGTATCCTTTGCCTTACATAAGCTTTTCAATTTTATGAGGTCCCATTTGTGGATTGTTGATCTAGGAGCATAAGCCATTGGTGTTGTGTTCAGGAAAATTCCCCCTGTGTCCATGTGTTTGAGGCTCTTCTATTTCTTTTCTATTAGTTTCAGTGTATCTGGTTTTATGCAGAGGACTTTGATCCACTTGGACTTGAGATTTGTCCAAGGAGATAAGAGTAGATCAATTTGCAGTCTTCTTCTAAACCAGCACCATTTGTTGAAAATGCTATATTTTTTGCACTGAATGGTTTTAGTTCCCATGGGTTCTTTTTGGATTTTCAATTCTCAATAGTTACCAGGAATACAAGAAATATGCCTAAGCCAATATAATGTGGAACAAAATTTCAATAAGTCAATGAATATATTAACTTTAAAACATAATCTTTAAATTTGTTTGGAAATGCACAACCTAGATACAAAATAAGAAAACAAAAAAGAGGAATAACCAAAGTAATTTTAAGCAAAGCTGAAATCAACCAAGTAGAAGCAAAAAGAACTATGCAATGAATCAAAAAAAGCAGGAACTGGTTCTTTGAGAAAACCAACAAAATAGATAAACCATTAGACAAACTAAGCAGAGGGCACAGAGTCAGCATCCAAACTAACAAAATCAGAAATGAAAAGGGAAATATAAGAACAGAAACTGAGGAAATTCAAAAGATCACCAGATTCTACTACAAAAGCCTTTATTTAACACAGCTAGAAAATCTGGAGAAAATGGACAATTTCCTAGACAGATACCAAATATCAAAATTAAATCAGGATCAAATAGACCATCTAAACAGTCCTATAACCCATGAAGAAGTAGAAGTGGTCATTGGAAGTCTTCCAAACAAAAAAAGCAAAGGTCTAGATGGTTTTAGGCAGAATTCTACCAGACCTTCAAAGAAGACCTAACAACAATACTCTTCAAACTATTCTACAAAATAGAAACAGAAGGAACTCGAACAAACTTGTTCTATGTAGCCACAATTACATTGGTACCAAAATCACAAAAAGATCCGACAGAGAAAGAGAATCTCAGGCCAATTTCTCTTATGAATATCGATGCAAAAATACTCAATAAAATTCTTGCCAACCGAATCCAAGAACACATCAAAACAATCATTCACCACAATCAAGTAGGCTTCATCCCAGGGATGCAGGGATGGTTCAACATAAGGAAGTCCATCAATGTAATCCACTACACAAAAAATCTCAAAGAAAAAAACCACATGGTATTTCCATTTGATGCTGAAAAAGCATTTGACAAAATTCAGCATCTTTTCATGCTAAAGGTCTTGGAAAGATCATGAATTCGAGGCCCAAATCTAAACATAGTAAAAGCAATTTACAGCAAACCGGTAGCCAACATCAAACTAAATGCAGAGAAACTTGAAACAATCCCACTAAAATCACAGCCTAGACAAGGCTGCCTCTCTATATATATATGTTTTCAATATAGTACTTGAAGTTCTAGCTAGAGCAGCTAACAACAAAAGGAGGTCAAAGGGATACAAATGGGAAAGGAAGAAATCAAGCTATCACTATTTGCAAACGATATGATAGTATACTTAAGCGACCCAAAGAACTCCACCAGAGAACTCCTACAGCTAATAAACAACTTCAGCAAAGTGGATGGATATAAAATCAACTCAAGCAAATCAGTAGCCTTCCTATACTCAAAGGATAAGCAGGCTGAGAAAGAAATAAGAGAAATGATACCCTTCACGATAGCCACAAACCATATAAAGTATCTTGGTGTGACTCTAACCAAACAAGTGAAAGATCTGTATGACAAGAGCTTCAAGTCTCTGAAGAAAGAAATTGAAGAAGACCTCAGAAGATGGAAAAATCTTCCATGCTCATGAATTGACAGGATTAATATAGTAAAAGTGACCATCTTGCCAAAAGCAATCTACAAATTCAATGCAATCCCCAACAAAATCCCAACTCAATTCTTCATAGAGTTAGAAAGAGCAATTCAAAAATTCATCTAGAATAACAGAAAACCCAGGATAGCTAAAACTATTCTCAAGAGTAAAAGAACTTCTGGGGCAATCAGTATCCTGGACATCAAGCTGTACTACAGAGCAATAGTGTTAAAAACTGCATGGTATTGGTACAGTGACAGGCATGTAGATCAATGAAACAGAATTGAAGACCCAGAAATGAATCCACACTCCTATGGTCACTTGATCATTGACAAAGGAGCTAAAACCATCATGTGGAAAAAAAGAAAGCCTTTTTCAACAAATGGTGCTGGTTCAAGTGAAGATCTACATGCAGAAGAATGCAAATCAATCCATGCTTATCTTCTTGCACTACACTCAGTTTCAAGTGTATCAAGGACCTCCACATAAAACCAGACACACCGAAACTAATAGAAAGGAAACTAGAGAAGAACCTTGAACATATGGGCACAGGGGAAAATTTCCTGAACAGAACACCAAAAGCTTATGGTCTAAGATCAAGAATTGACAAATGGTATTCCGAGATTCTGGGTCAATATCCCCTTATCAGTGACTGCATACCATGTGTGTTCTTTTGTGATTGGGTTACCTCACTAAGGATGATATTTTCAAGATCTGACCATTTGCCTAGGAATTTCGTGAATTCATTGTTTTTAATTGCAGAGTAGTATTCCATTGTGTAGATATACCACATCATCTGAATCCATTCCTCCGTTGAGGGACATCTGGGTTCTTTCCAGCTTCTGGCTATTATAAATAAGGCTGCTATGAACATAGTGGAGCATGTGTCCTTATTGCATGCAGGTAAAGCCTCTGGGTATATGCCCAGGAGTGGTATAGCCGGATCCTCCGGGAGTGTCATGCCCAGTTTTCTGAGGAACCGCCAGACTGCTTTCCGCATATCAATAGATTTCTAAGAAGATGGAAGGAGAGACCCCCTGGTCCTGGAAAGACTGGATGTAAGGGAACGCCAGGACAGAATAACGAGAGGGGGTTGAATGGAGAAAAGAGGGAGGGAAGGGGGCTTATGGGACTTTCGGGGAGGGAGGAAACGGGAAAGGGGAAGTGATTTGGAATGTAAATTAAAAAAATAAAATAAAATAAATAATAAAAAAAAATTGACAAACGGGACCTCATAAAATTACAAAGTTTCTGTAAGGCAAAGGACCCTGTGAAAAGGACAAAGCGGCAGCCAACACACTGGGAAAAGATGTTTACCAACCCTACATCTGACAGAGGGCTAATATACAATATATACAAAGAACTAAAGAAGTTAGACCCCAGCGAGCCAAATAACCCTATTAAAAGTGGGGTACAGAGCTAAACAAAGTGTTCTCACCTGAAGAACATCTAATGGCTCAGAAGCACCTAAAAAAATGTTCATCATCTTTAGTCATTTGGGAATTTCAAATAAAAACGACCCTGAGATTCCACCTCATACCCGTCAGAATGGCTAAGATCAAAAACACAGGAGACAGCAGTCTTTGGCAAGGATGTGGAGAATGATGAACACTCGTCCACTGCTGGTGGGATTGCAAGCTGTTACAACCACTCTGGAAAGCTGTCTGGCGGTTCCTCAGAAAACTGGGCTTGACACTCCCGAGGATCCTACTATACCACTCCTGGGCGTATACCCAGAGGCTTTCCCTGTATGCAATAAGGACACATGCTCCACTATGTTCATAGCAGCCTTAATTATAATATCCAGAAGCTGGAAATAACCCAGATGTCCCTCAACGGAGGAATGGATTCAGAAGATGTGGTATATTTACACAGTGGAATACCACTCTGCAATTAAAAACAATGAATTCACGAAATTCTTAGGCAAATGATCAGAACTTGAAAATATCATCCTTTGTGCGATAACCCAATCACAAAAGAACACACATGGTATGCAGTCACTGAAAAGGGGATATTAACCCAGAAGCTCGGAATATCCAAGACACAATTCACATATCAATAGATTTCCAAGGAAATGGAAGGAGAGACCCCTGGTCCTGGAAAGACTGGATGTAGGGGAATGCCAGGGCAGAGAAGCGAAAGAAGGTTGAATGGGGAACAGGGGGATAAAATAGGAGTTATGGGACTTTCGGGGAGGGAGGAAATGGGAAAGGGGAAATCATTTGGAATGTAAATAAATTAATATAGAAAATCAAAGAAAAAATATGTTTAATTTGTAGAAAGACATAATTCAAAAGTGATCATATGCTTTAAAGGAAGAATAATTTCCATGTATGTAAATTCTGTGAATTCAAATATTCACTAAAATATTATTGAATTATTTTTGTATTTATGATCTGCATTTGAACTATTTTTAGAGTGTGTTTTATACACACAATAACATCTTTTCAGTATATCGTAGATTTTTATTCAAAATTGACCATACACATAAACATAATGCAAGTCTTAATAGTTAGAAGCAAACTGAGAAAATCCCCTACCTGACAACCATTGACCAAAGATGGATATCAACAACAGACATAACAGAAACCTTTCAAACTCATAAAAATTGAACAAAAAGTGAAAATTAAAGTCAAAGCATGAATTAAGAAATTTAATGTAAATGAAAACAAAACATACTCTAAGTTATGGAATATAAGATTCTTAGAGACAAGTTCATAGTACTAAGTGCCTACATAAAAATAAGCATTATTTCATACAAATAACAGCACACTTAAAATCTCTAGGATTAAACAAAGAAATCAAACCTAAAAAAGATGTCGACAGCTAGAAACAATCAAAAGTGAGGTTGAAATCAGTAAAATAGAAACAAACAATCAAACAAACAACAAAGGATACAAAGCATCAATGAAAAATTTGATTCTTTGATCAAATAAATAAGATTGGCACCAATAAGATCGTCAGAGAAACAAGATCCAATTCAATACATTTGGAGATGGAAAGAAAGAAATAAAACATCATTGCTTAGATCCACAGAATCATCAAGGCATATTTAAAAAAATACTCCACCAAATTGTAATATCTAAAAGTGGATAATTTTTTCAATACAAATAATTTACCAAAGTTAGATAAACAATTATAATATATCTACACCCCACAGCAAAATAGGAGTAATGGAAATTTCCCCAATACTTATACCCCAAAAAACAAATCCATAGGCAAGATGGTATTATACCAAAACTCTATCAGACTTTCAAAGAAGAGTTAACTCAGTAACTCATAAAAGTTTTGCACAAAGTAGAAACACAAAGAGTGTTGCCACACCTATTTATGAACATATAGTTACCATGATACCTAAACCGCAAAAAGACTTAGCAAAGAGATTCTCAATCTAATTGAGATTAGATTAGATTGAGATTAATTAGATTGCTAATTTACAATCCAACTTTTTATGAACATTGATGCAAAAATATTCAATATTTGGTAAGCAAATTCAAGAACACATTAGAAAGATCATCATCCGTGATCAAGTAGGTTTCTTACCAGAAATTCACAGATGATACAATATACAAAATCAGTATATATATAATCCACCACATAACCCACTGAATGACAAAAATCACATGATCATCTCATTAGATGCAGAAGAGCAAGTAGACAAATTCCAACAACTTTCATGATAAAATCTAGGACAGATTAGAGAAGCAAAGGACATAACTCAGCATATTAAAGACAATTTACAGCAAGTCCATTATCTATATCAACTTAAATGGAGAGAAACTCAAAGCAGTTTCATTAAAATCAGGAACAATACAGGATTGTCTGTTGTTTCATATATATTCAAAATACTGCTTGAAGTCTTAAAACATTAATATAAGTGAAGGAGTTCAAGGTGAAATATCATGGTATATATCTAAAAAACTGAAAGTCATTTATAATCAAAGTTTTAAGACCTTAATGAAAGAAATTGACGATATCAGGAGATGGAAATGTATTCCATAATTAGGATCAGTAGAAATAATAGAGTAAAAATTGCCATCATAACAAAATCGATTTTCAGATTTAGTACAATTACCATCATATTTTCAACACAATTCTTCACAAAACATAGCAGGATAATATCATTTTCATATGAAAACTTAGAAAATACAGAATATTTAAAGTAATTTTGAATAATATAAGAACTGCCATAGAATGCACCATCTCCAATCTAAAATTGTACTACAGAGGAAGGGGGCTTATGGGACTTTCGGGGAGGGAAGAAACGGGAAAAGGGAAATGATTTTGAATGTAAATAAAAAAAACCTTAGAAAATAAAAAAAAAAGAAAAACAGTGTGATATTTACGTAAAAAGCAACTCATTGATAGATCAACATAATAGGACAAAAATTTGAAAAATCAATCCACACACTATGGACACCTAAGTTTTGATAAAGAAGACAAAAATACTTATTATAATTAAAATACATCATCTTCAACAAATACTGCAAGTCAAATTGGCTGTCTGTATGCAGAAGAATATATATGTATATGTCTGGAACAGAACACAACTCTAAATGGACCAATGACATCAACATAAAACCAGATACATTAAATTTGATTGAAAAGAAAAATGGGAGTGCTGGTTGTCAGCCCTGGTGATGGTCAGTTCCCACAGAGGAAATAAGGAGTCATTGAGGGAGGAGTGAGTCCAGCACAGTGCTCCGGGGAATCTTGCAGCTGGACTGGCAGTCATGGTGCTCTTTTATTTATATAGAACATAGTAGGCAGGGATAAATTCATGTTGTTCCAAAACAGAGCATATCATCTTTGTTCCCAGAAAAATTTTTAATTTCTGCTTGGTCATAAAATTAGTCATCATTGATAAAGCATGGCAGAACAGTTATCTTTTACAATAATTTTTCCTAATCAATCCGATAACTCAACATTTAAAAATCTCCTGATTTCAAGGGCACTAGACAGAGATAAAATTTCTAAGCCAGCCTGGGCAAATTGTTATGTCCCAAGCAGTGCATTATTAACTATCTTTTATTTTTAATTTTTTTTTATTTTTTTATTGGATATTTCATTTATTTATATTTCAAATGTTATTCCCTTTCCCAGTTTCCTCTCTGGAAACCCTGTATCCAATCCTTACTCCCCCTGCTTCTATGAGGGTGCTCACCCACCCACCAACTCCCGCCTCCCTGTCCTTGAATGCCCCATACACTGTGGCATCAAGCCTTCAAAGGAGCAAGGGCCTGTCTTCCCATTGATGTCCAACAAGGCCATCGTCTGCTACACATGTGGCTGGAGCTATGGTTTCCTCCATGTGAACTTTTTGGTTGGTGGTTTTTTCCCTGGGAGCTCTGGGGGAACTGGTTGGTTGATATTGTTCTTCCTATGGATTGCAAACCCCTCAAATCCTTCAGTCTTTTCTCTAACTCCTCCATTGGAGACCCCATAGTCAGCCCAATGGTTTGCTGTGAGCATCTGCCTCTGTATTTTTCAGGATCTGGCAGAGCCTCTTAGGAGATAGCTCTATCAGGCTCCTGTCATCAAGCACTTCATGGCATCTGCAATAGTATCTGGGTTTGGTGTCTGTATATGCGATGGATCTAACTCTTAATGGTAAGAGTGCCAATTATTATAGAACCAACAAAAATCTTCAGACCAAATCTGTTATAGCTATTATTCAATTTCTGCCATAATGCAATGTTTGTATTTTTGCATAATTTATTTGTATGTTGGATGGTGAGATTCATTTTTTTCCTTTGTCACGGAATACCACAGTGCCCCTGAACAAGCTAACTTTTCTAGAAAGGGGCGGTCTTTATACCTCATTATTTTATGATTTATACACACCATTCTTTTGTCCATCAGGATAAGGTCCTGCATAGAGCAGAGGTAACTCCAGTCCTAATTAACTTGAAGTTAAGAAGAAACTTCACCTCTAACTTTGCTGCTGTATCTTCTCCTGAAGGGGCATACCATGTGCAGCCCCATGTAACTGCCTGAGTGTATTGTAAATAGAAGCTTTAACCTGACCTGAAAATTTCCTGAATATTTACTGGAACAAATGTTCCAATAATATCTCGGGAGTCAGAACTTCATAAGGAGATCTCTGGCATCCTTATTTGAGCCACAACCAGCAGGATGCAAGGAAGTTCTTCAAGTAGGGCCAGATAAGTATATATCCCTAAAAGCCAAAAGGATAATATATATGTTCAAGATTTTGCTTTAGAAGTTCAGAGACAGTACTCCTGGAAAAGGCATAAATGATTGATAAAAATGTTTCCCATCAGTCTAGTATCCCCAATTTGGACAAGTGTTAAAAGCCCCCCCCCAACCATTCAATATATGGAGATTAAGACAATAAGTGAAGAATGGCATGAGGCTTTCAGGTCAGCTTTGCTAGATCTTTGTCAAGCACATGGGCTAGATTTATGACTTTTTCTCTACCAATTAGATATTGCTATCCCATGGGGGATATCGTTGAACTCAATTTCACTGGAAAAAAATCTGTACAGAGTACTGATAGCACAGGTATGTAGATAGAAAATTAATAAATGAGACCACATGAAACTGAAAAACTTATGTACAACAAAGTACACCATTATTTAGATAACCTAGAATGCTCCCTAAAAATCAGAAGGGTAATATCCATAATATATGAAGAACTCATATACGTGTGTGTGTGTGTGTGTGTGTGTGTGTGTGTGTGTGTGTGTGTGTGTGTATCAAGAAAAATAACCCAATTAAATATTGGGTGCACACTTAAATAAAATTGGTCAAATGAGTGAGAAACAAAGAAACCTTCAACCACTCTAATTATCACAAAATCAAAAAACAAAACTACTTTAAGAATTTGTCTTATACCTAACAGCATTCCTAAGATCAATAAAGAAAGTCCTAGTAAGACTGCAAATTTGTACAGCCATTTTGAAATTCAGTGTGGTGGTTCCTCAAGAACATGTGGGTATCTATCTAAATAAGGTCCTGATATACCACTCTTGGGCATGTACCCAAAGGACATTTCCTCCTACCATGGAAATCCTTGCTCAATCATGTTCATGAATATTCTCTTAATAAAAGGCAGAAATTGGAAACAAACTACATGTTGTTCAACAGATGAATGCATAGAAACTGTTGAACATTTACACAATGGAGTATTACTCATACATTTAAAAATGAAGTCATAAAATTTTAGTTATATGGGTAGAACTAAAGAAAAAACTCATCCTATGTGAGGTAACTCATACCAAGTACACATACATACACACACACACACACACACATATGTATATGTGTGTGTGTGTATTGCATTTACTTATATGTTGATATTAGATGTTAATCATTGATAAGAAAGCTAAAATCCATAGAACCAAAGAGATAATGTATAGGTTAGCTTAGGGAGTAGGGTGCACAGATATGTTTCCCTAGGAAGGGAAAACAGAATAGATAATTATAGATGGATGAGGCAGGCCATTCTGCAGGTAGAATAGAAGAATCAGGAGGGAATAGGGCACTATATGGACCATTCAAGTGGCACTATGGAAAGCTAACACTTTAGAAGTTTCTTAAAATACATATGTATGTGAAGGTTATCTAAATGAAATTGCAAATAACAGGGGAGACAACTCCATCTGAACATTTCTTTTCACAAAATAAAGCTACCAGTACTGGGAATAGGTTAACATAATTATTGGCCAAAAATGTCATGTGGGAATATTAAACAACCCATCTTGTTGCCAAGGCCTCTCATTGCTTTCAATAAACCAACTACTGCAAGTTTCTATTGATGAATACCACACACACACACACACACACACACACACACACACACACATACACACATCACTTTGATCAAATAAAAGTTGAGCTGCCTACCTAGTCTTTTCACCCCTATGGGTTAGTGTTTTGTAACCAGAAAACACTCTGCAGGTCATCAATGAAGAACCAAAGAAGAAAGATAAGCATGAACCTCACTACAAGCTACAGTGGAATCCTTCCTGCAAAAAATAATAGTACAATTGTTGGCCAAATATTGTAAGAGTAGCCAATCACTACCTGATTAGAGTTAAGCTCCAATCCATAAGATGGAGCCCTGTTGTAGATTTGGTCTAATATTTGTATTATGTTAATTGGGTCCCCAAAATTGTACAAGAACCCACACACAAGAAACTGAGGGACCTTACCCCCACTTGCTTTTGATTGGTATTTTGGGGGGGCCAATATCTGGGCAGAGAGACAAAAGCAGGACTCTAGAATTTGCAGAAAAGGGAATGAGGAAGGAGCAGGAAGGAAGAGCTTCCATGCTGAGAATGGAATAAAGACCAGGTCTGAGAGATCCAGAAGAAAACACATAAGAATCATGCAAGAATCAGGGATCATGGCCCAGAAGGGCTACAGATCTAGGTCCAGAGAAACAAAGATGAAATACAGATTTTGTAAGTAATAAATCAGGAATATCAGAGGGGAGTATATTAGCCGCATGGAGCTTAAGAAGTGACCCAGCCACTGAGTTGTTCAAGACATATGAAAATATAAGGCTGCGTGTGTGTTGTGTGTGTGTGTGTGTGTGTGTGTGTGTGTGTGTGTGTGTGTGTCTTTCATTTGAGAATCCAGAATGTTGGCATGGTAGCAAGGAATTAGAGAAGAGATAAATTGTCACCTACAACAGAAGTCATACATGAAACTTCTTAGCATCTAGGCTTATATCTGGAATGATAAATTTTAAAAAAAAATTAAATTTGCACAGAAAAATATTACGTATGTTCACAATCTGTAACCTTTTTCAAAATACATGCCTAGCAAAAAAAAAGTACATAATATGACATGGGACCAAAAAGAAGAAAAAAACAGAAACTGGAGAGCAATATTAAGAAGTATTAATACTGCTTCAGAAGTATTAAGAAGTATTAAGCTCTGCCCATACAGTGTGGCAATGGTTAGGTGTCATCTCAGGCATTATAAATCTTCCTAGACCTGTGTAGCACTAGATTTGTGATTGTCTGAGTCTAGCTCCTGCCTGAGTTGCATGCCAACTGGAGGGGGTCATCTCAAGCTAGTTGTCTCTCCGGGTCTCATTGGGCTGGAGCAGCAATCATCTGGGACTTGCCTTACTGTCCTTCCCAGCTACCAGGTGGGATTTATTTTCCTCTTGAGCTTATTCTTGCCTTGGCTGCTGCCTGTTTGTTTTCAAATGAGAAACAGAAAGTGGGTGAATCCCACTGGGAGGAACAGGAAGGTATAGAGAAGGACAGAACAATAATCAGAATGTATTGTATGAGATATTCACTTTTCATAAAAGGAACAAAAAGAATTTTAACATCAATTTTACATTTTACAAAACTAAAATTTAGATGAGTAGGATGTATTTCCTGAATCATTAAAAAGTGAAACTAAGAAAGCCCCAATCTCTTCCTTTTTTTCAACAGCATTCTTACTTTATTCTGTAATGTGTTCTCTTCTCTTTGAATTTTTAATATTTCTTTTGTTGTGGTTCTGAAGATCAGTCTAATGTCCCGCACATACTGAGCAAGGATTTTACCATAGAGTACTTACATCAAACTTTCATTTATTCCATAAACTTAATTACTGTGGTTTTACTTATCCAATTTTCATTGCAATCATTTATTATGTAGTTGAATACACTGAAGCAGGTCTCTCATGTAATTTATTTCTGGAAAGCTAACTATAGATTGTTTTAAGACATATTTGATAACAATTATATCTTCAGTGCTTTCCAGTTTCTGTTTTTTCTTCTTTTTGGTCCCATGCCATATCATGTACTTTTTTTTATGCTAGGCATATATTTTGTAAAAGGTTATAGATTGTGAACATATGTAATATCTTTCTGTGCAAATTTAATTTTTTAAATTTCTCATGAATGATAGGTAGGATAAGAATATATTCCTTTATTTCACAAGATGCTAGTCCAATATACATGGCCAGAAAGTATATATTACCATTCCAAAAGTAAGATAAGTAAGCGTAAAGAGGAAAATGTGAAACAAAACAAGAGTAAAGATCATCTGGCCAACTCCAAACTCTTCCTCTCCATGTTTTCTGATGTTCAGATCTCCAACTCCTTTGAGCTTTGTTGATTTGAAACATTCTTCACTCTTGAGCTGCTTTCATTCCTTGTTAATAGCTCTCCTTTGGCAGATATTCTACAATCCAGTCATCTCTACAAAACTGGGGTCTCAAAAGTCAATTCAGATTTCATTTCTCACACTTCAAAAAATGGCCTCCATTCAGGGACATACTGGACACACTCCTGGCTTCAGCAATTTTCTTTAGTCCTGGAAGAAGATTTCATAGCCCCGTTATTGTGTCCTTGACTCTAAAGTCAGAACCACATGGCTGAATTTTCAAAGTTCTTCCGAATTCTGGGGCTAGAATATACCTCTTCATTCAAATACATTTTCACCAGTTTCTGTTTTCAATGGTTCCCTTCACTGCTTATGCTGTTGGTTGTCGTGGAATTTGCACTATAAACCAGGCTAGGGTGGAGCTCAGATATCTCCCTGCCTTTGACTGTGTCTTTTTTTTTTCTTTTGGTTGAATATTTTCTCTATTTACATTTCAAATGTTATTTCCCTTTCCCTGTCCTGCAGAAACTCTCTAACCCATCTCCCCTCCCCTGACCCCGCTTCTATGAGTTTAAGTGTATTACCCTACCCACCCACACACTCCTGCTTCCCTGCCGTTGAAAGCCCCTACACTAGGGAATCCATGGAGCCGTCATAGAACTGAGGGCCTCTCCTCCTATTGATGACTGCCTGGCAAGGCCATCCTCTGCTACTCAGGTGGTTGGAGCCATGGGTCCCTCCATGTGTATTCTGTCATTGGAGTACTGCAATTAAAGACATGTAACAACATAAGTCGCTCTAACCTTTTTAGTTTGTTTGCTTGTTTGTTTGTTTCCACGTTAGAATCTTAATTGGGTGGGATGTTTTTATGAGGTCACCATTCTCTGTATTCCATTTAAGGAATATTCTTTTAGATCTGTATAAGCATAATAACTAGTAACAAAGCAACACAATCAATACTAGGTTGTCTGAAAATCTCCTTTGCCAAAGCTGTTAATTCATAATTTCAATTTCCTCGGGAAGGTTTTTTTGGACAAGGGCAAAAATTGGCCAATTCTTCAACAAAATACAGAAGAAAGGTCTCTATACTATATACTAATATTCTCCTCTGAAAACTCTTGAGCTGGACCTCCCTCACAGTTTAAATCACCCTCAGCACCATGGTCCTACTAATATGGCCCATTACATTCCTCCCAACAGAAGCATGATTAGGCCTATCACAGCAATCCCCTACACCCTGGCACCAACTTCTGCCTTAGTGTTTTCATGCTGTGAAGAGACACCATGAGTATCCTTCATAATGGAAAACATTTAATTGGTGTTAGCTTATAGGTTTAGAGGTTTATCCATCATCATCTTGGTGGGAAATATGGTTGCATGCAGGCAAATGTGGTGGTAAAAAAAGGAGCTGAGTGTTCTACATCTTAATCAGCAGGCAGCAGAAAAAGAGAGTGACACTGGGCCTGGCTTGAGCACTTTAAAACTCAAAGGCCATCCTCAATGACACAATTCCTCTAACAGAGTCACACTTACTGCTACAAGGCCAATGGAGCCACTCCTAATGAGCCTATGTGGTTCACTTTCAATCAAACCACCAAAAAGCATATATAAAATCATACAGTATTAGCAATTTGGAATAATAGAATTCAAAATGTAATAAAACATACATGTTTTGGCATGGATATAAACAAACAGAAAGCAATAATTACTATTGAGGAAATAGATATATTTAAAGTTTCCTTACTTGTTGGTAGGAATAAAAAACATGGTGCAGAATCTCTGTTGAACAATGTGGCAATTCTTGAAATGAGTGTATTACCAAGAAATTTTGTAATAGTATTTAATATACAGTCAGCAAAAATGAAAAGTATCTACACAGAAAGTAAGTATGAGTACTACATGATGTGTAAATATATTTTTCATCTAAAATAGGTAAAATACAATAATGAAATATTTAAATAAATTTGTAATAATATCTAATAGCCACAATAATAAATAACAGCATAACCAAGCACACACAACACATAATCTAATGTAAAATTTTAAAAAAATATTTCATAAAATATTTAGTAGTGGCTAATAAGCACAAGACAATACATTTCAATTTTATTAGTCAGCAATATGTTACAAATTAAAATCATGAAGTTGTTTCTTTATAGATTTAAGGATGACAATATTTAGGAAGGTAGTACCAATTATTGAGTAATGTGGTCTTGAACCACTCCTTCACACTAGTGCTGACATTGGTAAAGCAGTGTGGACTACCCAGCGCCTTGGATGAGAGCCTCATCTGCTATGATGCAGCATGGGTATGGAGGTAAGGCACTATACCAGCACATCCTAAGGCATTCATGATGATTGGTCCTGGGGTCATGTGAGTAGGTAGCTGGACTTGTTCCTTGACAGTTGCAGCACGCAGAAGAGTGGTAGTCTGTACCTCACCCAGGCAACACAATAAAGCTGGTCCTGATGTTGAAGGAAAGGGTAAGTCAGCCCTGAGGTATGAGAGTGAGAAAGTTGAGTTATTACTCAGTACAAATGGTTAAGAAATCCAAGTAAAACAGCACCATTTGTTTAAAAGTGCTGCCTTTTTTTCCACTGGATGTTTTTAGCTCCTTTATCAAATATCAAGTAAATATAGGTGTGTGGGTTCATTTATGGGTCTTTAATTCTATTCTATTGATCTTCCTGCCTGTCTCTGTACTAATACCCTACAGTTTTTAATCACCATTGCTCTGTAATAGAGCTAGAGGTCAGAGATTGTGACGGTTGAGAATAGTTTTTGCTATCTGTTTTCGTTATTCCAAATGAATCTCCAAATTTTTCTTTCTAACATTATGAAGAATTGATTTGGAATTTTGATGGAGATTGCATTGAATCTGTAGATTACTTTCAGCAAGATGACCATTTTTACTATATTAACCCTGCCAATCCAGGACCATGGGAGATCTTTCCATCATATGAGATATTCTTCAATTTCTTTCTTCAGAGGTTTGAAGTTCTTGTCATACAGATCTTTCACTTATTTGGTTAGAGTCACAAGGTATGTAATATAATTTATGACTATTGTGAAGGGTATCGTTTCCATAATTTCTTTCTTAGCCTGTTTATCCCTTGAGTAGAGGAAGGCTACTGATTTGTTTGAGTTAATTTTATATCCAGCCACTTTGCTGAAGTTGTTTATCAGTTCTCTGGCAGAAGTTTTGGGGTCACATAAGTATAAGATCATATTGTCTGCAAAGCTTCTGTAAGGCAAAAGACTGCCAATAGGACAAAACTGCAATCAACAGATTGGGAAAAGATCCTTACCAATCCTACATCAGATAGAGGGTTAATATCCAATATATACAAAGAATTCAAGAAGTTGGACTCCAGAGAATCAAATAACACTATTAAAAATGGTGTACAGAGTTAAACAAAGAATTTTCAACTGAGGAATATCAAATGGTTGAGAAGCACCTGAAGAAATGTTCAACATCCTTAGTTATTTGGGTAATGTAATTCTAAACAACCCTGAGATTCTACCTCACACCAGTCAGAATGGCTAAAAATCAAAAACTCAGGTGACAACAGATGCTGGTGAGGATGTGAAGAAAGAAAAACTCTCCTCCATTTCTGGTGGGATTGTAAGCTGGTAAAACCACTTTGGAAATCAGTTTGGCAGCTCCTCAGAAAATTGGATATAGGACTACCTGAGGACCCAGCTATACCACTCCTGGGAATATACCCAGTAGATGCTCCAACATGAAATAAGGACACATGCTCCACTATGTTCATAGCAGCCTTATTTATAATAGGCAGAAGCTAGAAAGAACACAAATGACCTTCAACAGAAGAATGGATCCAGAAAATGTGGTATATTTACACAATTGAGTACTATTCAGCTATTAAGAATGATGAATTCATGAAATTCTTAGGCAAATGTATAGAAGTAGAAAATATCATCCTGAGTGAGTTAACCCAATCACAAAAGAACACACATGGTATACACTCACTGATAAGTGGATATTAATCCAAAAGCTCAGAATATACAAGATACAATTCATAGACCACATGAAGCTCAAGAAGAAGGAAGACCAAAGTGTGGATGCTTTAGTTCTTCTGATACAGGGAACAAAATACTCACAGGAGCAAATATGTAGATAAAGTGTAGAGCAGAAACTGAAGCAAAGGCCATCCAGAGACCGTCCCACCTGGGTTTCATCCCATATATAGTCACCAAACCCCAAGAATATCATGGATGCCAAGAAGTACTTTCTGAAAGGAGCTTGATATGGCTGTCTTTTGAGAGGTCCTGCTAGAGCCTTAGAAATACAGAGGCAGATACTCACAGCCAACCATTGAACTCAATGTGAGTTCCCAATGGAGTAGTTAGAGAAAGGATTAAAGGAGCTAAAGGAGTTTACAACCTCATCAGAATAACTATATCAACCAACCAGACCCCCCAGAGCTCCCAGGGACTAAGCCATAAACCAAGGGATACACATGGCTCCAACTACAATATGTAGCAGAGGATTGCCTTGTCAGGCATCAATGGGAGGCAAGGTCCTTGGGCCTATGAAGGCTCAATAGATGCCCAGGGAAGTGGGAGTGGGGTGGGTGGAGGAACACCCTCTTATAAGTAGGGGGAGGGAGGATGGGATAGGGGCTATCTGGGAGTGGGGAAAACTGGTAAAGGGGATAACATTTGAAATGTAAATAAATAATATATTCAATAAAAAATATAAGAAAAAAGAAATTTCAAGTAAGCCTCTGTGTGTTGGTTTAAATAAGAATGGCCCCCACAAGACTTATGTGTTTGAATGTTTGGCCCATAGGAAGTGGCATTATTAGGGAACATGACCTTGTTGGAGTAGGTGAGGATTTGTTAAAGGAAGTGTGGACATGGACTTTGAGGTCTTATATGTTCAAGCTAGGCCTAGTGTGGCAGTCTCCTTCTACTTGCAGAAAATGTTGCAGCACTGTCAGCTCTGTAAATCACTATTTCTGCCTGCATACCACCATATTTTCCACCATGATAATAATGGATTAAATGTCTGAATGTGTAAGCTGCTCCAGTTAGACCATTTTCTTTAGAATAATGATGTCTCTTCACAGTA
Source organism: Tokudaia tokunoshimensis (assembly GCA_036184795.1). Classification (NCBI taxonomy): domain Eukaryota; kingdom Metazoa; phylum Chordata; class Mammalia; order Rodentia; family Muridae; genus Tokudaia; species Tokudaia tokunoshimensis. Next base: position 76,811,772 of record BTHU01000023.1, read on the forward strand.
ATAGATACACAAATAAAGAAACACTATGAGATGCATGTAGAATATCATAAACATTGTTATGTCAAAAATTTTTAGGCCTGAAAAAGTAAAAATGAATAATCTTATGGATACTTACATATTTGATAATTTATTACCATAGAATTGAGTGAATATACATAACTTGAATTTTAAATTGTTACTGTTAAATATTTTTCTGTTGAATCATGAGAGTTTTCATATATTTTTATTTGTCCCCTTCTCAAAAAGCCTTCTCTTGCTTCACCCTAATTCCAGAGAACTCCTGAATATTTTACAGAACTGTAAGAAACAATAGACTGAACCATACCTCCAAAAGAAAAGAAAAAGCTATAGCATGTTTCACTTCTTAACACTAAACAGAAAACTCACCTAGTATGTTTTTTGGCAATTGGAGACTGCATATTTCCCATGTGGAAAAATAATTCCCTTCCTCTACATGAGATGTTATGATTTATGTAATATTTTGGAGAGATCCCAACCAAATGGGATCTACATCATGCCTAAGCTGAAAAGCAATGTCCCTGCTTCCCATGTCAGAGGATAGAGTGTTATTTGTGAGAAAAAATGCCACAGAATTTATGGTGACCCAACATAGAAGACTAACATGTAGATACCCAGAGGGCTAGCCAAAGATTGTGCTATGACTTACATATAATTAAATGAACTTAAAAAACAGCTCTAGGCATGCTATTAACCTCCATAGGAAAGAAACCCCAGCACCTAATAATGAGGTATCAATTGTTGGTAATGAAGTGAATTCCTTCAAACTTTCATAGACACATGCAGTCAGCTAGTGTTTTATCTGCTTCTGCTGTGATGAGGATACTATGTACATTTCATAACTGCACCGGTGTCCCAATGCAGTCTCTCATCAGTAAATTTTTCAAAATGTTTCTCCTATTTGAGTGTTGATTTTCTAACTCTGAGGACAGGTGGCTTATTAATGCCATGTAAATGGCAGAATATGAAGAAAATTAAAATTTCAAACATCATACTCTCAGGGTAGTATGATTTGTGATATGTCTTATTATATTTTATTACTTTTGTTAATTTATAAATGATAATCACAAACATCTATTTTTATGTATAAAAAGTAGCATTGGAGTGTTTAACCAGGATATTAACTTCCAGATAATTAAGTCATTACTTTAGATTTAATCTTAAATCCTTAGTCAAAATCTGCATGTCTGATTTTTTTTTAACATGGGCAAAAAGACACTGATACAGGAAATATTTACAGGCTACTATTTCATTTTATAAATATTATCATTAATTTATATTTGAAATAAAATAAAAAAGAATTAAAGAAATGAATTTTAAAATAAAGTGCTCAAAATTTCTCCCATTCCATGTTTTGGACAACTCTATTCTTGGATATTTTTATAAAATTTGTATTTTCAAGTTAGTAAAATATTGTGCTCTGTGTGTGTGTGTGTGTGTGTGTGTGTGTGTGTGTGCATGAGAGAGAGAGAGAGAGAGAGAGAGAGAGAGAGAGAGAGGCATTTGTACTGGTGACTTCAGAAGACAATAAAAGGAGAGAGTTACAAGTAGTTTAAAGGCATCTAACAAGTATATTGGGAAGCAAACTTAAATCTTCTAGAAGAAACAGAAGCATTCTTCACTGTTATACAATCTCTCCAATTCCCAGTCTTATATTTTATGGAGGTTTCATAAGATTTTGTGATTATACTTGGAATGAAAAAAAATATATTACCTGGAGAAAAATATATGTGTTCCAAACATTTTTTATATTTTTTATCGTTGTGTATCTTAATTTTCTATCTATCTATCTATCTATCTATCTATCTATCTATCTATCTATCTATGAAGTATCTATCTATCTGTCACACATACACACACACACACACACACACACACATATATATATATATATATTAATTTATATATTATATTAATATATAATATATAATATATATTTTATATATTATATATATATAATATATATAATATATATTATATATATATAATATATATTATATATATTATATATAATATATATAATATATATTATATTTATATATTATATTAATATAATATATATAATATATATTATAATATATATATATTATATATATATTATATATATATATATATATATTATTCTATACTCTAGTGCGTGGAATATATTTATTCTATGTATACCTGGACATTATGTAAAATTTACACATTGTCATAGGATGTCAGATCATCAATACATCTTAAAGCAAGATAAATATACTTTGAAACTAACATGGAATATATAATAGCCACTGAAACTTTTTATAAGTCTAAAAATATAGAATTTAAATTGACATATTCTACTAGATAGATAACATACTTATAGAAACATGAAAGTATATGCATTTTTATATTATATTAAGGAAAACCTTGAAGTATAATGTAGTCACTTCATATATATATATATATATATATATATATATATATATATATGAGATAAGGAAGATCTTATGTCTTCATAATTGTTCTTAATATTTTATGTGAATGTCTAACTTAATTTTATTTTTTACTTACTCACTTTACATCTCTCAGTGCCCCCTCCCAGTCACCACCTCCAAAATCCAACCATTCATCCCATTCTCCTCTGAGCATATGGGAGACTTCCTGTGTAACCCACCATTCTAGCCCTTCAAGTCTCTGAGAGTCTAGGTGTATCCTCTCCCAAGTTGGATCAACAAGGCAGCCCAGGGAAAAGAACATATTCTACATACAGGCAACAGCTTTTGGGATAGTTCCTGCTTTAGTTTTTTCTGGATCCACATGAAGAAGAAGCTGCACCTTTGCTACATATATGCGGGGAGGCTTAGATCCAGTCCATGTATGTTCTTTGGTTGGTGGTTCAGTCACTGAGAGTACCAGAAGTACAAGCTAGTTGACTCTGACTTCCTATGGAGATCCTATTTCCTTCACAGCCTGCAATCTCTCCTCCTATTCTTCTATAAGAGTCCCGAAGCTCCATCCACTGTTTAGCTGTGGGTATCTGCATGTGTCTGAATCAACTGCTGGGTGGAAGCTCTTAGAGGAAAACCATGCTAAGTTCATGTCTACAAGCATAGTAGAGTATCATAAATTATGTCAATGATTGGCGCCTGCTGATGAATGGGTCTCAAGTTGGCCTGGTTATTGGTTGGAAATTCCCTTAAACTTTGCAGTTCCCATGCAGTTCCTTTATTCCACCTTCCTGTTAGGACTATTTTTATATCCCCTTCTAAGTGAGATTCAGGTATCCTCACTTTCACCGTCCTTCTAGCTTACCTTCTTTGGGTCTGTGGAATAGACAATGTGTATTTGATTTTAGCCATTCTGATGCCTGCAAAATGGAAATTCAGAGTTGTTTTGATTTACATTTCCCTGATGACTAAAGACTTTGAAAAATTCTTTTTTTTTAAATTTTTAATTGGATGTTTTCTTTATTTAAATTTCAAATGTTATCCTCTTTCTACCCCCCAGAAACTCTATATCCCATCCCCCATCCCCCTGCTTCTATGAGGGCGTCCTCTACCCACCCACCCACTCCTGCCTCCCCATCCTCAAATTCCCTTACACTGAAGCATCCATGGAGCCTTCACAGAACTGAGGGCCTCTCCTCCCATTGATGCCTGACAAGGCCATCCTCTGCTACATATGCAGCTGCAGTCATAGGTCCCTCCATGTGTAATCTTTTGCTTGTGGCTTAGTCCCCGGGGGCACTGGGGGGTCTGGTTGGTTGATATTGCTGTTCTTCCTATGAGGTTGCAAACCCCTTCAGCTCCTTGGGTCCTTTCTCTACATCCTTCATTGTGGACCCCATGCTCAGTCCAATGTTTGGCTGAAAGCGTCTACCTCTGTATTTGTCAGGCTCTGGCAGATTCTCTCAGGAGACAGCTATATCAGGCTCCTTTCAGCAAGCACTACTTGGCATCCACAATAGTGTCTGGATATGGTGATTGTATATGGGATATATCCCCAGGTGGTGCAGTCTTTTGATGCTTCTCAGATACTCAAAATTTCTCTATTGAGAATTCTGTTTATCTCTGTATCAATTTTTTAATTATGTCATTTTGGTTGTTGATGTCTAACTTCTTGAGTTCTTTGAAAAATTTGTACATTCACCCTCTGTCAGATGTAGGGCAAGATAGCAATCTGCTCAGGGCAGTTTGACCTGTTCCAGACAACTTCATATGTATATCTTTTAAGTTTATTTTTGTCATTCTAATACATGGAAGAAATGAGAATTTGAAATTATAAAACAAAATAACTTTAAAATATATACTAACTGTTTAAAGTCAAGTAACAATGCAAATTAATATTTCAATAAAGGTATATTATATAATAATTAAGTTTAAGGATTTAGAAAGAAATCCTCAAGTCCCACTTATCTTGAATATTGTCTAAAATGTTGAATCATTCTGAGATATCCCCTTTGGTGGGACTCCTTCAATATCTTTTGGTGATAATTAAAAATATCAGATTGTAGTAATAACAATTTTCATTTTCATATGACTGAACGATAACAAATATACTTTTAATAATTATCTTTTTAATAAAATATAGTCTTATTTCAACTATGTGAATTGAGGTTATAGAAGTAACTCCTGAGTGGATGTTAGCCTTTGAGAAAAGACTGAGCTTTAAGCTCTGGTCTCATCTATTTCTATTGAAGAGGTCTAACTTCACTTTCATGGTTATCAGAGTATGCATATGCATACAACTACCTCATTTTCACTTATAGTGAACAGGATCAATAACCATTAATAGAATATCATCAATAAAATCTGATATGTTTATTTAATAAGATGTCTATAGATACAATTCTAATTTTAATTCAAAATGTTATACAAAATTATTAATGCTGCTATTGTTTTTTTTTTTCAGCTTTCCAGAGAACTGTTGGCAAGTTTTCTTTTCACACATTTATTATCCCAAAGTCAAAGTCAGGTAATAGATACTTTTATCTGTGGTACTGCTCTGTGTCTGTCCACCATTGCCTTTCATCAATATATTTTCTGCCTTAAAGACCTGTGAGATTTTTATCTGCCCAGGAATCTCCTATCAATACAAAAAGAAATTTCATTATCATTAACACTTTGGTTTAAATACATTTAACGTTTGCTTTTGTCAAGAACACTATTATGCAGAATTAAAATATAAAAGAACCATTTAAGTTAAAATAAAAACAAAACTTTTTACCAAGAAACTCTGAATCTCCTGCAGGGTAAGCCACCTATGATGCTGCTTACATCAGCTAACTCATGCCTAGATCTGACCTCCTGTACTTGAAAAGCAAGTCACATTTTTCTGAGATTTGTGTTTACAAGAAACATTAAAGTAGTTTTTGAGAGATTTAGAAAGTGGGGCAACATTTACACCAGCTGCTACTTCAGTTTATACCCAGAGGACCTTCCAGAGCAGCCTGGAAGCAGCATGCAGCAACTTAGACTCATGGTCTCTGTCTTTGTTTCTATCTGGGAAGTGAGTCTTTTCGCCCTTTTTAGCAGTAATATGACCATATCTATCCATGGAGTTCCAGCTGGTTTTTTTTTTCCTTTTTAGCTGAAGGCAATAAACTGACAGACTGCGTTTTTATTTTGTTTTGTTTTCTCTTGACACCCAGCAAATGTTTAGGCTGGAAACCTTCCCTGAATGACAGAGTGCCAGATTTGAAAGAAACATTTCCATGAAATATGTGTCCCTGTGGAATGGGTCTGGTTTGAAAATTAAGACACTGTGTCCCTCACCCATAAACACAAACTCATTCTGGCCTCAAAACACTCTCCATCACATAGATGTGTACTCTTAATATTGCAGAACAAAACTGTGTTTTCCATACGCTTGAATTATTATATTTTTCCTTTTAGTATCTTTCCACTGCTTGGTGTGGACCAAGTTAGGAAAAGACACAAGAAATTCAAATGCAAATCAGGAAGGCAAAACTGTAAAAAGTAGCAAAGCCAAAAATCTTACAACACTTTACTTAAAGATCTCTATCATATTTTAATTGATTAGTTTATCTTTTTATTTTATTTTATTTTATTTTCTAAGTTTTTTTTATTTACACTCAAACTCATTTCCCCTTTCCCGTTTCCTCCATCCCCGAAAGTCCCATAAGCCCCCTTCCCTCCCTGTTTTCCCCATTCAACCCCCTCTCGCTTTCCTGTCCTGGCATTCCACTACATCTAGTCTTTCCAGGACCAGGGGTCTCTCCTTCCATCTTCTTGGAAATCTATTGATATGCGAATTGTGTCTAGGTTATTCCAAGATTCTGGGTTAATATCCCCTTATCAGTGACTGCATACTATGTGTGTTCTTTTGTGTTTGGGTTGCCTCACTAAGGATGATATTTTCAAGTTCTGACCATTTGCCTAGGAATTTCGTGAATTCATTGTTTTTAATTGCAGAGTAGTATTCCATTGTATAAATATACCACATCTTCTGAATCCATTCCTCCGTTGAGGGACATCTGGGTTCTTTCCAGCTTCTGGCTATTATAAATAAGGCTGCTATGAACATAGTGGAGCATGTGTCCTTATTGCATGCAGGTAAAGCCTCTGGGTATATGCCCAGGAGTGGTATAGCCGGATCCTCCGGGAGTGTCATGCCCAGTTTTCTCAGGAACCACCAGACAGCTTTCCAGAGTGGTTATACCAGCTTGCAATCCCACCAGCAGTGGAGGAGTATTCCTCTTTCTCCACATCCTTGCCAACAACTGCTGTCTCCTCTGTTTTTATTCTTAGCCATTTTGACTGGTATGAGATGGAATCTCAAGGTTGTTTTGATTTGCATTACCCTAATGACTAAGGATGATGAACATCTCTTTAGGTGCTTCTCAGCCATTAGATATTCTTCAGGTGAGAACTCTTTGTTTAGCTCTGTACCCTATTTTTTAATAGAGTTACTTGCCTCTCTGGAGTTTAACTCCTTTTTTACTATTGACTAATATCTGGCAATTCCTCTGCCAAATTATTTTTGGATTTCCAAAAAAATCCTTCGGTTCTCATATGGTGTGTTTCCAAAACCAATGGTATTCTACTGTTGGAGCCAACTTAATGAATATACCAGCTACCATACAGTGAAATTTTATTTGTTTCTTTCCTAGCTACTCCAAATTCAATATGATGAACATCAATGTTTATCGTAAAACTTGCTTTATATAAGCTTAATATTGTGTAATGATACACCATACCAAACAAAAGGACTTAGGGATTTTAAATTAGTGACAAGTTTTATAGCATCTGTAATTAAAAGGCATTCTTCGATTTAAAGCAATACAATTAATTTGGTCTGTAACATTCCTTACTTAGTTCAGGTAGTGAGCAAGTTGGCTGACCTCTTAACTCTATTTCCTAATTTTTCATTTTTACCACAATTTATTTGTCAGAGAGTTAGTGTATGTCATGTTTTATGCCTATATAATGGACTTTCCTATAGCACTGATATGAACTACAAACTGATTTTATAGTCATAATATCACATAAAAGTGTACAGTTTGATATAGTGTAAGAATCTTCTGCTCTTTTCTCTTAATTCATAGCAGCCATTTGCAACAGCATAATTAACTTACTTTTTATCAGTAGTTTGAGAATGTCAAGCTACATGTTTCTGTCAATATTTACCCTCTCTACCCCCACTCAGCACAGCCACCCACTTCTCTCTTTTCATGTTGATTCAAGGTCAATCTATGCTACGCACATATACTTGGACGTATGGTCTTCTACTGAGGCCTGGTTGACTTATTAGGGGCTATAATCTTAGAGAAATCTCACCCTTTCTCTGTTAGAAGATAATAATTGCCAAGAGATCAACATCTAGATGGTATAATTTCAGGCCCAATTACTCTCTCCATGTTGAGATTTGGTCTGGCTTGAGTTTGAGAAGGTCTTACATATGTCTTCATAATCATTGAGTTCATATTTGTAGCTGTTCTTCTGTATCCAAATGATACTATTTCCTTGTAGCCATTGACCACCTCTTGCTTTTAAACACCTTCTGTACCCCTTTTCACAATTATCACTGAATCTTTGGAGGCAGAGCCTATAATGTTAGGGAACATTTTAACCACACTTGCAAACAGTTCCAAAAAATAACTCATTCTTTTAACTTGATCTATTATTTGTTAGCCTTTTGGGTTGTTATCGCCCAACTGAATGATAACTCAATTCTGATTCATTTTATGTATGTGCATAGATATATTTTAGAAAGCATTTACAGTAGTAAGAAATACAGCATTTTTGAAATGTCAGTGTTATTTATGTTTCCCAGTTTCCTTCTACCATTCTTTCTATTACTGAAATTTATCTCTTTTTGGTCCATCATTTTATGATACCATATTCTTTCTTCTTCCTCTTGGAAGCGCTTTATCGTAAGCCTATAGTAATTTCCTTACCTCTATGGGTATTCTGAATAAAACATACAAACTTAAAGCTTTTAAATTTTAATATCTACTTGCAATGTATGCTTTTCTGGGTCTAGGTTATCTTTCTCAGGATGATTCTTCCTTCCTCTATCATTTCAGCTTCAGATTTTATAGTTTCATGTTTGTAATAGCTGTGTAATATACCATTCTGTTAATATATCCTATATACATTAGCCTTGCATTAATTGATGGACATGTATTCAATTTCCTGCCTATTGTGAATAAAAAACCAAAGAACATGAGTGGCTTAAATAACCCTATAGTAGGATACTGAGTCATTTATTGTATATGCCCAAGACTGGTATAGCTGAATCTTGTGGAAGATCCAATTCCAGCACTTAGGGAATGAGAATACTGTTTTCCATACTATCCCCACAAGCTTGTACTTTTGGTAGCAGTGAATAAATAGTTCCCTATCATCATAGGCATGGCAACACTTATCTGCATTCTTTCTACCATAGTCCTTCAGACTGAGGTAAGATGATTTTTTAAAGTAGTTTTAATTTGAATTTCTCTGATGCCTAAGAATGTCTAACATTTTTAAAAATGGGATTGAATCAGAATATTAATTTTATTATATCAAAGATGTGCTAATTTTATACTTTATTTTAACTGACTTAAAACAATTGCATATATGTAACAAAGTCTTGATTTTTAGGATATATGTGAGTGTTTATGTATATATATATATATATATATATATATATATGTATTCATAGTAAAAGGAAGAAAATTAACATATCTATCATTCATCACTTCTTTGATATCAATACTGTTTCTATGGTCTCCTCCAGCTATGAATAAATATATTCATCATGGAAAACGTTCAATAATTTGAATAATATATTCTTCAGAGGACATTGCCCTTAAGTGTTCATTTATAAAGTTGGCAAGTGTTTATATTTTTCAAATTAAAGATAGTTAAATAACAGCATATGAGATAAAGTGAGAAGATTTGAGGTATTAAGAAAAGTAGAATATGAAAATTACAAATAAAATGTATACATAAATAAAAAATGTGACTTTTTCAAAACATTTTTCTTTAGAATACAAAAAAAGTAAAAAAACTAAAGTGAATCTCTTTAAAAAATTTAAATATAAAAATAATAAAATGCAGACCTGATTCTAAAATGTACTGAGTCTTATTACTAACTTTAGTCAATGAATAGATCAACTTTAAAACATAATCTTTAAACTTGTTTGGAAATGCACAACCTAGATACAAAATAAGAAAACAAAAAAGAGGAATAACCAAAGTAATTTTAAGCAAAGTTGAAATCAACGAAGTAGAATCAAAAAGAACTATGCAAAGAATCAACAAAAGCAGGAACTGGTTCTTTGAGAAAATCAACAAGATAGATAAACCATTAGCCAGACTAACCAGAGGGCACAGACACAGTATACAAACTAACAAAATCAGAAATGAAAAGGGAGATATAACAACAGAACCTGAGGAAATTCAAAAAATCACCAGATCCTACTATAAAAGCATATATTCAACACAACTGGAATACTGGAGGAAATGGACAATTTCCTAGACAGGTACCAAATATCAAAATTAAATCAGGATCAAATAGGCCATCTAAACAGTCCCATAACCCCTGAAGAAATAGAAATGTTAATTGAAAGACTTCCAGCTAAAAAAAGAAAAGGACCAGATGGTTTTAATACAGTGTTCTACCAGACCTTCAAAAAAGAACTAACACCAATATTCTTCAAAGTAATACACAAAATAGAAACAGAAGGAAAATTACCCAACTCGTTCTATGAAGTTACAATTACGTTGATACCAAAATCACACAAAGATCTGACAAAGAAATTTCTCTTATGAATATCGATGCAAAAATATTCAATTAAATTCTTGCCAAACGAATCCAAGAACACATCAAAACGATCATTCACCACAATCAAGTAGGCTTCATCCCAGGGATGCAGGGATGGTTCTATATAAGGAAGTGCATCAATGTAAAACCACTACATAAACAATCTCAAAGAAAAGAACCACATGTTGATTTCATTAGATGCTGTAAAATCATTTGACCAAATTCAGCATTCTTTCATGCTAAAAGTCTTGGAAAGATCAGGAATTCAAGGCCTATATCTAAACATAGTAAAAGCAATTTACAGCAAACCGATAGCCAACAACAATCTAAATGGAGAGAAACTTGAAGCAATCCCACTAAAATCAGGACTAGCAAGGCTCCCTCACTCTCCATATCTTTTCAATATAGTACTTGAAGTTCTAGCTAGAGCAATTAGACAACATAAGGAGGTCAAAGGGATACAAATTGGCAAGAAAAGAAGTCAAACTATCACTATTTGTAGATGATATGATAGTATACTTAAGTGACCCAAAGAACTCCGCCAGAGAACTACTACAGCTGATAAACAACTTCATCAAAGTGGCCGGATATGAAATCAACTGAAACAATTCAGTAGCCTTCCTATACTCAAAGGATAAGCAGGCTGAGAAAGAAATTAGTGAAATGACGCCTTTCATGATAGCCAAAACAATATAAAGTGTCTTGGTGTGACTCTAAACAAACAAGTGAAAGATCTGTATGACAAGAACTTCAAGTCTCTGAAGACGAAATTGAAGAAAACCTCAGAAGAGGCAAAAATCTTCCATGCTCATGGATTGGCAGGATTAATATAGTAAAAATGACCATCTTGCCAAAAGCAATATACAGAATCAATGCAATCCTGATCAAAATCTCAAGTCAATTCTTCATAGTTAGAAAGAGCAATTCTCAAATTCATCTGGAATAACAGAAAACCCAGAACAGCTAAAACTATTCTCAACAGTAAAAGAACCTCTGGGGGAAATCAGTATCCTGGACCTCAAGCTGTACTACAGAGCAATAGTGTTAAAAACTGCATGGTGTTGGTACAGTGACAGGCATGTAGATCAAAGGAACAGAATTGAAGACCCAGAAATGAACCCACATTCCTATGGTCACTTGATCTTTGACAAAGGAGCTAAAACCATTCAGTGGAAAAAAGATAGCCTTTTCAACAAATGGTGCTGATTCAATTAAAGGTCAGCATGCAGAAGAATTCAAATTGATCCATTCTTATGTCCTTGTACTAAGCTCAACTCCAATTGGATCAAGGACCTCCAAATAAAACCAGACACACTGAAACTAATAGAAAGGAAACTGTGGAAGAACCTTGATCACATGGGCACAGGGGATAATTTCCTGAACAGAACAATAGCTTATGCTTTAAGATCAAGTATTGACAAATGGGACCTCATAAATTTACAAAGTTTATGTAAGGCAAAGGTCACTGTCAATCGGACAAAATGGCAGCCAACAAATTCGGAAAAGATCTTTACTAACCCTACATCCGACGGGGGCTAATATCCAATATATACAAAGAACACAAGAAGGTAGACTCCAGAGAGCCAAATAACCCTATTAAAAAATGGGGTACAGAGCTAAACAAAGAATTTTCACCTGAAGAATATCGAATGTTTGAGAAGCACCTAAAGAAATGTTCAACATCCTTAATCTTTAGGGAAATGCAATTCCAAAAAACCTTGTGATTTCACCTCACACCAGTCAGAATGGAGACAGCAGGTGTTGGAGAGGATGTGGAGAAAGAGGATCACTCCTCCACTGCTGGTGTGATTGCAAGCTGGAACAACCACTCTGGAAAGCAGTCTGGTGGTTCCTCAGAAATCTGGGCATGACACTCCCAGAAGACCCTGTTATACCACTCCTGGGCATATACCCAGAGGTCTCCCTGTCTTGCAATAAGGACACATGCTCCACTATGTTCATAGCAGCCTTATTTATAATAGCCAGAAGCAGGAAATAACCCAGGTGTCCCTCAACTGAGGAATGGATACAGAAAACGTGGTATATTTACACAATGGAATACTACTCAGCAATTAAAAACAATGAATTCATGAAATTCTTAGGCAAATGGTTAGAACTGGAAAATAACATCCATAGTGAGGTAACTCAATCACAAAACATTGCACATGGTATGCAGTCACTTAAAAGTGGATATTAGCCCAGAAGCTCGGAATACCCAAGTCACAATTCACATATCAATTGATTCCGAAGAAGAAGGGAGGAGAGGGCCCTGATCCTGGAAAGACTGGATGTAGCAGTGTAAGAGAATAACAGTACAGAGAAGTGGGAGGTGTTTGACCGGGAACAGGGGGACGTAAGAGGCCTTATGGGATTTTGGGGGAGGGAGGAACTGTGAAAGGGGAAATCGTTTGGAATGTAAATAAAGTATATAGAAAAGAAAAGAAAAAAAAGAAAAAGTAATACTGCTAGTTTTACTGGAAACTAGACTTACCATTATGAAAAACAGTGTGTAGATTCTTAAAAAATTAATAGAATTATAGTATTGTAAGAATGAATACTTCCCCTATTGGCTATGTAACCAAGTGAAGTGAAATCAAAATGTCAGACATCTTCATTGCACTGTGGTTGAAATGTTCTCATTACTAAAGTAATGGAAATAAATTGTCTATAAATCAATAAATGGATACAGAAAACATGCATGCATGAGGCAAGTGAACAGGGTATGGAGATTGAAATATCAATATTAAAAAATGCAAAAATCAAATTGTTGAGTAGCACCTGAGCTTTATATAAGGAAAAAATATGCATGAGGAAAGTCTCTGAAGGGCAATGGAAGGCTTGGTTGCCCTTTTATACTTTCATATCTTGTGGCCAAATGTTTTCTGGACTTTTCCTCTCTTATCACTTAGCCTACTCTTATTCTTCAGAGCATTTTATTTTTCTTTCTTTCTTATTTATTCTCTAATTTCTTAAGGAACTGTCTATACTTTTATTTCTAACCACATATTTTAGTGCATTCTTTGTCTCAGGACACAGAGCTAGGAATCAGATGCACTGAAGTCAATTTTTCATCACACTCTGATCTTTATTACTATTTCTGACCTGTATACCTATCTTGAAAACTGCCAATTTTTCCCCATTTTCTTTCTACCAGTAGTTGTTAGCAACTTGCTGGTTTGCTTCGTCAAACTTATAAACTCTCCCCAATAATCCAAGTCTTTTCACTAGTGCAACCAAGATGCAAGAGAAAGTCTTGAGTATTCCTCTAACATAGACATCATTGTTGGTATATCATTTAAGTGTTAAATGTTTGAAAGTATTGAGTGTTAATATGAATAAGATGGAAAATAAGTTAAGGAGATAATATAAAATCAAGGTGATAAAGATAACTACAGCTGAGCATTGTGAGGAGTTTGAGGACAGCCTGGTCTACAAAGAGTGTTTCAGGCAAGCTGTAAATACAGTAAGACTCTGACTCAGTAGATAAATAGGTAGATAGTTTAATAGATAAACTGATAGATATTAAGATTTAAATGTATGCTACATTCTCTTGCTCTTATATGGAGTCTGAAGATGTTAAAGTCATAAATGACTAACATAGAGACTATGAAGAGCAAGGGGAGAAACTGAGAAAGCTTAGCCAAGGAATATGTTATAGTTAGGTAAGATCAAGATATTCTTGGGCTATTTTGCACTGTAGGAGATGAACACATAACAGTGTTCAAAGGCTTATGAGAATATATTAATGTTGAGAAATGATAAGTATTCAAGGAGGTATTATTTTAATAATATGTGAACATTATATAATGTTGAAATATTCCTTGATATCTAAGAAATGCATATGTGTCTACTTTTAAAAGTAAAACTAATTTAAGATGATAGAAGGAAGAAAAAGCAGAGAAGTGGAGATAGAGAATAGGAGAGAAAGGCTTCAGAAAATGTATGTAAATAAGCACAGGCCAGCAATTAGATATAAAATAAATTAGATAAAAGGCCTCTATTCCTATTCTTCTCTTCTTCTTCTTCTTCTTCTTCTTCTTCTTCTTCTTCTTCTTCTTCTTCTTCTTCTTCTTCTTCTTCTTCTTCTTCTTCTTCTTCCTCTTCTTCTTCCTCTCTCTCTCTCTCTCTCTCTCTCTCTCTCTCTCTCTCTCTCTCTCTCTCTCTCTCTCTCTCTCTGCTTATACTACCCTCTTGACTCCCCTCCCCATAACCTGAGTAAACTCTATTCTATATTATAAAATAAAAAATATGCATATATTTTACCGTGTTATAAAATCATCAAACTGTCTTTCCATTTACAATAATTCAATACATCATTTGATTTGATTTAGTATATATTTTGATCCTTATGTTCACTAGTAAAAAAACATGATCTGAAAGAAATATTTTGCCTATTGTAACATTATAAACTATTCTTTTAGTTTTGGAGGCAAATAGATGGGACTAGAAAATGTTCTGAGTGAGATAACCCAGTCACAATAGAACACACATGGTATGTACTCAGTGAAAAGTAGATATTATGCAAAAAGATCAGAATAGCCTTGATACAACTCACAGACCATATGAAACTCAAGAAGAAGGATGATGTAAGTGTGAATGCTCCAGTCCTAACTGTAAGGGGTAACAAAATAATCATGGGAGGTAGAGGGAGGAGGGACCAGGGAGAGAAAGAGGAGAGGGAGGGATGGGGGGCAGGATCAGGTATAAGAGGAGACAGGGAAGGAATACAGAGTGTTAGGAATTGAAGGGAGGTAGGTAGCACTTAGGGATGGGGTTCTGGAGGAAGCCACTAGAAAGTTCCAGATGCCAGGAGGGCAAGAGGCTCCCAGGACCCAACAGGGTTGACATTAGCTAAAATGTCCAACAAAGGGGAAGGAGAACCTGTAGAAACCATATTCAGATGTTAGGTATGGCCTCCCAGTTGATGGATGGGGCTACCACCCAACTCAAAATTTTAAACCAGAATTATTGCTGTCTAAATGAAATGCAGGGACAAAAATGGAGCAGAGCCTGAAGGAAATGCCATCCAGAGACAGCACTACCTTGACATCTATCCCATACACAGACACCAAACTCCAACACTATTGCTGATGCCAAGACGTGCTTGCAGACAGGATCCTGGTATGACAGTCCTTTAAGAGTCTAATCCTGCACTTGAGTGAGACAGATGCAGATTCTCATAGCCAACCATCAGAATGAGCCCGGGATCCCAGTGGAAGAGTTAGGGGAACGACTGAAGGAGCTAAAGGGGATTGCAACCCCATAGGAAGAGCAACTAACTGGAATCTTAGAGCTCCTAGAGACTAAGAAATCAATCAAAGAACATAAACATTTTTTAGTACAATATCCTGTACCATCAACTATGTTATTTTCTTAAGTTTTATTAACTAATATTTTTTCAAAACAATCATGAGGGCAGAATGAAAAATAAGAATACTACAAAGTACAACAAATTTGTCTAGAAGATACAATGCTTGTTAGATATGAACTTACATAAACATACAGAAACACCCCCCACACATATACATATATATGTGTGTGTGTATATGTGAATATATATTTGTATGTGCATGTATATCTATATCTATATCTATATCTATATCTATCTATCTATCTATCAATAGATAGATAGATAGATAGATAGATAGATAGATAGATAGATAGATAGATAGATGTAATCATTGGTAATGCATAGTAATATAGTGAAAAAAAGGAAAATCAGAATAAAAATGATTAATGACTTAAAATTAGTGAAATGACCTAATTTAAATTTGATTATTCATTTGCATGACATTATATAATTATATTAATATATTAATATAATTAAATATTTAAAGAAAGAACATAGGAGTTCTCCAAGTTTGAATGTATATAAGAGACATTAATCTTTATTTCAATAAAGCATTTTAGAAGAATCTCACAATGAATACAACATGGTTTATAGAAAAATACTCCTATGGGTTAAACTATATTTAAAAATGTATGTGCCTTTAATACATATATATGTTCAGAATGACATAATGTTCTCCCATAAAAGTATTCCACTTCTACATTCTCCATGGTTATGAATAGTAGTCATCAATGGGATACATGTACTTTTCTCTCTACTAAGGTTTCCATAGAATTTTGAAATTGTTTTAGTCCTGTATGGTCAATTTAAATTCCATATATTATGAGCAGACACAAATGAGCTTGTAGTCATGTTAAAATTCAATGAGTCTGTGTTTTCTAGAAAGCACTATTTCTCTCTCTTCAAAAAGTGGAAAGAAACAATACCCTAGGTATTAAATCATCAATACAAGCAAGGTCTATATATCTATGCATCTATGTATGTGTGTTTGTATATATGTATGCATGCAAGTATGTATATATTTACTTATTAACTTTACATCCAGCAAAATCTCCTCTACCAGCTACCCCTCCAACAATTCTTCTACATCACCTTTCTCTTCTGAGTGGGTGTGGGCACCCTGGATTTCCTGCTCCAACCTGGCACATCAAGTATTTGCAAGGCTAGGTGATCCTCTCCCACTGAGGCCAGACAGGAAGCCTATCAAGAAGAACATGACCTACTCATAGGTAACAACTTTTGGGATAGCTGCCTCTCTCCTATTGTTTGGAACAATAAGAATAACAAGCTGCACATGTGCTACATATGTGCAGAAAGGTCGATGTCTAGTCAGTGTATGTCCTTTGATTGGTGGTTCAGTTTCTGAGAGCACAAAGAGAACAGGTTTGTTGACTCTGTTGGTCTTCTTGTCAAGATCATAACACCTTCAGCCTGCAATCCTTCCCCTATTCTTACATGAGAGTCTCCACCCTCCATCTTCTGTTTGGTTGTAGGTATCTGCATCTACCCAAGTCAGTTGCTTGATGGAGCCTCTCAGAGGGCAGCCATGTATACTTCTCTCTGCAAGCATTACAGAGCATCTTCAATAGTATCAAAGATTGCTGCTTGTCAATGGGATGGATCTCAAGTTTGACAGAATATTGATTGGTCATTTCCCTAGTCTCTGCTTCATTCCCTGTCCCTGCATTTATTGTAAACACGATAAATTTTGGGTTGAAAGTTTTGTGGGGGGTTGATATATATAAATGTCTCCAAAAGTTCTATCAGAAAACTCCTATAGCTCATAAACACTTCATCAACGTGACTGGATAAAAATTAACTAAAAGAAATCACAAGTCTTCCTTTATACCAAAGATAAATGAGCCAAGAAAGAAATTATGGAAACAACATCCTTTATAATAACCACAAATATTATCAAATATCTTGATGTAACTCTATTCAAGCAAGCGAAAGTTCTGAATGAAAAGAACTGAATGAAAAGTCCCTGAAGAAAGAAATTGAAGAAGATATCATATAATGGAATCATCTCCCATGCTCATCGATAGGTAGAATTAACATAAAGAAAATGGTCATGTTACAAAAAGCAACCTACAAATTCACTGCAATCACAATCAAAATTCTGTGGAGAGCTTTTAGTGCCACTTCAATGATATTGTCAAAAATATTTACATTGAACTAGGTAATGAAGTAGACTCAGGCAAGAAGTTGACATTGGGCTACAACAAGGAAGTAGGCTAAAGATAAATACAGCTGAGGAATGTGTTCAATGTATCTTGATCATCTTGATAAGTCCCTAAATACAGTGACCAAAGGACCTTTTTTTTCCCCTTGATTGTTCCTTGACTATTTTGTTTATGCCTGTGAACTGACTCTATTCTTTGCATGTACCTGGAATGAGGTAAAAGCAGCCTGGGAAAATTACACTTTGTTGCAGTCATACTATATTTTGTCTTATTGTCTTTTCTTACTTTACTCCTCAATTCATCCCTCAAGACCCTGTTGACTGACTAAATAGGCCTGGTCAAAATATCAACATACTTTTTATAGACCTTGAAAAAGTAATTCTCATGTTCATATGGAAAAATAAATACCCCATGATAATAAAAAATAATGAATAATAAAAGAACTTCCAGAGGAATTACCATTCCTGACCTCAAGCTGTATTACAGAGCAATAGTGATAAAAACTGCATGGTATCGGTATAGAAATCAACACATTCAACAACAGCATTGAAACAAAGACCCAGATATTAGCCTACACGTACATGGACATTTGATTTTTTGTTATAAAAGATTCAAACAATACAATGGAAAAAAGAAATCATCTTCAGAAAATAGTGCTGGTATAAGTGGATGTCTCCAAGAAGAAGAATACAAAGAGATCAATGTTTTTCACCATGTATGAAACTCAAGTCCAAGTTGTTCAAGGACCTCAACATAATACCAGATACATTAAATCTCGTAGAAAAGAAAGTGAGAGACAGTTTCCTGAACAGAATGCTAATGGTTCAGACAATAAGATAAACAATTGATATATGGGACCTCAAGAAACTGAAAAATTTCTGTAAAACAAAGGGCCCTCTCAATGCATATTTATTTTTTTAAATATTATTTTGTGAATTGCCTGTAAATTTTATTCAATATACTTTGACCATATTCACCTACCCCACAGATCTATCCTCTGTACTCTCAGGTTTCTACCCACTCAAATTTCATTTTTAGAAGGGGAAATGGTAGAATGCAAGTGATAAGAATGTTGCAATTGAAAAAAAAAAAACGGAATGGGCTTCACTATGTAGGTACTTAGGTCAATAAAGAAAGAGATAAGGAAGCAGAAAAAAAATTAAAAAAAGATATTTGAAAAAACAAACCTTAAACTGTATTATTTGTTTACCTAGAAAGATATGTAATGAATATGTCTGCCATGCATATGCAAATATAGTTCTTATTTTTGTTAACTCATCAAGTCCAATTTGTGTTGCTCAAATACTCTGGATAACTGCTAGACAGAACAGGGCATATAAACATAGAGACTCATGATAATTATGAGAGCATACACAAAAAACCTTGCAAAGTACAAAAGGGAAAAGTCACAACATAGATGAAGGAAAGTATGCACAGTCATACAACTAAATGATGAGCTAATGATAACCTCTGGGAGAGGGAAAGACAATTTTCTCTCTGCACAAAATTTTGACAGAAAGGTAAGATAGAAACAAATAGGATGATTAATAGTTTTGAAGAAAAAGAATATTGGCAGTAGTCAAAGATTAATAAGTCAGAAAAGTGGTTGAATATAAACTGTATGACTCTGTGTACTATAGGAATTTAAAATTAATTTTAAAATTGAATAAATTGTCAGTACTTTTATAACAGTACATTCATACACATGCCAAAACAAATATATGCAAAAATTCTGAAAAATAAATGAAATTTATTTTGAAATTTTTCTTTACTCTTTAAAGACTCGACATGTTTTTTTAAAAAATTTACTTTATGCATGTGAGAACACTATGACTGTCTTCAGACACACCAGGTATCATTAGAGATGGTTGTGAGGTACCATGAGATTGCTGGGAATTGAGCTTAGGACCTATGGAAGAGCAATCAGTGCTTTTAACTGCTGAGCCATCTCTCAATCCCCACACAGAAACTCTTATAAAGGAAAGCATTTGATTAGGGGTGGTTAATAGCTTCAGGAGTTTAGTCCATTGCTGTCATGAAAGGAAGCATGGTGGCATGTGGGTAGACATGGTGCTGGAGAAGGAGCTGAGCTGAGAGTTCCACATCTGAATCAGCAGTCACAGAGGGTCACACTGGGCTTGGCTTGAACATCTGAAATCTCAAATTCCCACCTGTAATGACACAGTTCTTCCAACAAGGTTACCCTACATCCAACAAGGCCATACCTCCTAATAGTGCCACTCCCTATGAGCCTATGGGGGCCATTTTCATTCAAATCATCACAACCCAAAAGCTAGACTCTCTCTTCTAAAGATAGAATTCCTTCATCTGCCTTGGGTATAGGAATCCCAAGATCTTTGTTCTTTGAATCCTGATCTTTGCCCCACTAGCATTAGTGAGGCCCTGGGACCTTCAGCATGGGAACAAGAATCACATCATTGGCTTGTTTGGGTCTTGTTTCCTGACTTGGACAGAGCCATATGACCACTTCTCTGATTATTGAGCTCCCAGTGAGTCACTGTGGGGCATCTTGGTTTCTATAATCATATGGGTTAATTTCCCCAAACAATCATTTAACCAACTAGTCAGTCTTTTCTATCTTAGTCTATAATCTATCTATTTTCTCTCTCTTTGGTTTTGTTTCTCTGAAGAAGACTAATCTTTGCAAACATAATTTTTCTCTCTTACTGAAGAAAATAAAAAAAAAAATCTTCCACTGACAAAAATTGTATCTGTAAGCTCCCTCCCCTGATCCTAGTTTGTAAGCTTTTGCAATACATTTGTGTTACTCTTAATTGCTTCGTGTCTTATTGTTTTCTCTAGGGAACACTTCAATAAAGCTTCTTCAGGGTCTTACTTTGATTTGAAAACAGAAGCATTTGGTCTTTTTTTTTCCCTTTGGATTTTCAAGGCTGGGTGAAAGAAGCAAGCCTGTCCCCATCTTGCCATCACTTAGAGCAACAAAACTGATGCTGCTTTGCTGCTCTTGGCTATGATTTCACTTGGTACTTTTGACTTGTCTTATTTATTATTAAAAATTATTTAGTTATGATTGCTCATAAGAAAGCTAGAGTTATATCTTCACTTTTTTCTGTATAGGCATTAGGAAGCATAATTAAATATTCTACCAACGGCTAGAACTGATGGTGCTATATTTTGATATTATTCCATGGATGATTTCTCAAACTATAAGCTGTCTGTCTGGCTGTCTGTTTTTCATCTGTCTGCCTATCTGCTATCTGTATTATCTATCTATCTATCTATCTATCTATCTATCTATCTATCTATCAATCAATCAATCTATCTTCCTATCTACCATTTATCTATATCTATTTATTTATCTATTTATAGTTCATTGATATGGAAATAGAAAACCTTGGAAAGAATAAAAGGGACATAGATGCAAGTAATCAACAACAGAATAGAAGAGATAGAAGAAAGAATCTCAGGTGCTGAAGATACCATAGAAAACATTGACTCAACAGACAAAGAAAATGCAAAATGCATAAATCTTGCAACCCAAAACATCCAGGAAATCCAGGACACAAAGAGAAGACCAAACCTAAGGATTATAGGTATAGAAGAGAACGAAGATTTCCAACTTAGAAGGACAGTAAATATCTTCAACAAAATTATAGAAGAAAACTTCCCTAACCTAAAAAAAGAGATGCCCATGAACATACAAGAAGCATACAAAACTCCAAAGAGACTGGACCAGACAAGAATGCCGTCCCTGCACATAATAATAAAAAAAAATGCACTAAACAAAGAAAGAATAATAAAGCAGTAAGGGAAAAATGTCAAGTAACTTATAAAGGCAGACCTATCAAATTATTACCAGAAATGATGAAAGCTAGAAGATACTGGGCAGATGTCACACAGACCCTAAGAGAACAAAAATGCCAGTCCAGACTACTATACCCAGCAAAACTCCCAATCACCATAGATGGAGAAACCAAAATATTCCACGTTAAAGTCAAATTTACAAAATATCTTCCCACAAATTCAACCCTACAAAGGATAATAGATGGAAAATGCCAACACAAGGAAGGAAACTACACTCTAGAAAAAGCAAGAAAGTAATATTCTAATAAAAAACCCAAAAGAAGATAACCACACAAACATAAAATAATATCAAAAATAACAGGAAAGAACAATCACTATTCCTTAGTATCTTTTAACTTCGGTGGACTCAATTCTTCAATAAAAAGACAGAAGTGTGAAACCATTCTAAACAATAAAAGAACTTCTGGGGAAATCTACATCCCTGATCTCAACCTATACTACAGAGCTATAGTGATAAGAACAGTTGGTACAGAGATAGACAGCATGATCAATGGAATAGAAATGAAGACCCAGAAATAAAACCACACACTTAAGGACACTTGATCTTTGAAAAAGAAGTCAAAAATATACATGGCAAAGAAGATAGCATCCTCAATAAATGCTTTTGATCTAACTAGCAGACAGTATGTAGAAAAATGCAAATATTAATCACCTTGCACAACCTCAAGTCCAAGTGCATCAAGGACCTCAACATAAAACCAGACACACTGAATCTAAGAGAAGAGAAAATGGGAAAGAGCCTTGAACTCATTGGCACAGGCGAAACTTACTAAACAGAAATCCAGTGTCTCATACTATAAGATCAAGAGTGATAAATGGGACCTTATGAAACTGGAAAGCTTCTGTAAGGCAAAGGACATAGCCAATAAGTCAAATCAGCAACCTACAGACTGTGAAAAGTCTTCACTAACCCAACATCAACTAGAGGATGAATATCCAAAATATATATATATAAAAAAAAAAAAAACTCAAGAAGCTATCCACCAAGAAACCAAACAACTGAATTTAAAAATTGGTATAGACCTAAACAGAGAATACAAACAGAGGAATCTTGAATGACTGAGAAGCACCTAAAGAAATGTTCAAAATCCTTAGTCATCATGGAAGTGCAAATCAAATCAAACCTGATATTCCACCTTACATCATTCAGAATGAAAAAGTTCAAAAAAACTCAGGTGAAAGCAGATGCTGAGCAGGATGTGGAGAAAAGGGAGCACTCTTCCATTGGTGGTGGGATTGCAAGACTGTAAAACCACTCTGGAAATCAGCTTTGGTGGTTCCTCAGAAAACTGGACCTTGAGGGCCCAGATATAGCATTCCTGGGCATATAACCAGAAGATGCTCCAACATGTAATAAAGACACATGCTCTCCAATGTTCATATCAGCCATATTTATAATAGCCAGAAGCTGGGGAAAGGACCTGGATATCCCTCTAGAGAGGAAGGGATACAAAAAAATGTGGTACATTTATACAATGAAGTACTACTCAGCTATTAAAAACAATGAATTCAAGAAATTCCTAGGCAAATTGATGGAACTAGAAAATATCACCTTGAGTGAGGTTACCCAATCACAAAAGAACACACATGGTATGCACACACTGATAAGTGAATATGAGCCCAGAAGCTTGAAATACCCAAGATACAATTCACAGACCACCTGCAGCCCAAGAAGAAGGAAGACCAAAGTGTGGATGCTTTGGTCCTTCTTAGAAGTAGAAACAAAGTACCCATGGGAGGAAATATAGAGACAAATTCTGGATCAGAGACAGAAGTAATGGCCATACAGAGTCTGCCTCACCTTGGGATCTATCCCATATACAGTTACCCTACCAAGGCACTATTGTGGATGCCAACAAGTGCTTGATGAGAGGAGCCTGATATAGCTGTCTTCTGAGAGACTATGCCAGTGCCTGACAAATACAGAATTGGATGCTCTCAGCCAACAATGGACTGAGCACAGTATCCCCAATGGAGGAGCTACAGAAAGGAAGGAAGGAGCTGAAGGGGTTTGCAGCCCCAGAGCTCCCAGGGACTAAACCACCAACCAAAGAGTACACACAGAGGTATCCATGGCTCTAGCCACATATGTAGCAGAGGATGGCTTTTTTGGACATCAGTGAGAAGAGAGGCCCATAGTCCTGTGAAGCCTAGATGCCCTAGTGTAGGGGAATGCCAGGACAGGGAAGAGGGAGTGGGTGGGTTGGTGTACAGGGGGAAAGGGAATGGGAGAGGGATTTTCAGATGGGAAATGAGGAAAGGGGATAACACTTTAAATGTAAATAAAGAAAATAGCTTAAAAATACTCAAACAAATATTCAAAGTCCTTAGTGATCAGGGAAATGCAAATCAAAATGACACTGAGATTCCTCCTTACATCAACCAGAGCAGCTAAAATCAAAAACTCAGGTGACAGCATATGTTGGTGAGGATGTGGAGAAAGAGGAACACTCCTCCATTGCTGGTGGGATTGCAAACTGGTACAATCACTCTGGAAATCAATCTGGAGGTTCCTCAGAAAACTGGAAATAGTTCTACCTGAAGATCCTGATATACCACTCTTAATCACATATCCAAAAGATGCCCCACCATGCCACAGAAGCACATGTTCCATTATGTTCATAGCAGTTTTATTTGTATTAATTAGAAGCTAGAAACAACCCAGGTATAGCAAAATGGAAGAATGAATACAGAAAATGTAGTTCATTTATACTATGTAATACTGCTCGGCTATTGAGGGCATCATGAGTTTTGCAGGCAAATGAATGGAACTAAAAAAAAAAAATCATCCTCAGTGAGGTAACTCAGACCCAAAAGGACATGCATGGTATGTACTCACTAATAAGTGGATATTAGCCAAAAAAAAAAAAAATACAGAATAACAAGGATACAATCCTCCGAACTCAAGATTAACAAGCTGCAGGGCTCATGTGAAGATGCCTCAATCTCACTTGGGAGGGAGAAGAAAGCAATCATGGAGGGCAGAACAGAGGGAGGTTCATGAGAGAGGGTACAGTGAGGGGAAAAGCAGAACATGATCAGGTATTGTGGGGCTGGGGGAAACAGGACTTAAGCCCTGAAGGCCAGCAGAGAGAATGGAAACAGGCAACCTCAGGAAGTAGGAGGTGGGGAGAAACTCCAGAATGTACCAGAGACCTGTGATGCAAGATAATTTTGGGATTCAAATGAGAAACCTTAGATGAAATGCCCTACAGTGGGGAGAGGGAACTTGTAGAGTCCACCTCCAGCAGAAAGTCAGGGCATCAAGTGGAGGATTGGGGTTGCCAGCCCACAGTCAAAAACTCTGACCCAGGAATGTTCCTTTCTAAAAGAACTGGAGGGTCAAAAATTGTAAAGAGACTGAAGGGAATGTGGTCAATGACTGGCCCATGTTGGGATCAATCTCTAGGTGAGGATCCAAGACCTGACACTATTACTGATGCTATGATATTCTTACAGAGAGGAGACTAGAATGTCTGCTCTCCAAAAGTCCCAAATAGCAGCTGAAAGTGTCAGATGTAGATACTTACACCCAACCAATGGATAGAAGTTGGGAACCCCTGTGGTGAAATTAGGTAGAAACTGGGGAAGAGGATGACCCCATAGGAAGATCAGCAGTCTCAAGGAACCTGTACTTCAAAGATCTCTCAAACACTGAACCACCATCCAGACAGCATACATTAGCTGATATGAGCCCCCAATACATATACAGCAGAAGACTGCCTGGTCTGGACCAAATGAGAGAAGATGAACCTAACTCTTGAGAGACCTGAGGACCCCAGGGAGTGCGGAGGTCTGGTAGGGTGGGGGTGGAGGGTGGGTACATCCTATTGGATTTAGGGGAGGAAGTGTGGGATGAGGAATAGTCAAAGGGCATACCAGAAGGGGGATAAAGATTGGACTGTTATAAAAGTTTCAAGAATTTTTAAAAAATCTATTTCAAGTAATAAAAAGGAAAATAAATTTTAAATGTTAATTAGAATTCTTAATTTTAATCCCAGTGGGATCTCAAATAAAAATGTTGATTTTTTTTATAATTTGAAGTTATCTCCTATAGAGATAGCAAGTGAATTCATACCTTTATTTCTCTTAAAAGATATCATTGCAATGTTTTGACAATGTTATAAAATCCAATGTTTTTTAAACATGGAATTATTCACAGTCCTTATAATAATAAGATGAAATTCTCCTAATGATAACCAGTGCATAAATGACTGTGTTTTGAAGAAATATTCTTCATTCTTACTTTGATACATGAAAGAAATAATGCCTTCTTATTTGAAGCCAACACTTTCCTTACTCTATTTTCCATGATTTATTTCTTGGTCACTGTTCTATTGTTATGAATAAGCACCTTGACCAATAACTCTTATAAGAGAAAGCAATTAACTGAGAGTTTGACTACAGTTTCAAAGGCTAGTATGTTATCATCATGGTGAGAGCATGGAGAAACATAGTAGGACATTGTGCTGGAAAACTAGCTGAGAGCTACATCCTGATATGTAGACAAAGCCTAAACTCATGGGCACACTTGCTCCACAAAAAACATATCCTAATCCTTCTAATCCTGTCAAAAAGTTCCATTCCCTTATGATTAGTATTTCAACTATATGAAATACATCATATTCTGATTATGCTTTCCCCTCCCTCCACTTCTAGTTTCACCCATTCTTTCCTTCTATTCAGACACTCACCCTTTCTTTCTCTCATGAAAGATAAACAGGCATCCAGGGAATTGCATCCAAGAAAAGAATAATAAATGCAGATGAGATAGATAACAAACAAATAAATCAAAGTATTATATATAAGAAACAATCATATAAGAAAATAGCCTGATGAGGCACAAAAACATAAGAAAATATATAGACACAGAGATACATACACTCGGACGCACAGAAATCACATGAAGACATCAAACTGGAAGCCATAATGTATATGCAAAGTACCTATAAGGTGAAAAATTCCTGGACTTAACATTATAAGACAAAGAACTCCAAATATGCTATAGGCCTACCCTTAAGAATGGTTTGTTTCCTCAGTGATACTCCTAAGAAGAAAACTAATTTTTCATTTACGAGTAGCTATTAATTGAAGATAGCTTCAGAATTAGTGATGTAAGTATATTCTGAATTCTCTTTCACCTCTAGGACCAAAAATTGTGCAAATATGTGTAGACACTATGCATGCTGCTTTATAAGTGTATATATATTCAACCCTGTAGTGTCTAGAATGCTTTGATTTCTTGGTGTCTTCCATCGTCTCTGGCTATTAAACTTTCTCTGATTCCTCTTCCCTAGGATTCCCTGATCCTTAAAGATTAGGTTGGAGAAATTCCTTAAGAGGCCAGGTATTCTAAGTTCGCTCACTCTGTACATTTTCCAGTTATGTTTCTTGATTTCTGCCTACTGCAGGAGGATGCTTCTCTTATGATAGCTAAGTAAAACACTGACCTCTGAGTTAAATATCATTAGTAGTTGTCTTGATTAGTATTTGTTTTGTTTCTATATTCCTTTTGTTTCTATATTGCCACATATACAATATTTACTTTTAACTTTGGATCCTGACCTATGTAGTCTTAAATTCCTGGTCATCAAAGCATTCTCAAGTCATGAGTTCTATCTCACGATAAAGGCCTTAAAGCCAATCCTATGATGGTTACTCCCACAAATTTTGTACCACAATTGCCTCAGCATATCATATAGGCAACCCACCATTGCAGATTTGAAGAGTTTGTCATTGGTTTGGAATTTACCTTCTTCCACTAGCAGTATACAGAGTACCATTCAGTACCATGAACAAGAATTAACAGGGTGGAGGATCTATTTAAGCACCAATTCAACTAACAAGTGAAGAATGAGTTGTCTAAATGTTGTCTTCAGCAATACGACCTTGTAATCAGTTTGTAGAAATGCAACAATAGCCTCAGCAATACCCTATTTTGTTTGGGGGTTCCCATGCCCTCCACCCTATGGCCAGGAGCTTAATTAGATATAACTTATTCCTGGCACTATAAGCTTCATTTGCTGACTAGTTATGGTCATTTGTGGTTCCATTTCCCCTGCTATCTGTTTATTTCATTTAGATATCCTTCATATTTGAAAATATTATAGAAAGCTCCTGATGTATTAGGTGTCCATGCAATGCCTCAAATTACAGTATTCTTCTACTCTATTATGATTCCATGAAACCTTTCAAGTGGCTCTATAATCTGTCCCTTGGCAGCCCTTTCTTTCTTCTTCCTTGCTTGATCATAATTTTTCCCCCTCCCAGGAAGACTGACACATTAGTCCATTGCTTTCTATTTATGGTCATATCTATGGTTATATGGTCTGAAGCTTCCTTATAAATGACTTAACATCTAACACTTACACATAAGTTAATATTTATAGTATTTGTTTTTAAGTGTATGAGTTACATCACTTAGAAATTATTTCGTTTCCTCAGAAAATTGGGCAAGACACTCCCGGAGGATCCAGCTATACTGCTCCTGGGCATATACCCAGAGGCTTTACCTGCATGCAATAAGGACACATGCTCCACTATGTTCATAGCAGCCTTATTTATATTATCCAGAAGCTGGAAAGAAGCCAGATGTCCCTCAAAGGAGGAATGGATTCAGAAGATGTGGTATATTTACACAATGGAATACTACTCTGCAATTAAAAACAATGAACTCACGAAATTCCTAGGCAAATGGTCAGAACTGGAAAATATCCTTAGTGAGGTAATCCAATCACAAAAGAACACACATGGTATGCAGTCACTGATAAGGGGATAGTAACCCAGAATCTCGGAATACCCTAGACACAATTCACATATCAATAGATTTCCAAGAAGATGGAAGGAGAAACCCCTAGTCCTGGAAAGACTGGATGTAGGGGAATGCCAGGACAGAGAAGCGAGAGGGGGTTGAATGGGGAAAGAGGGAGGGAAGGGGGCTTATGGGACTTTCGGGGAGGGAAGAAATTGGAAAGGGGAAATGATTTCGAATGTAAATAAAAAACTTAGAAAATAAAAAAAAGGAATTCAAAAAAAAGAAAGAAATTATTTTCTAGCCCCACCTACTAACTTGTAATTTGCATATTTTTTTACATATCAGGAATATGCCATTGTATAAATGTACCAAATATTCTTTATCTATTCACCTGTTGATGAATATTTAGGCTGTTCTCAATTTCTCAGTATTATGATTAGAGTAAACATGAGCTTGAATGAGACATAATCTCTATAATTGTACGTAGAGTCCTTTTGGTATATTTCCAGAATTAGTACAGCTGGATTTTGAGGTAGATAAATTCTCAGCTTTCAGAGGAACGGGCATACAGATTACAACATAGTCTGATACCTGAACAACATAAATAAACAGAGATTAGTAAGGACATATGTTAAGAACTTTTAGTCCAGGAAATGGGAAAATCTTAAAGAAAAGGATAATTTTCTCAATAGATACAACTTACCATAATTAAATTAAGGTGCGCTAAGTAATGTAAACATACCAATAACCCACAGTGAAATAAGAACACTACTCAAAAGCTCAGGGCCATATGATTTAAGTATAGAACTATATCAGGCTTTCAAAGAGGAGTTCACTCCAATATTCTGCAATATTTTTTACTTAAAACAGAAGCACTGGCAACATTAACCAATTAGTTTTATGCTGCCAAAGTTTCCCTAATACTTAAATTGAATAATGATCCAATAGAAAAAGAGAATTATATAGCAATTTCACTTAAGATCAAAGATTTAAAAAATCTCAACCAAATACTTGCAAGTTGAAATCAAGAACTCATCAAAAGGTGACCAACCATGATCAAGTAAGGTTCATAACAGAGATTCAGGGATTGTTCAATATACATAAATCATAAATGAAATTCACCATACAAACAAATTGACATACAAAAATTATATGATCTCATTTAATGCACAAAATGGCTTTGGCATAATACATTCTTGGTGATATATTAGAGAAACCAGGAAAATACCTCATAATAATATAGGCAGCTTACAGAAAGCACATAGCTATTGTCAAGTTATCAGTGATTCTCAAACTTCCTAATGCACCACTGTTTAAAACAGTTACTCATGTTATGGTGATCCCAATAATAAAACCAATTCATTTTTACTTCATAGCTCTAATTTTGCTACTGTTATGAACATAATATAAATATCTGATATGAAAAATATCTGATATGTAACAACCAAAGTGTGGCAGCTCACAGGTTGACAAACGTTGACTAAAATGATGAGAAAATCAGTATGTTTGTAGTAAAATCAAGAGAAAGACAAGGATGTATATTCTGTCCACGGTATCTGTGCAATAAAATACTTGAAGTCTTAGCTTGAGGAATAAACAACTAGAGGAGATGAAGGATACAGAAATTGGAAAGGAATAAGTCAAAATATCACTATTTTCAGATGAGATTATATCATACAAAGTGGCCCTAAAAACTCTACCTGGAAACATTTACCACTGAGAAACACTTCCAGCAAAGTAGCATAATATAAAATGAAACAAACAAATCAGTATCTTTCCTATAGAAAAATGACAGTCATACTGAGGAACAACTCAGGAAAACCATACCCTTTACAATCGTCTTAAAAACATATTTTGGGATAATTCTAATCAATAAAATGAATGACAACAAAGCTTTAAGACATTGAAGAAAGAAATTGAGGAAGATATCAGAGAATGAGAAGATCACCTATGCTCATGGGTTGATAAGATTAATAAAGTAAAAATAATCATCTACCAAAAACTATCTACAAGTTCAATTCCATCCCAAAGAAAATTCCAACACAAATCTTCACACAACTAGAAAGAACAATTTTCAGCTTAATGTCTTATGTTCTTAATTTGAGTAATTTACTTACTGAAGTTTATTGTTGCCTAAGGCTTAAGTCTGCAATTTTATCAATGCTGCAATTTTATCAATTTTAAAAATTATTCCTTCTCTTCCTTAAACTTTGTATTCTTGTTTTCCTTTAGATTAGTTGAATATATCTTAAGCTTAGTTGCATATATATTATACTATTTTTAGTATGTCATTTCACATCCTTTTAGTAGTTTTCCTGAATCCTCAAGTATCTGTTAAATGGTTAAAAGTAATGTGTAGAAAAATATATATTTTAATACTAGTAATATATAGTAAATTTTTAATACTAGCAAAATAGAGTAAATATTTATACTAGTAAAAATACAGCTCTCAAACATAAGTCATGATTATTAATGAGAGTGGCTTTGAAGTATAAATTAATTGCAGATTAAAAGACAA
Source organism: Tokudaia tokunoshimensis (assembly GCA_036184795.1). Lineage (NCBI taxonomy): Eukaryota > Metazoa > Chordata > Mammalia > Rodentia > Muridae > Tokudaia > Tokudaia tokunoshimensis. The sequence continues at coordinate 76,842,674 of BTHU01000023.1, forward strand.
GTAGAGAGAAGCAAAGTGATAATAGAAAAAAACCTAAAAAATACTGATTATTTGAATAACAAATTATTAAATGCAAACTTGTTAGTATTTTCTTTTTTTTTCTTAAGATTTATTTGTTTTCTGTACGTGAATACACTGTCACTGACTTTAGATACTGTAGAAGAAGGCAACTATTTAAAGCTTCTACTGATCAGAGCTACTAGTTTTTGTTAGTATTTTCAAGCAGAAGACTGTCTGATCAACAAACATAAAAGGACATGAGAGGTCAATGGGACCATTTGACTGCATAATGAAAAAAGGCATTTTCTGCCAAGCTGATACCTTTTATTCATTGTCTGCCTAGAATGAGAGAATTAAAACTTCAAAAGTAGTTCTGTGATTTATACATATGTTACAGAATGAGCACTTCTACATACACACACATACACATATGTACACACACACACACACACACAAACATGAAATTTTATTTTATAAATGATAGAAAATGCATATTCACAAACAGAATATTTTAAAAGTTAGCATGAAATTGATACGAATAAATTTGACAAAAATAACATAGAAAAATTAAGAAATACAAATTACAAAAAGTAAGGTTGATGTAGATTAGTTAATTATACTTCAAATAATTGAAAACCATTTTCTCTTAGAAAACTTCAGGTTTTTCTGGCTTCAATGGCTTGCAAATTCAATCAAACATTAAAACTTAAACCAATTTTAGGCAAGTCCTTCTGAAAATAAAAACTTCCTCACTCATATTCTAAAGTAAGTATCAGATATTTTCCAAACTCAAACGAAAATATCACTGGGAAATTATACAGCAATATTTTTTATAAATCTGCTGAATATAACATTTTTTCCTTTTTTATTGGTTATTTTATTTATTTGCATTTCAAATATTATCACCCTTCCAAGTTTCCCCTCCACAAATACACTATCCCCCCTCCCTCTGCCTCTATGAGTGTGCTCCCTCACCCACTCACTCACTCCTGTCACAACACCCTAACATTCCCCTACCCTGGGAGCCACAACAAGACCAAGGGGCTTCCTTCCTAGTGGTGCCCAATAAGGGAATCCACTGCTACATATACAGGTGGAGTCATGGATCCCTTCATGTATGCTCTTTGACTGGTGTTTCAATCCCTGGAAGCTCTGGGGGTCTTGTTTGACATTTGAAAACTGTCATCAAGTCTCAGTATTCATTTACTAAGGAAGTTATAAATTAAAATTCATTCAGAATTCATTCAGTGAATTTGAAAGAAAAAGTAGAACAAGCTTATTATGTTTGTTATTTTGTATAAAAATGAAAATACATACAAATGGATTTTCAAATAGCATAATAAAAAGTGAAAATTTAACACAAATGACTGTATATGGCACAATTCTGTGTATATGTTCTATGTTACCAAATGACAGATATTTGTAGAAAATCATACAGCTCATTGATTTTATCATTGTCAGAAGATAACTTATTCTTACATAAATTTTGATGATAACCAGTCAGTCAGTAAGTCCTCTTTATATGATCTAGAGATATAGCAACTATGACATTCACGAGACTGATGTCATTATAGCACAGCACATTGTCCTAAAGCAAACACATTTTTCAAGATTATTCTTCGTTAAAACAGTGAAAGAAACTATAGCGCTGTTCATACACAAAGAAGTAATAATCACAAATTAACCTTACAGAAATAGTTTGTGTTGTACTTTCATGTATGTTACCATGTGCAAAGCAACTATCTCTATACTAGTTATACAGCAAACATAAATGATATCTTAAGCTATCTTAAAATAATTGTTTCTTAAACAAGTAATATGAATGTTTGCCTCCATTACACTCATATGGGCTTAGTGCTATTAATCTGCAGTCTGTATTGACTAAAAGCTTAATATGCAGAATATGACTACATAGAATTTTGTAGAAAAATTGTAATTGAAATAAAATCAATATTTTAGAGTCAAGAGGAGGAAAGGGCTAAAAAATATGAAATGCAAAATAAACAAACTTCTAATGAGTGAGAAGTTGTGTACCTTAACTAAGGTAGAAGTTATATGATTATGTGAAATTATGAATGCCAACAAATTAATTCACTTAGAAACAAAATTTTATTAAATGTAGACCATCCAAGAAATAATAAAATAATAACTTATTAAAGAATGAACAGATAAAAGAAAACTAAAATCAAAAAAGGTTTTCTTTCTATTTTTATACTTTATCCACCAAATCACCCTTCATCAAAAATAAAGAATACTTTTAAAATATTGTTCTTCTATGAAATGAATGAATGAATAAATACATAAATAAAACAACCATCATTTAGTCCCATCCCACACAGTAATATCAATGCTCACACAGATAGCCAGAGTTCTTTCATAATCTAAAATTGTCATAAATAATTTTAATTCAAATTATATATATGAATATGACAACACATCTGCCTAAAATCTAAGAGAAATCTTTTTTTCAGGAGTACTTTTAATGGGATTAATTTTTAAATGAATACATTTAGCAAATTAATATAATAGTAAATTTAAATGGGTGATTAATAAAATCAGAAATCAAAAAAAAAATAAAATCAGAAATCCTAAACAATAATAAAATTTATAAAATATTCGTAAGAGGAAGCAGCTGGGAATGATCCTGCCAGAGATAAACAAATGTAAACATATATTTAAAAACCGTATAACTGTCAAAGAAATGATAAAGTCAGGTAAAAGGCCACTGTGCATTGCATTTACTATATGAAAACATAACTACAAATTGAATCTTTGAAGATGGAAAAAAAGAAAATGTAAACTGACACACTACTACCTCAACTCACAGTATACCACATAAAGGAAAAGAAACTGATAACTAAGAAGGGGAAAGTAACATGAATTTTTCTACCTGGATCACCATGGTAAAAACCTGTGTTACTAGCAACTAAATGTTTATGAGAAAGGCTCTCAGATTTCCAGAGAATCAAGCACATAATTAGTTCCAAATAGAGCAAGAATATACTTTCAATAGAGTCAAAACAAACTGAAACCCTCTGTATCATGAAGCAGTACAAGACTAATGGTGAAAAAGGTTGAATCAAATTACCATCAACCCAGGATGCTGAAATTCTGTTTTCAGTCTGAGTTAGACCTACATTAAGCTCATGAGACTTAAAGCTAGGAAATCCTTAAAAGTCTTTAGGTTTGTCTATGAATATAGCCTCTGAATATCTGCAGTACTAGAGAAAGCCAACAACCCACTTCTTGGGATTTCTTTCTTTTTTATTAATTTTCTAAGTTTTTTTATTTACATTCCAAATCATTTCCCCTTTCCTGTTTCCTCCCTCCCCGAAAGTCCCATAAGTCCCATTCCCTCCCTCTTTTCCCCATTCAAGCCCCTCTCGCTTCTCTGTCCTGGCATTCCCCTACATCCAGTCTTTCCAGGACCAGGGATCTCTCCTTCCATCTTCTTGGAAATCTATTGATATGCGAGTCGTGTCTAGTGTGTTCTGAGATTCTGGGTTAATATCCCCTTATCAGTGACTGCATACCATGTGTGTTCTTTTGTGATTGGGTTACCTCACTAAGGATGATATTTTCAAGTTCTGACCATTTGGGATTTCTATTAAAGCAAGCCAAACTTGTTGCTGGGTGTGATCAGTATTGGACTTGATGTTCAACACAATAAATAATCCACACAAGTGTTTACTTTAGAGCTAATCTAGTACTACTCTGGTCATTGTGAACTGTAGGCTTAAACCATGATCCATTTTGAACTGTTTCTTGCTATGTTTATGAGATAGGATCATTAAGTTATTCTGTCCCCTCTGACTTTGCTCATAGATGAACTCTATCTTTTAGTGTCTATACACAGGCCACAAATATTGCATCGAGATCTACCTTAGCTCCGGAAGGAATCTTGTAGAGAAAAACTACTGTGTACACACTCTTTTATTTCTTTCTGAACAGTACATAAGGAAAATTTTGGTTACAAACCAGTTTTGAATTTCCATACAATTCTGAAACAGTGACAATATATATCAATACCAAACTTCTGAAGAATGTGGAACAAGATACCTACAGTGTTAATATAGTGAAATTAAACACAAGTTGAGGTAATTTAAACAGACTTAAGAATTTCTGGAAATATGGAAATGAAGATAACAGCAACAAAACTGTTCAGATATATAGAATACAAATTTCTGATCTTACGCTTTAAGTGTGTGATTTACCCTTAAGCATCTGGAACTTTCAAGAAGCCAGGGCATCACCCACCATTCAAAGTAATGTACTAAAAACAAATTGGGAAATAATTAATATGGCAAAGCTCTCAATTAGAAATACAGTAATATTTCAATATTTCAGCAGAAAAAGTTTTGTTATGTATAACAAATTAAAATACTATAGGATAAAATAAAACCTACTACATTAGTATTAAACAAGACAATTCAACAAAAGGAAAAGAGCGCAACACAGGGCACAAGAATCAAGGATCCACTCATTCACACACTCTAGAGTCCCATAAAATTAACAAACTCAAAGCCAAAATTGTGTAGATACTTGAAGGTCAAATTTGGGAAATTAGTGAGACTAAAATTACTTTCAATATGATTATAAACACAGTGAGAGAATAGAACAATTAAAAGGAATTATTACTGAATTGGAAATTATGTTTGAAAATATGAAATCAGAAATGCTAACTAAAAGGAAAAAGAAGCAATAAAAATGATGAAAACTTATTAGAAATTTGAAACTTGATTTAAATGTGGAAAGGTATGTTGTTAGGGTTCATATAAGATCTGAAAATGAGTAAGAAGTAGATATACCTAAGGAAATAAGAAAAGGTAATTGCCAGTCCTGGGGGAGGTTACAAATTCATAGGTAAAAGATGATGAAAGCACACCAAATTTAATTCAACCAAATTCATCTTAAAACAATTTTGATTAATTAATGTTTAGTTGAAATCTATAGTTCCATTAATGGTCCCTTCCCCTCTTTCTCTCCATACCCTCCTATAACCCCCCTTCATCCCCTATCAAAAATTATCTCTATCTCTATTTCTATCTCTATCTCTATCTACATCTCTATATCTACATATCTATTTATCTCTACACACACAAACACACACACGCGCGCGCACACACACACACACACACACACACACACACACACACATATATATATATATATATATATATATATATATATATATATATATATATATACACATAACCTACTCATTCTGTTTAGCGACACTTGCATGTATATTATTTCATAGTTGACAACTTCTCATAAAGTGACCAGTCAAACAAATGACCATGTCTTCTGAATGCTGTGATCTTACTAAATTATAGTCCCTCTCAATCATGAAAATACATCTGTATGGAACATGAAAGACCTCATAAAGTCTTCAATTTAATTATAATGTACTTTCAGGTCAAGTAGTAATGTAACAGCATGACATTTTCTCAAAAACTAAACCATGTTTAATGTTCTTACACTAAAATAAGTATATTATTAAATAACTGTATTAATTGTTCATATATCTGTGTGTATACGTGTATATGTGAAAGACATTTACTTAAGAACTCAAAAACTTGAGTTCCAGGACAGCCAAGGCTACACAGAGAAACCCTGTCTCGAAAAACCAAAAAAACAAAAACAAAAAAAAAAAAAGAACTCAAAAACTACAGTTTAACATTTACTTTAAATGGATAATAAACATAAATTAAAATACAAATAAAATTTAAACAGTGGTTAAACTGATAGAAGCATTAACCTGTAGAAATTAACCTGTAGAGCAGTAATTTCTACTGAAAACTAAAATAACAGCAGAAAAATGACTGTATTTAGCTAATTTACAGTTGGTGGTTGTAACTTTTACTGCGATTTCCTTGAGTCTCACTGATGGATTGATATGAGATTATGTTAACTACTCAAAATGTTACATATACTTCCAAGAATTTGCCTACAAAACCAACACTCATATCGAACTGTTGTGTACATTAGCATATGGATATTAAAACAATTGTAATGGTCAGTAAAAATAGACACTCTACTATCATTCACCAAATATGAATTTACCCATTTATTCTTCATTTCCAGGATAACTGTAAAAGGTCTTAGATTTTGACCCCAAACATTTTCTTTAGAGTGACTGTAAACCAGGATTATCCTAAGCAACATCAAAGATAATAGTCACCTTCTCCATCTCAGAAAGTAGCATACCCCATTTCATCCATTTCTAACCATCTTGGTCAGGAGGTAGAGAGAGATTGAGGGAGAGAGGCAGAGAGAGAACAAGAGAGAGAGGGAGTGAGCAAGAGAGGGAGGGAGGGAAGAGGAGAAAGACAGAGGGAAGGGGAGAAATAAGAGGAGAAAAGAGAAGAGAGGAGAGGAGAGGAGAGGAAAGGAGAGGAGAGGAGAGGAGAGGAGAGGAGAGGAGAGGAGAGGAGAGGAGAGGAGAGGAGAGGAGAGGAGAGGAGAGGAGAGGAGAGGAGAGGAGAGGAGAGGAGAGGTAGGACAGAGCCTGGCATGGGGTTTTGGAATCTCAAAGCCCATCCTAAGAAGTAGCACTGTTAGGATTTATGGCCTTGTTAGTATAGGTGTGGCCTTATTGGAGGAAATACATTACTGTGAGGGTGGCCTTTGCAGCTCTGCACAGTCCAGAAGAGTCAGTTTCTCCTGGCTGAAGTTAGATCAAGATGCAGAAATTTTAGATCCTTCTCTAGCGTGATGTCGTCCTGGACACTGCCATGGAACAAGATGACAGTTCCTAATCCTTTTGAACCAATTCAATTAATGAAAGACTAATTATCAAATCACTGTATAGGTTATTTCTACATTGTTTATTGTAAAAGAATTGATATGTTTGGTGATTGTTATTCATATAAAGTTCTGAAATGACTTTTTCTGAGTGCCAGAAAATTACTATATAAATATTATTATATGTATATTAAAATTAATTATTGAGAATTGCATTTTAGTATATCTCTGTATTAGTGAGATATGACAAAAGGAACTTGAGTGTATTATATCACATGAAATAAAAATATTCATGGACATATACACATGTATACTTTAAAATTGAACCCCAAATGAATATAGTGAATAGATTCTGCTGAAAATGCCAGTACAAATTACTGTAAACAAACAAAATATATGTGGCTTCTTTTTTATCATGTATGTTTTTAATTGCTAATTCAAAGAAGTCAGCAATTACTAAAACATAATAACTACTTAGTTAATTAGAAGCTAAGTAATAAATGCACTACTATTATAGTAAGAAATTATCAAAATTTTTAAGTAAAATAGATGTATTCTAATATCTTTCAGTATAAACTGAGTAGATACAAATGCTTCACTATACAAAAGAAATCCTTAGATAATTTTCAATAAAGCAAACATCTAATTTGAATTAAAACAGAGTTTGAATAGATCATCTACTATAAATAATATGAAGCAACTGAGTCATATAATAATTATTGATATCTTCCAAACTGGAAGTCATAATATATATGCAGAAGACCTAGAAGAGACCTGTGCAGGCCCCATAAATGATGCGACAGTCTCTGGGAGTTTCTATGTTTCTGATCATGTTGATTGAGAGGATCTTATTTTCCTGATGCTCTCCATACCTACCCTCTGGGTCTGATATTTTCATCTGTTGAAGAAGAAAGCTTTTCATTTTTGGCTGAGCACAGTACTAATCTATGAGTATAACAGTCATTAGGAATCATTTTATTGCTATATTTTTTTTACAAATAATATGATCTGTTTTTTTTTTTCTTATGTGGTTGTTTGAATATTCTTGGCCCATAGGAAGTAGCACTGTTAGGATTTATGGCCTTGTTGGTATAGGTCTGGCCTTATTGGAGGAAATACATCACTGTGGAGGGTGGGGTTTTCAGCTCCGCACAGTCCACAAGAGTCAGTTTCTCCTGGCTGAAGTTAGATCAAGATGCAGAAATTTTAGATCCTTCTCTAGTGTGATGTCTTTCTGGACTCTGCCATGCTTCCTTCCCTGATGATATTGAATTAAATCTCTGATACTCTAAGTCAGCTCTAATTAAAAGTGTGCTTTCATAAGAGTTTCTTGAGTCATGGTGTCTCCTCAAGATATGCATGATGATGTTTTGTTTAGAAGAATGTGGATGCTGGGACTTTGGATTTGGGAAGCTGTGGAATGCTTTAAGTGGTGCCTAAGGGCTATCTTAGTTGGAATATGGAAGATGTTGCTGGGTGTGATTTGAACTGTGGAAGCCTGTCTCTAGAGGTTTCAGAGGTGAAGAATTTTAGTATGTGGCTAAAATACTGTTCTGGTGATGTTTGGTGAAGAATGTTGCAGATTTCGCTCTCCTCCAAAGAGTCTCCCTGAGGCTAAGGTGAAGAGAGTCAAATTAATTGCTTTGTAAAATCAGGTCTCAAAATAACCCAGTTTAAACTCTATGCTGTGGTTTACTCTCACAAGGAACATTTTTCATTAACTGTAGCAAAAGTAGAAAGGAAAAATACAGTATGTATGGTTCAAAAAGCAAAGGGCACCAACAAGTTGACTGAATCTAAATCCTTTGTTTAAGGATATTAAATGGAATTAGGGGAGTGATGACATTGTTTTGAGATCCCACACAGCTAACTTTATGCTTTTGCAGTTGAACAAGGGATAGTTAAATCATGTTAGGCATTATTAAGGTTAATGAAACATGTTAGGTGTGATTACCTGATTTTTGTTTTCATTTAGACTTTTAATCTTGAGGGAACTACAGTTCAGAAATTGAGGTTACACCTGTGATACAAATCTTTTTCTTTTTTTTAAAGTTGTAGAAAATAATTTTAATATTTTAAGTATATGATACAGTATACAATAGATGCCAAGTAATATTAATTAAATAAATCATAAGTCAGTTTTGCACCAACTAAAAAGAAGGCAAATGATTGTGTATGACTTTTATGGTAGATTTTTATTAGATATTTGCTTTATTTACATTTCAAACAATGTCCCCTTTCCTCATTAACCCTCTGAAAACCCCTATCCCCTCCCCCTGCTCATGAACCCACCCCTCCCCAATTTCCTAGCTGGCATTCCCCTACTCTGGGGCATTGAGCCTTCACAGGAGCAATAGCCTATCCTCTCATTGACATCTGAAAAGGCCATCTTTGGCTACTTATGTAACTGGAGCCATGGGTCCCTCCATGTGTACACTTTGGTTGGGTCTTAGTCCCTGTGAGCTCTGGGGGTACTGGTTGGTACATATTATTGCTCCTCCTATGGGGCTGCAAACGTCTTCAGCTGCTTGGGTCCTTTCTCTAGCAACCCCATTGTGGATCCTATGCTCAGTATATTGATAGGCTGTGAGCCATGGGTATTTTGATCCACCTTCCAGTAAGGATATTAAAGCTGGAAGACACAGACGTTTGATTCAGATCTTGAGGAATAGAGATCAGGAAAAGCTTACTAGCAGGTGTGGTAGTACATGACTTTAATCGCAGAACTCTGGAGAAAAAAAAAGAAGCATGTTCCAAGACAGCCAAGCTTAGACAGTGATGGATATAATAGAACAAGGGGACCATATTCTAGCCCTATCAAGCAGCAAAACTTAGCAGCTTCAGCGATGCATCTCTGGTTTTAGAATCAAGAATAGAAGGGATTACTGAGACTATTGATGATGATTAGCTGGAGCTAAGAAATTAGCTGTGATTAAGAAGAGACCAGCATCACTGAGGTAAAATCTTCTGGGAAGCGTTTTCTGAGAACACGAAGAAGCCATCTTTCAGGGACAACAAAAGTTGTACCTTGTGCTGCAGCTATGCTTGTTAATGTGTAAGAGTCACCTAGGTAATACTGAGTTTGAAGGCATGAATGTATCATGTAGAGAAGCTGAGGGCTGGCACTGAGAGAGGCTAGGAAAGTCCATTCGTGAAGGTGCAGACTCATTTACAGCCCAGGACTGAAGTGGTATCACAAAGAAGTTGAGGCTTGGTACCATGAAGGAAACCTATGAGAAATTATTGGTAAAGCCTAGTTTTGATTAAAAAAAAAGTGTTTTGGAGAAAGCAGGATCATGGGAAGACAACCAAGACTAGCAGCAAGAGTAGAGGAGAGTCAATAAGACCATATAGAGCTATGAAGAGTAGAATTGGAGATGTGACCCATGCCCTTTGGAGGAGTCAAGAAGATCATTGGTGGACCCAGATATTGGAGCAAGAAGCTTTAATGTTAACATTCCCTTGGAGACTGCAAGATGTTCACAATATCAGAGCTATGGGATACCTTCTGAGAAAAGTTGCTAATAGGATGTGGAAACAGCTCAAGAGAACGGATTTTGTTGGAGTCTACAAATTGAAAGGAATTGACCATCAGATGTGGAGATACAGTTTGGAGTTTGCCCAGCTAAATTTTGGTCTTGCTTTGGTCTAGTATTTACTCACTATGACATTTTGGTGTGGTGACATATATTCTTTGATTTTGGAAGTATGTGATCTGCTTTTATTTTTTATTTTTTGACTTTTAAACATTGTTGGGACTTATAGAAAATGGGGACTTTTGAATTTAGACAAAGTATATATTGCATTGTGCTATGGCTAGGTATGGCCCCCGTAGACTCATGTGTTTGAACAAGTCTATGGAGACCAGGGAGTTAAATGTTGTGGTTTGAATATGCCCCCTTCCCTCCCCTTTTCCCCATTCAACCCCCTCTTGCTTCTCTGTCCTGGTATTCCCCTGCATCCAGACTTTCCAGGACCAAGGGTCTCTCCTTCCATCTTCTTGGAAATCTATTGATATGCGAATTGTGTTTAGGGTATTCCGAGATTCTGGGTTAATATCCCCTTATCAGTGACTGCATACCATCACTTACTAGATATTCGTGCATAATGAACTACATTATTAAGACATGCAAGTGGAAAGTTGCTTTACATACATTCCAAAATACCATGAGAAAATTTATATTACTCAATTTTGAGGCAAATATGGACATGTAGTGATTAGCTCATTTAATTAAAACAAGTAAAAATGCAGCAAACATAAGGTTTAATCATATTTTAGATTTCTTTTTTTTTCAGAAAAGGAGTTGGGTTTTTTTCTAAGTTTTTTTTATTTACATTCAAAATCATTTCCCCTTTCCCAATTCCTCCCTCCCCGAAAGTCCCATAAGCCCCTTTCCCTCCCTCTTTTCCCCATTCAACCCCCTCTCGCTTCTCTGTCCTGGCATTCCCCTACATCCAGTCTTTTCAGGACCAGGGGTCTCTCCTTCCATCTTCTTGGAAATCTATTGATATCCGAATTGTGTCTAGGGTATGCCGAGATTCTGGGTTTATATCCCCTTATCAGTGACTGCATACCATGTGTGTTCTTTTGTGATTGGGTTACCTCACTAAGGATGATATTTTCAAGTTCTGACCATTTGCCTAGGAATTTCGTGAATTCATTGTTTTGTTTTTTGTGTGTGTGTGTGTGTGTTTAGTTTTTTTGTTGTTTTTCTAAGTTTTTTTTTTATTTACATTCAAAATCATTTCCCCTTTCCCGTTTCCTCCCTCCCCGAAAGTCCCATAAGCCCCTTTCCCTCCTTCTTTTCCCCACTCAACCCCCCTCTCGCGTCTCTGTCCTGGCATTCCCCTACATCCAGTCTTTCCAGGACCAGGGGTCTCTCCTTCCATCTTCTTGGAAATCTATTGATATGCAAATTGTGTCTAGGGTATGCCGAGATTCTGGGTTAATATCCCCTTATCAGTGACTGCATACCATGTGTGTTCTTTTGTGATTGGGTTACCTCACTAAGGATGATATTTTCAAGTTCTGACCATTTGCCTAGGAATTTCGTGAATTCATATTTTAGATTTCTAAGATGTTTTGTCTATCTATTAATTTGTTACATACATCTTCTAAACTATAGAGAATCCAAATCTAAATATTCTATTGGCATTAAAAATAAGATGTAAAGGATAAATTCATTTTAAACATTTAAAATAGAAAATCTATTTCTTTTCCAGTCTAGTGAGCAAATATATTTATATGTACTCTATTATGTTTAAAGTTATGTTAAATATATTAAAAGATTCTTTATACAACTCCAGCATAGCCCTACATCACCCCTACATGCAAGATTTTAGGAATATTTCAGAAGAGGTGGCAGAACAATTATAAGAGTCACAGAACCAGAAATTGTGCTACAAGCTCATGTCTTCTAGAAATAGCAATAAAACTACATCCATGATATAACAATACATTAATGAGGGTAAGCTTCTGGGGTAATACCCATTTGTAAAGGACTATAGGTAATTAAAAAGCTCCTGAGAGAGCTTATCCAATCTCATGTGGTCACCCTTAAAATAATATACATGAAGAGAAAATGAATTTAGCTGGTTGAATCTATACAAACACACATATACATGCATACATACACACACACACACACTAAGCTATATATGATATATATTACATATATATATTTAATTTTTTTGATATTTACAATTAAAATATTATATAATTAATGAGAAGTATTTCAAAAATTTTGAGAGGTAGCTAGAAGAGCATGAGAAGAGACAGAAAAAAATGAAAAGTGTATGATTATACTTAAATTATAAATCAAACAAATATAATTAAGACAATAGTATATAGCTCTAAAATATATTTGAATGCATACTGCATAAAATTTTCTGTATTTTATGGTAATAAATTATTAACTATAGGATTGAAATGAGTTCCGAGTAGTATAAAAAATTAATAGGTGGTATCTTCCTTAATTATATTTATCTTAAGATTACAAGAAATAAAATTTTAGAAGAAAGCAAGTGATTTATTTATAAAATCTCCTTGTTTGTTCACACTTCCATTTTTTACTTATAGTTAATTTTGTAGCCCATATTATTTTCATACTCAATAGGTTTAGGGAGTGCCAGTTTCCCTAAAGGTCTCATTTTTATTCTTTTTCATATGTATATTGACTTCCATTGTAGAATATTATCTAAAAGTCATTACGTTCTCAATCCTTAATAATTTGCAATGAAAAAAAAACTACTGGGAAAAATAGATTTCCAATGTTCTTTATTTTGGTTTTTAAAGCATGCCATCTTATTTAGTAAGAATACAAATTATAAATCTGTAGACTCTTTGTATTTTCAAAAATACGATCATTTTGCAAAGTATTTGAAGAAATAAAGGTTTGCCTTGCTTATTTCGAAAGGAAGATTGATGCCAAGAGACATAAAAGATTAATTATTAATACATTTACATTTTAATACCAATGCAGAGGTCTGCAATTTGAAAGTTGGAAATTTGAAAAATTATCTCAACACTGATATAAAATTTGGATTTTCTTTCTTTCTGATAGCATATCCTGGGAGGTTCATAGCATTTCAAAGTAGTTTCTTAAATGTCTAAAATAAATATTAAAATGTTTTCCAGAAGCTTATAAAAATGAGTAGCAAAACTTATATTCATTTTAAATGAAATCCTGTTGGAAATTTCCTAGATATGCAATATTTAGTGGACCCGTGGTTGCAACTTCTTTGACTTAGCCAGTATGCTGTCTTTTCTTTCTTCTTGTGGCATCTTTTGCAAATCAAACTATCTTAATGTTAATGAAATAAATTTGATATACTTTTCATTATACCAATTTAATATTTCTACCAAACCACTTACTTTCATTTTTTAAAAGTTATATTTTAATTAAAATATTTCTTTTATCCTTCCAAAATTTCCCATATACATTTCTCCGCTCTCCTTCAAATTCATGGATTTTTTTGAAATCAACTTTTTTTGCATGCATATATGTGTATACATTTTTGTTCCTAAATATAACCTATTAGGTCCATATAATGTTACTTGTATGTATATTTTCAGTGCTGATCATTTTGCACTAGACAATTTAATCTGATATAGTTTTAGTTTATATATTTTGTAATTCATATTTAAATCTCATTTCTAAACTCAAATAATGCAAATTGCCACTTCTGGGGAAAACCTGCTGTTTGAGATTGTCATCAGCCATAGTTCATTTAGTTCCTCTGAGCAAAATGGAGGAATGTCTTTCCCGCACAGCTTCCTTTTCTCTGCCTGACCTTATCTGGGCAATACAGCCAACACAGTCTCTAGCTGAGGAAGGTCTCATAGTAAACCTGTAAGTTTTCACAATATCTTTCCACAAATCCAGCCCTGCAACGGATAATAGGTGGAAACCTCCAATACAGGGAGAGAAACAACACCCTGGAAAAAATGAGATAATAACCTTCTTGAATCAAACCCAAAAGTAGATAACCACTCAAACATAAAGATAGCATCAAGAATGGCAGATGGCAATAATCACTATGCCTTAATCTCTCTTAATATCAATGGTCTCAATTCCCCAATTAAAAGACATAGACTAGCAGACTGGATACGTAAACAGGACCCAGCATTTTGCTGCATGCAGGAAACGCACCTCAGTGTCAAAGACAAACACTACCTCAGAGTAAAAGGCTGGAAAACAATTTTACAAGCAAATGGCCCCAAGAAACGAGGTGGAGTAGCCATCCTAATATCGGATAAAATTGATTTTCAACCTAAAGTCATCAAAAAAGACACAGAAGGACACTACATACTGATCAAGGGAAAAATCCACCATCAAGAACTCTCAATTCTGAATATCTATGCTCCAAATGCAAGGGCACCCTCATTCGTAAAAGAAACTTTACTAAAAACTGAAAGCACACATCGCACCGCACACAATAATAGTGGGTGACTTCAACACCCCGCTCTCTGAAATGGATCGTTCAGGAAAGCAGAAACTAAACAGGGACACAGTGAATCTAATTGAAGCCTTGGACCAAATGGAACTAACTGATATATATAGAACATTTCATCCTAGAGCTAAAGAATACACCTTCTTCTCAGCTCCTCATGGTACCTTCTCCAAAATTGACCATATAATTGGTCACAAATCAGACCTCAACAGATACAAGAAGATAGAAATAATCCCATGCCTCCTATCAGATCACTATGGAATAAGGGTGGTCTTCAATGGCAACAAAAACAAAAGAAAACCCACGTACACATGGAGGCTGAACAATGCTCTACTCAATGATAACTTGGTCAAGGTGGAAATAAGAAAGAAATCAAAGACTTTTTGAAAGTTAATGAAAATGAAGGCACAACATACCCTAATTTATGGGACACAATGAAAGCAGTGCTAAGAGGAAAATTCATAGCCCTGAGTGCCGCCAAAAAGAAACGGGAGACAGCATACACTAACAGCTTAATGGCACACCTGAAAGCCCTGGAACAAAAAGAAGCAAATACACCAAAGAGGAGTAGAAGGCAGGAAATCATCAAACTCAGGGCTGAAATCAATCAAGTAGAAACAAATAAAACCATACAAAGAATCAACAAAACGAGGAGTTGGTTCTTTGAGAAAATCAACAAGATAGATAAGCCCTTAGCCAGACTAACCAGAGAGCACAGAGATAGTATCCAAATTAATAAAATCAGAAACGAAAAGGGAGAGATAACAACAGAAACTGAGGAAATTCAAAAAATCATCAGATCCTACTACAAAAACCTGTATTCAAATTTCTCTTTCCTAATAAGAATCTACCCAACAAGTATCAGGGATTCCTGGAATGCTTCTTCATGCAAATGAAACACTCCCAGTACTTTAAACTCCAGCTAATTATTTTCATTGGACTTGAAAACTTATTCTCACTCTCTGAGGTTAATATTTAGTCCTTGTTACCCTGAATAAAGTGTATTCACACAAGGTGTTTTACCAAAATCATCTAAAAGAGCTATTTCACTAAGTGTGGTATAAAAGAGTTGTTAACACTAAAATCATCAGAGAAGATTTTCTCCTCTCTCACCTCCTCCAGAACTCCCAACTAAACCAGGACTCTGCCGATCCCATACACTCTGGGTTCTACATCATCCTTCCAGGCTGGTGTGTAGCAGCATCTGGACACCGTGAGGGAGAAAATGGAACTCAATTCCACACTCACTTATGTTTTCTTTTGAAGTTTTCATAGTTCTTATTTATTCTGCGCTAATGATGTATCATGTTCATTCAATGATATGGAAGCTTAAGGGTTCATTGGAAAGTTGGTTGGGTAGTGTTTTGCTTAGGCAAGTACTTGAAGGAACATTTAGTTAGAGTGGACACAAGTATTAAAAGCTATGTCAAACTTATGAAGGAACTGAAACAGACACACACAGGAGAGTGAATGTTCTGCAAGGACAATGGGTCAGCAGCAATTTCCAGACTTCCTCAGCTACTTCCTCAGTAATAGTTCCCAGTCATCCTTAGCAAGTTTCAAGCCACCCCCCCCCACACACACACACACTGGTAATGGAATGCCCATACAGATGGACATGATGGACATAGAGATTAACACTGAGGTCAAGTACCTCAGAATTCCTTAATGTGTTTTAAATCAGGCCTGCAAGCTCACTTGGGGGCCTCTCTGTCTTGGTAATGGGGAGCCTCCAGCATGCTTTACTTCGGCAGAATAAAATACTATTTGTGTTCTCATACTACTTGAGTCTGGGGTATCATTCTTCAGCGAACCCTTACACAACTATCAAACTCAAAGCTCAGGAATCATTGAGAATAAGAAACATAAAGATCATAAGAGACATAGGAATAGGGGTTTATTGTGAAATTGTTTATTCTTGAAATATAAAATGGTATATGCATAAATTTTCACCAACAGAACTGCTTAAGCCTGAGCTGAGCAAGAAAAACAATAGACCTGCTAAGTTGCATGGGATATTAATATCAAAGTTTACACATATATGAAACATTAAATGAATAAATTTTAAAAGCTCTCATGATATAAAATAAATATATAAAGTTGTGTTACTATACATAGGCAATGAATTATTAAAAATTGAAACAGTGAAAACATCAATATTATTACTAACAATAATATATGCTCTCAATTGCTAGTATTTAGGAACATTTCATATTTCATACATATATAATATGCATACACATACATGTGGAGGAAAGCCAAACAGGTTTAAACATGAGTCAAAAACTACAGGGAAGAATATACCAATTGGTTATCCAATACCAAAATAAAAATGAACATAACAAATTTTAAAAAGAGGGAAAAAATGTGCCTTGGAGAAAGGATAGATAATAGGAATGTTATTATTGGGGACCCCTGGGAGTCCACTCTCAGAAGAGAAGGGCATGGGGAGGGGAGGGACTCGGTGAGGGGGAAGTATAAGGGACAGCTTTTGGGATGCAAAGAAAGTCTTAAAAAACAAAATAATTTAAAATAGTCCATTTTAGATAGCTTTAGTTAGTTAAATATTCTTTTTCTATCTTCTATATTTTAATACTTCTTTCTTCTCCTTCCTCCCTCACTGCCCTTGCCTTCCCTTCCCTCTTTTCATGAGCTTTCCTTTATCTTTCTCACTTTTGCTCACTTCCTCCCCACATGTCTTGCTCCCATAATTACCTTTCCATTGCCTTCTTCTTTATCACCACTTATTTTATTCCTCTTTTCACCTTCCAGTGCTATGGTTCAATCTTGGTACTCTGCATTTCTTATACAAGTAGTCTTAGGGTTGACCACAGAGCTACATACCTATCTCTATATTTTAGAATCCATTTCTAAAAAGCTCAATAAAATTTTGCTTGAAATTTGTTTGCCATCACAATTAATGCATGCAAAAATGTGGTGGCTTGATATCTTGACAGTGTAGAATCTTCTTATCTACATGAATTTCAGTTATGCAGATCAGATACTTGTTTTAATTGATTATTCCACTTTAATCTTTTTTTTTTTCAAAATAGATATATTCTTTATTCAATTATTTACAAAAACCAAACTCATTATTTACTGTGACATATGAGGCATGTAGAACAAGTTAATGGAATCTATAGTATAAAAAACCTTCATGGAAGTAGGTATTGATGAGTTCTAAAATTATTCTGTAGTTTCTTTATGCATCATGTCATTGAAGTAAATGTATTAAAGATGGTAAGAAGTAGAACTGATTTAAATTAATGAGGAAAACCTGCCTTTTGATTGCTAATAAGCAAACATTAGTAAGAAAAACAAGTGTGCTCTTCCAAGAAGGCTGTATTATTGTATTGTATGTGTGTGTAAAGACATATTTTTATAAACTGTTTAAAGTGCCATATTATCTGGTTGAATACAAATGGGAATATAATAGAAAATCTGAGCTGCAAATTGAATAGGAATTGTCCAAATACTTTCTACAGATAAAAATTATTTCCAAGCAGAATATCTGGATTTAAACTATTTACTTGCTAATTTCCAAGAATATTGTCACTATTGTCTGCATATCTACACTGTTTTTTTTTATAATTAAATTAAATTAAATTAAAAAAAAACACTTTAATCTTTTACAGAAATTTTGTGCATATTTTCTGTATTTTAGAAAATACATACAGTAATATAATCGATTGTTATCTACTAATTTGCTATCCTGAGAGCTTCTCAGTTACTCATTTCACTTCACGTATATATTTGATCTGTATCGATTTATTCTAGAAATAAAATAATAAAAATAGAAATGAAGGAGTTATGATATTAGCATTCTGATATGTGATTAATCTTAGGAAAAATCATAAAATATAAGATTGTTAAAAAAATAATATGAATCTTTAGAATATAACTTTAGGAAGTTGAAGGTTTAAGATTATAACATATACTATGATTTTTAACTTACTTGTATCTCTTCTTAAATTTTATTTATTTATTTATTTATTCATGTATTCATTTATTCATTCATTTATTTATTTATTTAATATATACAAGCGTGCAGTTATAATTATGGCCAGAGTAGGGTGGCAGATACTCTAGAACTGGTATTTCTGATGGTTATGTAGCACCATGTGGGTGCTAAGGATAGAATCCAGTTCTTCTTCAAGATAAAAAGTAATCTTAATAGGGAAACCATCTCTTCAGTCCCTATTTATATCTGGCTGAACAAGAATACATTGTTTACTTACATTTCTTTTATAAGTTTATTTTCTCTTATGCACTGGCTTTTTTCACTTTTTCATATAAATGGTTAATTCTATAATATATTGATATTTTATAAGTAAATGTCAAAATTAAACATACAAGGATATTTTGGACCATTTTCCTTCATTTATGAAATGCATGTACTTGTCAAAATCACGTTTTATCAGCATGAAGCAAGAGTTAAATTTGTTAGTGTATACAAAATATTACCATGACAGTTTTTCTCAGTTAAAACTACCTATTTCTTCTAAAGTGTTATTCATTTCATTCCATCATGCTTTTGCTTTTGAGAAATAAATTGAAAATAGTAGATAATTTCCTCACACAATTATGATTTTTAAAGATTAAAACCTAAATATCATTCATATTGATTGATTTATTGGTAATTTCACAAAATGTTTTATAGTCCCTTAAAATGAATATATTATTATCTGAGGACTTATTCATCCCCAAACAGAACAATAAACTTCTTTTTTTTTTTGCTTCTTTCTTTTTTTTTATTATTTTTTTTTAATTTACATTCCAAATCATTTCCCCTTTCCCGCTTCCTCCCTCCCCGAAAGTCCCATAAGCCCCCTTCCCTCCCTCTTTTCTCCATTCAACCCCCTCTCGTTTCTCTGTCCTGGCGTTCCCCTACATCCAGTCTTTCCAGGACCAGGGGTCTCTCCTTCCATCTTCTTGGAAATCTATTGATATGTGAATTGTGTCTAGGGTATTCCGAGATTCTGGGTTAATATCCCCTTATCAGTGACTGTATACCATGTGTGTTCTTTTGTGATTGGGTTACCTCACTAAGGATGATATTTTCAAGTTCTGACCATTTGCCTAGGAATTTCGTGAATTCATTGTTTTTAATTGCAGAGTACTATTCCATTGTGTAAATATACCACATCTTCTGAATCCATTCCTCCGTTGAGGGACATCTGGGTTCTTTCCAGCTTCTGGCTATTATAAATAAGGCTGCTATGAACATAGTGGAGCATGGGTCCTTATTGCATGCAGGTAAAGCCTCTGGGTATATGCCAAGGAGTGGTATAACAGGATCCTACGGGAGTGTCATGCCCAGTTTTCTGAGGAACCGCCAGACTACTTTCCAGAGTGGTTGTACCAGCTAGCAATCCCACCAGCAGTGGAGGAGTATTCCTCTTTCTTCACATCCTCGCCAACAACTGCTGTCTCCTGTGTTTTTGATCTTAGCCATTATGACTGGTGTGAGATGGAATCTCAGGGTTGTTTTGATTTGCATTTCCCTAATGACTAAGGATGATGAACATCTCTTTCTATTACTTCTGATACATAAAATAATAAAATTTAAAACTTGAAAAACTAAGTAAAGGCAAACCTATGTGGACCAAGGATTGAAAGATTATGAGTGTGTGTGTGTGTGTGTGTGTGTGTGTGTGTGTGTGTGTGTTTGTGTGTGTGGTGTGTGTGTGTGTGTGTGTGTGTGTGTGTGTGTGTAGACGTCAGAATACAAATTGTAGGAATTTTCTATCTCTTCCCCCATGTTAGTTTCAAAGATCAATCCTAGGACATGAACCTTGGAGACAAGCATCTCAATTCAGTGAACCATTGCTCTAGTCCAACATCGTTTTTACAGAAACCAGCTCCATCCTTGCAAATTAAAACATGCTAGATGACAGTGATTTCTAAGAAAAAAAGGATGAAAATTATTGATACCTAGAAGGGAAACATTCATAGATTTGTAAAATTTTGTTCTCCATAGGACAACTGTATGAAATTGGAAGATAGAAATCATCTTTCATGGAAAATATAAACTGTTTAGTGACTGCTTTTAAATATTGTAGCCAAATAAGCAGTTCAGCAAGAGCATTGAAATCTTTATAAATTATTTTACAATTCTATTTTATTTTGACTAGTTTTGGCATTTACTTGTGTAAATATACATTTGACATTGATATTTTTAGTTGGAATTTAGTCAGTAATTACAATACTACATGTATTTCATGTTTATTTCAGCATTAACATAACAAGAAAATAAAAGCATGGATTTCAGATATTCAATTCAAAAATATGCATTTCTTTTATAATATTTTCATGCTACTACACTGATATCATGATGAATAGAATATTCAGTAGTTACGAACATTCATTATTCTTCCAAATGATCAGAGTTAAAATCCCAGTACCCACATGGGAAAGCTCACACATACCTATAACTCTAGCTCTAGGGGTGATCCAATGCCTTTTTCTGTCCTCCTTGGTCACACATAGGATACATACATATGCATTCTCTACCCCCATATAAACACAAACACACACTAAAAAAATAAAAATAAAATCACTCTTAAAAGACCAAATGTAAGTTTCCTAATGCCCACGATTAAGATTTACTGTCCTGAATCCATTCTGTACCTTGTTTACTATGTCATTATCAAAGATGGAAAAAGCCAAAACATTATCATTTCTTTTTGGAATATCAGAGACTTCTAAAAATGCAGAGTATACCACTTTTGATATAATGTTAGTACATAGGCTTATGAGTTGAATTTTACAATCTACATACAGAAGCTAGTTTATAGTTCTGTGTCTAATCTAATATGATTACATTATATATATTACAAATTTCAATTCTTTTATTTTGAAACAGAGACTTGTTATCACTCTTTTACTCAATCTGGTCTTGAGTTTGAGATTATCTTGCTTCAGCCTCCAGGATATTGTTCTAACTAGTATGTAGAGCAAAGTCAATCTTAAAACTTAGTTCTATTAATAGCATGCCTGAGAGTTTCTGCCATACCATTCTTTATCCAATATCATATTCACACAATCTTAAAAGTGTAAGGAAGTCATGAAGAATTGTACAAGTTAGAGTTGAACTGAAGATGGAAATTCAAACATATTCTTCCAATATTGAAAGACTATTTTCTCCTAAGGCATATATGAGTCTAGCAAATTTAGTTGTGCAAATTTTACACGTGCACTGAGAATACTCATGAAGCTAGAAAAAGGAACTAAATGCCCATAACCTACCAAATTTTTAGAATCCTGTAAGTTATTCCTGATATAAACTATATTTGCGAAAGGTATATGCTAAGTGACTCAGAAATAGATTAATTCTCAAACAAATTTCAGTTAACTTTATAACATGACCTAGGAATTACTAAAAATTAATGATTATGGTTAAGTAGTTGTAGTTTGGTTTTTAGATGGTATAAAATATTTTCTTCATAAAATATCATCTGAAGCCTAAAAATGTCTCTATAAATAATTGTTAAATTCATTGTATGACACCCATTTTATCATAACTAGGAAGTGATGAGCATAGAAAGGGATAATATGAATAAATCTGAGGTATTGGAAGGTGGAGGTAGATATGATCTAATCATTCATGTATAATACTAATACTAATCATTATATATAATACTAAATCATTCATGTATTAAGCTGACAAATAGTAACTATTTTTTAAAATAAGGAGAGTTCTGGGAAGATCAGAAAGTAAATGAATTTCCAAGTAAAGAAGCACAAGGAGTGGACTTCAAATCCTCAGCATCCACATAAAAAGAGAGAATCATAGCCGCTTGTAAGCCATGTGCTCTGGAAAAGTTTTCAGGAATTGCTGGGGTAAGCTGGGTAGATAGACAGACTTCATGAGCTGCAGATTCTATGAGAGATCCTGCTTTGAAAAACAAAGGAGAGTACAACTACAGAAGATACAGTCAATCTCCAACCAACACAAGCAAACTCATATAAGGCCTCACATATCTGCAACTGTGCACACATACATCCACATATAAACTGAACACATACAGAAGAAATATGGAATAGTAAGTAATGACTAGTGGAACGAGTAGATTTTAGGGATAGATCTATATCAGTAAGGCGATTTTAGCACTGTGAAGCATAAAGTACAGTTTCTCTTACTATTGAAACATGCTAATAATTATGTTCACTATGCCATAAAATTGTCAATAGCAGTCTGACAATTTTATCAGCTAATTAGAAACAAAACGGCAGAAGTTCACAAAATAATCAAACAGAGGCCTCAAATAGAACATCTATGGTGAACAAAATTAACTAAACTTTGAGGCAAGTTTCCTAGAGAATTCTAAATGCTAACTAGAGAGCTGAGTAATTTTACAGAGAAAACAAAGTTATAATAAAAGTAGTAAGAAATACAAGGTAGGAAAAAAGACAGAATAATACCAGATACACTTTTGAAACTGCAATTTCGTTAGAAATTTGTAAATGGTGATCAAAAACCCCTCAAATGTTAAAATGTGATACAAAATTACATGGGCACCATTGATAATGGCATAATGAATTGAAAATCTAAACTCGTTAAATGTTCTTAAAGTCTACGCAAATTTCAAGGAGATATTACACACGACATGTACATCTATACTTAACACAAAATTAAAATGGAGATCTGAAATGAAGACTCTGATAAGACTGACAGAATCTTATGGTTCTCTAAGGGAAAAGAACCAAGGAAATGAACACATATTAATAGATATTATAGTAAAGGGTAGATATGCAATTTAGGAATCCTATGCTTTCCCTTTTTAAAAAAATATTTTATTTTCAGTGCATATGTGTATGTGTATTTGTGTCTGTCTGTGTGCATGTGCACACACATATGTGATAGTGTTCAATGAATATTTAAAATAATATTATATAGTAGTGAATATCAAAACTTTATTGTTCATCTACAATTTTGTACTTTCTAAAATTTTTTTTCTTTTTTTTTTTTTTGAGACAAGGTTTCTCTGTATAGCTCTGGCTGTCCTGGAACTCACTCTGTAGACCAAATGGCCTCAAACTCAGAAATCAAACTGCCTCTGTCTGCCACCCAAGTGTGGGGATTAAAGGTGTGCACCACCACTGCCCAGTAAAATTTTCTAAGACCCTTATCAAAGTAGTGAATATCTCAACTTTATTTTTCATGCATATTTTATTTGGGACTTTCTAATATAAAAATCCCTAAGACCCTTTCCAAAGTCCCAAATCAGTGCATCTTGAGAAGGTGTTAAAATGTGGCATTTCTCCATTTTTTTTTCTTTTTTTTTAGAAAAACTGATGGGAATCACAAGGAAAATCACTGCTATAAATAGCAATTCCATTTGGGAAAAATTCAAAGAAATTTCCATAATGACTGTACTAATGTGTGCGTCAACCAGCAACGAATACACATTCCTTTTATCCACGTACAACACAGCATTTATAAGTTATTTTTAATTTAACTATTCTGAATAGGTTGAGGTAAAATCTCAAATTAGTTTCAATTTCCATTACCATGGTATCTATGCATGTAGTTGAAGAATTTCAAATATATCTCAGTTATTTACTGTTCATTTTTTGAGAAGTCTCTGTTTAGGTTTATGTCCTATTTTTCACTGATATTTAATTTTTAATTATTCTAATTCAACATAGTATCTTTGTGTCAGATATCTAGCTGGTGAAGGATATTATTCATTCTATAGGCTGCCTCTTTTCTTGAATTAATAAAGAAGTCCTTTGCAGTACAAAAGTGATTTCATTACATGACCCTATGTATTAATTGATGGTTTTAATGCCTTCACTTTTAGGGTGCTGTTTAGAAAATCCTTTCCTGAAGCACTGAGTTCAAATATATTTTCTACTTTGTCCTCAATCACATTCAGGGCAGTATCTGCTCTTAAACTGATATTCATAACCCATTTGGTGTTCCATTTTAGTGTGGGGTAGGAGGTAACTATCTGTTTTCATTCTTCTACATGTAGCCATTCAGTTTTATCAGCAAAATTTCTTTAACATGTTTTCTTTACTCCAATATATATTGTCATATTCCAAATGTATTATATGTTCAAGCTACACCACTACTAAACCACCAAGCAAAGAGTATACATGGAGGGACTCATGGCTCCAGCTGTATATGCAGCAGAGGATTGCCTTATTGGACATCAATGGGAGGGGAGCCCCTTGGTCCTCTGGAGGCACAAAGACCCACTGTAGGAGAATGCTAGAGTGCTGAGACTGAGTGGGTGGCTGGGTGGAGAAGAAACCACATAGAGGGAGGGGAGGGGAAGGAGATAGGGAATTTGTAGAGGGAAACTGGGAAAGGGTAGAACACTTGAAATATAAATAAATAAATTAATCAATGAAATAAAATAAAATATGTCCAAATAATCTGTATCCTACTACAGAGATACTTGTTCATACATCATTATTGTTGTTCTATTTAAAACGGGCAGACAATAGAAAAAACCTAGAACATTATTGACAGATTAATGGAAAATATAATCTTGTACATTAACACGGTACAAGCTTTGATTTAGCTATAACTTATTTATATTTATTTAGCTATAAAAAACTGAAATTCATGTATAAATAGATGGAGCTGAAAACAGTTATTCTGAGTGATATTAACCAGACCCAGAAAGTCAAACATTGTTTTGTTTTGTTTTTCTCATTTGTGTTTACTAGTTCTGAATCTACAAATATCTGTGCTTCATTTGAGATATCAGTAGATATCAGGGAAATAGTAAGGGACTATATGGACTTTCAAGGGAGAAATAGAATGTCAAAGTATAAATGGGGTGGCATGAATAATGTCAGGAAAGATTAGAAGACATGGGAAGGGGTAACTGACATTAAACATTTCGAATGTCATATAATACCCTACTAATGTAGATGCTTCCTAATATACATTCACATATGCATGTATATATATATATATATATATATATGGAATTATATATATATTAATAATATAATATATATTATATTAATATATATTTTATATTAATATATATTAATAATATAATATATATATGGAATTATATATATATATATATATATATATATATATATATATATAAAATTCCATAAAATGTCTGCAATGTCCCAAATAGATACTGAAGACTAACAATAATGAAACCTATACTGTCACCATTATTGAGCCAATATCTGTTATTAGAGAAGCTTATAAGTCTTAGGAAATGTTCTTTTAAAATTACTCAGATATATGAACATATTATTCAACTACCTCTTATTGACTTATCTATTTTACCAATAGGCTAGTAATCTCTCAGACATCATCTAAGAAATATTTAAATCATAATGCTTCTTCTAAGGCTCAATATCACCACAGAAGAAGGGGAAGAAAGATAGTAATTACCAGAGGTAATGGATGAATTTAAGAAAAGACTGTTTTCTGAATACAATAGTGTATGTATCTGCATACATGAAGTCATAGTGATTTTGACAGACTACAAAAGACCTATGTAAATTCAAGCCAGACAAAACACCAGCATTGAAATGTGTGGGTAAACATGGTATTTTACTCCTAGATTAGAATATTCTGGAAATTTAAAGTTGCAGGGAGAGCGTAATTAACTATTATTTCAGGATGAAGCACCTGGAAGAATGTTTTCATACACAATAATAAATGGACATCACCCCTCTGTCAGATGTGGGGTTTGTAAAGATCATTTTCCAGTGTGTTGGTTGCCTCTTTGTCCTTTTGACAGTGTCCTTTGCCTTACAGAAACTTTGCAATTTTATGAGGTCCCATTTGTCAGTTTTGCATCTTAGAGCATAAGCTATTGGAGTTCTGTTCAGGAAATTCTCCCCTGTGCTCATAGGTTCAAGGTTCTTCCCCTCTGGGTCTTCAATTCTGTTCCATTGATCTACATGCCTGTCATTGTACCAATACCATGTAGTTTTTAACACTATTGCTCTGTAGTATAGCTTGAGGTCTGGGCTACTGATTCCCCCAGAAGTTCTTTTACTCTTGAGAATAGTTTTAGCTGTCCTGGGTTTTCTGTTATTCCAGATTAATTTTTGAATTGCTCTTTCTAACTCTATGAAGAAGTGTGTTGGGATTTTGATGGGGATTGCACTGAATCTGTATATTGCTTTTGGCAAGATGGCCATTTTTACTATATTAATTCTGCCAATCCAAGAAAGAACTCAAGAAGTTAGACTCCAGAGAGCCAAGTAACCCTATTAAAAATCAAAGAGTTCTCTTACTTCTTTTTCAGCCTGCTTATCCTTTGAGTATAGAAAGGCTACTGACTTGCTTGAGTTGATTTTATATCCGGCCAGATTGCTGAAGTTGTTTATCAGCTGTAGGAGTTCTCTCATGGAGTTCTTTGGGTCGCTTAAGTATACTATCATATCGTCTGCAAATAGTGATAGTTTGACTTCTTCCTTTCCAATTTGTATCCCTTTGACCTCCTTTTGTTGTCTAATTGCTCTTGCTAGAATTTCAAGTACTATATTGAAAAGATATGGAGAGAAAGGGCAGCCTTGTCTAGTCCCTGATTTTAGTGGGATTGCTTCAAGTTTCTCTCCATTTAGATTGATGTTGGCTACCGGTTTGCTGTAAATTGCTTTTACTATTTTTAGATATGGGCCTCGAATTCCTGATCTTTCCAAGACTTTTAGCATGAAAGGATGCTGAATTTTGTCAAATGCTTTATCTGCATCTAATGAAATGACCATGTGGTTTTTTCTTTGAGATTTTTTATATAGCGGATTACATTGATGGATTTCCTTATATTGAACCATCCCTGTATCCCTCCTGAATGAAGCCTACATGATAGTGGTAAATGATCGTTTTGATGTGTTCTTGGATTCAGTTGGCAAGAATTTTATTGAGTATTTTTGCATCGATATTCATAAGAGAGATTGGCCTGAGAGTCTCTTTCTTTGTTGGATCTTTGTGTGCTTTTGGTATTAGCATAATTGTGGCTTCATAGAACGAGTTGGGTAGTGTTCCTTCTGTTTCTATTTTGTGGAATAGTTTGAAGAGTATTGGTGTTAGGTCTTCTTTGAAGGTCTGATAGAATTCTGCACTAAAACCATCTGGACCTGAAGAATATCTAATGGCTCAGAAGCACCTAAAGAGATGTTCAACATCCTTAGTCATTAGGGAAATGCAAATCAAAACAACCCTGAGATTCCATCTCACACCAGTCAGAATGGCTAAGATCAAAAACACAGGAGACAGCAGTTGTTGGTGAGGATGTGGAGAAAGAGGAACACTCCTCCACTGCTGGTGGGAATACAAGCTGGTACAACCACCCTGGAAAGCAGTCTGGTATTTCCTCAGAAAACTGGACATGACACTCCCAGAGGATCCTGCTGTACAACTCCTGAGCATATACCCAGAGGCTTCCCCCGCATGCAATAAGGACCCATGCTCCACTGTGTTCATAGTAGCCTTATTTATAATAGCCAGAAGCTGAAAACAGCCCAGATGTCCTTCAATGGAGGAATGGATTCCGAAAATGTGGTATATTTACACAATGGAATACTACTCTGCAATTAAAAACAATGAATTCACGAAATTCCTAGGCAAATAGTCAGAACTGGAAAATATCATCCTTACTGAGGTAACCTAATCACAAAAGAACACACATGGTATGCAGTCACTGATAAGGGGATATTAACCCAGAATCTCGGAATACCCAAGACACAATTCACATATCAATAGATTTCCAAGAAGATGGAAGGAGAGACCCCTGGTCCTGGAAAGACTGGATGTAGGGGAATGCCAGGACAGAGAAGCGAGAGGGGGTTGAATGGGGAAAAGAGGGAGGGAAGGGGGCATATGGGACTTTCGGGGAGGGAGGAAACGGGAAAGGGGTAATCATTTGGAATGTAAATAATAAAACTTAGAAAATAAAGAAAAAACATAAATGGGCATCACCAATTATACTTAATGGGCTTTGAAAGATGGTTGATAGAACCTGTGGAGTCCATATTTAGAGGCTGGACACGGATCCATGTTGAGTGATGGGGCCACCCACCCATCTTAAAAATTTTAAAACAGAATTACTTATGTCTAAAGGAAATGCAATGACAAAGAGTGGAGCAGAGACTGAAAGAAAAGCCATCCAGAGACTGTACCAACTAGGGATCCATCTTATCTGCAGATTTGAAATGCAGATACTATTGCTGATGCCAAGAAGAGCTTGCTGATAGGAGCCTGGTATATCTGTCCCCTGAGAGACTCTGTCAGAACCTTACCAGTACAGATGTGGATTCATGTAGCCAACCATCAGTCTGAGTGCAGGGACCCCCAATGGAGGAGTTAAAGGAAGGTCAGAACGTGCTGAAGGGGATTGTTACCTTATAGGAAGAACAACAATATCAACCAACCAGACACCCCAGAGCTCTCAGGGACTAAAGGCTCAACCAAAGAATGCACATGGAAGGACACATGGCTCCAGCTTCTTATGGAGAAGAGGATGGCCTTATTTGGCATCAATGAGATGAGAAGCCCTTGGTCCTGTGAAGGGTCAATCCCCCAGGGTAGGGAGATGCTAGGGCAGTGAGGCAGGAATGGGAGGGTTGGGGAGCACCCTCATAGAAGCAGGGGTGATGGGACATGGGACTTCTGGAGGGGAAACCAGGAAGGGGGACAACATTTAAAATGTAAATAAATAAAATAACCAATTTTTAAAATATCATATAAGTAAAGCTTTGGATGTGGAAGGATCTACTAGAAGGGATGGATATGATGAAAATAGATTTGTGTGAAATTCTCGAATAACTAATATATATTTTTTTTAAAATAGTAATGTCATTTGGTCCTAAATACCTTTCTCAGGGTGTCATAACTGAAAGAACGTGTTAAAGAATAATTTTGATTTTAGATTCAATATACCCAAATTCTATATGAAACCAAGGAAAAGGTATTCATCACTTTCAGTAGGCTGAGAAAAATTATGATTGTTTACAATATTTTTCACTCACTTTGGACATCAGATGAACTCAGGCAGTGCTAGCATTTTGATAATATTAGATATACAAGCATAGAAAATTTGTAGAGTTGTTCTAATCATGATGTTAGTTAAGAAACAAGAACTGATCTTTAGTTTTTTGCATAGTTCATACACACACAGTAGAGAAACTTATTTATACAAGAGAAAACTACCTCAAAGCTAAATGATATTTCAAATTCATTGTGGCATGGTAGTGAGTACATAAAAACTATTTTGAAATTAATGTTTCATCTTAATTATTTTAAATTAATGAGAAATATTATTGAATATGTCAAATATTCATGTCAAAAATTCCAATTAAAAGAAATTTTCTAGAAAAAAATTAATAATGATAATTAGCCAATGTAAAGTAGACAGGTTTTCTTAAGCAACTGCAAATGATAAATAGCACTTTTCAAATATTAAGTTTATGAGAATATAGACATGACATTTATTTAAAAATAAATATCTATTTATCCTGATCTAAGATACTTATTCTCACACATCTGCCTGTATCCTTAAAAATAATATCCAAAAAAAATTTATTTCATAAAATTTAATTATAAATATTATCATTGGTACAGTAATTTTTCTCCAAAACTTCCTAGAATTTCTTCTCTTTTGGAAGGCAACTTAGATAAAACTAAATGTAAGGCTCTTATCTACTACTTTAAAGTGATAAAGGATGGGAGAAAGACTAAGCAATCAAAAGAAAGTTTTAAAATATATTTTAGATGAGAGAAAATATCTTTTTGATATAATATTTCATAGTTCATAGTTACTGCTCTAGTAAAAATTTATCTAGCTTGTATGTATATTAAGTTTCATTGACAGAGGCAGTATTGATTTATATATAGTCTTCTTTATCCTAGCCATGACAGTCAAGAAATTGTGTATATGAGTCATAAGGCTACTGATGAAATGTTCTACTGATTTTTTTCTCCAAAGAATTATCTGCAAGAAATTTTATTCTTCATTTACAAGTTAAAAATGACTTTATTTTACTAATAATAGATTTTAAATTTTACACTCTTGTATTCTTCTTGTTATCAGTATAAAAGCATCAAACCCAAAAACCTGTAGCTAAGGTAGACAAGAACTCTCCAATCCAACAGTATCTCTAACTTCAAAGAATTTTATTATGTTTGTGAACTTACACAGTTATTGGTTGAGATAAGTAGCTTAAGTCTTACAAATTGTAATTATTACTCCTCTTCTTTGTTTATCAAATCATTTATACTTTTTGTATATTCCATTCAATTGTAGTTTATCTGATTGTCTAATTATAAAGCAATGTTATTATGAGGTTTATTCATTTTATGTAAATTGATATAAACATTCCTTGAAATGCTTCTAAAATAAGCAAATATTTTATATCCCCAGTTTATATTAATTCCTACATGTTTTTAATTCTCACTACTGACTGGATATAAACATTTAAACAATTGTCCTATTTCATTTCTAATATGAGAATTAATTAAATAATTTTCTAAACCATTGGTTTTATATTGACTGTGTACATAAAATTTTTTAACATATTTCAATATACCTATTTGAAAAGTACTTATTATTGGTAATAAAAATATTGTGTTATTGTGGGAAAAATACCATTATACATGTTTTTACTGAATATAAAATATGTTAAGAAAATTGATCTTAAATTCAGTGTATCTAGCATGTAACGATAGATAAGACACATAAGGAGAAACTAACAATACCAGATAAGAAATGAAATCAAATATTTCTCTGTAGGTTCCTGAGTTGAACACTACACATCAAATAAATGGTACAACATTTTATGAATGCTTCTAAAATGAAAAGCTCCTCATTTGAGAAATGTTTCAGACTAAGAATGTTTGCTTATTCACAGCTTTTATATGTTTTTAAAGTAAGAAACATGAGTAGATATTTTCAACTAGCATCTAGGCCGAGGAATTATAATTACAATACGGTTCAAATTGACTTATTTAAAATACAAGCTATGGATTTAATCATAACACATGGTTTTATTTCCCAAGTTTATCATAAAAGAAAGAATGCATGTGGTGATTACAAGCCTTCAAAAATTATTTCTGG
Source organism: Tokudaia tokunoshimensis (assembly GCA_036184795.1). Lineage (NCBI taxonomy): Eukaryota > Metazoa > Chordata > Mammalia > Rodentia > Muridae > Tokudaia > Tokudaia tokunoshimensis. Next base: position 76,874,422 of record BTHU01000023.1, read on the forward strand.
CCAGATTTCCAGAACTATTTACTATGGCAAGGTATGAAATTAAGCTGCTCAACAAGAGAGAAGTGAAAAATGAAAATGAGTTTTATTGTTCATCTATATAAAAGAAGATAGAGTATTGGGAGTAAAATGATTAAACAAGGAAGGGAATAGGACAGTAGAGAAAATGAGTGAATAAAGGGTGTGTTAATTTAAACTGAGAATATATTTCAAAGCTTCAGGAATACCTACTAGCTTGTAATCTTGGTGAAAATGAAATCTTTTTAACAGTTTGAACAGAATTAACCTCCACAATGTTATTTCCAGAAGATGTGAGTCATTAAATAAAAATCTAGATGCCAGTATCAAGTTACCTGCTTATAAATTATTATTTTGGGAATCCTCAGTGTAACCTACCCACAACAGCATAGGTTATTAGCATTGCACTTAGTTGGACACTGAAACAGTTAGCTGATTATAAGCCACTATTGCTGAGAATCCCAAACTTTGCCAGAAGAATGTAAAGAAATCAATTCTGAACTAAATGGGAACCAATCACTCTCTGTCCCAATTCCTCTCCCTATCTCTTGTCCCTCCCTTTCTCCTGCTTCTTCTTCCCTTTTTCCTTCTCTATGATGGATGTTTTATTTTTCCAATGGAAGAATATGGAGCATCAGTGGTCTTACCAACTGCAGAATCTGCATTCTTTAATTCTTATCTGATTTTAAAATGTGGCCACTGATATTACAATGTCATGACAAATATGGACATAAGTAGAAATGTTAAATAAAAACCTATCAGTTGCCAATATTTCTTCCACTATGGATGGAACTTCATTCCCACTTCATGCCTTGGCTTTCTCTGACCTGAGTTTGTGTAGGTACTCTGCATGCTGTCAACATGTTCTGCTCTACTCTTGGCTCCCTGCCTAGGATGTGTAATTGTACTGATTCTTGTCTTTGTTTTTCCTTTCCTTTTCTTTCCAGTTGTTATCCAAGGACTTTCATCCCCTTTATATTTGGCATCTATATAAATAAAACTATTGATGAATTTCTGGAGTCATTTACATAAGTATATTGGAAACACATTAAAACTGCTACAACTGGTGCCCCCATTAAGTTCATAGAGCTAGGTCGGTCGTTTCACTTAATCTTTAATGGCTACCTCTCCAGATGAGGGATTGATGACAGGTGTTGGTAGAAATAAAGACATTTTTTAGTATAAACTGGTAACTATAATATTCTCTAGTAGAAGAATGCATTTGCCAAAGTATTTGGGATGCACAAAGTTGGTATTAAGGATTAAAATCAGAAGAAATAATCTGTGTACTTAGGGATGTAGGGGGATGAATGAGGAAAGGGGTTAGCAGGATCAAAACACATTATATAGAACTAAAATAATTTTTAAAAAGTGATCAAAACTGAAAAGACAGTCTGAGGCAGAATTCCCAGAAGCAAAATCTTTAGCTTCAAATTTAGAAAATAACATTCAACATTATATGTATACACAAACACACCAACACACACACACATACACACACACACACACACACACACACACACAGATATAGTCTGAGTCTGAGTCTCATCTTTCACTACTAGGAGAATGGTCCTGGGAGGAAGAAGCAAACAAATCTTCAAGACTCCTTGAAAAATCTTACCTCCAGTACTCCAATATTTCTTCTCTTTCTGCACTTAAAATGTGATAAACTCTTATTTCAACTGTATCATGCTTACTGAAAGCATAAAAACTCATATCCATATATAAGAGAAAATATAAAATATTTTCTTAAAAACTCTTAATTACTTTACTTTAAATGATATTTTTAGTTCCATTATTGTACACACATTTTATCATTTGTTTTCTTAATACATGAACAATAAACCATTGTGTCACTATATCACATTGTCAGTGTTAATTGTCATGTTGAGGAACATAGTATCCAATTTCTACCTATTATTCACAGAATTACTAGGAATATGATTGATCAACTACTTCTGTCGTAACCTGTAGAGATCTTTTTATATATGCTTAACTGGGAATTAGGACTAACTTGACATAAATCTACAGAGTCTTGAGTAGAACCACGATCCTGATTTTGATATTATCTATAGAATTTTGCACTCCCAACAGCAATGGAAGAGTGAGTATTCCCCACTACCAACATTAGTGCCAGCAATCTATCATTTTTTTCTTGATATTAGCTATTCAATTGGTTGTAAGATGAAATATCCAAACAGGTTTGATACAAACATTTCTGGCAGAATATTATGGAAATTGAATGTCTGACCATTTTCTCAGTGTACCTCAGTCATTTTTGCTTAGCTTTATCTGAAAACTCTGTTCAGTGATCTACCCTATTTTAATTAGGTTATTTGTTTAATCCAGGTTAAGATATTTCAACTCTTTCTCTATTTAAGGTATTAACCGCTGCATTGAAAGTGTATAAATATAAATGATCTTTTCATTTCTATATCCTTTTACTTTGTCTAAAGGATAATTTCCCTTGCCATACAGAAGATTTTCAGCTCAAAGAATAATTTTTGCATCTTAGTGATGGTGGAATCAATGTGCTGTTCTGAATGTCTTTTCTTTACCCAGTGAGTCAAAGATTATTTCCATTTTTTTCACAATCAGGATGTATCTGCTTATATTATAGTAGTGCAGAGTAATAGATATGGATATGCATTCTTTAGCATGTAGCCATCCACTTTTACCAACTTCATAATTTGAAGATGCTGCTTAAACACAAAAATGATTGGATGTAAGGTTAACACAGATAAATCAAGAGACATCCTAAATACAGATGACGTAAAGGCAGATGTAAAAGAACACTTTTCACAGATAAGAAAACTTCTAACTTTCACTTCAAATAATATAAATACCATTGGATAACACAATCCTCTACTGCATATGAAAGAGCAATAAATCCAGAATACCTACAACAATACTGAACAATAAAAGACCTCCTAGATGTATCATAATTCCCAATTTCAAGCTGTATAAAAATTTGTGGCAATAAAAGACACATGGTATTAAAAGGAGACCATTTGAACAATGGAATAAAACTGGAATAAGGCATGAATTCAAACTCCTATAGATACTAGATATTTAACAAAAAGCATCTTCAACAAATTTTGTTTCTCTAACTATACTTATATATGTAGAAAAATCATGTTCCTTGGAAAAAGCACAAAACAATAGGTGGAAACATAAGTATTTTCAAGGCAGTTTGACAGTATGACCATCTGACAAAACAGCTACAGTAGGTTCCTACCACAGAATCTATGATCTAGTGTGTCATAGATTCCTGACCAGTTTTGAGTGCCAGCTATAAAATCTCTCCTATTAATAAGGATCAAAATCATGCAAGGGTAAAACGGAAGAGAAGGTATTGATATGGTGAATGATCAAACCTTGTCAGACAAAATCTAATCATGGAGAGATGTGTGAATGAAGTTCTACACATACTTGAGAAAATCTTGCTAAATGGTAGAAGCTAGGAGAGTGAGTTTTCTCTAAGATCATGGTCCTTAGTATGTTGATCATACTCCAGTAGAAGAGCACATGTCAAAATCCAGCCTTAGCTAGGTCTGGGATCCTGAGTGTAGGAGTATTTTTGAACTGTAAAAACAAATGACTCGAAGTCAAATCATAGGTTTACAAGCTAAGATGGCTTTCCAGACTACTCTTCCACTTTGTTTGTTCTGCTCTGTTCTATACAGCTATTTCTTGATATTCTAAAATTTCTCTGGTTGAGACAACTAGCTATCTGCTCAAGACAGCATTCTCTAATAATAAAAATTCTCAACGCTCTCTAGATAGCTCATGGGTTTTCGAACCAAAGTCAGAAAAACTGCTGTAAAAATTCTTGGATCTTCTGACTAAGTTAAAAATCCTCTTAGAAAAATTCTAAGGGTAATTCTAGAGAAAATTCTAAGGAACTGCTATCACTTTTTGCTTGTTTATCTCATGCAGACCAAAGGTTCAAATTTTATTACATATTAACCCTTGTTATTTATTCCAGGTTCCCCTTTTGCTTTTTCTATGAATAAGCATGCTGTGACACAAACCATATAATTCTTAGGAGACTGCCAGCAAACATTTTCTTTAACATTGCAAAAGAATTCAGAGATCTACCTGCCTCTGTTTAGCACGGACAATAATCTCATTTGGTGGAACCCAGTCCTGTAATTACCATACCTAGACCTAACCTTGCTCTTTCCCAGGCTGAACATGAACTCATGAATTTGTGTGCTTTTTAACCATAAACAAGAAAACTTAGCTGGGCAAGATCTCCTGTGATCAGCACACCCTAAATCTGTTTATAACCTTCCTTAGCATCTTTCTGACAAGTTGGCTCATATTTTTCTTCTCTTTCTTTAGATTTGTGAAGACCTGCATATGATTCATATTGCATCTTTATTTTTTGCATAGTAGGGAAATTACATAATTTTAAATTCATGTTTTTTAGAGTTATTTTCCACAGTCTTAAATGGTATCCTAAAGGTACTAGCATTTATCATTTTGTAAGACATTAGTCACATTTTCACCTCCCAGACTCATGCTCTCTCTGATTATTACAGAGTCATAAATGTTAATAAGTAGGATATTCATGAGAGGTACATGAAATATGTAATTTATTATACAAACAAGCCTTACACCAACAGCAACTTCCACACTAGTGGAAGCCCATAGCTGATGGCGCTGTCCCAAGGGTAGGAACATTGTCAATATGTCCCAACCAAGACCAAGAGTGTTTGGCCTATTCAAATTGGAATTTATAGACTTAAAAAGAATGATCACAAAGTTCATTGGTAAAACAGGGCGTGATATAGAAGGAGTTAGGTAAGGTTGGTCAAAAATATCAACATATTTTGTATGAAATTCTCAAAAAAATATAATTTTTTTTTAATTTTAAAATGTTTTCCACTGTAAAAAAAAAAGTATACTTTCAAATATGCTGTCAAAGCCCATTAGAATTTCCTAATGGCCTGACAAAATGCACCTTTATGTTTTGATTCATTTTTCTATCTTTTTTATTTTTCTTCAAAGTGCTTGTCTTTTATTTAATTTTTTTCTAAGTTTTTTTTTATTTACATTCCAAATCATTTCTCCTTTACCGTTTCCTCCCTCCCCGAAAGTCCCATAAGCCCCCTTCCCTCCCTATTTTCTCCATTCAACCCCTTCTCGTTTCTCTGTCCTGGCGTTCCCCTACATCCAGTCTTTCCAGGACCAGGGGTCTCTCCTTCCATCTTCTTAGAAATCTATTGATATGTGAATTGTGTCTAGGATATTCCGAGATTCTGGGTTAATATCCCCTTATAAGTGACTGTGATTGGGTTACCTCACTAAGGAAGATATTTTCAAATTCTGACCATTTGCCTAGGAATTTCGTGAACTCATTGTTTTTTTTTTTTAATTTTATTTTTTTTTAATTTACATTACAAATCATTTCCCCTTTCCCGTTTCCTCCCTCCCCGAAAGTCCCATAAGCCCCCTTCCCTCCCTCTTTTCTCCATTCAACCCCCTCTCATTACTCTGTCCTGGCGTTGCCCTACATCCAGTCTTTCCAGGACCAGGGGTCTCTCCTTCCATCTTCTTAGAAATCTATTGATATGCGGATTGTGTCTAGGGTATTCCGAGATTCTGGGTCAGTATCCCCTTATCAGTGACTGCATACCATGTGTGTTCTTTTGTGATTGGGTTACCTCACTAAGGATGATATTTTCAAGATCTGACCTAGGAATTTCGTGAATTCATTGTTTTTAATTGCAGAGTAGTATTCCATTGTGTGGATATACCACATCTTCTGAATCCATTCCTCCGTTGAGGGACATCTGGGTTCTTTCCAGCTTCTGGCTATTATAAATAAGGCTGCTATGAACATAGTGGAGCATGTGTCCTTATTGCATGCAGGTAAAACCTCTGGGTATATGCCCAGGAATGGTATAGCCGGATCCTTCGGGAGTGTCATGCCCAGTTTTCTGAGGAACCGCCGGAAGCAGGCTGAGAAAGAAGTAAGAGAAATAAAACCCTTCACAATAGTCACAAACCATATTAAGTATCTTGGCGTGACTCTAACCAAACAAGTGAAAGATCTGTATGACAAGAACTTCAAGTCTCTGAAGAGAGAAATTGAAGAAGACCTCAGAAGATGGAAAAATCTTCCATGCTCATGGATTGGCAGGATTAATATAGTAAAAATGAGCATCTTACCAAAAGTAATACACCGATTCAATGCAATCCCCATCAAAATCCCAACTCAATTCTTCATAGAGTTAGAAAGAGCAATTCAAAAATTCATCTGGAATAACAGAAAACCCAGAATAGCTAAAACTATCCTCAAGAGTAAAAGAACCTCTGGGGGAATCAGTATCCCGGACCTCAAGCTGTACTACAGAGCAATAGTGTTAAAAACCGCATGGTATTGGTACAGTAACAGACAGGTAGATCAATGGAACAGAATTGAAGACCCAGAAATGAATCCACACTCCTATGGTCACTTGATCTTTGACAAAGGAGCTAAAACCATCCAGTGGAAAAAAGATAGCCTTTTCAACAAATGGTGCTGGCTCAGCTGGAGGTCAACATGCAGAAGAATGCAAATTGACCCATTCTTATCTCCTTGCACTAAGCTCAATTCTAAGTGGATCAAAGATCTCCACATAAAAACAGACACACTGAAACTAATAGAAGGGAAACTAGGGAAGAACCTTGAACATATGGGCACAGGGGAGAATTTCCTGAACAGAACTCCAATAGCTTATGCTCTAAGATCAAGAATAGACAAATGGGACCTCATTGAATTCATTGTTTTTAATTGCAGAGTAGTATTCCATTGTGTAGATATACCACATCTTCTGAATCCATTCCTCCGTTGAGGGACATCTGGGTTCTTTCCAGCTTCTGGCTATTATAAATGAGGCTGCTATGAACATAGCAGAGCATGTGTCCTTATTGAATGCAGGTAAAGCCTCTGGGTATATGCCCAGGAGTGGTATAGCCGGATCCTCCGGGAGTGTCATGCCCAGTTTTCTGAGGAAACACCAGACTGCTTTCCACAGTGGTTGTATCAGCTTGCAATTCCACCAGCAGTGGAGGAGTGTTCCTCTTTTTCCACATCCTAGCCAACAACTGCTGTCTCCTGTGTTTTTGATCTTAGCCATTCTGACAGGTGTGAGATAGAATCTCAGGGTTGTTTTGATTTGCATTTCCCTAATGACTAAGGATGATGAACATCTCTTTAGGTGCTTCTCAGCCATTAGATATTCTTCAGGTGAGAACTCTTTGTGTAGCTCTGTACCCCATTTTTTAATAGGGTTACTTGCCTCTCTGGAGTTTAACTTCTTGAGTTCTTTGTATATCTTGGATATTAGCCCTCTGTCGGATGTAATGTTGGTAAAGATCATTTCCCAGTTAGTTGGTTGCCGCTTTGTCTTTTTGACAGTGTCTTTTGCCTTGCAAAAACTTTGTAATTTAATGAGGTCCCATTTGTCTATTCTTGATCTTAGAGCATAAGCTATTGGAGTTCTGTTCAGGAAATTCTCCCCTGGGCCCATATGTTCAAGGTTCTTCCTTAGTTTCCTTTCTATTAGTTTCAGAGTGTCTGGTTTTATGTGGAGATCCTTGATCCACTTGGAATTGAGCTTAGTGCAAGGAGATAAGAATGGGTCATTTTGCGTTCTTCTGCATGTTGACCTCCAGTTGAGCCAGCACCATTTGTTGAAAAGGCTATTTTTTTTCCAATGGATGGTTTTAGCTCCTTTGTCAAAGACCAAGTGACCATAGGAGTGTGGATTCATTTCTGGGTCTTCAATTCTGTTCCATTGATCTACATGCCTGTCACTCTACCAATACCATGCGTTATTTAACACTATTGCTCTGTAGTAGAGCTTGAGGTCCGGGATACTGATTCCCCCAGAGGTTCTTTTACTCTTGAGAATAGTTTTAGCTATTCTGGGTTTTCTGTTATTCCATATGTATTTTTGAATTGCTCTTTCTAACTCTATAAAGAATTGAGTTGGGATTTTGATGGGGATTGCATTGAATCTGTATATTACTTTTGGTAAGATGGTCATTTTTACTATATTGATCCTGCCAGTCCATGAGCATGGCAGATTTTTCCATCTTCTGAGGTCTTCTTCAATTTCTTTCTTCAAAGACTTGAAGTTCTTGTCATACAGATCTTTCACTTATTTGGTTAGAGTCACGCCAAGATACTTTATATGGTTTGTGGCTATCGTGAAGGGTATTATTTCTCTTACTTCTTTCTCAGCCTGCTTATCCTTTGAGTATAGGAAGGCTACTGACTTGCTTGAATTGATTTTATATCCGGCCACTTGCTGAAGTCGTTTATCAGCTGTAGGAGTTCTCTGGTGGAGTTCTTCGGGTCGCTTACATGTACTATCATATCGTCTGCAAATAGTGATAGTTTGACTTCTTCATTTCCAATATGTATCCCTTTGACCTCTTTTTGTTGTCTAATTGCTCTAGCTAGAACTTCAAGTACTATATTGAAAAGATATGGAGAGAGAGGGCAGCCTTGTCTAGTCCCTGATTTTAGTGGAATTGCTTCAAGTTTCTCTCCATTTAGATTGATGCTGGCTACCGGTTTGCTGTAAATTGCTTTTACTATGTTTAGATATGGGCCTTGAATTCCTGATCTTTCCAAGACCTTTAGCATGAAAGGAAGCTGAATTTTGTCAAATGCTTTCTCAGCACCTAATGAGATGACCATGTGGTTTTTTTCTTTGAGATTGTTTATATAGTGGATTACATTGATGGATTTCCTTATATTGAAGCATCCCTGTATCCCTGGGATGAAGCCTACTTGATCCTAGTGAATGATCGTTTTGATGTGTTCTTGGATTCGGTTGGCAAGAATTATATTGTGTATTTTTGCATTGATATTCATAAGAGAGATTGGCCTGAGATTCTCTTTGTCGGATCTTTGTGTGCTTTTGTTATTAGTGTAATTGTGGCTTCATAGAACGAGTTGGGTAGTGTTCCTTCTGTTTCTATTTTGTGGAACAGTTTGAAGAGTATTGGTGTTAGGTCTTCTTTGAAGGTCTGATAGAATTCTGCACTAAAACCATCTGGACCTGTGCTTTTTTTGTTTGGAAGTCTTCTAATGACGACTTTTATTTCTTCAGGGGTTATAGGACGGTTTAGATGGTGTATTTGATCCTGATTTAATTTTGGTATTTGGTATCTGTCAAGGAAATTGTCCATTTCCTCAAGATTTTCTAGTTGTGCTGAATACAGGTTTTTGTAGTAGGATCTGATGATTTTTTGAATTTCCTCAGTTTCTGTTGTTATCTCTCCCTTTTCGTTTCTGATTTTATTAATTTGGATACTATCTCTGTGCCCTCTGGTTAGTCTGGCTAAGGGCTTATCTATCTTGTTGATTTTCTCAAAGAACCAACTCCTCGTTTGTTGATTCTTTGTATGGTTTTATTTGTTTCTACTTGATTGATTTCAGCCCTGAGTTTGATGATTTCCTGCCTTCTACTCCTCTTTGGTGTATTTGCTTCTTTTTGTTCCAGGGCTTTCAGGTGTGCCATTAAGCTGTTAGTGTATGCTGTCTCCTGTTTCTTTTTGGCGGCACTCAGGGCTATGAATTTTCCTCTTAGCACTGCTTTCATTGTGTCCCATAAATTAGGGTATGCTGTGCCTTCATATTCATTAACTTTCAAAAAGTCTTTGATTTCTTTCTTTATTTCCACCTTGACCAAGTTATCATTGAGTAGAGCATTGTTCAGCCTCCATGTGTATGTGGGTTTTCTTTTGTTTTTGTTGCCATTGAAGGCCACCCTTATTCCATGGTGATCTGATAGGAGGCATGGGATTAGTTTTATCTTCTTATATCTGTTGAGATCTGATTTGTGACCAATTATATGGTCAGTTTTGGAAAAGGTACCATGAAGTGCTGAGAAGAAGGTGTATTCTTTAGCTCTAGGATGAAATGTTCTATATATATATATATAGATCTGTTAGTTCCATTTGGTCCAAGGCTTCAATTAGATTCACTGTGTCCCTGTTTAGTTTCTGCTTTCCTGAACGATCCATTTCAGAGAGCGGGGTGTTGAAGTCACCCACTATTATTGTGTGCGGTGCGATGTGTGCTTTGAACTTTACTAAAGTTTATTTTAGGAATGAGGGTAACCTTCCGTTTGGAGCATAGATATTCAGAATTGAGATTTCTTGATGGTGGATTTTTCCCTTGATCAGTATGTAGTGTCCTTCTGTTTCTTTTTTGATGACTTTAAGTTGAAAATCAATTTTATCTGATATTAGGATGGCTACCCAACCACGTTTCTTGGGGCCATTTGCTTGTAAAACTGTTTTCCAGCCTCTGATTCTGAGGTAGTGTTTGTCTTTGACACTGAGGTGTGTTTCCTGCATGCAGCAAAATGCTGGGTCCTGTTTATGTATCCAGTCTGCTAGTCTATGTCTTTTAATTGGGGAATTGAGACCATTGATATTGAGAGATTAAGGCATAGTGATTATTGCCATCTTCCATTCTTGACGCTATCTTTATGTTTGAGTGGTTATCTCCTTTTGGGTTTGATTCAAGAAGGTTATTATCTCATTTTTTCCAGGGTGTTGTTTCTCTCCCTGTATTGGAGGTTTCCACCTATTATCCATTGCAGGGCTGGATTTGTGGAAAGATATTGTGAAAATTTGGTTTTATCATGGAATATCTTGGTCTCTCCATCTATGGTGATTGAGAGTTTTGCTGGGTATAGTAGTCTAGGCTGGCATTTGTGCTCTCTTAGTGTCTGCATGAGATCTGCCCAGGATCTTCTGGCTTTCAATGTCTCTGGTGAGAAGTCTGATGTGATTCGGATAGGTCTTCCTTTGTATGTTACTTGGCCCTTTTCTCTTAGTGCTTTTAATATTCTTTCTTTGTTTAGAACATTTGGTGTTTTGATTATTATGTGACAGGAGGTATTTCTGTTCTGGTCCAGTCTGTTTGGAGTTCTGTAGGCTTCTTGTACGTTCATCGGCATCTCTCCCTTTAGGTTAGGGAAGTTTTCCTCCATAACTTTTTTGAAGATGTTTACTGGCCTTTTAAGTTGCAAATCTTCATTCTCATCTATACCTATAATCCTTAAGTTTGGTCTTCTCATTGTGTCCTGGATTTCCTGGATGTTTTGGGTTACACGTTTTTTGCATTTTGCATTTTCTTTGACTGTTGAGTAGATGCTTTCTATGGAATCTTCAGCACCTGAGATTCTTTCTTCCATCTCTTGTATTCTATTGTTGATGTTTGCATCTATGACTTCTGAATTCTTCCCAAGGTTTTCTATCTCCAAAGTTGTCTCCCTTTGTGATTTCTTAGTTGTTTCTACTTCTTTTTTAGTTCTTGTATGGATTTGCTGAGATCCCTCACTTGTTTGTTTGTATTTTTCTGTATTTCTTTAAGGTATTTTTGCATTGCCTCTTTCAGGATTTCTGCCTGTTGACCCACGTCCTCCTGCATTTCTCTGAGCGATTTTTGTGTTTCCTCCTCACGGGAATCTATCTGTTGATCCATCGTCTCCTGCATTTCTTTAAGCAGTTCTCGTGTTTCCTTTGTAAGGGCATCTAACCGTTGATTCATTTCTTTAAGCAATTTTTGTGTTGCCTCCTTATGGGCATCCATCTGTTGACCCATATTCTTCTGCATTTCTTTAAGCAATTTTTGTGATTCTTTTGTGAGTGCATCTAACTGTTGATTCATCTTGTTAAGCGATTTTTGTGTTTTCTCCTTGTGTGCCTCCATCTTTTGATCCATGCTCTCCTGCATTTCTCTAAGCGATTTTTGTGTTTCCTTTGTAATGGCTTCTACCCGTTGATTCATGGTCTCCTGTAACTCTTTATGAGATTTATTTGTGTCCTTCTTGTGATCCTCTAATAGCACCATGAGAAGTGACTTTAAATCCAGATCTCGTCTTTCAGGTGTGGTGGGGTATCCAGGACTTGCTGCTGTTGGAGAGTTGGGTTCAGATCATGCTATATTACTTTGATTTCTGTTAGTAACGTTCCTACATTTGCCTTTTGCCATCTGGTTACCTCTGATGTTAGTTGGTCCTGCTGTCATTGGCTGTTGGTTGGACCTCCTGTGAGCCTGCAAAGCTATTTCTGCCCTCCCTGGTTTACCAGGATTCCCCTAGCACAGATTTCTGGGGCCTGCCCTGCTCCTGAGTGACTTTGGGACCCTGATGTGCCTTGCCCCAAGTGATGTTATATTGGGGAGTCCTTGCACACCCAAAGGCTCAGCGTACTGGATTCCTGGAGCAGAGGTCGCCAAAAGGAGGCTGGTAGGCTCCTGCCCTGTGCAGGGGTGTGTGATCTCTCCTAGATTGGGCGGGGGAGGGGGCGTCTCTCTGCCAGGCAGTAGTCCCACAGCAGAGCTGCAAGCTGGTTACTGCAGATCTGCCCTGCTCTTGGGAGCCATGTACACACAAGCCGCCCGAGACCCAAGCGATATTATGCCTGTCTGTCTCTGAGCCTGGCAGTCCCAACTTCCCGGCCGCTGGACAAAGATGGCGGAGTGCACTCTGCACTCTCTCCGTGGCACTGGTCACCCTGTAGAGGCGATGGCCTGCAGATCTGGCACCCAGACGACCACAGCGCTGTCCTGTTCTTGGGAGCAGGCAGAAGCCCCAACAGGCCGTGTCCCAAGTGATGTTATATTGGGGAGAACCTGGGTACCTGTCTCTTCAGTGCAGTCTACCGGAACAGAGGTCGCAGAAGGGAAGCTGGTAGGCTCCCACCCAGTGAGGGGTCCCTCTGTCAGCTTGATTCATTTTTCTATTTCTCATCATGCCTGGACTCCAAAGTGATTGTAAGATTCCACGATTCACCAAAGAATACTTCAGACTCAAATAGTATGCAAAAGCAAAGAACATTTTATTCTGCAGAAGACCAGTATTCAGGGGTCAACCATTAAACAAGATGGAGATGCCCAGGTGAACTCAAAAGCGCAATTTAAAGCATATTAGAGGAATTACAGGGAGGGGTAGGTGACGTTTATCTTGGTTGGTTGCCTCAATCTGTGTGTGTGTGTGTGTGTGTGTGTGTGTGTGTGTGTGTGTGTGTGTTGGGAGTGGTCTTTGGAATTGGCTCTGGCTCTGGTGACTTTCAGAACCATTTCTGGGGGATTGGGGGACTGGAACCTGATACTGGGAAGCCTGGAAACTTTTAATGATTCATTGCTCTTGCCTTAGTCCAGGTGGACGGGCAGCTTCTCATGGCAGGGGAGTTTTTGATTGGCAAAGAGAGTCCGGGGATTTTTCCAGTATCTGACTTTACTGGAGTTGCCCAGTTCTGGGAAACAGAGATAAAAGGCTAGTCTTGTGAATTGCCAGTTTGAGTCCTGTCATGGAGCCAGCATGTCTCAGTCCTCACATGATCAATATAAGATCTCCTTTCATGTAGTTTGATACATGTTGTAGTGGTTAGAATCACAGTTTGTAGTTCCTCCCAGAAATGCCTCTTAGAAATGCAGATTGAGGGGGGGAGAAAGGGGGTATTTAATCACTATTCAATTATTGGGTTAAAATAATTGTAGGCTTGCCACTTTGGGGTTTAGGTAGGTGTTGCAGAGTCAACATGAACCAAAGTTGTCATGCCCTGTATTTTTGAAGATTTTGCTTATTATTAAGAGGTTTATTAATTACTATATGAAGAGTTTTCATAATAATACCATGTGCCATGTTAAAGCTAATGTTGGGATTATAAGTCCATTTAAAGAACTACACTGATTATTTTAATCTTATGCTTAATTATTCAGTGTTTAAATTCACAGAGGTAGCTAAAATTAACATTTGTTCCTTTTATTGCCAAGTCTAGTTGAGAATGTGCTCCTCTGGGGTTACTTGGACTTAGGAGGAGCCTATGGATTTTTAGCACTTCATCATTATTTTCATTATTTGATAAAAACTGAAAAGACTTACTTGAGTCAGGCCTTTCTTGAAAGCACTGAGGGAATTTTTCCTTTGCTAATCTTAACTCCTTGTAAAAACGGACACTGTTTAATATACAGCAACTGGAGTCTTCATGCCACTCCATAGCAAGAGGACAAATGACTTAACAGACCTAAGTGACATTTTGGAAGATGCTTCACTGACTCCTGAGAACAAATGATCTTGAAGTTCAAGAGGCAAAATACTGCTTTTAATAGATCTGGTCAGTGATTTCTGATATCATATCTTGTCCTAAATAAGCACCTTTGCCTGAGGCTATCCATGCAGGTTGGAACAAAAACTCCTGTCAAGACAGAAGGTAATCCCATTTAGAACATCTTTAGAAGTGAATATTTTTACATTTTTTTAACAAATTTAGCCTATTATTTAAATGACTTTATGGTTAGCTCTTTAGCATAAGGTAGAATTCTAATATTCCAACCTATTCAGAACATAAAAGAAATTCAGGTACGTTAGTTAATCATCTGGCCCCTCACAGAGACAGAATCACCCAACTAAGTGTTGTCTCAGTTTAGTCCATACTAAAGAAATAAGTGGAAGAATTTTCCCTAAATCAGGTGCTATATTTTACATCTTAAAATTCATACCCCACAAATAGACTCCTTATGAGCTGTCATGATGTGCTTTGGGGTCTTCCAAAATTTCTGAATTCAACTTTTTCTGTTTTGCATTTTCTTTAGAATGAGGGCCAGAACCTAAGTAAGTTTTTTTCTGGCACTTTGAGCTTCATTGTTCTTTCTCTAAATGTTCCACTTCTCCATGGCTGCTTCTCTGTTACTTGTTTGACTACCATGCCTGCTTAACTAAAACAGCACGGCAAGTTTGTTTATCATTTCCTTTATCTTTCTCTGGTTACTGGCTTAGATTTAAAGTTTGTCTGCCTTGGGATTTTACTTTTAATCTCTAATGAGATTCTGCTCTTTGAATAGCCTTTGGCTTTGTTTGACTACACAGACACATACAATATATATATACACTTAAATAAATTACTTAAAATGACTAAATAAATGTTAATTCTTTACTCGGTATACATTTCGAGGTATAATAAAAGTTGTCATGTATTTGCTAGGACCCTCATGCTTACATAATTTTCTGTGGAAATGGCATAGTTAATGAGAACATTTTTCTGGAATCAGGTACCTAGTCTTCATCTCTTGGTTCCATTCTAGCTCTGTAACTCCATCTTTTTAAATCTCAAAGTTATATAAGTAGATTGAGAATAATAGCTCTTCTCTATTATAGACACTTTAAAAGTGAAACAATAGCACTGTTCATCTGTTAAAATCATATTTAGTATATTGTAGTAGTGCCTAATAAAAGTCAGGCTACTTTATTATTTTCAAAAGATGTTGATAGCATAAATATATAGGCAAACAAATGTGTAATGATTTAAGAAAATTTAACTTAGCAGTAGTCTTTCTAATGGCAGCAAAAATATGAGAAAAGATAAAGTGCCAAGGTAGGGGAAGTTAAAATTAATTAAATAGTAGGGCTTTATACATGGTTGGATATGGAAGGATGTATCTTGATCTTCTTAGAAAACTCAACTGTAATATAGATAACACTGAAAGAAGAGATAATGATTCTAAACTTTATCTCAGATTAAATTTAGAATGATATTGGCACACTATAGGCAAGAAGGTATGACAGTTCTGTGTGTTTTAATGAAAGAAAGGTAAAAAACTTGCAACTTGAAAGCATCAGGAAGTTTTAATAAAACAAGGCAAATAAAATAGCATATTCTGTATAATGTTTTTCAAGCTATTTGCCTAACCATAATGGTTTATATGCTAAATTAGTTGCCAAATGTATAATTTGCTACTTACTAATATCCACATACATATGAACAAAACACACCTGGATAAAATTTTGAAATAAATAATATTACTCTATCTAGGCCAATTTATCTCCTCCATTATAAGTACCAAAATTTTCATATATATATATATATATATATATATATATATATATATATATATTTCTAACTGATCATCTATTTCTACCCTCTTCTCTGTTGAGATGCAAATAACCAATATTTAATGCACTTAACATTGCTTGACATCATTTTATTACAGAGCCAACATCATGTGGTGACCTTGCTCTCCAATTTGCTTTCAGAATTTCACCAATATTGTGAACTATGGGAATAATATCCATTGACTCTCAATATTATTTCACAGTTCAGGATATGCAATTAAACTGATCAATATACTGGATAGAAAGAACTGGTCTTTAGTACCTTTCCTTTTTTATTAGATATTTTCTTTATTTACATTTCAAATGTTATCCCCTTTCCTGGTTTCCCCTCCAAGAATAACCTATCTCATCCCCTTTCTTAGTACTTGCTTGCTTTACAAGTGTGAAAACCTAGTACAAATTTTCAGCATTTGCATATTTGTGCTCTTTTTTTTTTGTTGTTGTTGTTTTTTGTTTGTTTGGTTTTTTTTGTTTTTTTTTTTTTTTGTTTTTTGAGACAGGGTTTCTCTGTGTAGCCCTGGCTGTCCTGGAACTCACTCTGTAGACCTCGAACTCAGAAATCCACCTGCCTCTGCCTCCCAAGTGCTGGGATTAAAGGCGTGCGCCACCACCGCCCGGCTGCATATTTGTGCTCTTAGTCTTGATGAATCAGTGAGCTCCAGGTTTACTGAAAGACCCTTTCTCAAAGATAAGATCAAATGTAATAAAGGACAATACTGAATTTTGATACCTGATCACCATGTACAGGTGTACACATGTGTATATGTACCCACACATATACAAACTTAAAAGAACATACACATACAATGTTACACACACATTAACAACAACAACAACAAATTGCTGTCTAGAGAAATTGTATAATGGTTAAGAAAGTTCCATGTTCTTACAGACGTCCTGATGCCAGATCCCAGATCCCAGATTTGGTGGGTCACAGTTACTGTTAATGTATCTTCAGAATGTCTGGCATCTGATTCTTCCCTATGTGATCATCTACCACACAGAGACAAGTACAAAAATAGATATTTTAAGGAATGAATTATATTTGTGGTACCTGACTATTTTGGTTACTCAACATACGAGTAGATATTCTTCCTATGACTCAATGTCCAGAAAGAATATCTTATATATTTTGTATATTTAAATATGCAAATTGTCATTAGGCATGATTAAGGTTTAATATACTCGTATATTGAATTTTCTGCTTGAGTCATATACTGTATTAATCATATTGCAATATCAATTATATGAGTAGCTTTGGGGAATATCAAATGAATTAAATCTTATACCTACATAATAATAATCATGGCCATCCGTTGATAATAGTTTGAAGAAACTGTCTACTCATAATCTGAAACAAAATAATGTAGAGATTTATACATTATAATATAAAATAATGTAGGGAGAGAAATATAAAAGTAATATTTTATAGATTATGGGTTGGATTTCATAATCACGTACATTAACTTTCCTTATTTGGAATAAACATTATATATATATATATATATATATATATATATATGAAAAATGAATGAGCATAAATATTTTACTTCACAAATTATAATATCTGCATGCATATATATATATATATATATATATATATATATATATATATATATATTCTTTGGCAGCAACTAAATAATGAATTATTTTGAGGTATGCCTTTGAGAAATTAACTGATGAAATAAATATCCATTAATGAGAACTATAAGCAACTCATGTGTTGAAGTATATAAGTACACAATTCAAAACTCTAAATATTTAAAATATACATTACATTAAAATATGTATTTTTAAGACTAGGTTTAATGCATTTACATTTTCTGGAAACAGAAATTTCAGTTCTGGCATTATAAGGTCAAATTTGATCAAAAGTCAGAAGCAGCTATTCATCTTCAGAATGTCTAGCTGAACCTCCGTCTTGTTCATTCCTGTGAATTCCTTGTTCATTCTTGTTATTATTGTGACAACTAAAAGCAAAAACTGTTTCAGAAGGCATTATATATTCCTTGTAGTAACAGTGGTCAAACAATCAAACTAGCTTCAAACCATCTCTGATCCATGTGTCTACTAAAATGTGTACTTGATCTAGAGAGGTAAACAGAAATTGATTCATATAACTGTTTCTCTTCAAAATATATCCTTTATTTATTCTTTTAGATTTTTAAATTGATAAAATATATTTGAATTATAGCCATTCATTTCTAATTCTCTCTGATGTTTCATATCTATTTCTACAAATTTCCCCTGTACATTATGTTCTACATTTTTTTCTTACTAATAAACACATGAGTCCAATTATTGATATCCATTTACACATAATTATGTGACCATGCAAAGGAGAATGGATATCCTACCAGCAGGCATATCTCTATAGCTCATTTGCCTCAAGTGGGGCATGTGAGACCCTTCTTTATCCACTGTAAAATTAACTGACTTGAAATTTCTTTTGAAGGTTGTCAGAGCTATTATGAGTATATGAACAACCATACTATTTTCATAAGTCAGCATTTCACTGCACTCATCATATATGTTAGCCCTTCCATTATTTTTCATTCCTTTCTAACATGTTCTGTGGCTGAGAGCTAGGGTTCATACCGATGATTTATTTACATCTGTGCATTTGCTGTCCATTATACTGAGCACATTGACTAGTTATGAATTATGTATTTTATTTATTCTTCTCTCAACTGAAGCCTCACCTCCCTCTACTCCTTCTAGTTCCTACCTTCCTTCTCTCTCCCCTCAACTCCTTCTTTACCTTCAGAAAAGAGCAAACCTCCAAGAATTATCAAGCAACCATAGCATAAATAGTTGCAAAAAGGTTAGGCACAAACTACCTTATCAAGACTGGAAGAGGCAACACAGTAGGAGGAAGAAGGCCCCAAGAATAGGCAAAGAGTTAAAGATACCCCTACTTCCATGTGTAGGTGTCTACTCAAAACTCCATACAAATCAACCACAACATACATGTAGAACAGGTCCGTGTAGGGTCTGTAATTGTTGTTTCAGTCTCTATGATTCCCTTATGAGTCCTGCTTAGTTAATTTTCAGGACATGTAACTAGTATCCTCAACCCATCTTGATACTACAGTTTCTCTATTCTCTCAAGGTCCTGAGGCTGTGAGTATCTGTGTGTTCTTTTTTTTTTCTATCAGCTTCTGAAGTAAACCTCTCTGATAATAATAGGGCTAGACAACAATTATATAGAAGAATATCATAAGGAATTGGACAAAACCATTCAGAATCTAAAACAGGAAATAGAAACAACAAAGAAATCACAAAGGGAGGCAAATCTAAAAATGGAAAACCTAGGAAAGAAATCAGGAGTTACAGATGCAAGTATCCCCAACAGAATACAAGACATAGAAGAGAGAATCGTAGGCATAGATGATACCATAGAAGATATTGACACAACAGTCAAAGAAAATACAAAGTAAAAAAAGCTTCTAACCCAAAACATCCAGGAAATTTAGGACACAATGAAAAGACCAAACCTAAGAATAATAGGAATAGAAAAGAGTGAAGATTCCCAATTCACAGTGCCAGGAATCATCTTCAACTAAATCATATAAGAAAACTTCACTGACCTAAAAAAAAATGATGGTCATAAATATACAAGAAGCTGACAGAACACCAAATAGACTGGGCCAGAAAAGAAATTCTTCCTGTCATATAATAATCAAAACACTAAATGCACAAAACATAGAAAGTATATTAAAAGCTTTAAGGGAAAAAGACAGAGTAACATATAAAGTCACACACCTATCAAAATTACACCACACTTCTCAACAGAGAATCTAAAATCGAGAAGATCTTGGACAGATGTCCTGCTAAATTTAAGAGAAAAAGCTTGCCAACCTAGGCTACTATGTCCAGCAAAATTCTCAATAATCATAAATCAAGAAACCAAGATATTCCATTACAATACTAAATTCAAACAATATCTTTCCATCAACTCCTCACTACAGAGAATAATAGAAGAAATACTCCAACATAAGGAGGAAAACTACACCCATGAAAAAATAAGAAATTAATCTTATCACTATAAACCCAAAAGAAGAGAACCACAGAAACAAAATATCACTAACAAGAAAAATAACAGCAACCAACAAACTTGTGTCTTTAATACCTCTCAAAAACAATGAACTCAATTGTCCAATAAAACTACATAAGCTAACAGACTGGATACATAATCAGGACCCAGCATTTTGTTGCATATAGAAAACACACACCAGTGAAAAAGATAGACACTGCCCTACAACAAAAGCTGGAAAAAAATCCAAGCAAATGGTCCCAAAAAACAAGCTATAGTAGCCATTCTAATATCCAATAAAATAGACTCTAAACCAAAAGTTATCAAAAGACATAGGGAAGGACACTTCATATTCATAAAAGGAAAAATTGAGCAAGAAAAACTCTCAGTTCTGAACATCTATACCCCAAATGCAAAGGTTCCCACATTTGTAACTTAAAACATATGTTGATACTCACACAATAATAATGGAGGACTTCAACACCCCACTCTCACCTACAGACAGATCATGGAAACAGAAATTAAACAGAGACACAGAAGTTAAGAAACTTAATGGATTTAACAGATATGTACAGAACACTTCATCCTAAAACAATATATATATATATATATATATATATATATATATATATATATATATATATATACATCTTCCTAGAACCTCATGTTATCTTTTGCAAAATTGACCTTATAATCAGACACAGAACAAGACTGAACAAAAACGACAAGGCTGAAATAAACCCATGTATTCTATCAGAACACCACAGACTAAGGCTGGTCTTCAACAACAACACAAACTACAGAAAGTTCACGTACTCACCATAACTGAATACCCTCTACTCAATGATAACTTTGTGAGGGAAAAATATAAAGAAATTAATGACTTTTTAGAATTTAATAAAAATGAAGGCAAAACATAACTAAATTTATGGGACAAAATAAAAGTAGTGCTAAGATGAAAACTCAAAGCTCTGAGTGCCTTCATTAGAATTCGGAGATATCTTACAATAGCTTTTTTTTTTTCTTTTTTTTTTAAATTTTATTTTATTTTCTAAGTTTTTTTTTTAATTTACATTCCAAATCATTTCCCCTTTCCTGTTTCCTCCATCCCCGAAAGTCCCATAAGCCCCCTTCCCTCCCTCTTTTCCCCATTCAACCCCCTCTCGCTTCTCTGTCCTGGCGTTCCCCTACATCCAGTCTTTCCAGGACCAGGGGTCTCTCCTTCTATCTTCTTGGACATCTATTGATATGCGAATTGTGTCTAGGGTATTCTGAGATTCTGGGTTAATATCCCCTTATCAGTCACTGCATACGCTTTTTAACAGCACATCTGAAAGCTCCAGAACTAAAGGAAGCAAATACACTGAAGAGGAGTAGATGTCAGGAAATAATCAAATATAGGGCTGACATGAAGGAATTAGAAATGAAGAGAACAATACAAAGAATCAACAAAACTAAGAGGTGTGCTTTTGAGAAAATCAACAAGATAAATAAACCCTTAGTCAGGCAAACTAGAGGGAACAGAGACAATATTCAAATTAACAAAATCAGGAATGAAAAGGAGACATAACTACAAAATCTCAGGTAATTCAAAATATCATCCTAATTCAAAAGTCTATACTCTACAAAACTGGAAAATCTAGATGAATTGAATGATTTTCTAGACACATACCAGGTACCAAAGTTAAATCCAGACCAGATAAACTATCTAAACTGTCCCATAACCCCTGAGGAAATAAAAGTAGTCATTAAATATCTCCCAACAATCTTCCCCCAAAATACAGGGGTCATAATTTTTTAATGACTAATTTTATCAGACCTTCAAAGAAGACCTAATACTAATACTTCTCAAACTATTCCACAAAATAGAAACAAAAGACAAAAGAAAGAAAGAGATATTCAGACTAATTTTATTTATGAATAGCATCAAAACCATCATTCAACATGATCAGATAGTTTTATTTTTTCTTTTTTTTCTATATTTTTTTATTTACATTCTTAATGATTTCCCCTTTCCTGGTTCCTCCCTCCCTGAAAGTCCCATAAGCCCTCTTTTTTCATCCCAAGAACACAGGGATGATTCATTATACAGAAACCCATCAACGTAATGTATTACATAAACTAATTCTAAAGAGACATTCACATTAGATGCTGAAAATGTCTTTGACAAAATTCAACACTCCTTCATGGTAAAAGTATTGGAAAGATCAGGAATTCAAGGCCCATACCTAGACATAGTGAAAGCAATATACAGTAAAACAGTAGCAAACATCAAACTAGAGAGAAACTTGAAGCAATCCCACTGAAATTAGAGATGAAACAAGGCTGCCCACTCTCTCGCTACTTATTCAATATAGTACTCAAAGTCCTACCCAGAGCAATTAGATAAAAAAAGAAGATCAAAGGGACACAAATTGGAAAGGAAGAAGCCAAAACATAACTGTTTCCAGACAATACTATAGTATATTTAAGTGACCCCAAAAATTCCACCAGAGAACTAAACCTGACGAACAATTTCAGCAAAGTGGCTGGATATAAAATCAACTCAAACAAATCAGTAGCCTTGCTCTACTCAAAGGAAAATTGAGCTGAGAAAGAAATTAGGGAAACAACACCCTTCACAATATTCAAAAACAATGTAAAATAATGTGGTGTAACTCTAACCAAGCAAGTGAAAGATCTGTATGACAAGAACTTCAAGTCTCTGAAAAAAGAAATGGAAGATCTCAGAAGATGGAGAGATTTCCCATGCTCATGGATTGGCAGGATTAATATAGTAAAAATGGCTATCTTGCCAAAAGCAATCTACAGACTCAATGCAATCCCCATCAAAATTCCAGCTCAATTCTTCCTAAAGTTATAAAGAATGGTTTGCAAATACATTGGGAATAACAAAAACCCAGGATAGCAAAACCTGTTCTCAACAATTGAAGAACTTCTGGGGGAATCACCATCCCTGACCTCAAACTGTATTGCAGAGCAACAGCGATTAAAAAACAAACAAAAATCTGTGTGATATTTGTACAGAGACAGGCAGGAAGATTAATAGAATAGAAGTGAAGAACAGAAATGAACTCATACACCTATGGACAATTGATCTTTGACAAAGCAGCTAAAACCATCCATTGGGGAAAAGACAGCATTTTCATTTTTTCTCTTTTATTATTAGATATTTACTTTATTTACATTTCAAATATTAATTCCTTTCCATGTTACCCCATTGAAAACCCCCTATCCCATTTCCCCTACCCCCTGTTCATACCCCCAATTCCTGACTTACATTCCCCTATTCTGGGGAATCGAGCCATCACAGGACCAATGGCCTCTCCTCTCATTGATGCCTGAAATGGTCATCTTCTGCTGCATATGTAGCTGGAGCCCTGTGTACTCTTTGATTGGTGGTTTAGTCCCTGGGAGCACTGGGGGTACTGGTTGGCACATATTATTGTTCCTCCTGCAAAGCTGCAAATGTCTTCAGCTCCTTGAGTCCTCTCTCAAGCTGCTCCATTGGGGACCCTATTCTAATTCTATTGGTTGGCTGTGAGCCATGGGTGTTTTGATCCACTTTCCAATAAGTATCAAAGTATCCACACTTTGGTCTTCCTTCATCTTGAGCTTCATGTGGTCTGTGAGTTGGATATTGGGTATTCCAAGCTTTTGGGCTAATATCTACTTATCAGCCATTGCATACCACGTGTATTCTTTGGTAATTGGATTACCTCACTCAAGATGATAGTTTCTAGCTCCATTCATTTGCCTAAGAATTTCATGAATTCATTGTTTGTAATAGCTGAGTAGTACTCCATTGTGTAAAACAGCATTTTCTACAAGTGGTGCTTGTTTAACTGGCTGTCAGCATGTAGAAGATGCAAATTTTTCCGTTCTTATTTCCTTGTACAAACCTCAAGTCAAATTGTTCTATTCTTATTTCCTTGTACAAACCTCAAGTCCAAGTGGATCAAGGACCTACATATAAAAAAAAAAACAGATACACTGAAACTAATAAAGGAGACAGTGGGGAAGAGCTTCAAGCACATGGACACACGGGAATATATCCCAAACATAACACCAATGGCTTATGCTCTAAGATAAATAATCAACAAATGGGATCTCATAAAACTGAAAATTTTGTAAGGTAAAGGACACTGTCAATAGGACAAAATGGCAACCAATAAATTAGGAAATTATCTTTACCAATCCTATGTCCAATAAATGGCTAATACCTAATATATACAAAGAACTCAGGAAATTAAACCCCAGAGACTCAAATAACTCTATTAAAAATGAGGTATAGGGCTAAACAAAAAATTTCATCTGAGAAATATCAAATGGCCTAGAAGCACCTAAATAAATGTTCAAAATCCTCAGTCATCATGGAAATGCAAATCAAAACAATGCTCAGATTCTACCTAACATCAGTCAGAATGGCTAAGATCCAAAATTTAGGAACACTCCTCCTTTGTTGGTGGGAATGAAGCTTGTACAATTTCTCTGGAAATTGGTCTGGTGGTTCCTCAGAAAATTGGACATAGTATTAACTGAGGACCCGACTATAACACTCCTGGGCATATACCCCAAAAAATTCTCCAATATGTAACAAGGACACAAGCTCCACTATGTTCATAGAAGCCTTATTTTTAATAGCTAAAAGCTGGAAAAGACTTAGATGTTCTTCAGCAGAGGAATGGATACTGAAAATGTGGTACATTACGCAATGAAGTACTACTCAGCCTTTAAAAACAAAGAATTCATGACCTTAGGCAAATGGATTGAACTAGAAAATGAAGTCCTAAGTGAGGTAACCCAATCATAAATGAACATACATGGTATGTGCTCTCTAATGAGTGGAGATTAGCCCAAAAGCTAAGAATACTACATGAAGTTCAAGATGATAGACCCCAGTGTGGATGCTTCAGTCCTACTTAGAAGGGGGAACAAAACAGTTACAGGAGGAAATAAGGAGAAAAAGTGTGGAACACAGACTAAAAGAAAGGCCATCCAGAGACTGTCCCATCAGGGGATCCATCCCGTATACAGACACCAAACTCAGACACTATTTTGGATGCCAAGAAGTGCTTGCTGACAGGAGCCTGGTATAGTCATCTCCGGAGAGGCTCTGCTAGAGTCTGACAAATAAAGAGTTCAATGCTCACAGTCAACCATTGGACTAAGCACAAGGTCCCCAATGGAAAACTTAGAAAAAGGACTGAAGAAGCTGAAGGGGTTTGTAACTCCATAGGAAGAACAACAATAGAAATCAACCAGACTCCCCAGAGATCACAGGGCTGAAACCACATGGACGTGGATGAGTAAGAGTACACATGGACAACCCATGATTCCAGCTGTATATGTAGCAGTGGATGGCCTTGTTAGGTATCAATTGGAAGAGGAGACCTTGGTTCCATGAAGGCTTGATGCCCCAGTGTAGGAGAATGCCATGGTAGGGAGGCAGGTGTGGGTGGATAGGTGGGCGAGCATCCTCATAGAAGCAGGGGGAATGGGGATGGGATAGGGGTTTTTGGAGGGGAAACTGGTATTGGAAACTTAAAGATTGGGGAAAAATTCTTCACTAACCCCACATCTGAGAAAGGGCTAATATCCAAAATATATAAAGAACTGGAGAAACTAACTACTAAAAAAATAAACAGCCCAATCTATAAATCGGGTATAGAACTAAACAGATTTCACAACAGAGGAATCGCGAATGGCTAAGAAGAACTTAAAGAAATGTTCAAAGTCCTTAGTGATCAGAGAAATTCAAACCAAAAAGATCTTGAGATTCCACCTTACATAAATCAGATGGCTAACTTCAAAAACTCAGGTGATAACTCAGGTTGGCAAGGATGTGGAGAAAGAGGAACACTCCACCATTGCTGCTGGAACTGCAAACTGGTACAACCACTCTGTAAATCAATCTGGAGGTTCCTCAGAAAATTGGTAATATATATCTACCTGAAGACCCAGCAATACTACTCTTGGGAATATACTGACAACATGTTCCACCATGCCATAGGGGAACATGTTCCACTATACTTAAAACAGCCTTGTTTGTGATAGTCATGAGCTACAAACAACCTAGATGTCTGACGATAGAAGAATGGATACAGAAAATGTGATTAATTTACACAATGGAATACTACTCAGCTATTAAGAATGAGGACATCCTGAGGTTTGCAGGCAAATGGCTGGAACTAGAAAATATCATCCTGAGTGAGGTAACTCAGAACCAAACGGACATGTATGGTATGTATTCACTAATAATTCGATATTAGTCAAAAAATTACAGATACCCAAGATTCATCAACAGAACTCTAAAAGATCAACAAGCTGAAAGACCCTAGTGTATACCCCTCAGTCACACTTGGTAGGGAGAAGAAATCAATCATAGGTGCAGAGACAGGGAGGGATCTGGGAGGGAATGTGGACAGTGGCTGGAGAGGAGGAGAGATAAACCTGATCTGATATTGGGTGAGGGAACGGACTGAAGTCCTGAGGTCCAGGAGAAAGAATGGGAATAGGCAACCTCTGGAGGTAGGAGCTTAGAGGGAAGATCCAGAATGCACCAAAGACATGGGATATTAAAGACTCTCAGGACTCAAAGGGAGGACCTGAGAGTAGGGAGAGGGAATATACAGAGTCTACCTCCAGCCGGAAAAAAGGGCATCAAGTGAGGAATGGGTTTCCCATCCCACAGTAAAACTCTGACCCATAGGTTTTCCTGTCTGAAAGTACTTCAGGGATAGAAATGGAGAGGAGCCTGAGGAAAAGAAGTTCCAGAGACAGGCCCAAATTAGGATCCAGCTCGAGGGGAGTCTCCACAGCCTGATATGGATACTGAGGCTATGGAGCACTTACACAAAGGGACATATCTTGACTGCCCTCTGAAAGACCCAAAAATCAGCTGAAAGAGTCAGGTGCAGATATTTTCACCAAACTAATGGACAGAAGCTCCTGACCACTGTTGTTGAAGTAGGGAAAGGATGGAAGAAGCTGTGGAGGAGGGCAACACTGTATGAGGACCAGCAGTCTCAATTAAACTGAACCCCCGAGATCTCTCAAACACTGGACCACCAGGCAACATACACCAGCTGATATGAGGACCACACACATATACAGCAGAAGACTGCTGGGTCTGGGTTCAGTTCAAGAAGATGAACCCAACCCTCATGAGACTGGAGGACCCTGGGGGTTTAGAGGTCTGTTTGGGTAGGGAGTTGGGGATAGGGACATCTTTCTGGAGACAGGGGGATGGGGAGGAGGCCTGGGATGTGTAACAGTAGGATGGTGGATGGGGGATCTGGAGTGTAATAAATAAAGAAATTAATAAAAGATTAAAATAAAACAAAATGCATGGAAATATGGAGAAGAGACTGAAGGAAATGCCATCCAGAGACCACTGTGAGATCCATCCCATCTAAAACCAACAAAGCCAAGCACTATTGTGGATGCCTAGATGTGCATTCAGACAGGAACTTGGTATGTTTGTCCTCTGAGAGGCTCTGCCAGCACCCATCTAAGACAGATGTGGATAATCACCGCCAATCATTGGATTAAACCTAGAGACCCCAATGGAAGAGTTAGGGGAAGTACTGAAGGAGCTGAAGGGGATTGTAATCCCATGTGAAGAATGATAGTGTCAACTAACCTGACCTCGTTGAGCTCCCAGGGAATAAACCGCCAACCAAAAAGTATATGTGTGCTGGTCCATGACTCATACTGTAAATGTAGCAGAGGAGTGCCTTACATTAGTGGGAGAGGAGGTACTTGTTCCTGTGGAGGCTTGATAACCCAGATAAGAGCGATGCTAGAGAGGAGAGTCATGAGTGTATAGATAGATGGGTGAGTACCCACTTAGAGGCAATGGGGAGGGAGAATATGTGGAGCATTCATGGAGGGGAGACTTGTATATATAATGATTTATAAAATGTATTGAATAAAACCAACAACCTCGTCTACAAGGAGTCATTGCTATGTGTTATCTTCAATGTTAAAGGAAGTTTCCAATGTACTATGTTTCCACATTGATCTCCCCAAATTCTTCCCAATTCCTGACATCTCTTCCTGTGTTCTCTCCATCTGTCCATACCTTCCCTACCTAATACCTGCTGTTGCCATCCACATCTGCATGTCTCCACCCACATATTCTGTTCTATATCCCCTTTCCAGGGAGATCCATGCATCTAACTTAAATTAATTTGTGTTATTTATCCTCTCTTGGTCTGTGGATTTTAGATTGATCATCCTTTACTTAACTACTAATAACCACTTATAAGTGAGTACATATTATATTTCCCTTTCTTAAACTCGGCTGTTTTACTCAGTGTAAGGAGAGTTTTCCTAATTGTTGATTGCCTAAATAAATATGGCAGAACCCAATCACTGGTAGAAAATATGGAGGCTGGTTTTCTAGGTCCCAGAGAGGAAGAAGTGGACATGATACATAGACGGTTTTTTATGCCAGGCAGAGTAGAGAGGAGGACAGACACCATGTATCCCAGCTACCTCAGCTTAGACCTGTGGAGGCCTCTGCCTCTAGAAGAATTACAACATAGAATAGCTGATAAGCATAGGACAATAGATTCTGCACACAGTAGTTGTGATATCTGGCTGATTTTAAATATAAAGTTTGTCTGGTGCTTTTCATTTATGAAGATTCATGTGGGCTGGAGAGAATGAACACTCTGTGGTGGTCTCAGTTAAGGGGGTAAATGGTTGGCGGAAGGTGAGTGGTAGCTCCATCCATTCTCAGGAGGGATGGCTGCAGAGTGTTGTGGCAGAGCCAGCCAGAGAAAGGACCGAAGGCTGTTGAAGGGGCTAGCAGACAACATGACTGCTGTTCTCAGAGCATAGCCAGGATGTCACAAAAGCATTAGCTATTGGTAAGTGCTGAATATATAGCTGGTGGACAGCTACTAGACCCAGAGCCTAGCTGGAACAAGCATGGATTTTATTTAAAAATTGCACACAACAATTTAGGATAATTTTTTCTATTTCCATCCATTTGTCTGCAAATTTCATTATGTCATTGCTTTTAAGACCCGAGTAATACTCCATTATGTAATCTTTATCCATTTTTCAGTTGTGGGACACCAAGGTTTGTTTCTAGTATCTGCATATTATGAATAAAGCTGCTAGGAACATAGTTTGAGCAAGTATACTTTTGGTAGGATGGAGAGTCTATTGGGTATATGCCCTAGAGTGATAATAACTGGGTCTTAAAATAGATCAAATTCCAGTTTACTGAGGACTTGCCAAATAGGTTTGCAAAGTGGTTGTACAAATTTTCACTCCCAACAGCAATGGAGAAGTGTTCTCTTTGCTCCACATCCTTACCAGCATAAACTGTTATTTGTGTTGTTGTTCTTAAAGATTCTGACAGGTGCAAGACGGAATCTCAGAGTTGTTTTGATTTGCAGTTCTCTGATTATTAAAGATGTTGAGCCAGGCAGTGGTGGTGCACGCCTTTAATCCCAGCACTTGGGAGGCAGAGGCAGGAGGATTTCTGAGTTCAAGGCCAGCCTGGTCTACAGAGTGAGTTCCAGGCCAGCCAGGGCTACAGAGAAACCCTATCTCGAAAAAACCAAAAAAAAAAAAAAAAAAAAAAAAAGAAAATGTACAAAGATGTTGAACATTTCTTTATTTCTTGACCATTTCAAATTTCTTTATTGATAGTTCTCTGCTTACATTTGCACCCCATTTTTAATTGAGTTATTTGGATTTCATGCTCTCTCTCTCTCTCTCTCTCTCTCTCTCTCTCTCTCTCTCTCTCTCTCTCTCTTTCTCTCTCTCTCTCTCTCACACACACACACACACACACACACATACATACACAGGTATTGGAGTTCTCTGGATATTTTTTGGTATTAGTCCTCTATTGGATGTGGAGTTGCAAAATATTTTCCCATTCTGCAGGTTTCCATTTTGTCATATTGACAGTGTCCTTCCTACAGTCCATGAAACACTGCTGAGTTCACTATTAAAAAAAAAGAACTCAGTGGGATGGAGACTAGTACAAGATTTGACAACAATTAGTAAATACATGTAAGTCTCAGGCTCTCCCTTGTCTCAGCTATCATTTTCAATTTCCCCCTATTGACAATAAATATAAAAACTTTTTTTTCCCAATCCTTTCCACCCCTGAGACTGAAAAATTGCCTCTCACAACACACAACTTATTCTGCTTATTGTGTTTTAATAAAAAGAAATCTCTCTCACCTCACTCAAACACACCCTTTCCTTCTCTCAAAACTTAACTCTTACCTCCCTCCAGAGCCTTTCGGGTAACCTTAACTATCTTTGACCCTGGTTTCCCCTTCCCATAGCACCCTTCTACCTCTCTTTAACCTCTCTCTCAAAAGGAGACAAAAGGCCCTTCTCAATGAGACCACTAACCTCTGAAACAATCCCAGCTCGTGTCACTAGAAAGAAGAACAGGAAAAGTTCGATGAGTACAAATCTTGTGAAACTCAGAATTGAGAATGGTAGGAGTGGGGCCAGCTCCCTACCTAACAAGCTGCTCAGCAATACAAAACCATGATACCCATTATGGGCACCATGAGAGTCAATCATATAGTGAAATCACCTGGAATCCTTCCCCATGCTAATAGAGCATCACTAGCCTCTCAAACTGAGTGAATGGCAACAATCTACCCCTGGATCCCACCCTACTCCTAAATGTTGATTAAGTCCCTATCCACATGAAATAAAGTACACAGTGTAGCCATCAGAGGGAGTTTCCTCTTCATACAAGAACGACTATTTTATGTTCTTTAGCCATGTCGAGTGGTGTTTTTGGCAATATAATATTTTTTTATTGTTTGCCTTTTAATTTTTAGTGATTTGGGTTTTTTTAGTAGATATTTTCTTTATTTACATTACATATGTTATCCTCTTTCCTGGCTTCCCCTCTGAAAACCCTGTATCCCAACCCCCTTCCCCTGCTCATCAACCCTTCATCATCTATTTATGATGAACATACCAAATAACGGCGATAACCTATTTTGTGGGTATTTTGTGGCCTTCTCTGTAAAATATTTCGTAGAAAGATATCCTGTGCTTGGTACTAAGATAATTACTCTTAATTGTGTCAGATTTGAAGTTATTTCTTTAGGGAAATATATGCTTATACAGGACCTCAATTTACTATTTCATGTGGTAAAAAGTGACAAGTATCTTTACCAAAACCCATCACAAGGTTTTGAAATGTAATATCTCCCGATTCAAGCTTTCTTAATTTGTGGAGTTTTTCCTGTAATTTATGAGCTTCAAAGTAGATACACTCATGTTCAATGAAACTCTTTTAAATCAAAAGCTAAAGATAGAATAAAACATATGTCAGCATAAATTATAGGGTTGATTTTTCTAAAGCCTTCTTAACTGAAAGCCTAACAAATCAAACCTCATTCTTATATCTTCAAACAAAAGACAGTTATTGCCTTTAAGTTACTTTTCTAAAAATCAAATATTAAGAATAAAAACAATACTATATGATTTCCAAACAAACTCTGACCTTATACAAAAATGAAAGCAATTCAAATCTTTGTATTTTAGTCACATAAATTCATGGTGTATAAAATGAAATGGTCAATTGTTTAACATCACTATACTTGGAAACACTCTTTTCTTGACAGGTAGACTGTTCAATGACAGCATTATATCATACAAAGTAGTGATTGTTGTTTGAATAATGCTTATCTTACTACCACTACAAATGCTATTATCTCATTAAATTCTATTGTTAATTTAATGATGCAGATACAAATACTGCTTCTGCTACAGAGGTATGCAAAGTAAAAAGTAAAGAGTTTTAAGTAAGTCAAGGAAGATTACAAGCTAAGACATGGTTAAACTAGAGCTAGAGCTATGCATTTTTGAGAAAATTGACTTCTAAGGAATTCATGCCCTTTGTTTCCTTTCTCCCCATATTTCTGTCTTTTCCTTCCATATTCACAAATCTGAATGCTTGGTAATACTGCTAAAAGCAATGTAAAGTTTAAGATTATTGGATTTAAAATTGTATTTGTATTTAAATTTTTTTCTTCCATATTAATTTTGATCACTATTATCTCCAAGGAAGTGCCCTGGACCTGCTTCTCTTATTATTAAATATCCATTTTCTTAAAAATTAAAAAAAATTCTTCCTGAAATGATTTATCTTTTCCAAGACTTACTTTTTTGCAGAGTAAAATTTTTTTCCGTGAAATTGTAGCAATTGGAAAGTGTCATCTTCCTTTTCATTCACTATTCCAATTATTTCTATTATATAGAGACATATAGTTCATCTCCTTTCTGGATGAACTGAGCTGTGATAGTATGTATATCATTTTATTCTGTTGAGAAGAACATTTGGTATACTTACAAGTCTTTTTGACTTAAGTTAGGTAACACCTTTTGTGCATGACAAGTTTACAAACTGTAACTATCACAGGCTTCTTCTAAGTAAATTTCTATTCAAGTATGGAATGCGTTAATCACACAGAGAAGGAGAAGCCCTAAGAGTAAACTACATGAAAAGTCCACTTAGGCTTTTCATCTTCTGAGAGCCAATCCTTAGGAATAGTATTTTTTTCCTTTTGCTTTAAGCAATCCCCCAGAAGATGGAATATACCAAAGTATATGGTGTTTCTTTACAAGTCATCTTTGATTTTCTAAGAAAGACTATTGAAGTGTCTACCTTTTTCACTGAAAGCATTTTCCTTCTGGGGAAAAAAAAAAACAAAACATGTTAAGAGTTTTGAAGAAAGAAGAAGAAGAAGAAGAAGAAGAAGAAGAAGAAGAAGAAGAAGAAGAAAAGAAGAAGAAGGTAAGAAGAAAATGGTTGAGACATTTGACACCTACTGCTTTCCTCTTTTCCTGTTAGAACAATCAAAGAACACAGCATCTAATCCCCATCACAGCTACAGGCAAGTTTCACTTTACTTCTCAGATTTTGTCTCTTGATACTGAATGTTTTAGTGTTAAGCTCAATGTGATTAATTGAAGTACAGTTTGTTCAGAGAAATAAATAATAAAAATGCTCTAAAATTATTTAATGTATCATATTGTTTCTGTAGTTCCTCTCCTTTGTCACATGTCTGCATTTTACAGTTCCTGTTCATTTTATGTTATAAAACCTAGTGAATATTTATATGCAATGATGAAAATAATTATCCACAAATATGACTAGATATATAAGAAATTATGGAATGATATTTTTTATAATTAATAGTTAAAAAATAAATGTTAGTACATATTATACCCCAGCTTCTGTGCATACATGATGCATTTTGAAGGTGATATCTGTTTGTGGTGTGTGATAATGAAAGGTACTGGCAGATATTCCTTCAGTTATTGTATCAATTTCTTATCTTCCTTTGAAACAAAATAAGTATAGGCATGGTAGAATAAATAATTGTGTTGCAATGAATGTTCATACTTGTGGAGAATGATGCAATCTTCCTATGTTATAGGCCTCTGAATGTTGTATGATCATTTCCCAAATGTCCTATTACATTGATATTTTATGCAACTTCCTTGAGAGGCATTCTTTCAGTCTCCTATTATTGCTCAGAGAAAGTACTTGAATAATCATAATATTTCCAATTAAGTCTCCTGTCTGTTACTGGGATCAAGCCAACTTTATAAATTTTGAGGGTAAATTTAGGCACTATGGTGGCTGGGAATTGGGCCATGAAGAAAATGGTTCGAGTAATAGCTAACTAACTTGCATATTAATTAAACTTATTCTGTATCTGTATTAAATATTTTTCATAAAATATTCATAGAATATTGATTTTCAAAAACCTAAAACTTACTGATTACAGTATCATTCCATGTTTAACATATTGTCCATTGTTAAATTTAAGTCTGTCATTAGCCAAAATTATGCTTATGTAGTTTGTCCAGCCTAAAAAGGTAAGCATAATAATTATTTGTAGGCATATTTGGTACTGTCACTTACCATGCCAAATACCATATTATTGCAGGAAAAAATGCACAAAAACAGTCATTGACGATGCTAGTGAGAGAGCCTTCTCCTTCATAGCAAACACCTGCTGTCATTTCCAACTGTCACCTCCTTCTCAGGAGTCTATGACACCTACTGTGTTTCCCAAATGATATCTACCCATCATTGGCCACCCGCGGTTTGTGCCAACTGCCTCATTTTTTTCTCCTCTTTCTCAGGAGAAGCGACCTGCTGTCAAAATAATATTTAAAAGGCTAAAATTTTGGCTAGACTATTTCATCCATATTTATGCAAGATATAATTGCTGGAATTTAATAACTTAAGAATATTTTCATATTCAATGCCTTTTTATCTTAAACTTTTATAATAGGTAATTGGCTTTTAAAATAGGTAATTTTGCTAAAGGGAATTTTACTAAAGAATGCCCATATTTTGTGTAGTTTTCAATGGAAGTATTTTATTGTTTACTATACAAGTTCTAAACTTCAAAACAAAGAAAATTAGGAGAACACAAATGTAGTCTAGATATAAATGACTCTAATATTGATGCTATGTTTATTTAGCAACAGACATCAGTTGAAACTTCAGCTACATACTAATCATAAAGATAAAAGCATTCATTTACTAAGATTGAAAAGAGAAAACGACTCAATTACCAAAGAGTTTAATGTAATAAAGTCTTTGGGCAAACTTTCATTGAGCTTTTCTTATACTTCCAGCTTACTTAACTATTGCCACATTTATATTAATTTAATATAGATATTGAAATAAAACAGTATATCAGTATTTATGTAAAATTCTAGATAAAATACAAGAAGGCACATAATAGAAGAGGTATTTTATCGTACTGTATGAATAAAAGTTTGTAACAGATAGAGATTTCATATGTATATTGTTTCTTTTGAATTGGATAAAATGTTCATAGGAAGATATTTATAATTATCCTATTGAAAGAAATATGTTGCTTTACACATAATTCTCTTTCTCTTCAAGGATGTAGAAATGTTGCGAACATTAACAAAATGCTGTTAACGATTTTATTTTGTTTTATTACATTTTACGGAATTATTTAGAATCAAAACCAGAATATGGTAGGCAAGTGAAGTATCATTGAACTCTAAAGTCAGACTTCGGTTTTTAAAATAAAAAATATGAAGGTATATTTTAGTATATTTTCCTCTCATTTGATAGTATTCTCTGCCAAACCTGAATGTAAGTTTTGGATGATATCAACAAATTAACTGATCTTCAGGAAATCATTTCAGCCCGTAATTATTATACCAGTATGCTCAATCCATAGACAAAGTTATTCCAGCTAGATGGATTAGATCACAAGCATACTTTGAGAATTCTTATTTATGTTGAAAGGGCCAATATTAAGAAAGTTTCTTGCTGTAGCATTGTACTTTATGCAGGCAAAAAAACTTTGAGATCTGATCTTGCACCAGTCAGAATGGCTAGCATCAAGAATATGACTAACCACAACTACTGGACAGGTTCTGGGAAAAGAAGAACTACTTTTCAGGCTTGATTGGAATGAAAAATGGTTCAACTATTCTGGAAATCAGTATAGATCAATTTTGAAAGAACTAAAGCAATTCTCCTTCTCCAGAATCTAGTCCAGTGAGTCTGCCTGAGTTCCTCATTAATACATTCTCCCCACCCCTTCATATTGGTTCAAGTCCAACATTCAGTAGCCCAGACTAGTATGGTCAGTCTTCTATGCATAGCAAGAAACTTCTAGGCTTCATCTACAAACAATTCATTCTGTAATGACTCACAGGCCTTTTTTACACCATTCAACTTATTGACTTACCCAGACCGTCCACCTACTTCTCAAGGGTCTAGCATTTTAAGTATTATTGCCCTATCTGTATCCTTTCTTCAACCTGACAGATCTACACTGAGTCCTATAACCAGATCACTAAGCTATTTTGGTGACTCCTGCTTCTGCCACAGCCAATTTCTAGTTTTTTTTTTCCCTGAACCTAACTATTAATCTCCAAATCCATACCCCTCCCAATGCCTTATACAACAAATAAACAAAACAAAAACAGCAACTGAATGAAAATAGGTAAAAAGAGCTAAAGAAGAATAAATACCTGAGTAATCCTGTAGTGGCTATTCCTGGTTGTCAACTTGACTATATCTAGAATGAACTACAATCCAGAATTGGAAAGCTCACCTGCGACCCTAAACTGGAGGATCGGAGATACAAGTTTCTGACCTGGATCTTGGCATGGAGATCTTGAGGTATTATGGCTATGAATCCCAGAAGAATAAGGCATGGAGATCTCTGAGTTAAAGGTCATCTGGGATAAAGCACATACCTTTAATCTGAGCCATACCTTCTGCTGGAGACCTCCACAAGGACATTGGCAGAAGGAAGATTCACTGTCTTCTTCACTTGCTTGCCTTGTGGGACTGAGCTAGATCATTGGACATCCATTCACAACTGCTACTGACCATTGTTGAGGAGTTGGACTACAGACTGTAAGTCATAAACAAATTCCCTTACTCTATAAAGACTACCCATAGACTTTCTGTGACTCTAGAGAACCCTGACTAATACAGAAGTTTGTACCAGGAATGGTGTATTCCTGTGACAACCTGGTCATGTTTTTGGGAGGACTGTGGAGAGATTTTTGAACTTTGAGCTAGAAGAGTCATTGGAATATAAGAGCTCTGTGAGATGTGTTATAGGAGCATGGAAGATAATGTTGAGAACAATGCAGAAGATGGAGACCTGGCTTGTGAAATTTCAGAGGGAAGATTAAAAACTTTTATCATGGCCATTGCAATTTTGATTGTGAAGATTCTGTGGTTTTGGTTAGATGGGTCTGAAGAATCAGCTGTGATTAAAAAGATACTAGAACTACTAAAGTGAAACCTTTACATTACTGATACTATTAATGCTGGTTAGCTGGAGCTAAAAATGGTGATTAAGAAGAGACCAGCATGATTGAGGTGAATATCCTGGGAAGTGTTTCTGAGAACACAAAGCTGTGTTCCAGAGATAGCTGAGATTGTACCTCGTACTGCAGCAGGACTTGGTAATGTGTAAGAGTCACCGAGGTGGAACTGGTTTTGAAGGCATGAAGGGGTCATGCAGAGCAGCTGAGGCTCAACATTATGAGAGACAATGGAAGGCCATTGGTGAAGGTGAAATCTCAATTGCAATTGATGACTCAGGATTGAAGGGGTCATGCAAAGGAGTTGAGGCTTGGCACCATGAAGAGAGCCTATGAGAGGCTATTGGTAAAGCCTAATTGCAGTGTGTTTTAGATGCCAGTACCATGAGATGACCACTGAGAACAGCAGCAGCAATGAAGTACAGACATCTGGAACCTAGAAGACAATATGAAAGCTACCAAGGGCAGGTCTAGAAAAGTGACCTAAGTCTTTGGAGGAGCACAGAAGATCATGAGTGGATCCCAGACATTGGACGGTTGGAGTTTGATTTTGATTTTGATTATGACTGTGCCCTGATAATTTTCCCTCTTGAAGAAAGAATTTTAGTGGAACCCACAGTTAAGATACTTTTAATGGTTAAATAAATCCCTGAATTTTAAAAGAGATTGGGTATTTTAAAGGGATTGAAATTTAATTTGTAAGATTTTGCAAAGAGTGTGGGACATTTAAAGTTATTTAGATCTTGAAGATGAATAAGAAAGTAAGGGTTGAAGCTAAATAGTGTTGTTTTCATGTGTCAAGTTGACAATGGGTCAATTGTACTGGCTGGTTTTGTTTCAACTTGACAAAAGCTGGAGTTATCACAGGGAAAGTAGCTTCAGTTGAGAAAATGCCTCCATGAGATCCAGCTGTAAGGCATTTTCTCAATTATTGATCAAGAGGAAAGACCGCTTGTGGGTAGTGCCATCACCTGGGCTGATAGTCTCAGATTCTAAACAAAAACAAGCTGAGCAAACTAGAGGAAGCAATCTAGTAAGAAACATCACTCCATGGCCTCTGTATCAGCTCCTGCCTCCTGACCTGCTTGAATTACAGTCCTGACTTCCTTTGGTGATGAACAGCAGTGTGAAAGTGTAACCTGAATAAATCCTTTGCTTCCAAACTTGTTTCTTGGTCATGATGTTTTGTGCAGGAATAGAAACCCTGACTAAGCCAAATACCTAAGAGAAAACACATACAAGGCTAAAGAAAA
Organism: Tokudaia tokunoshimensis; assembly: GCA_036184795.1. Lineage (NCBI taxonomy): Eukaryota > Metazoa > Chordata > Mammalia > Rodentia > Muridae > Tokudaia > Tokudaia tokunoshimensis. The sequence continues at coordinate 76,912,497 of BTHU01000023.1, forward strand.
TGATGAGAATAATCGTGAACTTGTGAAGGGAATTCAATAAAGAGAAACATTGAATAGGAACAAGTCTGAAATTCAAATGGAACTGAAAGACTCAATAACTCAACTAGAAAACTCAAAGGAAAGTCATACAAGTAGAATAAAGTAAACAGAATATAAATAAACACAATTAAATAATAAATCAAGGGATTTCCAAAATAGGCAATAATTATAAATTTTAAAAACAAAAACACATACATATACAAGAAAGGAATGTACAGTAAATGAGGGATACCATGAAACATCTAAACCTTCAAAATGTAGACAACATCAAAGAGGAAGTTTCCCAAGTCCAAGTCTTAGATCAGGCCTTCAAGTTGATCATAGAAGAAAACATTTCCAATGTAAGGAAAGACACATCAATTCACATTTCAGAAGCATACTGAACACCAAATAGGAAAGAAGAAAAGAAAATCACGACAAGTTTTGTTATTTAAGGTAATGAGTACTTTTGAAATACATTTTAATGACTGCTCCAGTAGTAAGAATAAAAGAAAAGACCATGCAAGTTACATATTAAGAACAGCCCAACAGAATAATAACAGCTGATTTTTCAGTGGTTGATGACATTTAATAATATTATCTTTGAAGATTAGTGTATTTAAATATTCTAATTTCTCTAATTAATCGGCCAATTGGATGACAAAAAGAAGAAAAACCAAAACACAAGAGAAAGATAAAATATTAATTGATATAATGCATCAAATGGACTTGAGAAATGTATACAGAATAGTCTAATGAAATATCAAAGAATAAGCATATGATTCAGTATCACATAAAAACTTTTCTAATATAGATTATATTTGGCATACAAAATAAATTTTGAACTGTTTAAAAAGACTGAAATCACCCCATTTATACTATATGATTACAATACATTAAAACTTAAAATTGACAGCAAAAATACCACAACAATACAGAACTTCTGGAATACAGGGAAAGAACTCTTGTGAGAGAAATTTATAGTTCTAGCTGCCTACAGTTTAGAAAAAAATAGAAAAAGCACAAATAAATGAATTAATGATGCAATTCAAAAATTTGCAAAAGCTTGAAAAAATCAAGTCCAAATCACTTGACAGTATGAAAAAAAATAAATGTAAAAACAAAACTCTATAAAGTATACATTGGTTATTTGAGATGATAAAAAAAGATTGCTTCCCACAAACCATAATAAGTATCTTGGCGTGACTCTAACCAAACAAGTGAAAGATCTGTATGACAAGAACTTCAAGTCTCTGAAGAAAGAAATTGAAGAAGACCTCAGAAGATGGAAAAATCTGCCATGCTCATGGATTGGCAGGATTAATATAGTAAAAATGAGCATCTTACCAAAAGTAATACACAGATTCAATGCAATCCCCATCAAAATCCCAACTCAATTCTTCATAGAGTTAGAAAGAGCAATTCAAAAATTCATCTGGAATAACAGAAAACCCAGAATAGCTAAAACTATTCTCAAGAGTAAAAGGAACTCTGGGGGAATCAGTATCCCGGACCTCAAGCTGTACTACAGAGCAATAGTGTTAAAAACTGCATGGTATTGGTACAGTAACAGACAGGTAGATCAATGGAACAGAATTGAAGACCCAGAAATGAATCCACACTCCTATGGTCACTTGATCTTTGACAAAGGAGCTAAAACCATCCAGTGGAAAAAAGATAGCCTTTTCAACAAATGGTGCTGGCTCAGCTGGAGGTCAACATGCAGAAGAATGCAAATTGACCCATCCTTATCTCCTTGCACTAAGCTCAGTTCTAAGTGGATCAAAGATCTCCACATAAAACCAGACACACTGAAACTAATAGAAAGGAAACTAGGGAAGAACCTTGAACATATGGGCACAGGGGAGAATTTCCTGAACAGAACTCCAATAGCTTATGCTCTAAGATCAAGAATAGACAAATGGGACCTCATTAAATTACAAAGTTTTTGCAAGGCAAAAGACACTGTCAAAAAGACAAAGCGGCAACCAACTAAGTGGGAAATGATCTTTACCAACCTTACATCCGACAGAGGGCTAATATCCATGATATACAAAGAACTCAAGAAGTTAAACTCCAGAGAGGCAAGTAACCCTATTAAAAAATGGGGTACAGAGCTACACAAAGAGTTCTCACCTGAAGAATATCTAATGGCTGAGAAGCACCTAAAGAGATGTTCATCATCCTTAGTCATTAGGGAAATGCAAATCAAAACAACCCTGAGATTCCATCTCACACCAGTCAGGATGGCTAAGATCAAAAACACAGGAGACAGCAGTTGTTGGCGAGGATGTGGAGAAAGAGGAACACTCCTCCACTGCTGGTGGAATTGCAAGCTGGTACAACCACTCTGGAAAGCAGTCTGGCGGTTCCTCAGAAAACTGGGCATGACACTCCCGGAGGATCCGGCTATACCACTCCTGGGCATATACCCAGAGACTTTACCTGCATGCAATAAGGACACATGCTCCACTATGTTCATAGCAGCCTTATTTATAATAGCCAGAAGCTGGAAAGAACCCAGATGTCCCTCAACGGAGGAATGGATTCAGAAGATGTGGTATATCTACACAATGGAATACTACTCTGCAATTAAAAACAATGAATTCACGAAATTCCTAGGCAAATGGTCAGAACTTGAAAATATCATCCTTAGTGAGGTAACCCAATCACAAAAGAACACACATGGTATGCAGTCACTGATAAGGGGATATTGACCCAGAATCTCGGAATACCCTAGACACAATCCGCATATCAATAGATTTCAAAGAAGATGGAAGGAGAGACCCCTGGTCCTGGAAAGACTGGATGTAGGGGAACGCCAGGACAGAGAAGCGAGAGGGGATTGAATGGAGAAAAGAGGGAGGGAAGGGGGCTTATGGGACTTTCGGGGAGGGAGGAAACGGGAAAGGGGAAATCATTTGGAATGTAAATAAAAAAAAACTTAGAAAATAAAAAAAAAAAAGATTGCTAGATCCTTTGCTCAACTAAACAAAAGAGTGAAGAGAAGAATTCAAATTAACTGAGTCAGAAATAAACAAGGAAGTATTACAATAGAAAATATAGAAATTCATAATATTATAAGGAAGTATTTTACAAGCATATACTTTATATAGCTGGAAAACCTAATGGAAATGAATGAATCTCTACATTCATCCAAACAATCAAAATTAAACTACAAGAAATTATCAACAGACAGACTTATGGAATGTGATGAGATTGAGATAGTAATAAAAAAAAAAAAAACTTCCTGCTGAATAAAAGTCCAGGGATACATGAACTCATAGAAGAATTCTACAAGATTTTTAAATAAAATTTACTGGCAATCCTTTTTAAATTATTTAAAAGAGCAGAAACAAAAGAGGCTCTCCCAATCTCTTTGTAGAAGATAGTGTCACTCTAGCACCAAAACCAGGTAAAAACAAAACAGGAAGAACAAAAGCAATGGGCCAATAACCTTCAAAACATAGACTCAAAAATATTCATATACTTAAAAATATTATATACTATGCCCAAGTTGGCTTTATCCATTAAATGAAGGGTAAATAAGTAGTAAATAAATCAATTTCTGAATATCAGTAAATGCAGAAACACCTTTAACAAAATCCAACAGTATTTTATGATAAGAGTTCTAGAGAATGTAGGGCTATTGGGAAGATACCTCAACATAGTAATAAGATGTATTCATGAAAAAACCCATAGCCAACACCATCCCTAATGGAGCAAACCTTGAAATAAGCCTATTGAGTCCAACAAGAAGACAAATATATCCACTATGCTTATTCCTTTTCAATATTGTTCTGGAATATCTGGAGGAAAAAAGGCTAAAAAAAATTAAAAACACACCGATAGAGAAAGATGAACCCAAACTATTCCTATTGGCTGTTGCCATGACACTAAGTATTAGAGATCCAAAACAATTGTGCCAGCAATTACCAAGAAATTAGAAAATTATTCAGTAATGTGGCAAATCTCAGAACCAACATGAAAAAAATAGCTTTTTTGTATGCCCTATATACCAACAACAAAACACAGAAAAAGAGATCATGCACATGCTCCCATCACAAATAAATCTAACCAATGCAGTAAAACTCTTTGACAATGAATATTTTAAGCCTGGGAAGAAAGAGGTAGAGAAAGCCAGTTGAAAATGAAAAGATTTCTGAGTCTAATAGATTGGTATAAATAATATTGTAAAATGAACAATTTTGTAAATGGTAAATTCAGTGTATTCACAGTGAAAATCCATGTCTTATTCTTCACAAAAATAGAAAATCTGCCCTAAAATTCATATAGAACTACAAAAGAACCTGGATAACTCCAATAGTTCTGAAGAACGAAACTTGGCTGTTGCAATTATATCTTAAGATACATTACAGAGTCACATAAGTTAATAAGGTATTTGCTCCAAAACATACATGCAGAACAATGAAACAAAATTTAAGACCCAACATAAGCACACATAATTTTAGCCACTAAATATTTGACATGGGTATGAAACACATAAACTGGAGGGGAGAAGCATCTTCACTGACTATTCCAAGGAAAACTAGATGCCCATATGACAAAAAATAACATTATACCTGAACCTATCTCCTTACACAAATACTAATTCCAAATAGGTCAAAGACCAAATGTGAAACTTAAAATCTCAAACTGCTAGATGAAAACATAATTACTTTTCTCTACATGATGTGGATTTAGGAAAGGACTTCACCACTAGGACTTCATTTGCCTAAGAATTAAGACCAAAAATTAACAGGTGGGAACTCATAAAACTAAAAGCTTAGATAAAAAATAATCAGTAAAATGAAGTAGAAGCACAGAGAATGGAAGAGAACATTTGTCAGATCCAACAAAAGAAAATATCCAGAACATATTAAAATTATTCAAAAATATAGAGTCAAAAAATCAGATGATTCATTCAAAAAATGGTCCTGGGTCCTGATATAGAGTTCTTGAAAGAAGGAAAACACCAACTATGAAACATTTCAAAAGTACTCACCACCATAGCAATTCAGGAAATACAAATTAAAATCACTTAGAGATTTCATCGTACCCCAGTCAGAATAGAAAACTTCAACAAAACAAAATGTTTCCTGGTGTTTTGATAATTTTGTTATTGTTTTGGAAAACTGATGGTGTTTTGATATTTTTATGAAATGTATGAATAAAATAACAAATGCAAATTTTAAGTCAATATACATAAATATATCTATATACAAAACTATTAGATGAAAATACATATTGCAATGTTTCCAATATTGGAGAAGATTAAAAGCTATAATATCCTAATGTAGATATAGCCACGTTTACTGCTGCTCTTCATAATTTTTATTGAAAATAACTTTATTTCATACAATAAATTCTGATCATGGTATTCCCTTACTCATATCCTCTAAGGTTCTTCCCATAGCCCCATTCTTCCAACTCTGTACATTTTTTCTCTTTCTCTAAAGAAACAAAGCAATATAAATTGAATAAATAGAAAAGGAAAGAAAATGAACTAGTTAACAAAGGAAACATTGAATAAACAAAGAGCAAGCATATAAAACTCATATACACTCAAGATATACACAAAAAGAAATCCACAAAAGTATTAAATCAGAAACCATAATATAAAAGCAAAATATCTGTAAGGTAAAAATATCCATAAAGCAGTATTAGATAAAAAATATTCAAAACAATCTTTGAGTTTAATTTGTGTCATTAAAGGTCCTACCCATAAGTGTGGGTTGTTTATCCAGGGAGAATCTCTCAGAGAAAATAATTTTCCATTTGTGGGCATTTGTGAATTATAGATAGCTTCATGTTTAGGGACCAGAAGTTATATTTTCTTCAATTCAGAATTATGGTGCCATCTCATTTGGACATGTGCAGGACCTATCCATGATGCAACAGTTCATATAAATTTATGTGTCATTCCTGTTGTGTCTGGAAGTCACTTTTTCCTGGGTGTTCTAACTCTTTGATTCTTAGACTCTTTCTGCTTTCTCTTCTATATAATAATCTGAACCTATGGTGAGAGATTTGATGAAGACATCTTGTTTAGGGCTTAATATTCCAAGGATAATCACTCTGCACATTATCCAAGTGAGACTTTCTGTATCAGTATTCATCTACTGCAGGGAAAAACTTCCTTTGATGATGCCTGAGTGAGATGCAGATCAATGGGCATATCAGACACTTATTAGGTTTTATTTTATTTCTATGAAATTTTGGCAGAACTATAATATTTGTTTTCCACAAAAGTCCATAGCCTTTTTAATAGTAGGTTCTTGGACATCCAATCAGTGTCAGGGATTTGTTCCATCTCATGGAGTGAGACTTCAATTAAATCAGATAATGATTGGTTACTCCCAAACAGTTCATTCCACTATTGTCAATTGTATCCTGAAGAGAGTTCACCATTGTCAATTGAAGGGTTTATAGCTAGGTTAGTGTTTACCTTTCTCCTCTCTTATCATTTACACTACCTTCTAGTACAAAGTGCATTAGTCAGTAGGAATAAAGGTTCTAGTTAGGCACCAGGTCTACTTCTACAGGTTTAATGAGGTATATAAGTTTTGTCTTCAGAAGTAGGATCTTACCATTACAATCCCAAAACCAATCAATAGCATTTACATTGGTCTGGGTTGTTTGGTGGTTGCTATGATGACGCTTTGGACAACAACTCAATCAGGTATAACCCATTTCTGGTTTTGTATATTTTATTTGGTAAGAAAGAGATGCTTATTGTGGACTTCGTCTCACCCATTATCTGGTTAATATATTTTTTTCATACATGCATGTATTTTAAAAAGCTTCTAATACCAAAAGTTTCAGTATGACTCATCAAATGCTCTCTAATGTTATTGTCCCCTGTACTCATTGCTATCTCCTTTTCAATCCTTATCTTTGTTTAACCTTCACATTCCAATTCCTTCCTGTCTCTTTCTAATTATACATTTCATTTCTCTTTCCTTGGAAGAAACTTATTTTACTTCACGTTCCTTAGGATGTACCTAAATTCTTTTTTTTAAAAGGCTTCATGAAAAATTTATTCCATTTGAAGTTTTGTTTTTTGTTTTTTTGTTTTTTTTTTAAGTATAAACTTTTTCATTTCCTTAATCACAATCTGTACAACTCAGCGTCATGGCATTCAGCAGCAATAGTGTTTGTTCCTTATTCTTTTATAAATTTTTTTGTCCTGTTAAAAAGAAAAGCAATTGGACCATATTAAATGTCACTGCTAAACAACTTAAAAACGCCCTTTCATAAAGTGACAAGCCATTCTGAGAGGGTTGATGCTGACATGTCCAGTAATGATGTTACAATTTGTAGTTTAAACTCAGTAACTTTAAGGTCCACAAATCAAGTTTATTTTAAAAACTAAAACTATTTTAAAACTTCAAGAATAGCTCAACCTGAGGAGTATTTTAGGTCCCTAGTTTTTTTTTTTTTTAATTTTATTTTCTAAGTTTTTTTTTATTTACATTCAAAATCCTTTCCCGTTTCCTCCCTCACCGAAAGTCCCATAAGCCCCCTTCCCTCCCTCTTTTCCCCATTCAACCCCCTGTCATTTCTCTGTTCTAGTATTCCCCTACATCCAGTCTTTCCAGGACCAGGGGTCTCTCCTTCCATCTTCTTAGAAATCTATTGATATGCGAAATGTGTCTAGGGTATTCCAAGATTCTGGGTTAATATCCCCTTATCAGTGACTGCATACTATGTGTGTTCTTTTGTGCTTGGGTTACCTCACTAAGGATGATATTTTCAAGTTCTGACCACTTGCCTAGGAATTCCGTGAATTCATTGTTTTTAATTGCAGAGTAGTATTCCATTGTGTAAATATATCACATCTTCTGAATCCATTCCTCCACTGAGGGACATCTGGGTTCTTTCCAGCTTCTGGCTATTATAAATAAGGCTGCTATGAACATAGTGGAGCATGTGTCCTTATTGCATGCAGGTAAAGCCTCTGGGTATATGCCCAGGAGTGGTATAGCCAGATCCTCCGGGAGTGTCATGCCCAGTTTTCTGAGGAACCGCCAGACTGCTTTCCAGAGTGGTTGTACCAGCTTGCAATTCCACCAGCAATGGAGGAGTGTTCCTCTTTCTCCACATCCTCGCCAACAACTGCTGTCTCCTGTGTTTTTGATGTTAGCCATTCTGACTGGAGTGAGATGGAATCTCAGGGTTGTTTTGATTTGCATTTCCCTAATGACTAAGGATGATGAACATCTCTTTAGGTGCTTCTCAGCCATTAGATATTCTTCAGGAGAGAACTCTTTGTTTAGCTCTGTATCCCATTTTTTAATAGGGTTACTTGCCTCTCTGGAGTTTAACTTCTTGAGTTCTTTGTATATATTGGATATTAGCCCTCTGTTGGATGTAGGGTAAAGATCATTTCCCAGTTAGTTGGTTGCTGCTTTGTCTTTTGACAGTGTCTTTTTGCCTTGCAAAAACTTTGTAATTTAATGAGGTCCCATTTGTCTATTCTTGATCTTAGAGCATAAGCTATTGGAGTTCTGTTCAGGAAATTCTCCCCTGTGCCCATATGTTCAAGGTTCTTCCCTAGTTTCCTTTCTATTAGTTTCAGTGTGTCTGGTTTTATGTGGATGTCCTTGATCCACTTGGAATTGAGCTTATTCAAGAGAGAGAGAGAGAGAGAGAGAGAGAGAGAGAGAGAGAGAGAGAGAGAGAGAGAGAGAGAATGAATGAATTTGAGAATGAGAATGCATATAAAAATTTAAATTTTTATATGTATTCTCATGTACCTAAATTCTATGGTTATAATGATAGTAGCATGTGTATGGAATGCTTGAATGCCATATTCACATAACAGAGAATAAATATCCTATTTGTATTTTTGAGTCTTTGTCATCTTACTCAGGAATTTTTTTTTCCTAGCTCCAACAATTTACCTGCAGATTTGATGATTTACTTTTTATTATGTATATTCTTCATTTACATTTCAAATGTTGTCCCCTTTCCTGTTCCCCTCCCCCGAAAATCCCCTAATCCATCCTCCCTCCCCCTGCTCACCAATACACCCACTCCTGCTTCCCTTTCTTAATATTCCCCTATACCGGGCATCTAGCCTTCTCAGGACCAAGGGCTTCTCCTCCCTTTGCTTTCCAACAAGGCCATCTTCTGCTATATATGCAGCTGGAGGCATGAGTCCCTCCATGTGTACTCTTTGGTTGGTGGTTTATTCCCTGGGAGCTCTAGGGTTACTGGGTGGTTCATATTGTTTTTCCTCTTATGGCGCTGCAAACCCCTTCAACTCTTTGGGACCTTTCTCTAGCTCCTCCACTGGGGACCCTGACTTGATTTTTAATATCTGGATAATATTTCATTGTGCAAATGTTCCACATTTTCATTATCTACTCATCTATTGATGGAAATCTAGGCTGTCCCAAGCTATGGCTGTTATGAATAGAGCAACCATGAGCATCATTGACCAAATATTTCTACAATAGGATGTGGAGTCCATTGAGTGTATGCCCAAATGTGTTATACCTGGATCTTGAGATAGATGTTTTCTGGACTCCTTGGAAATATGCCACATTGTTTTCTGTACTGGCTGTACATGTCTGTACACTCAGCAATGCAGGGGTGTTCCCTACATTATTTAAAAAAGAGTTGTCACTGCTTTAATACAAGAAGTTAGGACTTTGAATCTTAAAATGTATAGTATTTATTATATGGATTGTGTTTTATTAGCTGATCCCTCTGAAGGAATCTTTCTACAAGCCTTTGTTTTTTTTAGCACCCTATTATGAAGCTATTGCTGTGTTAATATGGAATTGTAGGATAGAATCACGAAAGTACTTTTGGGAAAGAACCTGATAACACATTCCTTATTCCAAACAGCAATTAAATTCATTATTGCAGAATACTGATATTTGGCCTATTGCGTGTGGAATTTTTTCAAGCAAAATTGATAATCATTATCCATGAATCAAGTTGTTACAATTTGCCTTTATGCATGCTTTTATATTTCCTGTAAATTTACACCTGCATCCCATAGAACTCGTGCTTATTTTATTTACAGATAGCTCATCTAATGAGATGGCAGAATATGTAGTTGGATCACATGTTTATTCTCTTGAGTTTCCCCCTGCTTCAGCACAGATTATTGAATTATGTGTTGTAGCTACTGTTTTTAAAATGTTGAAAAATCAAGCTTTCAATTTCAATACTGAAAGCCAATATATAATTTATGGTTTGCAATTGCTTGAAATTGTTCTCTTTTTAGATACTGATAATTCTCAAATTTTACAAATATTTATGCAAGTACAACGTAATTTAAGAGAACATACTATTCCTTAACTTTATAGGATATTTAAGATCTCATACTTGATTGCATGGATCCATTAGTTAGGGCAATGCCACAGCAGATTGGCAAGCCAGGCAGATTATAGTCATTACATAATAACAGTTGGCAATACAATCTCATTCTTTCCTTGGTGACTTCGACCTAATTAATTATGGAAAATGGATGTTACCTGTATTTCTGATTTTGGAAAATTAAAATATATATTTGCCACTATTAATACCTTTTCAGACTTTCTAGTTGCAATTGCTTTAACAGGAAAAGCAACTAAAAATGTAATTAGTCATTGCCTATGTTATTTTTCTGTTTGGTGTTCCAAATCATATTAAAACAGATAATGGAACTAGCTTTTGCAGTCAAGCATTTGAGATGTTTTGTCAAAAATTTAATATTACCCCTATTACTGGGATTCCTTATTCTTCTTAAGGACTAGGTATTGTGGAACTTTGAAACAACATCTTCAGAAAATAATAAAAGGAGGAATTAAATTCCTTTATAACACAAATTTATTTAAATCCTGGTTTTATTCAAAAAAAATAAAATTTGGATGCTAAGGAACTCTCTGCTGAGTGTCTATGGTTCCCTACAACTAGGCATACTTATGTCTAGGTGGAATGCACTTACTGGCATAGTTCATGGTCCCAATCAAGTATTTAGTATGGGGAAGAGGGAATGTTTGTGATTTTTCTGCAGGATACTCAAGGAGTGTGGTAACTCCAGATTGTGAGGTAAGACATGCTGATGCTGGGACAAGGAATGATGCTGACCTGTGAGCTTGCTGAGTGTCCTGACTAAACTACATTGGACAAATGTTTCTGACACACATTTGTTGCCTATATCTCAGATTGGACAACCTGCCTTGCCTCAAGATTTTAGATCTTGTGGGACGGAAAATATGGAAACTGCCTTCAAAATATTAATCAAATAGAAGCTATAATGACACTTCTATTTCCTTTAATTTGACCAGTTATTCTGACTCAATCATGGACCGGTATAGAAATCAATCCAATTTTGGAGATAAAAGTCTTCATTTGGAAGGCTGCTTCTGGACATTTTCAAACTCATACTTGGAAGGTAGCTGCAGTTCTTTATGAAGATATGTTAGCAATATACAAAATTGAGGCAGAATCTGGATTTGAACAAGTGGTAGTGCATGTGTTAAGGCTCCTAATCTTTTATTAATTGGTCATGTTAAAATCACTTTTGTTTCTTCTACAATATTTAATGTAAGTTGTATTGATTGTACACTTTCTAATTGTGTTAATGCACTGAAATATGGCGTGTCTTTTATTGAGGTTTATCAACCAGCTTATGTTCTATTGCCAGTGAGTATTACAGGACCCTGGTATTCTGTAAAAGGCTTGCAAATACTGGAAGAAGTGAGTCAGGCTTTAATCAAAGCAAGAGGGTAGTGGGCTTTATTATTTCTGATATAGTAGCTTTAATATCATTAATAGTTAGCACCACTGTTTCTGCTATTGCTTTGATGCAAGAAGCTAAGAAAGCTACATTTGTTATTTAGCAAAAAATGTTACTAATGTTCTGAGTATTTAAGAGGATTTAGATAGGGATTTGGAACAATGGATTGATGCTCTTTATGATACAATTCAAATTACTGAAGAGGAGGTTCAGAGTTTAAGAGTAAGAAGACATCTCAAGTGTCATGCTAAATACCAATAGATTCCTGTTACTTCTAAAATCTACAATTATAGTTACTATATTTGAGAAAAAGTTCAAAGACACTTGCAGGTTATTTGGCATAATTCTAAAACCTCTTTGGATGTTTTAACTTTGCATATCAAGATTATGGTTTAAATAATACTGCTCCACTGAGCTTTGATGCTGTAGACATAGCTGATAAAATTATTCGTGGCCTGAGGTTAGTATTTCCGTTTTGGTCAAGCTTCAAAGACGGCATATATAGCTTGATAATGCTAATTCTTCTTGTCCTGGGAGTACGTTTATTCTTGCCTATTGTTATAAAACTTGCCTTTAACAACATCAATATGTTGGTGGCCAAAATACATGGCTTGAAACTAAAAATTGATCCCCATACAGAGTTATTATTTTAACAGGTTGATGGCCAAGACTAGTAAGATTTTGCACAAAGCCTTACCAATCTAAGACAGAATAGCATTGCTTTTGATAATGCATATTCCACAGTGGGTAAGGCAGGCATTCATGTCAGAACGACCTAAGAGAGGCACATTCATATGAAATAAGAATAAAATAAATAAGAGGGTTCATTTAGTAATTGTTCTTAGTGCTTATGCTATAGGTACCCTGTACAGAAAGGCTTTTTCTGTGCCTGGAATTCTCAGCCATGAGAGAAAAACTGTACTGCACAGAGTCTTTTCCTGTGAGCTAGAGAGCAGTCTTCCAGGCCCAACCTGGAATTCTTAGCTGCCAAAAAGAGGAGAGGGAAATCTCAGTCCTAAAACGAGGGTCAGGGCCCTACAGGTGTAGCTCTGAGCTCAAGAAATACCTAGGACCATGCAGACTGCGCCAACCAGTGGGAGATGGAGAGGCCTACAAGATCTAGGCTAGCAAGCATGATTGTGGTTGAGATCTGATGCAAACATGCAGAGTTACTGGATCAGAGTGATGGCACCAATATTGTGGTCATAAAAAGAGAAAGAGGTGTTAGAACTTGTTCTATGAGGGTGTGGTGAGGAATGGGGGTAGGGGGTGCTTCAGCAGGCCCATGCTGAGGCATCCCTACTTCCTGAGGGACCACACACATGATGGTATAATATAGACTAGAGTGTATTTATGGTATGGGAAGGGGAGTTGAGAGAGTAGGCAGAGAACGTTAGAGAGAAGGAGAGAGTGAAGAAGTAGAGGCTGGCTATGACCACATGTGGAGAGGTGGGAAGGAAAGGGGAAAGGGAATATCCTAAGAGGGCATGAGAAAACAAGAGAGCAAGAGAGCCAAGAAGCAAGAGAGAGGGGAAGTGCCTAGCAGCCCCTCTTATAGTGGACCAGGCCTACTTGGCTGTTGCCAGGTATGGGGGTGGAGTCCAAACAGAGTACCAAAACATATACATGATGAAATTTTATTCAATTTTAAAGGAAAATGAAGTTATGAAGTTGACAGGAAAATGGACAGACAGATGTAGAAGATATTACATTGAGACAATCCAGGCTCAGCTAGGTAAATACTACATGTTCTCTGTTATACATAAATCTTAGATTTTAATTGTCAAACTTACTTGGGAATTCATATGGCTTGAAACCAGAAAACTACAAAGGAGCTCATAATATGATAAATATAAAAGAGGCTTTAAGTCAGTCTGAAAAGAGAGAGAAGCAAAACATGAGACACGAATATGGAAGCAGGAATTAATGATGTAGTAGGATCCATTATGAAATTGAGATCAGGTATATGGGAAGGAAGAGATAAGACTAAACACTTAAAGCTGTTTTCCTAGTCATTTTTATCTCAATGTTGGATTTGCATAGCATTTAGTCTGCATTAGTTATAATAGAAACCGAGGGACACGGTTCAGTGTGTAAGAAGCTTTCAATACAAGCCTCAGGATCATTTTAAACTTGAATACAGCAGTTGAAGTTTGTAACAACTATGCTGGGAATTAGAGAGAAAAGGATTCCTGAGACTTGCGTGTTTAGTCAATTCAGCTGATGCCTTGACCTCCAAGTTCAGTGAGATACATTCAAATGATCATGTGGAGAATGATTGAGGAAGACATCTAGTTTTAACACCTGTCCTGTACACGTATTTGGTCATACATGCACAGGTCCTTGAATATATATGAACATGCTTGCATGCACTCCACATACAGAAATATCACAAATAATAAAAAGTAAAGTAAAAACAGTTTAAGCAGACATTCTTAAAAGCTCTCTAACTTGTTTTAGGGTGTAATGTTCTATAGATAATCTGTTAAATCCATTTGCTTCATAACTTCGATTAGTTTCACTGTGTCTCTGTTTCGTTTCTTTTTCCATGATCTGCTCATTGGTGAGAGTAAGGTGCTGAAGTCTCCTATTATTTTTGTGTGAGGTTCAATGTGTTGTTTTAGCTTCAGTAATGTTTCTTTCTACAAATGTGGGTGCCCTTGCATTTGAAGTATAGTTGTTCATAATTGAGAGTTCATCTTGGTGGATTTTTCCTTTGATGAGCATGTAGTGTCTTTCCTCATCTTGTTTGATAACTTTAGGTTGAAAGTCTATTTTATTGGATATTAGTATGGCTACTCCAACTTCTTTCTTGGGACTATATGCTTGGAAAATATTTTCCAATCTTTTACTCTGAAGTAGTGTCTGTATTTGTCACTGAGGTTTGACTACCCTGTTAAACGTAATCCTTAAGCTACATTTCTCACCTCTGTCCTGGCACTTCATGTCTACACACATCATCTTTCAACATGCCATTGCCCATCCATTGTGCCAAAACAATCATCATTCCCCACTTGACTCTAAATCTTTTCTACTCATTTTTCATATACCTTTCTCTCCTAGCCCTAGTTCTTCCCTAACACTTTCCCTTGACAACGTTGTAGTTGTGGACATTCTCATAAGTATCTGTAGCTCTTTTTCAATGGCTTTCATGTAAGAAATAAAGGAATGGTTGGGCAGTATTCAAAAAAATCCCTCAAAATTTAAAAAGAACTTTTTCTATGATGTTCCTATCCTGTAATTTACTCTGATAAGATATATACTATATTCTGATTTCTATTCTCACACCTAATGAAATACATAGTATCTGTCATTCAATTGCTCAACTTGTTAATTTATATCAATAATCCTGAAAAACTGCATTGAAATGTATGCCACTCCCTAATATAATCCCAATTGGAATTGCCAAAGAAACAAACCTAGTGATATACATAGGAGAAATTTTATGCTCTCCTGCCTCCTAATCTGAACAAAAAACAACACTTACATCCAGGATAAGTATTACAAAGTTAGGAAAATCACATCGGAGATCAATGTAATCCCCTCTCATTTCATGCCCTTTCTGGGTAAATTAGTAAATATATTGAAGACCCTATATTCCCCAAGGGCCAGCTTTTCATTCATATTCAATTTATCTCCCAGTCACCCCTGATAATTGTAAAGAACTTCAAAAATTCAAACCAGATTCCCAGACACATCATTTAATTCTTTTCAATCTGGCATTCACAGCTTTTATTATTAATGACAAAAAATAAAAATAGAAAAATCTCAAACCTAAGTAGCAATTATTGGCATTCCAAGAAAAGACAAGTCAGCCTATGAGATCAGGCATATAGAACCCCCAAATATCTCTTCAAGACTGTGTTATCTTACAGTGAGTCATTGGGCAATATCCCAATCCTGGGCCTTCATTGACGCTCTGCCTCAACTGTGGACAATAAGGAGGAAAATGAACTGTCCCGAGAAGAGACATGATCTCTGAGAAAAGTACATTGATTCCCAAGTCCCAAAAATCATGCTGTCAATGATTGACTGAGGAGTACTAGGTTTAGCAGCTTCTACCACTCTTGGAAAACACTATAAACACAGGATAACTGGGGTATTGCCTCTCTATCTATCTAGGTTTTGTTGAAACTGGGATTCTCTCTTCTTGCTCCAAAACTTTTCAGAACCCTTTCTCTCATTCATTGCAGGAAATAAAATGGACTATACAAAAACCAAGAGGACCTTAACATTCTACTGTACAATTGTAAAATTAACACTAATTATGTATTTTATGTTTCTTCTTTCTTGCCAAATACAACTTTCAGGATGGAACCTCTTAAAACATGTAGAGCCACTCATCCTGCTCCCGGTAGATAAAAAGGATAAAGAAAATAATAGGCTGGCGAAATAGCTCAGCAGTTAAGAGCACTGGCTGCACTTCAAGAGGTCCTGGGTTCAATTCCCAACAACCACATATTGGCTCACAACCATCTGTAATGTGATATGATGCTACCTTCTGGTATGTTTGAAGACAATGAAAGTGTAATAATTAAATAATTAAATATTTTACAAAAAGAATATGACTTAATCAGCTAAAATACCAAGCACTCCCTAACCCAAAGGACAACACATCAAATATTTCATTTTGATTAAAAGATTAAGATCATATCTAGCTAATTCTAAATTACTCCTAGTCTAGGGAACTTGATGTAGTTAACTTTCTCACTGCACCTGAGAGCACTTTTATGTGGACTTTTAAAATGATCAGTAACACTTACTTTTAATATTACTGAAAATTAAGTACCCCAAGTAACTAAACATTTCTCTCAATTTTATGTTTCTTAAATACTTTTAGTTGAGAATTTAAAATAATTTATGACATTTAGTGTTTCATTTACTACTGATGAAATAATACCCTTTTCAGTGTTAAATGATGTTACAAATGAAGATATTATGTTGTTTCATTAGAGCATATCTTTACTTACGACCATCCTCTTATCATAAACCCAAAAGCTTATATAAAACTAATATTTAAAAGATTCATTCAAATTTTATTTTCTTTATAAATGCACACATATGTACAAACACACAAATACATATATGTATATACACATATACAAATTATCTCATTATTGATTTTAATGTAATGGAAAAATCATATTTTTAAATTCATCTTTAATTTTATTTAGTATAGCTAGAGATGCCCAAAGATTTCAAGCAATTCTTTTTGTTCAAATTATGGAAAAGACATCAGTCTCTAAAAGCAACAACATTCCTAATATTTTATACCCTAAGTACTAATGTTTATTGACTTAATTATTATCTAAAATGTCATATAGTTTAATTAGGCAGAATTTAAATATTAATCAAACAATAATTACATTATACAGAAAATCAGTGGAAGGGCCATAATAAAGTGAGAATTTCCACACCTCTGTTTTTAATCAATTAAATGAATGTGAGGTATATAATAGAGTACAAATAACCATAAATAAAATGGAAAACTTGATCTACTTAAAATATGTAAATTTTTATTATTTTAAGTACATCATTCCATCATCGATTACTTTCAGTCATTATACCAAATTGTGTTATTTACTAAATTTTATGCCTAGTTATACTATTACATGTGAATGTTATGTCAGATACAAAAGTGATAAAAATTCATACTTTGACCATTATGGCTAATAGTTTTGATAGGATCCAGGAATTTCTTTTTATTAATTTATATATTTATTTTAAATATTCACTTTACTTCCTGCTCACTAATACTCTCCCTATCATCCCCTCCTACAATCCTCCCCAGTCCCAAGGCCCCTTTTCCTCTCAGCAGTGGGTATCCCCAACCCTGGCACTTCAAGACTTTGTGAATCTAGGTGTATTCTCTCCCAATGAGGCCAGAGAAAACAGCCAAGCTAGAGGAACATAACTCACATATAGGCAGCAGCTTTTGGGATAGTTCACATGCCCTAGGTATTTGGGACCCACATGAAGACCAAGCTGCAGATGTGCTACATATGTAACGTGAGGCCTTGGCTCACACTGTGTATGTCCATTGCTTGGTGGTTCAGTCCCTGAAACTCCTAGGGGCCCAGATGATTTGACTCTGTTGGTCTTCCTGAATAGATGCTATCCCTTCTGAGGCTGTAATGCTTCCTCTTATTCTTCAATAAGAGTCCCCAAGCTCCATCCCCTGTTTGGCTATGGGTGTCTGTATCTGTCTGAGTCAGTTGCTGGGTGAAGTCTCTCAGAGAACAAACATTCTAGGCTCCTGTCTGCAAGTATAACAGAGTATCATTAATAGTGTCAATGATTTGTAATTTTCCATGTGATGGGTCTCAAGTTAGACTGGATATTGCTGTGGAGTCTCCCATTGGATTTTCCATATTTAGTACCATATACTACAGCAATAATAACTCTGACTAAGACACATGGATACATGTATTATTGAATGTTTTTGATTAATGTTCATAAGAGAAAATGGTTTGAATTTTCCTGTCTTTGTTGAGTCTTTGTTTGGTTTAGCTATCTCGGTGACTGTGGCTTCAGAGAATGAGGTTGTCAGTGTTTTTTCGGTTTTTGTTTTGTGGAATATTTTGAGGAGTAGTGGCATGAGCTCTTCTTTGAAAATCTGGTAGCATTCTGTACTGAAACCATCTGAAGCTGGACTTTTCTTGGGAGGAGGTAAACAGTTTTAATGGATACTTCTCTTTCTTAAGGGGTTATATGGCTGACTAGCCTACCAGATCTTTATTTAACTTTGGTAAGTATTATCTGTCTAAACAACCCCATCCCTCACTTGATGCCCTGTCTTTCTGCTGGAGGTAGGCTCTACAAGTTCCCTCTCCCTATTGTAGGGCATTTCTTCTAGGGTCTGTCCCTCAAAATAATTCTTTAAATGTGAAATCTGTTGTTTTGTTTTATGTGTGTGTGTTCACACCACAAAGACTTTCTTCCTCTCCCTAAATTTTCAGACGTTTTCTGAAACTAGAAGAAGCTTCAATGGATTCCTCTCAAATAACACCAACTATCTACAGGATGTCTAGCTTATCTTATATCCAATTCCAACCTTTGATGGAATTTTGAACACACCTGATAACTTCTCATTTTAGGGTAATTTTTTTCTCTTTACCTCAAATGATAGAGTTTTTCACACTGGCTCTTTATTTCATATATTTCACAACCTTATCTCACACCCCTCCATCTCCTACTTATTAGACACTGAAAGACCAAATAAACATGCTGGCTAATGAGTCATGAAGCAAAAGTAATTCAACAGATGACATTTAGAAATTGGATTTATCATGACATACCTTCCCTGATAATAGTAACAATAATAATAATAATAATAATATGATGATGATGATTATAGTAATAATAATAATAGCCTCACTGCTTTCTATTGATTGAGCCAATGTGTTTCCCAGATGCTGAACTCTAATTAATAAAGTCACCCTAGCCATCCTCTCTGTCTTGGATGGAGGTACCAGCTATTAGAAAGTTATTTTCTATGATTGTTCCCTCATTACTCATATGGCAAAAGCTGGCTCATTCAGAATACATACTTCCCTCCCAACCCACTTATATAACCCCCACTCACCATTCCAGACTATCATAATCGTACTGCCTCTGAAAACACAACATTTAAAGGAACAGAATCTCTCCTTTATCCCCTGCTAGTTGAATCTTCCTCCATGTTTTTCAAAAAGCCAATAATGAATTTCCTTTAATTTTTTTCTACTTGGCTTATTTCCCTTTGCATTTTTATTTCACTCATAATGACTCTTCTTAAATGGAATCTCTACCAGAAGACAAAGGGATCATACCATTAGTTTTGAGTTTTAGTACAAAAAGGCAATTTCTGGAATGGTTAAAAAAGTAAACCATGACACATTCTTTCTTTACAATTCTAAACATTGGACCTCTTTGACTCAACATCTAATAAAAATACCTTAACAATCTTATGTAACCATCATGTATCTGTAGACCACACTTCCCTATATCTATCCTTCTTGGTAACCATCTGCCATACTAATGAAACTTTGCCTGCCTCATGTTTTCCCCAAGTAACACCTAGACTCCCTAAAGCACAGGGATTTTTAGAATGTGTCCACTTTGCAAGTCCTCCCACATTTACTATACCTGCATCTTCCCCAGGTTTACCTTATTGTTGAGGAAGGGAGAGAACCTGATCTCCCAAAGTTAGAAAAAATCTTCCAAGACAAAGCATCTCTGTTCACATGTGGCTAAAGCACACTTACAAGCTTCTATACGTGTATATGTCTTATCTATATTTTTTTGAAATCATTACCTTCCAACTAGTTCAGGAAAATCTTAAACAGATGAATATCTTATAGTCAAATCTCAGTCATTTACCACTTTGCCCTATCATATTCTATTACAACATAATGGTGAGCTACACTGAGCCACCAACCACTTTAAACCTTTATCAATGTCTCCCCTACAAGACTGTTCTCAGCTTGTGGATCAAGTGACAATATATGTCTTCCAAGTCAGTTTGTCACGTATACACTAGTTTTGCTCTCACTATTTCTCACAAATATCCAGATATCCACCTCTCCATGGTAATCTGAACTCCAGTAAAAGCAGAGAGAACTATGTATATCTTCCTGTTACTATAAACTCACTTTCTCTGGGCTTGAGATGCTGTCAACAGGGTTATATATACCTTTGCATTAATTAGTTTCTTTAACTTACCAACTCTCAAAACACCTTGAAAAAATATCAGAACAACTGGATACTCTTCAAAACTAAGTTAATTTTGGGTCTCAGTGATGATTCATAACAATGGAGGACTGGACCTCCTAACTACTACACACAGAAGAATGCAGGCTCTCCAACAGGAGCACACATTTACACCATCCACAAATACAGACTGATTTGATACAAGGCTCAAAGATAAAAACTATCTCAAGTGTATCAATGGGCTCTCAGTTACCTTCCATCTTGCTTTCTCCCCAGATTTACCACCTTCCTACTTAGCTCTCGTATACTAATATTCTTATATAATTCCTTGTCTTGTAAAAATTTTACAAAAATTCCTTTAGGACAATATCACTGTTACCATGTGGGTCTACAACCACAAAAGATGGAATGAAAACCATGATACTTTAAAAAATTCTAGGAAATTGTCGATTTCCTCCAGATTTTCTAGTTGTGTTGAGTACAGGCTTTTGTAGTAGGATCTGATGATTTTTTGAATTTCCCCAGTTTCTGTTGTTATATCTCCCTTTTCGTTTCTGATTTTGTTAATTTGGATACTGTCTCTGTGCCCTCCCCTCCACTTCTGGTAGGATTGCAAGCTGGTACAACCACTCTGCAAAGCAGTCTGGAAGTTCCTCAGAAAACTGGACATGACGCTCCCGGAGGATCCTGTTATACCACTCCTGGGCATATACCCAGAGGCTTCCCTTGCATGCAATAAGGACACATGCTCCACTATGTTCATAGCAGCCTTATTTATAATAGCCAGAAGCTGGAAAGAACCCAGATGTCCCTCAATGGAGGAATGGATTCAGAAGATGTGGTATATTTACACAATGGAATACTACTCTGCAATTAAAAACAATGAATTCACAAAATTCCTAGGCAAATGGTCAGAACTGGAAAATATCATCCTTAGTGAGGTAACCCAATCACAAAAGAACACACATGGTATGCAGTCACTGATAAGCGGATATTAACCCAGAATCTAGGAATACCCAAGACACAATTCTCATATCAATAGATTTCCAAAAAGATGGAAGGAGAGAACCCTGGTCCTGGAAAGACTGTATGTAGGGGAATGCCAGGACAGAGAAGCGAGAGGGGCTTGAATGGGTAACGGGGAGGGAAGAGGGCTTATGGGACTTTCGGGGAGGGAGGAAACGGGAAAGGGGAAATCATTTGGATAATAAATAAAAAATATATAGAAAATAAAAAAAGGAAAAAATTCTAGATACCCTCAAACTGACAGTATTCCTCTTCAGCAGGTTTTAACTAGTTCAAAATAATTCTACATTTTATATGTAAAAGGTTTTGTATAAAAAATACCTACTCATACTCCCAAACAACAAGGGCCATAAACTAAGCTTAAATTCTAGGAAGTCAGACTCACAGAGTTTGTAATGATAAAGCTACTGAGCTTCACTTTTTGCAACTTCACCTGGCAATTGCAAAAAGAGATAGCAGATCCTACATTTTCAAAAATAGCTTCTCTAGAGAACTCAGATTTCACATTATGCCAGTAACAAACACCCATTCTCCCTTCTTTATCTCTAGCTAATAAAACTCCAGCTTAAAGCATATGCTCTTTATTTCTCAAATTCTTATCACTGTTTCCCTGGATCCTGCACCCTGATCATTATACAGCCAGATATTGAGACACCACCTCTCAGCTTAAATGTTGCTTTAACTGTTCAGGTCAACTGAAATTCTATTTTTTTTTTCAAATTTATTTCTGCAAACTTAACTTACTTCAACACACTGTCCCTTGTCTTTCCTAATTTCATTGTGAATTGTATTTATTTGTTCATAGTATTCTAAAATTTATTTAGTATTACTAACTAATTGATTTAGATGTAGAAAAGAGTAGAACATTTATGTGGCAAAGATCTATCTTCAATTTGGCATAAATCATTTTGTTCCCTGGGAAATTGTGAAAGTAAATGAAATGTTGCACAGAAGTACTTAATGGTTTTCATTTGAATGATACTATATTTATGCAAGGAACTCTTTTAATGATTGTAGATATTAAACCTAGTGGGAAATCAGCAAAGTCTTTAAGAAGGTTAGTCTTATGATTTAGCAATACATGATATAGGTTATAAGCCAATATTTAGACAGTTATGATTACTTGCTAGACACAAGAGTATCATTGATCTAAATAAAACATTTAGTAAGTAAAGTACTTTCTGAGTTAGAGGCTGTTATTTTATAGAGTTCATAAAATTTCATTTTGACAATATTCCAAGTGTATAAGTATATGTAGATAACTATGTTAGGGCAATGAACTAGGGAAATTAAACTCATGCTAACTTGCTGCCTCATTTTTCATTAAATTGCCTTTCAATTGACTTAGTAATTTAAGAATAAGTGTTAAGAGGTAGATTCAGTATTAAGTTGATTGTTTTTTCTGATAAAGTTAGAGTATTTGTTTCTTAGGAATACTTAAATAAACTATTAAAAATTTTAAAACAACCAGAAAGCAAACCTTTTTTCCAAATATATTAGAAGTAACCTCTGACATGGTTATGTGTTTTACATCATTTTCATCTGCTCTAAATACGCTCTTTCAGTTTAGGCTCTAAATATATATGTAGCTGTATGGCTCCATTTGCATATACATTTTAAATATACATAAGTGTATAATTTTATACTATATATATATGAAATGATTATTCACAGTTTTCATAAGATCAACATTTTTAAATTCATATTCCTCTATTTTCAGTCCTCAAAATGAGTTTGGATATCATTATATTGTATATAAATTTTTAATTATTTTATTCTTATTATAAAATAAATGGCTATATAATAGTTTATATATCCTGTGGTTCTAGATTATGTTTCTTACTCTTCATACCATAAATATCTCATAGCATATCTTGCAAAACCATACTTGATTAAAAATAATATGATAAAACTTTTGTACACATTTTGTTTTTAAATCTTAATTATAAGTGAATTATTTAAAATGGCATATAAAAGCTACATAGATATCATTGATTATGACTCAGAATAGTTGATAACAGAATTGTAAGAGAAATGACAGTCTAATAGATATATAGATATGTTCAAACTGAAACATAAGCTTTGACGTGAAATTCTTTGACCTATTATAATTCACATAAAACTGTCTAGCTTTATCCTATTTCATCTATGAAGATGATCATTGTATCACAATATTTGACCATTAGATTATATTGTTTTAAAATAATTTGCATTAATAATTTCATGTGTGTGTGTGTGTGTGTGTGTGTGTGTGTGTGTGTTTAACGTTTGAAAGAGCCTTACCAGGTATTGTTCATTTTTCTGGAGAACTGACTCATACTTTCATTCCTTAGTGGTCCCTTGCAGGAACACCTGCTCTGTCACCAGGATTTAAACCCAGCTCAACCAGAAGACAGGCTGCCTTTCATGGTCCCACATATTTGTGTGTTAGCAGAACAATTCTGATTAGAATAACATGATACTGGATAGGGCATTTTGTAAGTCTATATATGTTAGTTTTGGCTGAAGTATTATATTGAGAACAGGTAAATACATCAAGAGGATACTTTATTCTAATATGAACAATGTTTTGCCCTTTAAATATAAGGAGTGATCCCATGTAGTTATTCTCCCCCAGATCTCTAGCTGGTCACCCTGATGTCTCACATTTTATCTTTTCTGAAGTTGTATCTAGCACTTAGTAGCAGCTTTGCTCAAGGCAGACTTGATAAGTAAAATTACATGTTGTTAAAGCTCATGCATAACTCCATTTCTTCCACCACAGGCACTTTGTTTGTGAGCCCATTGTACAATGAGGCAAGTGGCAAAGGAAATGGATTACTATACACAAAATGGGTTATATTACACACTAGATTGCTGATCTCTTCTTCTGCTGAATTCTCCTTCTGCTGAAAGTTCATGTAAGACTGTGATGGCTATTACTGGTGGTCAACATGACTATATTTGAAGTGAACTATAATCAAGAAATGGAGGACATACCTGTGATGCAAGTCTTGAAACTGGAAGTCACAGGCTTCTGACTCAAGTCTTGTCACGATATGGGATGACACACACATTTGATCCAATATTGGGACACAGTGGTCATGAAAAGTTTAGGCCCAGGAAAGGTAGCACATGCCTTTAATTCCAGGAGACTGAAGCAAGCATATTTCTGAGAGAGCAAGTTTCAAATTCAGGTGTAGTCATACACATATTTAATCTATGCCAAACCTTCTGCAGGAGGCCTATAGGAGGACACAGGAAGAATAAAGGCTCATTCAACTTCACATGTTTGCAATCTCTTGCCAGCACATGTTTTGGAACCTAATTCTTCAGGATTCCAGATTATATAGAAGTTCAGCTGAAATACCTAGCCTCATGGGACTAAGCAACTACCAGACTCTTGGAATTCCCATCAACAGCTGCCCATTGTTGGGTTAGTTGGACTGCAGATTGTAAGTAGTTCTAATACTTCCAGTTAATATATACAGACATTCCCCAAGTTCTGTGACTCTAGAGAATCCTGAATAATACAATGACAAAAGTATGTTTCAATCTTTTTTCTACTTGTAAAGATCTGCTCATATAATTCTTCTTTAAAAGTCTTTCTTGCTAACTATCATCCTCCTATCAAGTCATTGAACATCCAAGAAATCTGTTGACTACAGAACATGAATGAGTAAATCATGACACATTTCTTTATGTTTCCTTCTGCTCAAAATATATGATCATGTGTACTGCCTGATAGTATGTCCACTGGGAAGATTTAACTTCACAGTGTCTTTCACAGTTGGTCCAGAAAGGGGTATTATGTCTTAGGGTGTGATGAAACACTACATTTTTTTTCTTCTCTTAGCCTAGATCCACTCTTTGTATGTAGCATTACTTGTAAGTTTCCCAGTACTCATGCACTATTAACATTCTGGGATCTCCAGACTTTACTTTAACAGCTTCAAGCAACTGCTGCTCTGGGCTTCTTTATATAGCAAGGCCTTAGTGCAGGTAATTACCTGTGATACATTGCCTAGTCACAGGGGTGCTTCTTAACCACAGAGCTCTATCATGTAGATGGCGATAATAAGTAAGACTGCCTGCTTTGACTGGAGCTTGATGCCCCTAAATAACATGTAATACAGCCTTCCTTTTTTCATTTTTTTAATAAAATAATTTGTCTTAGGTCTTTTCCTTTAATGATTTGGGAGCTTGGCAGGTTGGAGTCTCGCTTTGAGGGCACCATTCCCTTTATCCCAATGTAGATTCGGCATTTTCTTAAATCTCATTATTTCTCTTAGCATAAACCTTTGCTCCAAAGTTAAATTTCTATGTGCTCTTTGTTTTGTTTTGTTTTGTTTTACTTTTATTTCTTCACTTTACATCCCATTCACCATTCCCCCTCCTGGTCTCCCCCACACACAGTTCCTCCCTGCATTCCTGATTTCCTTCTCATCTGAGAAGATAGACCACTCCTAGAACTCCCCAACCTTGCACATCAAGACTCTGCAGGGCCAGGCACTTTTCCCACTGAGACCTGACCAGAGACCTGAGTTAGCAGAACAGTGCTACAGACAGGCAATATCTTTATTGCTGTCATTGTTCAGGACTCTCATGTCAACTGAGCTGTTAATCTACTACATATATGGGGGAGGGGTGGCTAACTCCAGCCCATGTATGGTCTTTGGTTGTTGGTTTAGCCTTGAAGGTTCTAGGTTATTTGGCTCTGTTCGTCTTCATTTGGAGATCCTATTCTCTTTTGATCCCTCAATCCTTCACCAAACCTTTCTATAATAGTTCCAAATCTACCTCCAATGCTTGGCTGTGGGTCGCTGCATCTTTCTGAGTCAGCTGTTGGATGAAGCCTTTCAGAGGACAGCCATGCTAGGCTCCTATCTGCAAGCATTGCAGAGTATCATTAGTATGCCAGCGATTGGATTCCCTGTAGAATGGTTCTCTAGTGGACTGGTTATTCCTTGACTGTTCCCTTAGTCTCTGCTTCATTCCCTATCCCTGCATTTCTTGTAGACAGGGTAAATTGTGGGTCAAAAGTTTGTGGGTGGGTTGGTGTTCCTATCACTCCACTCAAGTACCTTCTTGTGTGTAGGAACTGGCCTTTTCAGATACTATATCCCTTTGCTCAGCTATGGTCACCCCATTGATTCCTGGGAGTCTCCCCTATTCCATATATCAAGATGTTCCCCACACCCCACCACTGTCAGCAGCAGATTCCATTCATTCTCTAGGCCATCTGACTATGTCTCTGGTCTCTCCCCACACCTCATCCTGTATACCTCATCCTGGACTCCTCATCCCAGACTTCCACATTCCTGTCCCCATGCCCTAGGTTTGGTGTCTGCAGGTGGGATGGATCCCTAGGTGGAGCAGTCAATCACTATTTCTCTGTAGCACAACTTGAGGTCAGGAATGGTGATACTTCAAGAAGTTCTTTTATTGTCCAAGATTGTTTTAGCTATCTTGGTTTTTTTTCTTTTTCCATATGTTGTTGAGAATTGATCTGTGAATGTTTGGAAAGAATTGTGTTGACATTTGGTGGAAAGTGCATTGAATATGTAAATTCCTTTTGTTAAGATGACCATTTTCACTATGTTAATTCTATTGATCCATAAGCATGGGAGTTCATTCCATCTTCTGATATCTTTCTCAATTTCTTTCTTCAGTGACATAAAGATTTTGTCATACAGGATTTTACTTGTTTTATTAAAGTTATACCAAGATATTTTATATTATTCTTAGCTACAGTAAATGTCATTATTTCCCCCACTTTCTTTCTTAGCCTGTTTATCATTTATACAAAAGAATATAGCTAACCTTTTTTTTTTTTTTAGTTAATTTTGTTATATAGACACTTTGCTGAAAGTCTATCAGTGGGCAAAAGTCTCTGATAGAATTTATGGGGTCTCTCATGTGTATTATCATGTCATCAGCAAATAGCAATACTTTGACTTCTTTCTTCCCAAATTATATTCCTTTGATCTCCTTTAGTTGTCTTTTTGCTCTAGCTAAAACTGCAAGTACTATATTTAGTAAATAGGGAGAGAGTAGTAAGCCTTGTCTTGTCCCTGATTTTAGTGGAATTGTTTGAAATTTTTCTCTGTTTAATTTGATGTTGGCTATTGGCTTACATTATATTGCTTTTATAATGTTTTGGCATGTGCCTTTTATCCATGATCTCTCTAACACTTTTAACATGTATTTAACATGTATTGGATTTTTCAAAGGATTTTCAACATCTAGTGAGATGGTCATATATAATTTTTTCCTTTCAGTTTGTTTATATGGTGGATAAGGTTGGTGGATTTTCATATATTGAACCATCCCTGCACTGTTGGAAAGAAAACTTCTAGACAATGGTAAATGATGTCTTTGATGTGTTCCTGGACTCATTTTGTTGAGTATTTTATTGAGTAATTTTACACCAATGTTCATAAGAGAAGTCAGTCTGAGGTTATATTTGTTGAGTCATTCTGTGCTTTAGCTTTCAGGGTGACTGTGGCTTCATAAAATGAATTTGGCAGTGTTCATTTTGTTTCCATTTTGTGGAAGAGTTTGAGGAGTATTTTAATTAGGTCGTTTTTGAAGATCCATAGAATTCTGTACTAAAACCATCTGGCCCTGGGGTTGTTTATGTTTGGGAGACTTGTAATGACTGTTTCTATTTCTATCGTGTTTATATGGCTGTTTAAATTGCTTGCCTGGTCTTGATTTAACTTTGTTAAGTGGAATATTTCTAGAAAATCATCCATTTCATTAAAATTTTCCAATTTTGTGGAGTACAGGTTATTGAAGTAAGACCCAATTATTCTTCGAATATCCTGAGTATTGTTTCTCTCTTTACATTCCGATTTTGTTTAATTGGATACTGTCCCTCTGTCTTTTGGTTAGTTTGACTAAGAGTTTCTCTATGTTCTTGTTTTCTGAACAAAGCAGTTCTTGGTTTCATTTATTCTTTATATTGATTTCTTTGTTGCTAGATGATTGATATCAGCCATGACTTTGATTATTTCCTTCTTTCTACTCCTCTTTTTGGTGCTTGCTTTTTATTTATCTAGAGCATTCAGGTATGCTTTTAGATTGCTATTGTGATAAATTTCTAATTTCTCTAAGGAGACACATATTGCTATGAACTTTCGTCTTAGCACTGTTTTCATTGTGTCCCACAAATTTGAATACTTTGGGCTTCTATTTTCGTTGAATTTTAGAAAGCTTTATTTTTTTTTATTTCTTCCCTAATCCAGAGATCACTGAGTATAATTGTTCAGTTTCCAAGAGTGTGTAGCCTTTCTGATGCTTCTGTTGTGGTTGAAATCCAGCTTTATTCAATGGTTAAATGACAAGATACATGGTGTTATTTCTATTTTCCTTGATCTATTGAGGCTTACTTTGTGCCAGACTATAAGGACAATTTTGGAGAAGGATCCAGGAGGTATAGAGAAGAAAGTATACACTTTTGTGTTCAGGTGCAATATTCTATAGGTATTATTTCATTCATTCATTCATTCATAATATATGTCAACTTCATTATTTCTATGTTTAGTTTGTGTTTGGATGACCTGTCAGGTGATGAGAGTGGGGTGTTGAAGTCTCCCACTATTCATATGTGGAGTTTGATATATGACTTGAGATTTAGCAATTATTCTTTTACAAATGTAAGTGACCTCATATTTGGAGCAAAGATGTTCAGAATTGAGATATCATCTTGGCAGATGTTTCATTTGATGGGTAGGAAGTGTCCTGCCTTGTTTCATTGGATTAATTTTGGTTATAAGTCTATTGTATTATATATTAGGATGGCTACGTCACCTTTCTTCTGGGTTTGTTTGCTTGCATTTTTTCTTTATTCTGAGGTAATATCTATCTTTATTGCTGATGTGTGTTTTTTTTAATTCGGTAGAATGAGAGATCATATTTACACATCCATTCTGACAGCCTGTGTCTTTTTTTTTTCTAAGTATTTTTTTATTTACATTCAAAATCATTTCCCATTTCCTCCCTCCCCAAAAGTCCCATAAGCCCCCTTCCATCCCTCTTTTCCCCATTCAACACTCTCTCGCTTCTCTGTCCTGGCATTCCCTTACCTCCAGTCTTTCCAGGACCAGGGGTCTCTCCTTCCATCTTCTTGGAAATCTATTTATATGTGAATTGTGTTTAGGGTATTCCGAGATTCTGGGTTAATATCCCCTTATCAGTGACTGCATACCATGTTTGTTCTTTTGTGATTGGTTTACCTCACTAAAGATGATATTTTCAAGTTCTGACCATTTGCCTAGGAATTTCGTGAATTCATTATTTTTATTTTTTTTATTTTATTTATTTATTTTTTTGGTGTTGATAGTGCTTCTTTTCTTTTTTTTATTATTTATTTTATTTTATTTTTTTAATTTGCATTCCAAATCATTTCCCCTTTCCCGTTTCCTCCCTTCCCGAAAGTCCCATAAGCCCCCTTCCCTCCCTCTTTTCTCCATTCAACCCCCTCTTGTTACACTGTCCTGGCGTTCCCCTACATCCAGTCTTTCCAGGACCAGGGGTCTCTCCTTCCATCTTCTTAGAAATCTATTGATATGCGGATTGTGTCTAGGGTATTCCGAGATTCTGGGTTAATATCCCCTTATCAGTGACTGCATACCATGTGTGTTCTTTTGTGACTGGGTTACCTCACTAAGGATGATATTTTCAAGATCTGACCATTTGCCTAGGAATTTCGTGAATTCATTGTTTTTAATTGCAGAGTAGTATTCCATTGTGTAGATATACCACATCTTCTGAATCCATTCCTCCGTTGAGGGACATCTGGGTTCTTTCCAGCTTCTGGCTATTATAAATAAGGCTGCTATGAACATAGTGGAGCATGTGTCCTTATTGCATGCAGGTAAAGCCTCTGGGTATATGCCCAGGAGTGGTATAGCCGGATCTTCCGGGAGTGTCATGCCCAGTTTTCTGAGGAACCGCCAGACTGCTTTCCAGAGTGGTTGTACCAGCTTGCAATTCCGTCAGCAGTAGAGGAGTGTTCCTCTTTCTCCACATCCTCGCCAACAACTGCTGTCTCCTGTGTTTTTGATCTTAGCCATCCTGACTGGTGTGAGATGGAATCTCAGGGTTGTTTTTATTTGCATTTCCCTAATGACTAAGGATGATGAACATCTCTTTAGGTGCTTCTCAGCCATTAGATATTCTTCAGGTGAGAACTCTTTGTTTAGCTCTGTATCCCATTTTTTAATAGGGTTACTTGCCTCTCTGGAGTTTAACTTCTTGAGTTCTTTGTATATATTGGATATTAGCCCTCTGTCGGATGTAAGGTTGGTAAAGATCATTTCCCAGTTAGTTGGTTGCTGCTTTGTCTTTTTGACAGTGTCTTTTGCCTTCCATATCTCAATTTGAGATTTCTGCATTTAGGATAATGTTGGCTGTGTGTTTGACATGTATGACCTTTATTATGTTATGGTAAATTCCCTACAGTCCTATTATTTCTTGAAATTTTATTATTAAGGCATGTACAATTTTATAAAATATTTTCTCTGAATCTATTGAGATATTTATGTCAATTTATATGATGTATTGTATTTATTGACATGTTGAACCATTATTGCACTGCAGTGTTGCTTTTGCTTTGAAAACATGGGGGCACTTCCAATGCCATGGTGAGCAAGAAAGCATGTGACTGGGATGAAGAGTAGGTCTCTTTCAGCTGATGTGGCAGCTGTGTTACCCAAACACATGTGTTACCTATGTCTAGGAATGTGAGGATGGTGTGGGTGGATTAACCTTGAACATGCACAAGGTTAGACCAGTGTACTATTTGTGTAACTGAGGTTAGGCCTGGGGGTTAGAAATAGTATGAGCAAGCAAGGTTCCAGAGACTTAAGTAAGCTGAGGCTGTGCACAAACTTTTGTCCCAGGATAAGCTTGAAGGTTTTGATATTATTCATGGGGATAAGTTCAGAGAGATTCACTACACTGGATTAGCACACAAGATGTACAACCTGGACTAAGCTTGGACATTGGAGATGATATAGCTGAGCTAGAGTCTGACTCAGTAACTAGGCTGAATTGATGCCCAGGGTGTGCAAACAGGGTTAAGCCTAGAGGTTGGGAATAGCATGGGAAGCCTGGAATCTACAGAACTGACCATATTAAACCAGCACAGAGAATTTGAGATCTGGCCTATGCCTGGAGTCTGTATATGGCATATGCATGCTGTTGTTAGGTATGAGTTCCAGGATGGTTT
Organism: Tokudaia tokunoshimensis; assembly: GCA_036184795.1. NCBI lineage: Eukaryota > Metazoa > Chordata > Mammalia > Rodentia > Muridae > Tokudaia > Tokudaia tokunoshimensis. The sequence continues at coordinate 76,944,188 of BTHU01000023.1, forward strand.
ATTGCACAGTATGTAAAATGAGACCAAACCTAGAAGTGAGGAACTTCACAGAAAGAACTCACCAGACTGAGCTGAAAATGCAGAATGTGTGACCCAAGCTAGGCCTGAAGGTTGCATATGTCACTGACTGGTTAGTGTCAGGAGGACTACCTGGTCATCTTGATTGAAATAACCTGCACTGTTTTTGAAAAACTCCATCAGTGGCTGGGAAGTTGGGACAGCCAGGTTCTGAAACAGACAGGCATAATATCGCTTGGGTCTTGGGCGGCTTGTGTGTATGCGGCTCCCAAGTGCTGGGCTGATCTGCAGTAACCAGTGCGCCAGCTCTGCTGTGGGACTTCTGCCTGGCAAAGGGACCCCGCACTGGGCAGGAGCCTACAAGCTTTCCTTCCGTGACCTCTGTTCCCGCAGACTACACTGAAGAGACAGGTACCCAGGCTCTTCCCCCAATATAACATCACTTGGGACACGGCCTGTTGGGGCTTCCGTCTGCGCCCAAGAACGGGTCAGCGCTGTGGTCGTCTGGGTGCCAGATCTGCAGGCGATCGAGTCTGCAGGGTGAGCAGCACCACGGAGAGTGTGCAGAGTACACTCCGACATCTTTGCTCCAGTGGCCGGGAAGTTGGGACAGCCAGGCTCTGAGACAGACAGGCATAATATCACTTGGGTCTTGGGCGGATTGTGTGCACGTGGCTCCCAAGAGCTGGGCGGATCTGCAGTAACCAGCGTGCTAGCTCTGCTGTGGGACTTCTGCCTGGCAGAGGGACGCCCCCTCCGCCCCCTAGGAGAGATCACACACCCCTGCACAGGGCAGGAGCCTACCAGCCTCCCTTTGGCGACCTCTGCTCCAGGAATCCACTAGGCTGAGTCTTTGGATGTGCAAGGATTCCCCAATATAACATCACTTGGGGCAAGGCACATCAGGGCTCCAAAGTCACTCAGGAGCAGGCAGGCCCCAGAAATCGGTGCCAGGGGAATCCTGGTAATCCAGGAGGTGCAGAAATAGCTTTGCAGGCTCACAGGAGGTCCAACCAACAGCCAGTGGCAGCAGGACCAACTAACATCAGAGGTATCCAGATGGCAAAAGGAAAACGTAGGAATGTTACTAACAGAAATCAAAGTAATATGGGACCATCCGAACCCAACTCTCCAACAGCAGCAAGTCCTGGATACCCCACCACACCCGAAAGACAAGATCTGGATTTAAAAATCACTTCTCATGATCCTATTAGAGGATAACAAGAAGGACACAAATAAATCTCATAAAGAATTACGGGAGACCATGAATCAACGGTTAGAAGCCCTTACAAAGGAAACACAAAAATCGCTTAGAGAAATGCAGGAGAACATGGATCAAAAGATGGAGGCGCATAAGGAGACAACAAAAAAATCGCTTAACGAGATGAATCAACCTGTAGATGCACTCACAAAGGAATCACAAAAATTGCATAAAGAAATGCAGAAGAATATGGGTCAACAGACGAATGCCCATAAGGAGTCAACACAACAATTGCTTAAAGAAATGAATCAACGGTTAGATGCCCTTACAAAGGAAACAGGAGAACTGCTTAAAGAAATGCAGGAGACAATGGATCAACAGATGGATTCCCATGAGGAGGAAACACAAAATCGCTCAGAGAAATGCAGGAGAACGTGGGTCATCAGGAAGAAATCCTGAAAGAGGTAATGCAAAAATACGTTAAAGAAATACAGGAAAATACAAACAAACAAGTGAAGGATCTCAGCAAATCCATCCAGGAACTAAAAAAGGAATTAGAAACAACTAAGAAATCACAAAGGGAGACAACTTTGGAGATAGAAAACCTTGGGAAGAAATCAGGAGTCATAGATGCAAACATCAACAATAGAATACGAGAGATGGAAGAAAGAATCTCAGGTGCTGAAGATTCCATAGAAAGCATCGACTCAACAGTCAAAGAAAATGCAAAATGCAAAAAAAAACGTGTAACCCAAAACATCCAGGAAATCCAGGACACAATGAGAAGACCAAACCAAAGTATTATAGTTATAGATGAGAGTGAAGATTTGCAACTTAAAGGGCCAGTAAACATCTTCAACAAAATTATGGAGGAAAACTCCCCTAACCTAAAGAGAGAGATGTCGATGAACGTACAAGAAGCCTACAGAACTCCAAACAGACTGGACCAGAACAGAAATACCTCCCGTCACATAATAATCAAAACACCGAATGTTCTAAACAAAGAAAGAATACTAAAAGCAGTAAGAGAAAAGGGCCAAGTAACATACAAAGGAAGACCTATCCGAATTCATTGTTTTTAATTGCAGAGTAGTATTCCATTGTGTAAATATACCACATCTTCTGAATCCATTCCTCCGTTGAGGGACATCTGGGTTCTTTCCAGCTTCTGGCTATTATAAATAAGGCTGTATGAATATAGTGGAGCATGTGTCCTTATTGCATGCAGGTAAAGCCTCTGGGTATATGCCCAGGAATAGTATAGCCGAATCCTCTGGGAGTGTCATGCCCAGTTTTCTGAGGAACCGCCAGACTGCTTTCCAAAGTGGTTGTACCAGCTTGCAATTCCACCAGCAATGGAGGAGTGTTCCTCTTTCTATACATCCTCGCCAACAACTGCTGTCTCCTGTGTTTTTGATCTTAGACATTCTGACTGGTGTGAGATGGAATCTCAGGGTTGTTTTGATTTGCATTTCCCTAATGACTAAGGATGATGAACATTTATTTAGGTGCTTCTCAGCCATTAGATATTCTTCAGGTGAGAACTCTTTGTTTAGCTCTGTACCCCATTTTTTAATAGGGTTACTTGCTTCTCTGGAGTTTAACTTCTTGAGTTCTTTGTATATATTGGATAATAGCCCTCTGTCGGATTTAGGGTTGGTAAAGATCATTTCCCAGTTAACTGGTTGCCGCTTTGTCTTTTTGATAGTGTCTTTTGCCTTGCAAAACTTTGTAATTTAATGAGGTCCCATTTGTCAATTCTTGATCTTAGAGCATAAGCTATTGGATTTCTATTCAGGAAATTTTCCCCTGTGCCCATATGTTCAAGGTTCTTCCCTAGTTTCCTTTTTATTAGTTTCAGTGTGTCTGGTTTTATGTGGAGGTCCTTGATCCACTTGGAATTGAGCTTAGTGCAAGGAGATAAGAATGGGTCAATTTACATTCTTCTGCATGTTGATCTCCAGTTGAGCCAGCACCATTTTTTGAAAAAGGTATCCTTTTTCCACTGGATGGTTTTAGCTCCTTTATCAAAGATCAAGTGACCATAGGAGTGTGGATTCATTTCTGGGTCTTCAATTCTGTTCCATTGATCTACATGCCTGTCACTCTACCAATACCATGCAGTTTTTAACTATATTGCTCTGTAGTATAGCTTGAGGTCTGGGATACTGATTCCCCCAGAGGTTCTTTTACTCTTGAGAATAGTTTTAGCTATCCTGGGTTTTCTGTTATTCCATATGAATTTTTTAATTGCTCTTTCTAACTCTATGAAGAATTGAGTTGGGATTTTGATGGGGATTGCATTGATTCTGTATATTGCTTTTGGCAAGATGGTCCTTTTTACTATATTAATCCTGCCAATCCATGAGCATGGCAGATTTTTCCATCTTCTGAGGTCTTCTTCAATTTCTTTCTTCAGAGACTTGAAGTTCTTGTCATACAGATCTTTCACTTGTTTGGTTAGAGTCACACCAAGATACTTTATATGGTTTGTGGCTATCGTGACGGGTATCATTTCTCTTACTTCTTTCTCAGCCTGCTTATCCTTTGAGTATAGGAAGGCTACTGACTTGCTTGAGTTGATTTTATATCCGGCCACTTTGCTGAAGTCGTTTATCAGCTGTAGGAGTTCTCTGGTGGAGTTCTTTGGTCGCTTAATTATACTATCATATCGTCTGCAAATAGTGATAGTTTGACTTCTTCCTTTCCAATTTGTATCCCTTTGACCTCCTTTTGTTTTCTAATTGCTCTAGCTAGAACTTCAAGTACAACATTGAAAAGATATGGAGAGATGGCAGCCTAGCCCATGTCTTTTTATTAGGGAATTGAGTTCATTGATGTTGAGAGATGTTAATGACCACTGATTGTTATTTTTTATTTTGATGTTTGTGATGTTAGTGTGTTTATGTGTTTGTGCGTGCTTCCCTTGTTTTTGCTGGTATGAAATTACTTATTCTTGTGGGGGTTTATTGTTTGTTTTGTTTTTGGCTCTAGTTACCTTTCTTGCCATTGACTTTTCCTTGTGGTATTTTCTGTAGAGCTGAATTTGTGGATAAATATTGTTTAAATTTGAAATTTTCTTGAAATATGTTATTTTCTCCATCTATGTTTATTGAGAGTTTTACTATGCATAGTAGTTAAGGTTGGCACCAGTGTTTTATGGGTTTTATTGTTTGGTTTTTATTTGTTGTTTGTTTTTTTTTTTTTTTTTTTTTTTTTTTTTTTTTTTTTCACTTTGGAAGATATCTGCCCAGGACCTGCTTTTGGAGTCTCTGAAAAGACGTCAGTTGTAATTCTGGTAGGTCTGCCTTTGAGTGTTAACTGGCCATATCCCCTTGCTGCTTTTGTTGTTTCTTTCTATAGATTATGTGTTTGGATTATTATGTGGCAGGATTATTTTCCTTTCATTTCCAGTACATTTGGTGTTCTATAGGTTTCTTGGATGTTTATAAGCATAGCTTTCTTTTGGTTGGTAATGTTTACTTCTATAATTTTGTTAAATATTTTCTGGAACTTGAAGCTGAGACTCTTCAACTTCTTCGATCCTTTTATTCTTAGGTTAGGGCTTTCCATGATATCTGAGGTTTTCTTCTAGATGTTTTGTGTCAGGAATATTTTAAGTTTAACATTTTCTTTGACTGATATATTAGTTTTTTCTATGTGTCTTCTATACCTGAGATTCTCTCTTCCATTTCTTGTATTTTGTTTGTGATGCTTGTATCTGTTGCTTCTCTTCTATACTCTGGCTTTTCCATCTCCAGGATTTCCTCAGGTTTTTTTTTTTCCTTTTAATTATTTCTATTTGCACTTTCTGGTCTTACACAGTATTATTTATTTCCTTCACCTCTTTAATGGTATCTTCCTGTATATCTTTAAGGTTTTATTTTTTTCCTTTTTATGGACCTCACCGTGTTCGGTTGTATTTTCCTATAATTCTTTAAGGAATTTATTCATGTTTTCTTTAAAGGCTTTTATCATTATCATAAGATAGGATTTAAGGTCATTTTGTTGTGCTTTGGTTGTGTTTGTGTATTGAGGGCTTGCTGTGGTTGGATAACCATGCTCTCAAGGAGTCACATTGCCCTGGCTCTTGTTGGTTGTGTTCTTTCAAGGGTCTTTAGCCATCTGGATGACTTTAGTCCCTGTATATTCCTGTTATAATAAGTATTGTAAGGGGGGCATAACCTCTATGATCCTGGTGTGGCAGAACTTTGATGTATATATTTAAGCCATGTGATTCTGTATCTGGAGGTCTGATGAGGTGGCTAGAGATGTATTGGGGTAAAGAATGTCTGGCTGGGATGGTGGGCTGGTCGCAGAAGATGGTGGTGCCCCAGAGATCTCAGCTGACAGGGAAGATGGGTCAGAGAAAGTAGTCTAACATGTATGTCTCCGGATCTGTAGGTTTGGTGAAGGTGGACTGAAAAGGTTAATCAAGCATTATTGTTCTGTCAGAGCATCACAATAATAACCTTTCTGCTTCGGAGTCCACAATTAAGTGACTGAAAAGAAAACCAGAAAAAAAATGAAAGAAAAAAATGTAATACATTTATTTGCATTTATCTATGGAACACTAAAGGCATAAGATAAATTTAACATTTGTAGTGATATTATATATATAGCTGATCAATTTGTATTCCAGCAAATATTAGATTTCATAGATGTTGAGTTTACTAAGTTTCTAGATGATCAAGAAAAGCATAAACTATGTAAAATGCAGTATTGGGGGGCAGCAGATACAGTTTAGTGGTATGCTTGCATATCAAGTTTTAAAACAAACAAACCCCCAAATGAGCACTTGCTTAAGTATGTAAGTAGCATATTACCTGATCCCAGTGGTTGTTTCTAGTGAAAAGGTTTTTGGGAGTCTGAAATACATGATTCAACAAGTGAGGAATCTGTTGACATATGCATTTTTTTATAATTTTGAAAGTTAATACATTGCTTAAATTACTTAAATCAGTTTTGCATACTGTCTTAGTCAGGGTTTCTATTCCCGCACTAACATTATGACCACAAAGCAAATTGGGGAGGAAAGAGTTTATTCAGCTTACACAATGGAAATATTGCTGCTGATCACCAAAGGAAGTCAGGACTGGAATTCAAGCAGGTCAGGAAGTAGGAGATAATGGAGAGGCCATGGAGGGACATTTCTTTCTGGCTTGTTTTCCCTGGCTTGCTCAGCCTGCTCTCTTATAGAACCAAAGACTACCAGCCAAGAAATGGTACCATCCACAAGGGGCCCTCCCCCCTTGATCACTAATTGAGAAAATGTCCACAGCTGGACCTCATGGAGGCACTTCCCCAACTGAAGCTCCTTTCTCTGTGAAAACTCCAGCCTGTGTCAAGTTGACAAAACCAACTAATACACATACTTTAAGGAACAGAGCTCTAACTTTTGCTTTTCTTTCATAATGGCCTGCCACCCAATGAAGACAGATCTTATTCCTCAATAAAAAACATAAAGTGCATAGCAGAGCTATTGCCTATACTATTTTATTTCTTATACTTAGTAGCTCACTTGAATGAGATATTTCAAATTTTGTACTGAGCATTCTTGTCCCTCTATAAGTAGAGAATACACCCTTATTGATATCAGCATACCATACTTGTGGATCATATCTTATATTGTTTCTTGACTTGTGGAACCTTGAAAGGCAGTCTTAGTACTGGTTGAGTGAGGCTTAACTTCCAGAGACCCCACAGATTAATTCTACAAGGGTCAGACCCATTGGCCATGCTCACAGACACTAGGTTTCTGACAAGAGGCCCTCAACTCCATAATCCTCTGGCAATCAGTTACTAAGGGCAATGACCTAAGCCCCTGGTATTCTGTATGCATTCTATCCCCACAGTCACCTGGCAATAGGTAATCCCAGCCCACTATAAGAAGGGCTGTTTGCCCCCTCTGCTCTCTCTTACTCTCTTGTTCTCTTCTCTTGCTCTCCTTTTCTCTCTCTTGTCCCCTTGCTACCTCTCTCTCCCTATTTCCTTCCCCTTCTCTCCAAGTGGCCATGGCCATTTTCTACTTCTCTACCTTTTCTCTCTCTACTTCTCCACAATAAACACCAAAAACCATGAACTGCCTCTTCTCATCTGGACTCACCATGCTGGAACAACAGGGCAGGTCTTTTATTTATTTATTTATTTATTTATTTATTTATTTATTTATTTATTTTTGGTGAACCAATGAGTTTTACTCGGATTACTAAACAGGAATGTAGATGAAGTGTTATTTACAGGAGCAGAAGTGACTCAAAGAAAGCTGCATCACCAAAGTCACCCTAGCACAAATAAGAACTCACAAAAGATGGGAATCTGGAGCACACAGCACAGACTGCAGGTGGCTCAACAGCCTGGAGTAGAAAGTGTCTTTTTTACTCTGTTGGTTTATTTTTTTTAATTAGGTATTTTCTTTATTTACATTTTAAATGTTATCCCCTTTCATGGTTTCCCTGACATGCATCTAGTTGCCTGCTAGAAGGCCTCACATTGTCCCCAGTCACAGAAGCCACCAACCCAAGCTGCCAGATGACCAAGTCAAGGACACTCTCTCCCCATGGGACCCAGCTGGAGCTCCCCTGCCGCCCTTCCCTTAGACCCCAGGCCAGATCCCAACTCTCGGGGGGGGGGGCATGAACATTCTCAGCTCTGGGGTGTCCAAGACTGAGAACCCCGAGACTGCACCTTCCCCACCCCCGCGGACTGGGGTCTCCTGGCTTCTCACAGCCAGAAGCTCACTCAGCAGCGTGGGTGTTTGTACAGTTCAACTACCCAAGTTGGTCTCCCAGTGTCCCAAGCTCTGGCAGGATGTGGGTCACCCCGCTTTCCCTACAACTTGTGCCCCACAATTGGTAGCAGAGGATGGTTGTGCCCCACAGTGGCTTAACACAGTTTAGCATTCAAAGTCCTCATTGATATATTCACCTATAATCCCTGTCTCTCACTGTGATCAGATTCTTTTTTTTTCTAATAAAGACATAACCATTATTAGTCTCGAGTCTTAATTTCCTAAAATATGTTATCCTTTATTTACCTGATAAATCCCAGATCTCCTCTTTAATTTTTCCAAACTCTTCCTGCTTAACTATATAAGTAATTGAGTGCTACATTATATTAACTGAGAAAAAGTGAACAAATATTTATTTTTTCCAGATAAAGACAGAACTAATGATAGAACAGAGAAATACGCCATCCTAGTTCTGCTTAGCTCTTTAAGGTTGCTTTAAAGGGTCTGGGTGAGCAAGGTAGGTTCATTATCAAAAAGCTAATATCAGGAGAAAAGGAGGCCCAAGAATGCTACAATCATGAAACTACTTGCAGTTGCCCTTCTGAAAATTTCATTGTCTTGAGTATTTTTTTATGATTAGGAACTTATTAGTCTTGTCATTTTCTGAGCCTTATGAGTATTATGAGACTCTCTTTTCTAAGAGGTAATGTTTTAATTCAGAAGAATTACCTAACAGTATTATGTTGCAATATTAAAATTCCACATTGTAGTACTAAAGACAATTCTGCATTTTTGGATACAGCTATTTAAGTGCTCCTTTCTCATCAGTCTTTTATAATATTGGGAAAAAGTACACTGTGTTAGATTTTTAGTCACTTGTCAACTATCTATATGCATAAACATTTGTAACATTTCTAGTTTCTTAACATAATTTCCCACTTTGCAATCTCCTTTATGAAGTATAATTGTTTAGAGGGAGAGATAATGTCCTAACTTAGTAAGCCAAATTATCTCATAAAATGTATTTGTTATACTATCAACATAACAATGAAGTCTGAATGTGAAAAGTTTTAACTAAAATTCTGTGCATGTCACCACTACCTGTTTAGCAGGGTTGGTTGTGTTTTTACATCATGAGGGTAACTTGAATTTAGACACAATAATTAGGGACAGTGCAAAGTTAGCAGTCAGTGATTTGAGTAAATAGTATCAAATTCCTGTAATCTTCCAGAACTTTGTCATTGCCCCATGTTACTTCCTAAGATGTATATAGCCAGAAATGGGTACAAATTTCCCACAGGAATCAACCATCAATCTCTAGAATTCTGTTTTACTTTACAAAGTATATTAAAATCATTCTTTCTAGAAAATGACTTGCATGATAGTTCCAGTATTATTAAGGTAAATTATTTTTGATCATAGTTTTTGAAGAATTGCTTTTTTCAAGGAATGGATTATGAAGAACATTAAAGTCAGTCTTCAGGTATTTTAAATTTATCTTAGGACATACTATCTCTCATTTATGGTTAAATTAGCAGAGTGCATAAGAGTGTCACTTTATTCTTTTGTATACCTTAGTTTGCCTAGATCACAATGAATTAGTATTAGGTCTTCTTTGATGGTCTGATAGAATTCTGTACTAAAACCATCTGGTCCTGGGCTTCTGCTGGTTGAAAGACTTTTAATGATTGCTGCTATTTTGTAGGGGTTATGGGACTGTTCAGATGGTTTATCTGAACCTGTTTTAACTTTGGTAACAAGTATGTGTGTTGAAAATTGTCCACTTCTTCCAGATTTTCAGGTTTTGTTGAGAATAGGTTTTTGTAATCGGATATGATAACTTTTTGTAATTCCTCTGTTTCTGTTATTTCTCCCTTTTCCATTCTGATTTTATTAATTTGGATACTGTCTCTCTGCCCTCTCAATAGTCTGGCTAAGGGTTTGTCTATCTTGTTGATTTTTTCAAAAATCAGCTCCTGCTTTTGTTGATTCTTTGTATAGTTCTTTTTGTTTTCAGACTTGGATGATTTCAGCCATGAGTTTGATTATCTCCTCTTGGGTGCATTTGCTTCTTTTTGTCCTAGAGCTTTCATGTGTGTTGTCAAGCTGCTAGTGTAGGCTCTCTCCAGTTTCTTTTTGTAGGCACTTAGAGCTATGAGTTTTCTTCTTTTTTATTTTACTAGATAAATTCTTTATTTACATTTTGAATGTTGTCTCCTTTCCTGGTTTCCCCCTCCCCTGAAAATCCCATAAGCCATCTTCCCTTCCCCAATCAACCCTCCCTCACTTCCCTGTCCTGGTATTCCTCTACAATATGGCATCAAGTCTTTCCAGGACCAAGGGTCTCTCCTCCTTTGGTGTCTAACAAGACCACCCTCTGCTGCCTATGAGTCTGGAGCCATGGGTAACATCATGTGTACTATCTGGTTGATGATATTTTTCCCTGGGAGCTCTGGGAGTACTGGGTGACTCAGGAGGAACAACAATATGAGTTTTCTTCTTAACACTGCTTTCATTTTGTCCCATAAGTTTTAGTATGATTTGCCTTTAATTTCATTAAATTCTCAAAAGTCTTTAATTTCTTCATTTCTTCCTTGACAAAATTATCATTGAGTAGAGCGTTATTCAGTTTCCACATATATTTGGGCTTTTCATTGTTTTCGTTATTATTGAAGATAAGCTTTAATCAGTGATGAAATAGGATGAATGTGATTATTTCAATCTTCTTGTATCTACTGAGGCCTGTTTTATGACCAATTTTATGGTCAATATTGGAGACGGTAGCATGAGGTGTTTAGAAGAAGGTTTTCTTTCATTTTATGTTGAAATGTTCAAAAACTATCTGTTAGATTTGTTTGGTTCATAACTTCTGTTAGTTTTACTGTGACTCTGTTTAGTCTCTGTTTCCATGATCTGTTCCTTGCTGACAGTGAGGTGCTAAAGTCTGTAGGCTTCTTGGATTTTCATGGGCATCTTTTCTGTTTGGTTAGGGAAGTATTCTTCTATAATTTTGTTGAAGATAAGTACTGGTCCTTTAAGACAGAAATGTTTATTCTCTTCTATACCTAATATTCTTCCATTTGCTCTCCTCATTGTGTCCTGGATTTCCTCCATGTTTTGGGCTAGAAGCTTTTTTCATTTTGCATTTTCTTTGACTGTTGTTTCAATGTTTCATATGGTATTTTCTGCACCTGAGATTATCTCTTCTATCTCTTGTATTCTGTTGGTGATTCTTTCATCTATGACTCCTGATCTCTTTCTTAGGTTTTCTATCTCCAGGGTAGTCTCCCTTGGCAATTCCTTTATTGTTTCTACCTCCATTTTTAGAGCCTGAATGGTTTTGTTCAATTCCTTCACCTGTTTGGTTGTGTTTTCTTGTAATTCTTTAAGGTATTTTTATGTTTGCTCTTTAAGGGCTTCTACCTTTTTACCTGTGTTATCCTGTATTTCTTTAAGGGAATTATTTGTGTCCTTTATGTCCTCTATCATCATCATGAGAAGTGATTTTAAATATGAATCTTGCTTTTCCAGTGTGATTACATATCCAGGACTTGCTATGGTAGGAGAACTGGGTTCTGATGATGCCAAGTAACCTTGGTTTCTGTTGCTTATGTTCTTGTCCTTGTCCTTGCCTACTGCCAGGTGGTTCTCTCTAGTGCTACCTGCACTCATTGTCTTTGACTGGATCCTGGCCCTCATGTTATCTTGGTTGTGTCAGAACTCCTCAGAGTCCATCAGTCTGAGTGATCTTGTGATCCTGAGATCCTTGGTGTAAGAGCTCCTGGGTGTCAAGCTGCCTCTGGGATCTAGAAGTCTTTGTGTGACCAAGCTCCTGAGAACCTGTGATCCTCTGATCCTTGGCATGTTAGAGCACCTGGGAGTGGAGCTACCTCTGTGTGTTGTTGGACTTGTTGCAGCCCTCTCTCCCCAGTTCTGCTCAGGGCACCAGCTCTGAACAGAAGAAACCCTTGCTACTGGCCAGGCAGGTGTTTCTGAGTCCCTGGATCTCTGGGGGTCCCAGTTACTCCCAGTTTGGGGCAGGTGTTTTGGCCTCCTCACCTATGATCCTGGGTAATTTATAGCTCCTGGTAGTCCAGCTTCCTCTGGGTGTTGTGGGATTGGCTGCAGAGCTCACGCCCAAGGTCAGTAACTTTTTTTTCTTACATTTAACTGACCATTTCAACTGAGCATTTTATTTCAGACATAACTTTTGTAGCCATGTTTCTCCATATTCTATTATTTTAAGAGACTAAACATGGTATGTAGATATCTATCATTGCTTTATCTACCAGATAAAATAGCTATAAAATTATAAATTTTATGTTAATGGTACCTTTGAAATTTTTATTTGAAATAGTATTTAAAACAAAATCCCTCATTTTGTTAAACTCAAGGTTTGATCATAATACTCAAATTTTTAACTAAAGAGTTTATAACCTGGTTAGTAATTGGCCTAAGAAATTAATGGTTATTCATTATTATATACAAATACAACATTAAAGGCATAAATTAAAAGAAATGAAAATGAAAACTTACATGCAAATTTTGTTCCACATAAACCTCAAATTATTCATGAAGTGAAAATGAGCATTTTCAAGATAGGAGCACTCAAGAGAAGCATTCATATTTCCAGGTGTTTATTGGTGGTAGATATTTTCCTGACATCTATAAACAGCAATCACAGTGACTTGTTTCTGTAGAAAATAACAGAGAACTGAGCTCAAAAGCCTAAATTGCAGGTTTATGTTAACCACCATTAACCCTAATTTTCTTGCTTTTAAAATTTCACTATTGATTCCAAATAAGAGTACACTCAACTGCATATGGCTAAGGCTATTTTCCCCTAGGTGTTTTTCAAACTGGAAATGAAAGAAATATAAAAATGATGAAAACAAGTAGGACAATTATTTTATAAATATAAGTCTAATCCACAGAATATTGTTTCAAAGATAATTTTCATCCTTTTGAACTGTTAATTCAGTCAAGTATTGATATCTGTATGTCTGAGACTTTATTGATTATAACGTAAGTAATGAACAATTAATGAGATCTATCTCAGATATTATTACATAACATATTAGTTCACAGAATATATGCATATTGGCATATTTAATCAAATGTATAAAGACTAAACAGTCATACCTATGTTAAACTTTGACTGTTTTCAGAAGGGACATCAAAGGTTTTTGAAAATAATTGAGTTAGACTTCTAATAGTTATACCTTCCTTTCTTTTAATAACTAACATGTCTTGAAATCATTTCAGGAAGTTTATTTGGAAAATATAATCTAGTAATGGAGAATAGAACACAGTTGACAACCTAACTTATGCCTAGTACTTTAATATTATGCATATCTGACAGTGTATATTTCCTCAACATGGAATATTTTTATGTTTAAAATATTTTCTTTTTTTCTATTATCAGCTTTGTGTAAATTCAGTGTGAAAAGACATTAGAAATACTGTTCAAAATGTTCATGTTTTTATATGTGATCTATAGAAGACAGATATTTCTGTTTAATTTCAATAGAGCCTTTTTAAATTCAGCTTAATCTGTCTTATTTCCAGAAGTAAAATATTTCATGTTTTATTGACATTCATAACTAAAATAAATTATTCTGTCAAAAGAATTTGTAATTTTAAAATCAAGTTGAACATAATACCTAGCTGAGGATATTCATAAGATACTAACAGAGATCAAGTAATTGCTGTCAACCTAGAATTCTTTAATGAGTAGACTACCTTGCCACTTATTCAAAGTTTCCTGACAATATAAATCACTTTATAATAAAGAGCTCATAGAATTCATTTTTTTACTGTACTTTAGGAATCAATTACCTAAGACATAAATGTTTAGACATGATGCTGCACCAAAAAAATCAGTTTACATTAATTTTTTTCTAAGAGACAATGATGAACATTTCCATATAAATAACTTTTAAAACCTACAAGCTAACTATACAATTTGGTTAAACAAATAAATGAGCCTAATATAGAATTTCACAGTCATACTTGACTGTGTATTTATTGAAGGAAATAATTTCAATTTGAAGAAACGTATGCTCCACTCTTCTGAACTTTGTTTCAGCAATTATGAATGCAGAACCTAAAATCTCAATATTTTTCTTTGGAAAAGAGCAATCTTGTCAAATTTTATGTTATTAACAGCAGAAGTTGGGAGTTTTTTGAAAGGTCAATAAACATTTTAATACCAGTTTCCAAGTATGTGCTTTGATTCTAATTTATACCATATTTATTATCAAAGTAGCCTCATCATAAAACTATATGAAGAATTCACCCTCACATAAGGCAAAGTCATTTTACATTTCAATATGCTGATAATATACATTATATCTTTAGGAAAGGGCTTATTATGATTATAGTCTCATGTTGAGCATATATTTATTTATTTTTGAATGCACTTTCTTTTTATATATTTTTAAGTGCTGTGGTGGTTTGTGTATGCTTGGTACAGGGAATGGCACTACCTGGAGGAGTGGAATTGTTGGAGTAGGTGTGTCACTGTGGGAGTGGGATTTAATACTCTAGTCCTAGCTTCATAGAAGCCAGTACTCTGCTAACAGACTTCAGATGAAGGACTTTAACTTGTCCTGCACCATACCTGTCTGTATGCCTCTATGTTCCCTCCTTGACGATAATGGACTGAACCTCTGAACCTGTAAGCCAGACCCAATTACAGGTTGTCCTTATAAGAGTTGCCTTGGTCATGGTGTCTGTTCACAGCAGTAAAACCCTAAGACAGAAGTTCATACCAGAGACTGGGGTATTGCTGTGATAAGCCTGACTACGTTTGTGTTTGGAAAAATAAAGTTTTGGGTACTTTGGATTTGGAAATCACTGGAATGCTTTAAGTGGAGTTTAATGGGCTATCCATGAAGGAATATGGAAGACTTTGTTGTTGTGAGTGGGTTGAACTGTGCTGCCATGGCCCAAGAGGCTTCAGTAGAGTATTTCAGTATGTGGGCTAGAGATTGTTTTTGTGGAATTTTGGTGAAGAATGTGGCTGAATTTTCACATTGTCCAAAGAGTCTGCCTAAGGTTAATGTGAAGAGATTTAGATTAATTGCATTGTAAAATGAAATCTCAAAACAGCCTGGTATAAATTCTGTTGTGTTGTTACTAAAGTTCACTCTTTTATTTTTTAAATTTATTTATTTATTATATGTAAGTACACTGTTGCTGTCTTCAGACACTCCAGAAGAGGGCGTCAGATCTCATTAAGGATGGTTGTGAGCCACCATGTGGTTGCTGGGATTTGAACTCATGACCTTCAAAAGACCAGTCAGTGTTCTTAACCACTGAGCCATCTCTCCAGCTAAAGTTCACTCTTATGAAGATCGTTTTAATTAAAAGGAGCAAATTGGGAAAGGAAAAAATATAAAATATATGGTTGGAGTATTAAAGGGGTGCTGGGAAGTAAAACAGAGCTGAATCCTGTGTTCAAGGATATTAAATTGAATTAAGGGATTAGTGACCATGGGACAAGATCCTACCCAGCTAAGTTAAGGTCCAGGCATGGTAGTACAAATCTTTAATCCCAGGAAACAAAGACAAGCATATCTTTGAGTTCAAGGCCAGCATAGAACAGAGTAAATTCTTGGTGAAGAGAAAGTTAAATCCAGGCTTGGTGGACCATACTTTTAATTCCAGTGCTTAGGAGACAGGCATCCAGATCTCTGAGTTCAAAGTTGGTCTACAGAGCAAGTTCCAGGACACCCAGGTTTAGGCAGTGAAGGAGTTGGAAAACAGAAAGGGGGTAAAAAGGTAATAGTACATGGTGGCTGGCCATCTTCTAGCCCCAGCAAGCAGCAGTATTTGGCAGCTTTGTCCACATGGATCTGACTTTAGAGTTCAGAAGAGAAGACACTACTGGGACAATTAATGCTGAATAGTTGGAGCTAAAATATTAGTGGTGACTATAAGTGACCAGCATCAATGAGGTGAAATCTTCTTGGAAGTGTTTTCTGAGAGAACAAAGTTTTGTTTCAGAGATAGTCAAGATTGGACCTCCTGCTGCAGTTGTATTTGGCAATGTGTAAGAGTCACCCAGGTGGTACTAGTTTTGAAGGCATGAAGGAGCTGTAAAGAACAGCTGAGGCTTGGCACTATGAAAGGCCATGGTAGACCACTGGTGAAGGCACAGTCTCAGTTGCAGTTGATGGCCCAGGACTGAAGGAAACATGCAAAGGAGTTGAGGCTTGTCACTAAAAAGAGAGATTATGAGAGGCTATTGGGGAAGTCTAGTTGCAGTGGAAAACCCCAGTATATTGGAGATTCCAGTATCATGGAATGATCACTGTGAACAGCAGTAACAGTGGAGTAGATCAAACTGAGCGTAGAGTGCTATGGAGGTCAGAGTTGTAGAAGTGACACCAGTCATTTGTAGGAGCCCAGAAGATCATGTGTGGATCCCAGACATTGAAACAAGAAGCTGTGACATTGAAGCTGCCTTGGAGACCCCAAAATTTTTGAGATGCCAGAGCCATAGGATATCTGCTGAGGGATGTTGCTAATAGGGACTATAAGCATCCCAGGAAATGAAATATGTTGCAGTCAAAAAAGATGAAAAAGGAGTGGGAAATCTGAAGACCACTTTGACATCATACATGGAGATACAGAGTTTGAAGTTTGCCTAGCTGGTTTCCTGTCTTGATTTGGGAGTTACAGTTAAGTTATTCGATGGATCTCAGAAGATATTTTTAACACTGTTAAGACTGCTATAAACTATGGAGACTTTGGATGTTGAACTAAATGTACTTTTTATTATGCTATGGCTAGATATGCACCCCTTAGACTCATGTATTTGGAGACTAGGGAGTGGAATGTGATGGTTTGTTTATACTTGGCCCAGAGAAAGGCACTATTTGGAAGTATGGTCTTCTTGGAGTAGGTGTATCACTGTGGGAGTGGGCCCTCATCCTAGCTTCCTAGAAGCCAGTACTCTGCTAGGAGCCTTCAGACGAAGATGTAGAACTCTCAGCTTCTCCTATATCATGCCTGCCTAGATGCCACCATGTTCCTGCCTTGAAGATAATGGACTGAAATGCTTAGCCTCTAAGCCAGTCCCAGTTAAATATTGTCCTTATAAGAGTTGCCTTGGTCAAGGTGTCTGTTCACAGCTGTAAAACCCTAAGACAAGTGCCAACCACAGTTTCATCTCCCTCCAGTACTAGTAAACCTCCAACCTCCTCTCTCTCACTGATTCATTTCTCCTCTATTTCCTTTTCAGTAAAAAGCAGGTCTCCAAGAGACAACAGTAAAACAGGACAAAACAAAATGACAATAAGAGAAAGCAAAAGCCTACATATCAAGTCTGGACAAAGCAATCAAATAGAGGAAAAGAGTCTTAAGTGCAAGCAAATGAGTCAGAGTTACATTGACTTCCTCTGTTTTCTGTTAGGCTTCTCATAAAAACACCAAACTAGTAACCATAACACATGTACAGAACTCCTGGAACCCATGCAGGTCTCATGTTTGCTACTTCGCCCTCTGTGAGCTCTTATAAGCCTTACTTAGTTTAGTGGTAGGCCATATTCTCCTGGTATCCTCCTGGTACTCCCTGAATCATATGTTAGGAAAGGGAATTTCAAGGATAAATTGTCTTATAGAAAAGGTTTATTTTTCATTTGGTCTCACTTGTTTAATAAAGAAAAATGATTTATTGTTATAGGAGACAACTGATTTTTATCATTAGAAAAAAATTACTTTTCAATAAGGAAGCATTTAATATTCTTATTAGAACAGAATTGAAATAAAAAATTAAAAGTTTCCTTTATACTTAATGAGCAACTCATAAAAAAATCTAGAAAATAAAATAAAATCATGGGGATAACATCTGTGTGCTTCTAAATAGGGAAAATACCAGTTGTTTTCTAATACCTTACAAGGACAGTTGTAAGAAACCATAAAAATAGTCTCTATTAATATATATATATATATATATATATATATATATATATATATAAAAGTTCTCAAATGTTGAAGAAAATTACATGAGATATGTTGAAGCAATAATGCATCTTGACCTAATAAGTTCATACTCATTAATTCAGTTGTTTTTAGGAAGAACACAACAAAAACTACACTTATAATAGATGTTTTAGGAAAATGTGCCCCATCAGTTAACAGTACACAATCTCAATCTTAAATTGTAGTTACTTCATTTATCCATAAATGGACAGTCCAAAACTGATACAAGGGATGTACTGATGACTATTCATGGGAAGAAATAGAAATAGCCAGTGCATCAATTTACATTTAGTTTGGATATTTTATTTTATTTTTTCATATTTAGATTACTTAGGGTTCTCTAGAGAAACAGAATTTGTCATGGTGAACATTTCCACTTACACAGACATAAACATATATTTATATATATATATATATATATATATATATATATATATATATATATGAATGCATGCATGCACATATACTTACATACATACATACATACATGCATACATACATACAGGATTTGTAAGAGTGGCTTACAGACAATGGCCTGACTACTGACACAGTATTCTGATGGAAAATCTAAGAATCCAATAGTCATTTGGTCCAAGAATTTAGATGTCTAAGCTGTTCTTAGGTATAAATTTGGAATCTAAAGGAAGTAGACTCTAGCACCACTGAAGGAATGAATTTACCATTGAAAGTGTGTGTTAGGATACATTGAAGACGTCTCTCTTTTACTCAAATTTAAATTGTACTTTGCACTGACAAAGAACAAATGCTGGCAAAATCTTGGTATTGTTAATTTCCATAGTCCATTAGAGCTTCATATTTTGCAAATATTTGTCCTTCCCTAGTCTTGAGGCAATATAGACTTGTATCTAATTGGCAGAAATTAAGGTCTGATGGCCAATAGCAGGGCATGAAGTTGAGGGCAGAACATGGGAGAGGGAAAAAGAGATGGGGGAGGGTTTGGGTAGAAGGGAGAAGGAGAAGAGCAGGGACAGGAACAGGGAGACAGAGATAGGGAGAGGAAGAAAGATTGGAAGGGAGAGGGAGAAAGGGAGAGACATAGGGAGAGGGACAGGGAGAGACAGAGGGAGAGACAGAGTGTTAGAACAATAAAGAGAGACAGAGAAAGAGACAAAGAGAGAAAGGCTGGGAGAGGAAATGAGACACAAGAGATTCACCAGTGGACATTGAGGTTACCTGGGCAGAAACATACTTGGTGAGATGTAGTACCAGGAATACTTGTGTTAAACTGGATTACTTGGGTAAAGTTGGACAGCTGGCTAGGAGACTACCTATCTAAAAGGCCTAAGCTTTAAAATATTAAAAAGCTTCTATGTCCTTATTTATACCACTGTTGGTTCAAGAAAGTCCTGCTATATTTAGCTCACCAATGGGCTGCAGAAAGTCAGGCACAGATGCTGTGGAAATGGGAGGGAATGGAAGGTTTTCTAGAAACCTTGTGCTGAGGTGTGCAATAGTTACTCTATGAACTGAGGTCAGTCATGTCAGGAAGCATGGCTTCTTTAAGGCTTTACCTACAGGAAACAAACACCCACAGCTCAGCAAAGCCTATGGCTGGACACTTGAGTAAATGACTTGAGCTGGCGGAAGCAGCTGGCTTGACATTGTGCCATGGGGGCAGAGCCTGCCACAATCTCCATGTGCTAGCCTGAGGAGCACTTTCTGTAACACAGAAAGAGCATGTTCTAGGACCAACAATGTTGCTAAGAAGACATCAAAACCAGTAAAGAGTATGCTTAGAACTAGCAGTCCTTATAAAAAAGGAGTGAGAGAAACTTAGATACAGAGATAAATATATAAGTTGGAAAGCATCAAGTAAAGAGATAAATAGAAGGGTTTTCAAATGTGCTTAGGTGTTAAAGAAGAAAAGGAAATTAAATAATAACAGTCTTACAAATATGAAGTTTTGAAATAATAAACTGAAGTCTCCAAAGAAAGGAGAGACTAAGAAAAACAGGTAGAATTCGATTATAAGGGTACATAGACAATTAAAAAAAAATAAAAGAAAATGAAACTCAATATACACCATCCTGCAAAGAAATATTAGGTTTTGAAATAATAAAATAAAGTGTACAAAGGAAGAAAATTATATATATATATTATACATATATAATGCATAAGCACTGAAGAAAGAAAGAATATAGAGAGTAATAGGAAGAAAAACTTATTTGAAATCATATTTACAAAGAAAAGTGAACCTTAGTAAGATTAAAAAATAATTTTCATATTAAAAATTGAAAACACTGTCGGATGTAAGGTTGGTTAAGATCATTTCCCAGTTAGTTGGTTGCCGCTTTGTCTTTTTGACAGTGTCTTTTGCCTTGCAAAAACTTTGCAATTTAATGAGGTCCCATTTGTCAATTCTTGATCTTAGAGCATAAGCTATTGGAGTTCTATTCAGGAAATTCTCCCCTGTGCCCATATGTTCAAGGTTCTTCCCTAGTTTCCTTTCTATTAGTTTCAGTATGTCTGGTTTTATGTGGAGATCCTTGATCCACTTGGAATTGAGCTTAGTGCAAGGAGATAAGAATGGGTCAATTTGCATTCTTCTGCATGTTGACCTCCAGTTGAGCCAGAACCATTTGTTGAAAAAGGCTATCTTTTTTCCACTGGATGGTTTTAGCTCCTTTGTCAAAGATCAAGTGACCATAGGAGTGTGGATTCATTTCTGGGTCTTCAATTCTGTTCCATTGATCTGCATGCCTGTCACTGTACCAATACCATGCGGTTTTTAACACTATTGCTCTGTAGTACAGCTTGAGATCTTTACCAACCTTACATCCGACAGAGGGCTAATATCCAATATATACAAAGAACTCAAGAAGTTAAACTCCAGAGAGGCAAGTAACCCTATTAAAAAATGGGGTACAGAGCTAAACAAAGAGTTCTCACCTGAAGAATATCTAATGGCTGAGAAGCACCTAAAGAGATGTTCATCATCCTTAGTCATTAGGGAAATGAAATTCAAAACAACCCTGAGATTCCATCTCACACCAGTCAGGATGGCTAATATCAAAAACACAGGAGACAGCAGTTGTTGGCGAGGATGTGGAGAAAGAGGAACACTCCTCCACTGCTGGTGGGATTGCAAGCTGGTACAACCACTCTGCAAAGCAGTCTGGCGGTTCCTCAAAAAACTGGGCATGACACTCCCGGAGGATCTGGCTATACCACTCCTGGGCATATACCCAGAGGCTCTACCTGCATGCAATAAGGACACATGCTCCACTATGTTCATAGCAGCCTTATTTATAATAGCCAGAAGCTGGAAAGAACCCAGATGTCCCTCAACGGAGGAATGGATTCAGAAGATGTGGTATATCTACACAATGGAATACTACTCTGCAATTAAAAACAATGAATTCACGAAATTCCTAGGCAAATGATCAGAACTTGAAAATATCATCCTTAGTGAGGTTACCCAATCACAAAAGAACACACATGGTATACAGTCACTGATAAGGGGATATTAACCCAGAATCTAGGAATACCCTAGACACAATTCGCATATCAATAGATTTCTATGAAGATGGAAGGAGAGATCCCTGGTCCTGGAAAGACTGGATGTAGGGGAACGCCAGGACAGAGAAACGAGAGGGGGTTGAATGGAGAAAAGAGGGAGGGAAGGGGGCTTATGGGACTTTTGGGGAGGGAGTTAATGGGAAAGGGGAAATGATTTGGAATGTAAATAAAAAAAACTTAGAAAATAAAAAAAATAAATAAAAAAAAATAAAATTAAAAAAAATTGAAAACACTATGGAAAAGTTCCCTTTTTGGAAGTGTCTTTTTATTGTTGATACTAATGTTGATATTGTTGTTGTTATTTCCTGATAGCAGGAATAACTCATCAATGGTGACTTCATGGGATGAAAAAAAAGACAAGGGTTATCTAAACTCGTAGCACAAAACAAAACATAATCAAGATATAAAATACTAACCTAATGCTGTTTAAATTTTCAAGGTCACTGTCTAAATATCTAAATTTTCAAAAGCTATTAGTCATTCCTTATAAGGATATCTTACTGTCTGATTCAGATACAGATACATTAGAAAAATAATTGATATACTAAAATAATTTTTCTCATTGTGGATTACAAATTGAAAACATACAAATATTGTATCTTATTAATTATATATGATATAAGGTAATTTAAAAATTATTGCTGAATTAAATCATTCTGTTACATACTTTAAGGATGGGTTAACATCTGAAAGGAAGTCAGTAAATATATTGTGTTGGGGAAGAGGATATATTCTTGTTTCAACAGAAAGCAAAACTCTGGATTTCTTCAAAACTAATTAAGATTGTTTGACAAGGAAAGACCTCTTACAATTCTTGGTTCCAAACATGGAAGAACAAGAAAAAATGTGACACAAATTCTAATTATTTTACATAGGAACAGCTCAGACGACACAAATGTCTCTGCATAATCCAGTAAATCATGTTAGTTACCTAGTCCTCTTGACTTATTACTGCATTCTGTGAGTTTATAAGGCATGGATGAGGAATCATAACACAGAACTCCAGGACTTGGTCAATATCCCACTTCTCTTAGGTTCCCCCAAAGATGGCTTTACTCCAGACTGTAGTAAACAGCTGAAATAACATAACACCTTCATTACTGAGAGATATGGGGGTTTAGTTGTTCAGTAGTTTATAGAAATAATACCAAGTTCCTGCCAAAATTTAGTTATCTGCTGATACAGAATTAACAACTGAATATTCAGAGGCATACCTTTAAACAATGTACTCCAACAAATGAGAGTAAGTTGGCAAAGAATAGAAGCATTTTTTATCTAATATTCTTCCTATAGGTTGCCAACAAAAGTTGTTTCCCACATTTAAGGTTGGTATTCCTACCTCACCTGATCTAATCAAGAAAAATCTCATTAGTGTACCAAGAAGCTTGGGTTTTATTGAATTACAGATGTAGTCAATTAGACAACCAAGAATAGCCATTATAGAAATTGTCCTCAACATTGATGCTTGTCAGAAACATATGGTAAACAATAAAAATTATACATATATTAAGCACAGATACTTGACATTAATTGGACTGGAATGTATTATGTTCATGAGGAGTTTCTAAAAGGACTGAGAGGTCCACTGGGCATCTGGAGGAAAGTGGTATTATATTTGAACAAGATATCATAATAAGGCATTTTTTCTTCAATTTTGTGTACTGGCAAAAAATAACTGTCACTGTGAAAAAGCAAGTAATACAGAGTATACATTTTTACTGGAATTAAAGTCATGAATTAGTATCATATATATGGTAAATACTGAAAAATGTCTTTGTCCAATTTTAGAGAAAGTTAAGGAAGTCTCTAACCCTCAAGTATTTTCATACTGATTGCATTGCAAGTATCAGTTTTAATATGTTTTACCTCACAAGAAATCAGATACCAGAATATTAATTTTACCACAGATCTTCAATTTTACTTGTATATCTCTACTTCATAACTTGTTTTGATATTATAAGGTTGATTATATCAAAATCATTTGAAGAAATAAATGGCAGATTATGAATTATGAATTCAATCTTGAGATAGGAAGGGAGGCTTAGCCAAACAAACACTGGGAGAAAAATCGTAGAAATTTATGAAACCCATAAACAACATGTCAAGGAAGTCAAGCTTATGCAATATAATATTTAGAGATGAAATGAATACTAATAATTGTTTTTGGTGAAACTATAATGATGAGAGACTGAGGAAAGGTAATTAAAAACATCAAATGATCTAAGTTTCAGAGTAACCTTTATATCACAAATAAAACTCTGTTGTATATATTCTGTTCCACTGTTTTCCCCATTGGTTCTTGATGAATTTATTTCACATTTTTCTGTTTTGTTGTTTTACTTTTTCTTGGATTTGTTTGTTTTTGCTATGTAGTTCATAATTTGTCCTTCTTAACCTCAATAGTACTTACATTATGCTGCACACACTCATTCTATGCATTTTTCTTTTTTCTTTCTTCCTTTCTTCCTCTCTTCTTTTCTTCCTTCCTTCCTTCTTTCCTTCCTTCCTTTCTTTTTCTTTCTTTCTTTCTTTCTTTCTTTCTTTCTTTCTTTCTTTCTTTCTTTCTTTCTTTCTTTCTTTCTTTCTTTCTTTCCACTTCAGATTTTACTCCCCACCCACCCACCCTCAGACTGTTCCACATCCCATACCTCCTCTCCAAACCCCCTGTCCCCACCAACCAACAAACATTCAAACAGACTTCTAAACTCCCTGAGACCGCCAGTTTCGTGAAGGTTATGTGCATCTTCTCTGACTAAACCCAGACCTGGCAGTCCTCTGCTGTATATGTGTTGGGGGCCTCATGGCATCTGGTGTATGAAGCCTGGTTGGTGATCCAGTGTTTGAGAGATCTCAAGGATCCAGATTAATTGAGACTGCTGGTCCTCCTAAAGGGTCATCTCCTCCTCAGCTTCTTCCAGCCTTTCCCTACTGCAAACACAGGAGTGAGCAGATTCTGTCCATTGGTTGGGTACAAATATCTGCATTTGACTCTTCCAGCTGCTTGTTGGGTCTTCAGGAGTGCGGTGGTCTTTATAGGTTCCTTTTTGTGAGCATTCCATAGCCTCAGTAATAGTGTCAAGCCTGGGGACTTCTCCTTGAACTGGATCCCACTTTAGACCTGTCACTGAACCTTCTTTTCCTCGGGCTTCCCTCCATTTCCATCCCTGAAGTTCTTTCAGGTAGGAAAAATTATGGGTCAGAATTTTGACTGTGGGATGGCAACCTCATCCCTTACTTGATGCCCTGTCTTGCTGCTGGAAGTGGGCTATATAAATTCCCTCTCCCTATTGTTGGGCATGGCATCTAATATCCCTTGCTTTGAGTCCTGAGAGTCTCTCACCTCCCAGGTCTCTGGTGCATTCTGGAGGGTGGCCCCAATATCCTACCTCCTGAGGTTGCCTGTTTCCATTCTTTTCTGCTGGCCCCCAGGGCTTAAGTCCGTTTTCCCTCACCAAATACCAGATCAAGTTGCCCTTTCTCCCTCACTCCTATCCACTTTACCCTCACCATTCACAACAGAACAATATTGAATAGCTGAGAAGCACCTAAAGAAATGTTCAAAGTCCTTAGTGTTCTGAGAAATGCAAATCGAAATGACCCTAAGATTCTACCTTTTACCAATCAATGACTAAGATCAAAACATCAGGTGAGAACACATATTGGCAAGGATGTAGAGAAAGAGGAACATTCCTCCACTGCTGCTGGGATTGCAAACTAGTACAACCACTCTGGAAATCAATCTGGACATTCCTCAAAAAATTAGAAAGTGATCTACCTGAAAATCTGGCAATACTACTCTTGGGAATATACCCAAAAGTTGAACTCCGATTCCAAAGGATCACTATGTTCATAGTGGCCTTGTTTGTGATAGCCAGAAGCTGGAAACAACCTAAATCTCCTAAAACAGAAAAATAGATACAGAAAATGTGGTTCATTTACACAATGGAATACTACTCAATTATTAAGAACAAGGACATTCTGAGTTTTGCAGGTAAATGGATGGAACTTGAAAATATCATCTCGAGTGAGGTAACTCAGACCCAAAAAGACATGCATGGTATGTATTCACTAATAAGTGGATATTAGCCAAAAAAAAAGGACATGATAATCAGGATACAGTCCACAGAACTCAAAAAGTTCACCAAGCTGAAGGGCCCAAGTGAGGATATCTCAGTCCTACTTGGGAGGGAGAAGAAAGCATTTTATGCTATTTTTAAAGCAAACCTATAAATGTTTTCCCCCCAAAATTCTGCCTAATGACATTAATGACACTTACAATTAAATATATTTTCCCATATATTAAGGTCAAGTGCATTTTCTTTCAGATATCCTTAAATTTTGTTTTCCATTACCTAATGCAGATAATTTGAAAAAAAATCAATGCTGACATATATTATTTTAAAGCTAGTTATCTTAATATCTGAATATCTTACAAATATAAATATGCAACTTATTTCCTTTAAAATGCTTCATTTTATATTCTTTTTACCAGACTATGTAGAGAATTCAAAGTCTTTGTAGGCATTTCACTATATTTGGCTTGGTATTTTGTTATTTAGTTTTTGGTTTACAGTGATGGAAAACTTAAGTACAGTAACAATAAAAATGTCACAGTGTTATGCAGACATATGCTCCACATATGTGATTCATATATTTGAGAGCCATAAGCAGGATAATATAACTTCAAGATTAACCTGGACCACATATGAAACTATCTTTAATAGTGGGCATCTCAAAGAGGATGGGACTGTATTGTAATGAATCCCTAAATTTCTAAATAATACATATCACTCAAGATCAGGGAATTTCTGTTCTTTTTAGGTTTTCTGCAAAATCTATATCTCTAAATACAACCATATTGTGAAGTACTGGAATTAAAGGTTTTTACATATGAACTTGGGGAAGTCCTGTCATTGAACTCATATCAGATAGATTCCTGAACATTATAGATATTTGCTTTAAAGCAACACATATCCAGGACTTTGAAATTTTCTGAAAGAATAATATCTATTACGATTTCTTAAAATGGTCTACTATAAGATAAACTTTAAAGTTTTATGATTAAATCAATGTTTCATGATATTTAGTTATATTAAATTCTATGTACAACAGGAATCCATTTGAGAGTATATAGTTAGCAATAGACAATCAGAAAATAATTTTATTTTTTTTTCTTTTAGTTTTAGAGTGAACTATGTTAATTTATTAACCTAGTAAATTTATCAACAAGATGGATAATTTTCTCCTCAGAAGGTGAGGTTGATTTCATTCTGCCATGTGAAATATCCATGTCTTCACTGTGAAGACTCAGTAGTTCATGCTTTACTCAGATTCAATTAATCCTTTACTTTTTCAGTTTTTATGCTGCTGCTAGAAGTGTTCTCAGCATCTGATTTGAACTTGGTTTTCATGGTATACATCACTGCTTTTGTACAGATCAGAGAGAACTGGATGTAGCTGAGTCCAGCCTGTCACCAGTATGCCACCATATCTCGAGTGGGGTGTGCTGGGCAGAAGCACTGGTTCACTTTAGAGTTACCTCACACCAGCTGGGCCACAGGATGTCAAAGACATAATTTTCAAAACACAATTTTTTAGATGTGAGTTTAAATATAGTTTGCATGCCCATAGATTCTGTCTATGTTCCTGTTGACAATTTCTCTTACCTACATTCCCTAACAATGTATACTATCAATACTTATGTCCAATCGCCAACCATGTATTTCATAAATTTTACTTTGTATGCCTTCAAATTTCAACTCCTAGATTTCTTCCTGAAGGAAACCTTCCCTCCCTCTTGTCCAATATAATTGTGACATATTCCTAAAATAACCTAGTAGTCTATGATCCTGATCTCAGCTCTTATTATAATTAACTGGTGGATATAATTATTATTCATTTAAAAAGCCACAAGTTGTTGGTAAAATCCATGAAGAAATATCTCTTTATTGTAAGTCTATATTATATACCTAGGACCTGATACACAGTATAATCAAGTAGGCATTTTTAATATACAAAATGTATAAGAAAGACTTATAAAATAAAAACTTGAAAGGATTCCTTAGGGAGAAAATGTAACTACATTAAACTTAGCCTTTTTTAGGGCTGGGACATTTTGTTATGATAAATTATGTTAATATTTAATAGTTTTACATGCCAAACTTATTGGACTATAACACAACAGGGTCATTAAAACTTAACAACATTATCATGTGTATTTTAAATTAAACAGAAGAATTCTAAATCTTACGTACTATTATGAAATGGTAAATGTAAAACCCTGAGTTAGTGGAGGATTGTTATGAAACACTATTTTCCATCCATGAAAAAAAAAACACTCTTGAATTCACAGTACATGTGATTTCTGAATGAATGCACAAGATCATGCCAGACATAATTCAAGTTTATATGATGAAGGGGCTCTTAAAACCCCATATCTAGCCGAGGAGGCATTATCAATTGATAGTTACTAGAAAAGAAAATGTGGTGGTTTTCTTTACACATGTTGGAGCTGATAAGCTGCCCATATTTCAGTGAATAGCCATACCTGCACATTCATATTTGTACTGGCACCACTAAACTCAGTAGATTTAAAAAGATTATATGAAATTTGAAGTTAAAATAATGGTGGAAATTGGTATGGAAAAAGTGGATGTATAAGAAATGTGGGTGAATTTGATTAAAGCAGATTATGCACTGCATGCATTTTTAAATGATACAAAATTTAAAACGAGTTATAAATGTTAAATATTAAAAGTGATCGATATGTGAAATGCCATGTTTTAATTATTTAGAGACACATGTGTAAAAACCTTATACGTATTTCACAAATATGTATACACTTTTCATTAAAAATTAAGTATGGTCTGTGGTGTCATAGCTCAGTTTTAGATTATTAGCTTATGTGCATGAGGCCCTAGGAGCAATGCTCAGTACTTCAAAAACAAATAAAATGATAAAAAAATTAAAATTAAAAACAAAAAGCATGCTTGTAGTTGGGAATAAGTAGTATGATACTTGCCTCAAAACACATAGTACCAGCCGGGCGGTGGTGGCGCACGCCTTTAATCCCAGCACTTGGGAGGCAGAGGCAGGAGGATTTCTGAGTTTGAGGCCTGCCTGGTCTACAAAGTGAGTTCCAGGACAGCCAGGGCTACACAGAGAAACCCTGCCTCGAAAAACAAAAAAAAAGCCGGGCGGTGGTGGCGCACGCCTTTAATCCCAGTACTTGGGAGGCAGAGGCAGGAGGATTTCTGAGTTCGAGGCCAGCCTGGTCTACAAAGTGAGTTCCAGGACAGCCAGGGCTACACAAAGAAACCCTGTCTCGAAAAACCAAAAAAAAAAAAAAAAAACAAAAACAAAAAAAAACAAAAGAAAAACAAAAACAAAAAAGCCAACCACATAGTACCTTTAATAAATATATTATTTCCCTGACTCTTTCCACTTGTTATTTCAGTAAAGTTTGTACAAAACAATTTCAATTTCATAAGGACACAAACTAATGTGTATGACATCAGGAATTTTAAACCTAAAGAAGAGTTTAGATTTAGAGAACAATTATAAAATAATAAAAATATTACAAAATTATAGAACTATGAAATATTTTAAACACCACTCTAATTATATAAAGTGTACAACATAACATTAAACACAAACATAAAGTAGAAAGAGAAAACGGGAAGTAGGGTAAGACCAAAATCTGATACCAATGACATACTTCTCTCAGCAAGGCTATAATTCCCATAACTTCTCCAAACAGTACTCCCAACTGTGAACCAAGGCCTAAAACATAGTCTGGAAATGTGCTACCTGATCTATGCAACTTCCCGAAACTGAGAGGAAGAATCCATAACACTTTCAGATTTGTTTCCTTAAGTCAAGTAAAGCCAGAAAAATATGGATAGTACTACAAATTTGGCTGACAGCTTGAGATGAACCCTTACTGTCTTTACTCACATTTGAGTTTTACTTTTATTCAGCTGTTTCATAGGAGCAGAAAAATATCACAAGAAAATGTAAGCGACTTTTCAGAAGTTGGAAGCTTCTCTAGGTGGGATGTTTCCCTGAGAACACACTTTCATTTGTTCCATTTTGAAGCATGATTTTTTAATTGTTCTCATTTCTTTAATTGTAGCCTCTTTCCCAATACATAACTTGTCTATAATATTAAGCTTTCTAGTTTTTCTTTTTTCTTCAAACTGTAAGTTTTATATTTCTTTCCACCCTATTGTTCTTTTTCATTGTAGTGCCATACCATTAATAATAACCACACCTCACATTTAGTATTATACAATTATAAAATTTATTTTACCAATATATCTACTACTTTTCAGTTTAGCCTCAGGCAACATATTAGGAGATGGGCAAAAGACTGATTTTTTGCTAAAATATTACTGGGATGATGTCTATCACAGTTATTAATCTTCATCCTCTCCAAATTCCTTTGACCTGGGTTTCCAAAATCTCTCTTGCCCTAAGCACTACTCGCTCTAGGTTTTGGACATAATGGCTTCTGAACTCTGCTTATAGCATTGAACTGGTTTTCTAGTCAATAGTTCAAAATTCTTCCACATTCCTCTAAAAAAAAATAAAACAAAAAAAAAAATAAAACAAAAACAAAAAAAGCAAAACATGAACTGGCTGTTCAAAGCAATATTGTACTATCTGACACCAACTTCTGTATTAGTTGCTTTTTCATTTCTGGGATAAATACTGTTTACTCAAAGAAACATAAACCAAAGAATTTATTTCTGAATTGTGGTTCCAGAGGCAAGAAGGCACTGGATCAATCGGCAGACATTTAGAGAAGGTGGAATAACTACAAACACAAATATGGTGGAAAAATAAAACAGGGAATGGTGCAATATTATACATTCTCCAAATCCATGCCCAGTGACACATTTTCTCTGACAAATGTGTACCTCTTAATTTTTTTTTCTATATTAAGTAACCAATTGGGGAGAAGAAGTTCAAATATCTGAGTCTATAGGGTAAATATCTCATGTAAACTTCAATGTAACTCATTGGGGAAATAATGATACTTATATACTGGTGGAAATCCATACCTCTCTATATGGATTTAAGACCTACTCAATAGGAGGAAATGTATGCCTAGTACTATAAACCAAGCAGCAATTTTTCTTCTAATATAAACATGTTCATAAATTTTATTTCAATGTGAACTTGCAAAATCAATCTTCTTTATATACATTGTACAAGACCACATACATAGATTTCCATTATTTTTATTTACACAATATCAATATATTAGTACTGTCAATAAATGAAAATACAACTTTATATTGTGAAATTGTATATGTATTATACAGTGAGTTTTTACTTTATTTTTTTGCTCACAATTTTCCTTTCTTTTTTTAAACTATATTAGATATTTTCTTTATTTACATTTCAAATGTTAATCCCTTTCCTTCTTGCCCCTCCAAACCCCTGTCCCATTGCTCACTAATTCACCCACTCCTGTTTCCCTGTCCTGGAATTCCCCTACACTGGGGCAACAATCCTTCACAGGATGAACAGCACATCCTTTCATTAATGTCTGACAAAGCCATCCTCTGCTACATATGCTGCTGGAGCACTGGGTCCCTCCATGTGTACTCTTTGGTTAGTGGCTTTGTCCCGGTAGCTCTGGGGGTACTTGTTGGTTCATGTTATTGTTCCTCCTATGGTACTGCAAAATTCTTCAGCTTCTTGGGTCCTTTCTCTATCTCCACCATTGTGGACCATGTGCTCAGTTCATTGGATGTCTGAGACCATCAACCTCTATATTTGTCAGGCACTGGCAGAGCCTCTCAGGAGGCAGTTATATCAGGCTCCTGTGAGCAAGGACTTGTTGGCATCCACAATAGTGTCTGGATTTGATAACTGTATATGTGGTGGATCCCCAGATAAAGCATTCTCTGGATGGCCATTCCTTCAGTCTCTGTATCTCCTCCCGTGGGTAATTTGTTCTCTCTTCTAAGAAGGACTGAAGTATCCACACTTTGGTCTTTATTATCCTTGAGATTCATGTAGTCTGTGAATTATATCTTGGGTATTGTGAGATTTTGGGCTAATACCCACTTATTAGTGAGTGTATACCGTGTATGTTCTTTTGTGATTGGGTTACCTCACTCAGTATATTTTCTAGTTCCATCCATTTCCCTAAGAATTTAATGAATTCATTGTTTTTAATAACTGAGTAATACTACATTGTATAAATGTACCACATTTTCTATATCCATTCCACTGTTGAAGGACATCTGGATTCTTTCCAGCTTCTAGCTACTATAAATAAGGCTCCTAGGAATATAGTGGAACACATGTTCTTATTACATGTTGGAGCATCTTTTGGGTACATGCCAAGGAGTTGTACAGCAGGATCCTCTGGGAGTGTCATGCCCAGTTTTCTGAGGAACCACCAGACTGCTTTCCAGAGTGATTGTACCAGCTTGCAATCCCACCAGCAGTGGAGGAGTGTTCCTCTTTCTCCACATCCTCGCCAACAACTGCTGTCTCCTGTGTTTTTGATCTTAGCCATTCTGACTGGTGTGAGGTGGAACCTAATGGTTGTTTTGACTTGCAATTCCCTGGTGACTAAGGATGTTGAACATTTCTTTAGGTACTTCTCAGCCATTAGATATTCTTCAGTTGAGAATTCTTGTTTAGTTCTGTACCCCATTTTAATAGGGTTATTTGTTTCTCTGAAGTCTAACTTCTTGATATATATATATCCTCTACATGATGCAGGATTGGTAAAGATCTTTTCCCAATCTGTTGTTGCCATTCTGTCCTATTGACAGTGTCCTTTGCCTTACAAAACTTTGCAATTTTATGGGGTTTCATTTGACATTTCTTTTAATATCTTTTTAAATTAATTAATTTATTTATTTTTTACCCTCCATATTTTATTCTCCTCAAACCTCATCCACCCTCCAACTCTTCCACATCCCACACCTCATCTCTACTTCCTGGATTCAAGTGGATGTTCCCACCCACCCCCACTCCACATGAAATCTAAACTCCCTGGTGCCTCTAGTCTCTTGAGGGTTAGGTGCATCATCTCTGAATGAACACAGACCTCTCAGTCCTCTACTCTTTGTGTGTTGGGGGCCTCATATTAGCTGGTGTATGCTGCCTGTTTGGTGGTCCAGTATTTGAGAGATCTCAGGAGTCCAGTTTAATTGAGACTAGTAGTCCTTCTACAGGATCACCCTTCTCCTTGGCTTCATCTAGACTTTTCTAATTCAACAAAAGCAGCCATCAGCTTCTGCCCTTTGGTTGGGTACAAACATCTGCATCTGACTCTTTCAGTTGCCTGATGGGTCTTCCAGAGTGTGGTCATGCTAGGTCTCTTTTTATGAGTGCTCCATAGCCTTGGTAATAATGTCAGGCCTTGGGACCTCTCCTTGATCTGGATTACACTTTGGGCCTGTTGCTGGACCTTCTTTTCCTCAGGCTCCTCTCCATTTCCATCTCCGTAATTCTTTCAGAGAGGAACAATTATGGGTCAGAGATGTGACTGTGGGATGGGCCACCTCTCCCTCATTTGGGGACTCAAAGGGAGGGACCTTAGATGAAATGCCCAACAGTATGGAGAGGGAACTTTTAGAGTCCACCACAAGCAGAAAAACAGGCCATCAAATGAGGGAGGTCATCCCACAGTCAATTCTTGATCTTAGAGCATAAGCTATTGGTGTTCCGTTCAGGAAATTTCCCCCTGTGCCCATGTGCTCAAAGTACTTCCCCACTTTCTTTTCTATTAGTTTCTATTAGTTTTCTATTATGTGGAGGTATTTGATCCACTTGGACTTGAGCTTTGTACAAGGGTATAAGAATGGATTGATTTGCATTCTTCTACATGCTAACCACCAGTTGAACTAGCACCATTTTTTGAAAATGCTGTAATTTTTCCACTGGATGGTTTTAGCCCTTTGTCAAAGATCAAGTGACCATAGGAGTGTGGGTTCATTTCTGGGTCTCCATTTCTACCTGTCTGTCACTATATCAATACCAGGCAGTTTTTATCATGATTGATCAGTAGTACAGCTTTAGGTCAGGGATGGTGATTCCACCAGAATTTCTTTTATTGTTGAGAATAGTTTTTGTTGTCTTGGGTTTATTCCAGAAGAATTTGCAAGTTGCTCTTTTTAGCTCTATGAAGATTTGAGTTAGAATTTTGATGGGGATTTCACTGAATCTATAGATTGCTTTCGGCAAAATGGTCATTTTTACTATATTAATCCTGGCAATCCATGAGCATGGGATATCTTTCTATCTTATGAGTTGGTCTTGATATTCGTTCTTCAGAGACTTGAAGTTCTTGCCATACAAATCTTTCACTTGGTTAGTTGGAGTCACACCAATGCATTTTATATTATTTGTGACTATTGTGAAGAGTGTTGTTTCCCTAAATTCTTCCTCAATATCTTTATCCTTTGAGTAGAGGAAGGCCACTGATGTGTTTGAGTTAATTTTATATCCAACAACTTTGCTGAAGTTGTTTATAAGATTTAGGCTTTCTCAGGTGGAATTACTGGGATCACTTAAGTATACTATTATATCATCTGCAAATAGTGATGTTTTGATTTCTTCCTTTCGAATTTTTAAGCCTTTGACCTTTTTTAATTTTCTAATTGCTCTGGCTAGGACTTTAAGTAACATATTGAAAAGGTATGGAGAGAGTGAGCAGCCTTGTCTAGTCCCTGATTTTAGTGGAATTGCTTCAAGCTTGTCTCCATTTAGTTTGATGTTGGCTACTGTTTTGCTGTATATTGCCTTTACTAAATTTAGGTTTGAGCCTTGAATTCCTGATCTTTATAAAACTTTCATCTTGAAGGGCTGTTGGATTTTGTCAAATCTTTTCTCAGCATGTAAAGAAATGATTATGTGTTTTATTTTCTTTGAGTTTGTTTATTTAGTGGATTACATTGATGGATTTCTGTATATTGAACCATCCCTACATGCCTAAAATGAAACCTACTTGATCATGATGGATGATCATTTTGATGTGTTCTTGGATCGATTTGCAAGAATTTTAGTGAGTATTTTTGCATCAATATTCATAACAGAAATTAATGTGAATTTCTCCTTCTTTGTAGGGTCTTTGTGTAGTTTAGGTAAGAGAGTAATTGTGACTTCATAGAATGAATTGGGTAGTGTTCCTTCTGTCTCTCTTTTGTGGAATAGTTTGTAGATTATTGGTATTAGGTCCTCTTTGAAGATCTGATCGAACCCTGCACTAAACCCATCTGGTCCTGGGCTATTCTTGATTGGGAGACTTTTGATGACTGCTTTTATTCATTAGGATTTAAGGGACTGTTTAGATCATGTATCTGATTCTGATTTAACTTCAGTACCTGGTATCTGTCTAGGTAATTGTCCATTTCATCCAGATTTTCCAGTTTCGTTGAGTAAATTATTTTGTAGTAGGATCTGGGTACTGTTTTAATTTCCTCAGTTTCTGTTGTTATATCTCCCTTTTCATCTCTGATTTTGTTAATTTGGGTACTGTGTCTCTCCCCCCTTGTTAGCCTGTCTAAGGGTTTATCTATCTTGCTGATTTTCTCAAAGAACCAGCTCCTGGATTGGTTGATTATTTGAATAGTTCACTTTGTTTCTACTTGGTTGATTTCAGACCAAACTTCGATTATTTCCTGCATTCAGATGCTGGAGAGATGGCTCAGCATTTAAGAGGACTGACTCTTCTATTAAAGGGCCTGAGTTGAATTCCCAGCAACTACATGGTGACTCACAGCTACCTCTAAAGAGGTCCTATTCCCTCTTCTAGTGGGTCTGAAGACAACTTCAGTGTCCTCCCTGATTTTTTAATGGCAGTGCTTTGTTTCTCTCCAATTAGTTTGATGTTGACTATTAGTTTGCTGTATATTGCTTCTTTTTAGTTTTCGTTATGATCCTTGAATACCTGACCTCTCCAATAATTTTAACAAGAATGGGAGTTGTATTGTATCAAAGGAAGTTTCATCATCTAGCAGAATTTTCATGTGTTTTTTGTCTTTGATTTTGTTTATGTTGTGGATTACATTGATGGATTTCCATACATTGAACCATCTCTGCATTCCTGGGATGAAGTCTACTTGATCTTGGTGGATGATCGTTTTAATGGGTTCTTGGATTTGGGTTATGAGAATTATATTGAGTGTTATTGCATCAATATTCATAAGGGAAATTCATGTGCAGTTTTCTTTCTTTGTTGTTTCTATTTCTGTTTTAGTTATCACTGTAACTGTGGCTTCATAGAAAGAATTGGGTAGTGTTCTGTCTGTTCCTATTTTATGGAATATTTTGAGAAGTATTGTTAATAGGTCTTCTTTGAAGTTCTGACAGAATTCTACACTAAAACCATCTGACCCTGATCCTTTTTTGGTTAGGAGATTTCTAATGACTGCTTCTGTTTCCTTGGGTGTTATGCGACTGTTTAGATGATTTATCTGATCCTGATTTAACATTCATAACTGGTATCTGTCTAGAGAATCATCCATTCATCCAGATTTTCTAGTTTTGTTGAGTATAGATTGTTGTAGTAAGATCTAATTATTTTTAAAGTTTCTTCATTTACTATTGTTATGTCTTCATTTTCATTCCTGTTTTTGTTAATTTGAACATTGTTTCTGTGCTCTCTGGTTAATGTGGCTAAGGATTTATCTTTTTTATTTTCTCAAAGAACCAGCTCCTAGTTTTGTTTATTCTTTGCCTAGTTCTCTTTGTTTCTACTTGATTGATTTCATCCCTAAGTTTGATTATTTCCCGCTGTATACTTCTCTTGTGTGTATTTGCTTCTTTTGGTTCTAGAGCTTTCAGCTGAGCTGTTAAGCTGGTAGTGTATGATCTCTACAATTTCCTTATAAAGACACTCAGTGCTATGAGTTTTCATCTTAGAACTGCTTTCATTCTGTCCCGTGACTTTGGATATGTTGTGTCTTCATTTCACTGAATTCTAAAAGTTCTTTAGTTTCTTTCTTTACTTCTATCCTGATGAAGTTATCATTGAGTAGATAGTTGTTCAGCTTCCATGTGTATGTAGGATTTCTACTGTTTTGGTTGCTACTGCAGATCATCCTTCCTCTGTGCAAAGGTAAAACCAGGAGAGATCTGGTTTCCCAGGATTGCTCTCACTCAAGGACACAAAGTTGAGGTCTCCGCTTTCTCTCTGGAAGCTGTCAGGGACAGAATTGGCCAGGAGTGCACAGGGCACAGGAACAGTAGACCAGCTGGGACAGGATTCTTCACATCACCATCTGCACCCAGGAGATAAGACTTTTCCACAGCCCTCTATACACAAGTCCAGCCAGGAGAGATCAAGTCTCCCAGGATGCAAACCCAGGCTTACAAGGCCACAGAAAGGACAAGCTCCAGCCAGAGAGAACAAAGCCAACTAACACCAGAGATAACCAGATGGCGAAAGGCAAGCACGAAAAAACTTACCAACAGAAACCAAGGCTACTTGGCATCATCAGAACCCAGTTCTACAACCACAGCAAGTCCTGGATATCCCAACACACAGGAAAATCAAGATATGTATTGAAATCACAAAGCATGATTCCAATAGAAGATTTTAAGAAGGAAATAAATAACTCCCTTAAAGAAATAGAGGAGAACACAGACACAGGTAAACAAGTTAGAGTCCATAAAGTCAAACCCAAAATTCCCTTAAAGATTTGTAGGAAAATGCAACAAAACAGGTGAAGGAATTGAAAAAAAACTTCTCATCCATGTCATGAGCTTTAGCCTTCCCCTAACATTGTTAATGATATTCTGCTATTCTTGCAGAAAGATACCTAGAATAATTGTCATTGGAGGGGATTCACTTAGCAACCATAAAGACAGATGCATTAACCCACAGTCAAACCTTAAGCAGAATTTGGGGCATCCTATGGAAGACAGGAAAGATTTAAGGAGCCAATGAGTTCAAGAATACTACAAGAAAATATACAGAATCATCTAACCTTAGCTCATAAGGGCCTACAGACTCCGAACCACAAAACAGAGAACATGCTTGGGATGGAACTAAGCCCTTGGCACATATATAACAGTGGTGGAGCTCAGTGTTCATGTGGGATTCCTAACAGTAGGAGTGAGATGTACATCTGACAGTTGCTTCTCTTTGTATCCTTTTCCCATAACTGGGCTGCCTTTTCTAGCCTCAATAGAAGATTCATATAATCCTACTGCAACTTGATATGCCAAGGTGGGTTTATACCCATGGGAGGCCTTCCCTTTTCTGAGGAAAAAGAGAGGACAAGAGGATGGAGACAGGGGAAAGAATGGGGGACTGGGAGAAAAGTAGGGAAGGGAAGCTATGATCTAAATGTAATGTAAAGAAATTAATAAAAATTAAAAAAATATTTAATTTTGATATTACAGATTATAGTCAACTAAATATGTAAAATGAGATTTAATCCTTTACTATTCATTTACTACAGTCTCAATAGATAAAATAAGGAGTTTAGAAGTGACATATTGCATTATAGTCATATGATGACATATTGATTATAGTCGTACTATATAATGTTTGCCAAAATTAATGACAAATTGTTATAAAACTGTTTGCCTCAAACTTTGGGAATATTTTTCTTGTAAAACAACATTAAATTATTGAAGGTATCAATCATATTTGTAAGGATTATATTGAGAAATGGCATTATCCACTCGAATTTGATAGATGCTTAATAGTAAGTAAAAGTATCCTGGAAGTAAGTTTTAAACTTTGATTGCAAACAGAAAATTAGTGTTGTTAATTTTGTTGTATTTGGGCCATTTTCCCAAATCTTAGCTTTAAAGTTCTCTAAGCCTAAAGGCTTAAACATTAATTCAAAATACTTACTAGGTAGATTTGCAACCTTTCAAAAGTCATGTTAGTGCATCTATGTGATGAACAAAACCAGGCTATTTTTCTGAACTATTGATTTGCTTTATTTCCTAATGCTTTCAGTTTTAACTCGCTGAGCTGTAGTGTAAATGGTTTTCATATTAGTTGAACTTCCTCATAACTTAAGTCATGGAGGAAATCAATGCTAGTGCTATTTCTATTGAACTATTTTTCTTAATGAATACTTAGGAATGAAATAGTAATCAGCAACCACAAAAACTCAAAACTTTGAACTATTCCATTGCCTTTCACTCCATTATATTGGAAATGTTCCACTTATAGCCTAAAGCATTGCATTTATAAACAATAATACTAAGTTTTAGAATCAAAGTTTATCATATTTTAGCTCAGTAAGTAAAGATGAGCAAAATGACCATTAAATATTATGTTATTTTAAGCAAAGTATGAGCTAAGCCTAAGACATTTATGTTGCTCAAGTAGCTGGCAGATATAAGTATGGCATTTATGTAATTCATACAAATTAATGCCAGAAAATAAGGATTTATATCATGGCAATATTTTGAGGACATATGATTGTAATTTGCTTTCCTAATTTTCACAAAAGTATATCAAATGGCAGAATAATTTGAGAAAATATTCTTTAGTGGAATTTTGTGGAATTGTCAATACCACTTTATTGTTCTGAATTTGAAATTTAAAACATGGTCTTTCAGAACATTAAAATTATATCAGTCTTCATTTAGAAAATAATTGTTACACTGTAAATACATGATTATTAATTCTAGAATTCAGTTAATATAAAATATCTTATAATCTGGATAAGATATTTTGAGGTAAAAATATAAATTCTCAGTCTGAAAAGTAAGATTTATTTTAAATCTAGGATGGCTTTGTTTATCAGGGTTGTGAATTATGAGAAAATGAAAGTTATCCAATGTGTAATTGTATCATGAATATATGAATCACACAGTCCTTTTACCTGGAAAGTATATATATATATCTAAGTAGAGTTTCTTAGGTCGTACTCTACAAAGAAAATTGTCAAAGAACCACTCACAAATGTATCAGACTCTGACACACAAAAACAATAGACAGGCTTTAAAAGATCAAAATAATTTTTAAACATTGCTTAAAGCTAAATATTTTCTAATTGTTAAAGTATCCATTAAACATTATATATATATATATATGGTTATTAATTAAAATTCTGCACATTGCAGTCAGTTTTGGCATTTATTTGCAAGAAGAAATGTATATTGCCATATTAGGTTGCAGATAACTTTCATTTGTAACATTAATGCATTAATATAGTACAATGGTCAGTTAATTACAATACCTTTCATTTCTTGCTATAGCAAGAACGTTGAAGTTGAGATAGTTCAAGATGGTACTATGAACTATAGGCATAAGATTGAACATAGTATCTCAAAAACCAAATTTAGGAGTTATAAATGCAATACACATATGCAGTAGGCCCTATAATTTTTGTTTCTATTTCCATTAATTTATTTACTTACTCACTTTACATCCTGATCACTGTTTGACCGCCTCCTACTCCATCCCTCCATTTGCATTCCCCTTCTATTCTGAGAGGGTGGAGGACTCCCTGGTTATATTTCAACCCTGGCACATCAAGTTTCTGAAGGGCTAGTTACATTCTTTACCAATGAGGCTGGACAAAGCAGGTCAGTGAGGGTAATGGTATCTACAGGCAAACAAAAGCTTTATGGACAACACCCACTCCAATTGTTGGAGGAGCCACATGAAGACCAAGCTTCACCTAGATCCACTCCATGTAAGCTCTTCGGTTTCTGGTTCAGTCTCTGAAAGGCTCCAAGGGCTCACATTAGTTGACTCTTTTGGTCATTTTGTGGAGTTTCTATCCTGTCTGGGGCCCTCAGTCCTTCCATCAAATCATCCTAATAACTCACACAATCATCACGCAATATTTGGCTATGGGTCTAGGCCTCTGTGTTGCAGTGGGCTGCTGGTTTGAGCTTCTCAGAGGACAGTTATCCTAGGCTTCTGTCTGTACACATAGAATAATATCATTAATAGTGTCAGGGATTGGTGCTTGCCCATAAGATGGGTCTCAAGTTGGGACAGTTATTGGTTGGTCATTTCTTCAGTCTCTGCTCCAATTTTGTACCTGCATTTTCTATAGACAGGAAAAAACTTGGGTGGGAAGTTTTCTGGATGGGGTAGTGTTCTTATCCTTCCACTAGCTGTCCTGCCTGGATATAGGAAGAGGCCTCTTCAGGTTTTAGACTTCACTACTAGGAGTCTCAGATAAAGTTACCCCCATAGACACCTGTGAAACTCCCACATCCCTGGTCTCTGGCACATCCTAAAAATGTCCCCCACCCTATCTCCTACTGACCAGCTTCCAATTTCCATTCATTCTCCCATCCTTCTGACCCTCTCTCTTTTCTCTCTCTATATGTGATGCTGAACCTTGGCCATTGCCCTTCCCATGCCCTACCCCACCAAGTTCCTTCCTTCCATCTGCTTGTTATGATTGTTTTCCATTTTTAAATGAGATTCAAGCATCATTTCTTGGGCCTTCCTTCTTGTGAAACTTTTTTGGGGTCTGTGGATTGTAGCATGGGTACCTGTACTTTATGGGTAGTGTATATAAATACCATATGTACCATGCATGTCCTTTTGGGTCTAGGTTACCTCACTCAGGATGATATTTGCCTTTAGATTTCATGATGTCTTTGTTTTTGTTGTTGTTTTTGGTTTTTTGGTTTTTTTTGTTGTTGTTTTTAAGAGATGAGTAGTAATCCACTATGTAAATTACCACATTCACTGTATGTATTCTTCAGTTGAGGGACATCTTGGTTGTTTCCAGTTTCTGAAATTTATGAATAAAATGGTTATGAACATGGTGGAGCACATATCCTTGTAGTATGATAGGGAATATTTTGAGTAAAAGTCCAACAGTGATATACCTGGATCTTCAGTTAGAACTGTGCAATTTTTTTGAGAAAGTGTGAGACTGATTTCCAGAGTAATTGTACAAGTTTCTACTACACCAGCAATGGAGGAGTGTTACTCTTCCTCCACATCCTTGCCAACCCAAGCACATTTCACATTACAAATAATCTGTTTAACCTAAGCAACAAACTAGCTAATAGGATAAGAACGTTAAAAATTATAAGTGAAAACTCTTGAGATTTGCTTTTCACAATAACACTAACAACAATGAAAATTAAACAAAATTAATTCTTTTTGAAATAATATATGGTGGCATGGGCCTTTAACTAGAAGATTTCAGAAGCTGAGGAAAGGGTATGCCTATGTCCTTGTTCTAAATATCTCAGTGTTATCCCACTGTATAAATGAATTACATTTTCTGTATCTATTCTTCAATTTGATACATAATGACTTTGAGTCTAATATTTCATCAAATAAATAGCAATGCAAATACTGAGAATATAAACTATGACACAATATATGAAACAGGAAATTTCAACTTAAAAAGTATAATAATAGACATTTAATCATCAAATTCTTTAAACATCCATGTGGACAGACAATAGAAAATATTTCAAGTGAGCTTACCAGATCAGAGGACAGAGAAAAAGAATAAAGAAAAATTAGGAAGTTGAATAACAGGATAGAACACAGAAAGATATCTGAAGTTAAATGAGTAAGAATTTCCGTGTTTAATGAGAGTTAACATTCTATAGCATCAAAAATGTCATCAATGTAATAAAATAAATTAAAATATTCTGCTTCATGGAAACTCTATTTTCAGGGACCAATTTCCAAAGTGATACATAAAATTTAAAAGTAGGAAAAGTTAAATTACATAGCATAAATATTAGACCATAAATTAAGATGAAAATTAGTAGTACATAAAAACAAATGAGGATTGAAGAAATAAATAATTACCCTACATAATCCTAAAATTTCTGTTATTGAAGAATATAATAATCAAGAAAAATTATATATCCAAAGTAAGAACAAATTAGGATACTTTGAGATATTCAAAAACCAAAATTCAGTAGCAATTATTTTAAGTCTTCCTTATTCTGAATAGACTAACATGAAAGTAATAGTGAAAATTTTAAATCACACAACGTAAAACAACAGTAATAAAAGTGAAGCAGAAGGAAATTAAAACAGTATAAATATTATATGGTTTATGATACTTTGTTTTTGATTTTGGAAATGAGTACATTTTTAATTGATATCATGGTAATTGTAGTATGATATATAAAATATATATTTATCAACTTGCACAAAACTCCAAGTGGATCAAAGACACCAACATAAAACTAGATACATTAAATCTCATAGAAGTGAAAGTGGAAAATACCCTTCAAGGCATTGTTACA
This sequence comes from Tokudaia tokunoshimensis, assembly GCA_036184795.1. Lineage (NCBI taxonomy): Eukaryota > Metazoa > Chordata > Mammalia > Rodentia > Muridae > Tokudaia > Tokudaia tokunoshimensis. The sequence continues at coordinate 76,986,859 of BTHU01000023.1, forward strand.
AGAGACAAGTTGCCGGGCGATGGTGGCGCACGCCTTTAATCCCAGCACTTGGGAGGCAGAGGCAGGAGGATTTCTGAGTTCCAGGCCAGCCAGGGCTACACAGAGAAACCCTGTCTCGAAAAACCAAAAAAAGAAAAAAAGAAAAAGAGACAAGTTGCTGAACAGAACACGAACGGCTCAAGCTCTAAGTTCAACAATTGATAAATGGAACTTTATTAAACTGCAAAGGTTTTATAAATCAAAGGATGCTGTCAATAGGACAAATGGGCAACCTACAGATTGGGAAATGATCTTCACCAACCCTATATTATACAGACAGCTAACTCCCAAAATTTACAAAGAACTGAAGATGGTAGACACCAACAACTCAAATAACCCAATTAAAAAATGAGGTACTGAACGGAACAGAGAATTCCCAACAGAGGAATCTGAAATGTCTAAGAAGCACTCAAAGAAATATTCAAAATCCTTAATTATCAGATATCTTGTACTTATTAGAACAGCTAAGATCAAAACTTAAGAGACAGCACATGATGGTGAGGACATAAAGCAAGGAAAACACCCCTCTTTTGCTGATGGGAGTGCAATTTTGTACAACCACATTGGAACTCAATTTGTCATTTTTTCAGAAAATTGAGAATAGTTCTGCTTCATGACCCAGGTATACTACTATTGGGCATATACCCAAAAGATGCTACAATATCTCACCAAAACATGTGCTCCACTATGTTCATAACACTTTTATTCATAATAACCAGAAACTAGAAACAACCTAAATATCCCTCAACTGAAGAAATAAAAAAGAAAATGTGTTATATCTACACAATGGAATATTACTTAGATATTAAAATTCAAGTCATCATAAATTTCACAGACAAATGGATGGAACTTGAGAATATGGTCCATAGTGGTGAGGAAGCTTAAATCTCACTTAGAATGGGAAATAAAATAGCATAAGATGCAGATGGAAAGATGAAATTGGGAGGGAAGAGGAATGGAGAGGGTAATGGGGGATTCAGGATCATGTGTGGGAAAAACAGGAGAGGTGGCTAGATGGCGATGAAAAGGAACAGAAATCTGCAAATGACAGGGATGCAGAGGTGGGGGGGCATCTCCAGAATGAAATATGGCCTGGGTAAAGGGAAGTACCAAAAAATCAATGGGGAGACCTTAGCTGTAACTCAGTATATTGGGGATATGACATCTGAAGAAGCCACCTCCTGCATCCAGAAAGAAACCCCAGTGCAGTGATAGAGACCTCAACTCACCCACAAAACTTTCAACTCAAAATTTATCATGTGTACAAGTGTTTTAACCAAGGGGCAGTGAGCAGAGACTGAGCAAATCGTCAACCAATAACTGGCCCAACTTGAGACAATTCCCTTGAGAAAGCACTAATCTCTAACACTATTAATGATACTATGTTATCCTTGCCATCAGGATATAACTCACAGACCACAGGAAGCTCAAGAAGAAGGAAGATCAAAGTGTGGGTGCTTTGGTTTTTCTGAGAAAGGAACAGAATACACACAGGAATAATTATTGAGACAAAGTATGGGGCAGAGACTGAAGAAAAGGCCACCCAGAGACTGTCCTACCTGGCAATTCATCCTATAAACAGTTACCAAACCCTGACACTATTATGGATGATAAGAAGTGCTTGCAGAAAGGAGACTATTATGGTTGTATCCTGAAGGGCCCTGCCAGAACCTTACAGATACAGAGGGAGATGCTAGCAGCCAACCATTGGACTGAGCATGGGGTCTCCAATGGAGGAGTTGGAGGGAAGACTGGAAGAGCTGAAGGGGTTTGCAGCACCATGGGAAGAATGATGATGTTGGCCAACTAGACCCCCAGGGCTCCCAGGGAATAAGCCATCAACCAAGGGGTACATTTGGTTCAAGCCATAATTGTGGCCTAGGAATGCCTTGTCAGGCATCAGTGGGAGGACAGTTCCCTGGTCCTATGAAGGCTCGATAGATGTCCCAGTGTGGGAAAATTGAGGGGATGCAAAGTAGGAGTAGGCTAGGCGGAGGGTCATCTTCTTGGAGGCAAGGGATGGGAGGATAGGTTGGGTTTTTTTCGGGGAAGGGGGGAAACCAAGAAAGGGAATAACATTTGAAATGTAAATGAAGAGTTTATTCAATTAAAAAAAGTCACAAACACAGAAAAAGAAAGAACCAACTCCTACAGACTCTCTGACCTCTACACATGATTCATGGCACTTGAACACCCACCCAAAATGAACAAGCAAATAAATGTAGTTTTTAAAAGGCCAAGTATAATTAGAATATTATTAATATTTAAAAGACAACTTCTGTCTGGGAGAAACATTTATAAATCATATTTGATTAATATGTATAAATAGGTATTTGTCAATAAAAAGGAAGAGATGGTATTTGAAATCAGAATATTGTTTTTCAGGTGTGTTAGGGTATCAAGGGCTTCCTGTGTTATCAGAACTGGGTTCTGATGTTGCCAAGTAGCATTGGTTTCTGTTCCTCATGTTTTTACACTTATTTTTTGCCATCTGGTTATCTCTGGTTTTAACTGGCCTTGCTGTCTCTGACTGGAGCCTGTTCCTCCTGTGAGCCTGATTATGGTGGACCTTCTTGGGTCAGGCTGTCTCTGGGTATATGTGAGTCAAGGGTGGTAGAGCACATGATCTGCTCTTGGTGCAGATAGGACCTGGAAGGAAGGTATGTCTCAGGCAGAGTTGGAGTTCCTGAGTCTTCTGGGAACCAGGGAGTCCCAGTTAGGCCAAGTATCGGGGTGAGGGCGGGGGACTCATCCATGAGCCTGGGGGTGTTAGAACTCCTGGGGATCATGTTGTCTCTGGGTGTGGGAGGGATGTGAGTGGTGGACTGGAGCACAAGATCTGTTCCAGCATATAGATGGGGACTAGAAATAAGGTGTATTTACAGTAGGATAGGAAGTCCCATGTTCTCTGGGACCCAATGTGTCCCAGTTAGGCTAGGTAATGGAGTAGCCATGGGGGCCTCACCTGTAAGCCTGGGAGTGTTAGAATTCCTGGGGGCCAAGCTGTCTCTGGGTATGGGGGGAATAGGGTCAGTAGAGTACCAATTGCTTGGTTCTTATCAGAGAAATTTCTTCTCCAGTAAATAGTAATTACTACAGAAAATCACAACTTTTTAGTGTGGAGAGAGAGAGATTTTGGAAAACCAATCCTTATTTTAATGTCATTATCAAAACCCTCTCATCTGAAGGTTTAGGACTCTATGACGAAAAGAAGATAGATGCTTAAGAAGAGACAGAGATAATGAGTTATACCAGAGAAAAAGCTTATTAAAATACAATAGGAGCCAGGCAGTGGTGGCGCACACCTTTAATCCCAGCACTTGGGAGGCAGAGGCAGGCGGATTTCTGAGTTCGAGGCCAGCCTGGTCTACAGAGTGAGTTCCAGGACAGTCAGAGCTACACAGAGAAACCCTGTCTTGAAAAACAACAACAACAAAAAAAAAATACAAAAGAAGTTATGCACATATAATCTCAGAGATTTTGAGAGCATATATCAAACTTGAACAAGTTAAAAAAAAATCCCAGGACTTAGAAGAGGAAATGAAAATACCAGACCATCTCAACCTGAACCAAGAAGCTATTTACAATTGATACCTTCTGGCAGAGAAAGAGAGATCATTAAACTCTTTCAACTGGAGTTTCATCGGATATATAAATCATGCTCCAGTGTTGGCACCTTGATATCTTGGAGAAGTTGGCCAACATAAAATTGACTCTGTGTTTCGGTGTAGTTTTGTTTTGTTTACCTTTTTTTTGCTTATTTGGTTTTTTAAAATTTCTTTGTTGCTTTGATATTCATATTGCTTATTTGTTTTTGTTCAATATGAGTTGGAGAGAATCTGAATGAGTTAAGGGAAGAGGAGAGGATATGATAAAATATATTAAATTTAAAAAATAAATTGAGTTACTAAAAAATTAAAAATGGAAGGAAAAAACTTAGAAGAAGCAACCATATGAAATCTGTGAAATCAGTACACATAAGCAACATGCAAACAAATTCAGATTTATTTTATATTATAATTATATACATTAATATCTTTAATATAGAGAGGAAATATATACTAAGGCTATATAACTAATATGTGAAAATAGCTATATAAAATTTGATAAGAAAATTAAACTATCTAGCAACAGAGCTGCTCTAACAATGGATAATATTGAAAAACCTTCAAGGGCTATGTGATCTGGATGGATTACAGATGTGACCATAAGTATACATATTTAATTCCCAACAATGAAAGCAAGGTTAGTTTATAGAAGAAGTAAGATGTGATTGAAAGTAATAAGTAATTGAGCCACATACAAAGTGACAATCCAGAGAAAGGTTTGACAGAATGAGAAAGAGATGTGTTATGCATAACTCTCATGAGAAGACAGAAAAAAGGCTACTGAAGAGAATAGCACAGACTGATAGAGAAGACACGGTTTTACCTGGATAGTTTTATACAGACAGGTTGCAGGGGAAGGCAAAATGAGGCAGACAATGAGAAGAAGCCAGAAGATTAGAACAGATTGCCAGAGTTAGATTAAGTTCAATTCAGAGCAATTCAGTGAGACGCCTAGAGATGCCAGTTTGAATCACTCTGCTTAGAAAGGAGTTTTGAACTAGAAGAGCTGAATTGAAAAAGCCAGCCAGAGTTCATAATGAACTAGAAAGTGTATGCTTCTTCAGCAGTAAGCTTCTGAGAAGACATCTGGAGAATAAAATATACCTTTATATCTGGTGCCTAATGTGTCTGGAGAAGATGAAAGTCCACCAACTGAGAAGGAAGTAGAGGACATCTGACAGAAACATCTCAGGAGACAGAAGATATCTGATAGAATGCTGCGTAGAGGAAATTTACCTGGGATCCTCTCAAAAGAAAGTTTCAGCTGGATGCACAGAGAGACTAGGGAGACTGATTCTGCAGGAGCCTGAAACCTATAATAAGGAATGGAATGGAAGCCACTGAGACATTGAATCACAGTAAACCACCCCAAAAGACAATTGTAATTATATAGCTGAGATTCTCATGCACTAAAAAATGGGGCACTCCATTGCTGATCGCTTAAGATCAAGAGTAGGATTTGGAGAAATAGGAATGTTACTTGAAAAAAAATCAGAATACTTACTGGAACTGTGACCACCAGAGTAAACCCTTGTTACTTTCCACTGCAGTCTTTATATTTTTCCTCTCAAAAATAGCTTCAAAATATAGCTGTACAACAAGAAAAATTAGTTATAATAGTTTAAAGGCTTCAGAGACAAACAGAGTAAGTAAGAGCAGAGAACAGGAAGTGCTTACTTGTGAACCTATTGTACCTAATGAAATTGAGGATCATGATAGACAGACCATTGACAATGGTGTATCTATCAATCATTGGTTTAGTACATTAATTTTATTGCACAACATGTCCTATTCACGTTATGAGTATGTCATCTATAAGGTGTTTTTTTCACTGAGTTATGAGTAAACTTTCCAATTGTTCTATCAGGCCAACTGTTTTCAACATAAACAGTCCTTTGTAGAACTTAGAAATTATTCTGTAAATAAAATATGTTCAGTGACTGAAGTACACTTGTGGAGGACCCATGTGCTTTTATTAGGCAACTCTCTGCTACAAAAAACATGGTAGTGAGACTCAACAGAAGCTCTCCTAAAAAATGAAGACAAACATAGTTCCAGAGTACATACAAGCTTTAGTTCATTCTTTTCCTAATAACACAATGCCTCAGACTGGTAGAGTTAAATGAAAGCAATTTATTTTATTTCACAGTTCTGGATCCTATTGAAGGAGACAAATCCAGTGATGGTTTTTTGTTTGTGGAGTATAAAGTAGGCATAGGATATCATGAAAAAGAAATAATAGGTTTATGATATTCTAAGCCAAGTTTTCTTTTTCTAAGTTGTGCATATACATTATTAATATATAAATATAAAACTACAAAATAAAGGGTTTAATTACAATATTTTCAAGAATATCTTTTAGATTCTTTGATCATATTTCACCCCATTTCATCTTCTACTTTGTCACATTTCAACACTGGTTTAGTTTGTAGAGGTACTATTTATTGAACTAAGAAGAATTGAGTTAAATCTTTTTTAAAATCTATCTTTGTGATGTAAAATTATTCCTTCTGGATTGAAATATTGCCTCCCTAGAGGGAAGGTGAAAGCACATGAGACTCATGGGTATTTACAAGAATTCATATCAAAGTTACAAGACATAAGGAGTTATGTGAGCCATAAATAAATAATTTTTAGTGAAGAAGAGAATAAGGTACAGTCCTGATGACTGTCTCAAGAGCCTACACTGTCCATCTATTTAATATTTCATTAAATGAATTGAAGTTTAATATGAAACTCGGAAGCAATAAATTGTATTTATACCAAAGCAAAGGTACTCTTGAGTAACTAACCAAGGCAAGTAATTTCATGCTGGATGTTGAAATTTGTCTTTTTAATGAACTTGGCTTTTCAGAACACTTTTAAATATGCATAAAAGCCACTGAACTATTGGTAAGAGCCAAAATAGATACTGAAATTGACATTTTTATCGATATCTATATTATATTAAAGAGCATTTTAGAAAATAATTTATCATTTCCTTTCTAAAAATTTATATATATATATATATACTTATACAAGTTTGCATTTTAACTGTGAGTATAATACCATTAGATATCAGAAAAAGACATTGGAATCTCTATAGGTATGAAATCACAGGAGACTGTGAGTCAGTCTTGGGAACTGAATTCTGGTCTTCTGCGAGAACTGTATGTACTCTTAACTGCTTAGCTCTTCTTCCACCTGGCTCAACATTTTATTTCAATGCATCTTTTCCCTCCTCTTGTACACATTTAATTGAGGAAGACTGTTGGGTACATATATATATATATATATATATATATATATATATATATATATATATATATATATAAAATATTGTTATACTATTAATATATATGCTAATAATATATAATATTATGATATATTAATATGAATTAATATATTAATTCATAATAATATATTAATACAATATATATAATTATATATGATATTATATAACATTATATATATAATTTGCCTCAGGGAAGTAAAAGTCACACTCAGCCAATTGCCTGGGTAATCCCATAAAAAGTCTAGGAGGTGAAAAATTAATTTGAGCCAATACTCCTTTTTCTCAGCAAATAGCAGCTTTGTGCTTACCTGGTTGTGGTATTTCTAGTTGTCAGCATGTCTACATGGACATAATTCAAATTCTAATTTAAATTTTAAGAATCACAAAGATTGTCCTTTAAGCCATAGATAAAGGTAATTTGACAAATGGTATACATTCTGAGTTCTCCACCCTGGCCTGTTGGACATAACCTATTGGCAATCAGTCAGGTAGGGACAGGACCCTAGTGTTCTGGCTAGACTCCACCCCCACATCACCTGGCTACAGCCAGGTTTTCCCACCCCACAGTTATCTGACCACAGCCAGGTAACACATCCCACTATAAAAGGGGATGCTTGGCTCCTCCTTGCTCTCTTGCCCTTTTTCTCTTGTCCATACTCTCTCCCTTTTCTCTTGTCCTCCCATTCCCCCTCTCCCCCCATTCATCTCCCCTCTTTCCACATGGTCATGGCCAGCTCTCATGTCTCTATTGTTTCTTTCTCTGTTTACTTCTCTGTCTCCTTTCCTTTTCCTACTTTTCCATAATAAATCTTTAAAACCACAGGCTGTCTCTTCTTATCTATACTAGCAGTTTTGGAGAAAATGGAACAGGCCTTAGTGTCTCCAGCCACCAGAAAGGACTTTCCTGCAAGGCTGGGCTTCCTACACTGGTAATTGGGTCTCTGCCCCACAGGATCAAGTCTGGATTCTCACCCCTAGCCAGGTATCCTCGTCTACAGGTACACGTGCACTCTCCATCCCTATACAGGTATATGGGCCACGCCTCGCCATTCCTTACAATAGCCTAGTTATGTAACTAATGCTATTATTGATATAGATTTCCCAGAAATTTTAGTTTTTGAAAATGTATTTATTGAGGTATACACTTGTTCACATTGGTAAATGCATATTTTATTATACTAAAGTTAACTATAACAAAGCAATAAAAACCCCTAAAAATATGTGGTTAAAATGATGGCATATTATCTGTTTAATACATATTGTCACTAAAGAACATAATGACTTTTAGAACCCAAATTTTATAGCTGTGGATTCCATTTTGTGAATTGTTAAATTTTGATTTTATTAAATGTTGAATATAATTAATTATGTTGGTACTTATTATAATTCACATTTTAAAATATATATCTGCAAAAGCTATTCCTCCTTTATTTCTTGTGTGCATTAGTAAAATTTAATACTAAATATTCTATATTTGTAAATTATATTAGGACATATGAGTACTGAAAGAATATTTTAATAAATGCCTGGGGACAGCCAGGTTCTGAGACAGAGAGGCATAATATTGCTTGGGTCTTGGGCAGCTTGTGTGTATGCAGCTCCCAAGTGCAGGGCTGATCTGCAGTAACCAGCACGCCAGCTCTGCTGTGGGACTTCTGCCTGGCAGAGGGAACCCCCCCCCCCCCGCACTGGGCGGGAGCCTACCAGCTTTCCTTCCGCAACCTCTGTTCCCGCAGACTGCGCTGAAGAGACAGGTACCCCAAGCTCCCTATCCCCAATATAACATCACATGGGACACAGCCTGTTGGGGCTTCCGTCTGTGCCCGAGAACAGGTCAGCGCTGTGGTCGTCTGGGTGCCAGATCTGCAGGCCAGCGCGTCTGCAGGTGAGCGGCACCACGGAGAGAGTGCAGATTGCACTCCGCCATCTTTCCTCCAATGACTGGGAAGTTGGGAGAGCCAGGTTCTGAGACAGACAGGCATAATATCGCTTGGGTCTCGGGCGGCTTGTGTATATGCAGCTCCCAAGTGCGGGGCTGATCTGCAGTAACCAGCACGTCAGCTCTGCTGTGGGACTTCTGCCTGGCAGAGGGACGCCCCCTCCCCCCCCTAGGAGAGATCACTTACCCCTGCACAGGGCAGGAGCCTACCAGCCTCCCTTTGGCGACCTCTGCTCCAGGAATCCACTAGGCTGAGCCTTTGGATGTGCAAGGACTCCCCAATATAACATCACTTGGGGCAAGGCACATTAGGGCTCCAAAGTCACTCAGGAGCAGGCAGGCCCCAGAAATCGGTGCCAGGGGAATCCTGGCATTCCAGGGGGCGCAGAAATAGCTTTGCAGGTTCACAGGAGGTCCAACCAACAGCCAGTGGCAGCAGGACCAACTAACATCAGAGGTATCCAGATGGCAAAAGGCAAACGTAGGAATGTTACTAACAGAAATCAAAGTAATGTGGGACCATCCGAACCCAACTCTCCAACAGCAGCAAGTCCTGGATACCCCACCACACCCGAAAGACAAGATCTGGATTTAAAATCACTTCTCATGATCCTATTAGAGGATCACAAGAAGGACACAAATAAATCTCATAAAGAGTTACAGGAGACCATGAATCAACGGTTAGAAGACCTTACAAAGGAAACACAAAAATCGCTTAGAGAAATACGGGAGATCATGGATCAAAAGATGGAGGCGCACAAGGAGACAACACAAAAATCGCTTAACGAGATGAATCAACGGGTAGATGCACTCACAAAGGAATCACAAAATTGGCATAAAGAAATGCAGAAGAATATGGGTCAACAGACGGATGCCCATAAGGAGGCAACACAAAAATTGCTTAAAGAAATGAATCAAGGGTTAGATACCCTTACAAAGGAAACACGAGAACTGCTTAAAGAAATGCAGGAGACAATGGATCAACAGATGGATTCCCATGAGGAGGAAAAACAAAAATCACTCAGAGAAATGCAGGAGAACGTGGGTCATCAGGAAGAAATCCTGAAAGAGGCAATGCAAAAATACCTCAAAGAAATACAGGAAAATACAAACAAACAAGTGAAGGATCTCAGCAAATCCATCCAGGAACTATAAAAGGAAGTAGAAACAACTAAGAAATCACAAAGGGAGACAACTTTGGAGATAGAAAACCTTGGGAAGAAATCAGGAGTCATAGATGCAAACATAAACAATAGAATACAAGAGATGGAAGAAAGAATCTCAGGTGCTGAAGACTCCATAGAAAGCATCGACTCAACAGTCAAAGAAAATGCAAAATGCAAAAAATGTGTAACCCAAAACATCCAGGAAATCCAGGACACAATGAGAAGACCAAACCTAAGGATTATAGGTATAGACTAGAGTGAAGATTTGCAACTTAAAGGGCCAGTAAACATCTTCAACAAAATTATGGAGGAAAACTTCCCTAACTTAAAGAGAGAGATGCCGATGAACGTACAAGAAGCCTACAGAACTCCAAACAGACTGGAACAGAACAGAAATACCTCCCGTCACATAATAATCAAAACACCGAATGTTCTAAACAAAGAAAGAATACTAAAAGCAGTAAGAGAAAAGGGCCAAGTAACATACAAAGGAAGACCTATCCGAATCACATCAGACTTCTCACCAGAGACTATGAAAGCCAGAAGATCCTGGGCAGATCTCATGCAGACACTAAGACAGCACAAATGCCAGCCTAGACTACTATACCCAGCAAAACTCTCAATCACCATAGATGAAGAGACCAAGATATTCCATTTTAAAACCAAATTTTCACAATATCTTTCCACAAATCCAGCCCTGCAATGGATAATAGGTGGAAACCTCCAATACAGGGAGAGAAACAACACCCTGGAAAAAATGAGATAATAACCTTCTTGAATAAAACCCAAAAGTAGATAACAACTCAAACATAAAGATAGCGTCAAGAATGGCAGATGGCAATAATCACTATGCCTTAATCTCTTTTAATATCAATGGTCTCAATTCCCCAATTAAAAGACATAGACTAGCAGACTGGATACATAAACAGGACCCAGCATTTTGCTGCATGCAGGAAACGCACCTCAGTGTCAAAGACAAACACTACCTCAGAGTAAAAGGCTGGAAAACAATTTTACAAGCAAATGGCCCCAAGAAACGAGGTGGAGTAGCCATCCTAATATCGGATAAAATTGATTTTCAACCTAAAGTCATCAAAAAAGACACAGAAGGACACTACATACTGATCAAGGGGAAAATCCACCATCAAGAACTCTCAATTCTGAATATCTATGCTCCAAATGCAAGGGCACCCTCATTCGTAAAAGAAACTTTACTAAAACTCAAAGCACACATCGCACCGAACACAATAATAGTGGGTGAATTCAGCACCTGCTCTCTGAAATGGATCGTTCAGGAAAGCAGAAACTAAACAGGGACACAGTGAATCTAATTGAAGCCTTGGACCAAATGGAACTAACTGATATATATAGAACATTTCATCCTAGAGCTAAAGAATACACCTTCTTCTCAGCTCCTCATGGTACCTTCTCCAAAATTGACCATATAATTGGTCACAAATCAGACCTCAACAGATACAAGAAGATAGAAATAATTCCATGCCTCCTATCAGATCACTATGGAAAAGGGTGGTCTTCAATGGCAACAAAAACAAAAGAAAACCCACATACACATGGAGGCTGAACAATGCTCTACTCAATGATAACTTGGTCAAGGTGGAAATAAAAAAAGAAATCAAAGACTTTTTGAAAGTTAATGAAAATGAAGGCACAACATACCCTAATTTATGGGACACAATGAAAGCAGTGCTAAGAGGAAAATTCATAGCCCTGAGTGCCGCCAAAAAGAAACGGGAGACAGCATACACTAACAGCTTAATGGCACGCCTGAAAGCCCTGGAACAAAAAGAAGCAAATACACCAAAGAGGAGTAGAAGGCAGGAAATCATCAAACTCAGGGCTGAAATCAATCAAGTAGAAACAAATAAAACCATACAAAGAATCAACAAAACGAGGAGTTGGTTCTTTGAGAAAATTAACAAGATAGATAAGCCCTTAGCCAGACTAACCAGAGAGCACAGAGAAAGTCTCCAAATTAATAAAATCAGAAACGAAAAGGGAGAGATAAAACAGAAACTGAGGAAATTCAAAAAATCATCAGATCCTACTACAAAAACCTGTATTCAACACAACTAGAAAATCTTGAGGAAATGGACAATTTCCTTGACAGATATCAAGTACCAAAATTAAATCAGGATCAAATAGACCATCTAAACCGTCCTATAACCCCTGAAGAAATAGAAGTTGTCATTGGAAGTCTTCCAACCAAAAAAAGCACAGGTCCAGATGGTTTTAGTACAGAATTCTATCAGACCTTCAAAGAAGACCGAACAACAATACTCTTCAAACTGTTCCACAAAATAGAAACAGAAGGAACACTACCCAACTCGTTCTATGAATCAAAATTACACTAATACCAAAAGCACACAAAGATCCGACAAAGAAAGAGAATCTCAGGCCAATCTCTCTTATGAATATTGATGCAAAAATACTCAATAAAATTCTTGCCAACCGAATCCAAGAACACATCAAAACGATCATCCACCACGATCAAGTAGGCTTCATCCCAGGGATGCAGGGATGGTTCAATATAAGGAAATCCATCAATGTAATCCACTAAATAAACAATCTCAAAGAAAAAAACCACATGGTCATCTCATTAGATGCTGAGAAAGCATTTGACAAAATTCAGCATCCTTTCATGCTAAAGGTCTTGGAAAGATCATGAATTCAAGGCCCATATCTAAACATAGTAAAAGCAATTTACAGCAAACCGGTAGCCAGCATCAATCCAAATGGAGAGAAACTTGAAGCAATCCCACTAAAATCAGGGACTAGACAAGGCTGCCCTCTCTCTCCATATCTTTTCAATATAGTACTTGAAGTTCTAGCTAGAGCAATTAGACAACAAAAAGAGATCAAAGGGATACAAATTGGAAAGGAAGAAGTCAAACTATCACTATTTGCAGACGATATGAAAGTATACTTAAGCGACCCGAAGAACTCCACCAGAGAATTCCTACAGCTGATAAACGACTTCAGAAAAGTGGCCGGATATAAAATCAACTCAAGCAAGTCAGAAGCCTTCCTATACTCAAAGAATAAGCAGACTGAGAAAGAAGTAAGAGAAATAATACCCTTCACGATAGCCACAAACCATATTAAGTATCTTGGCGTGACTCTAACCAAAAAAGTGAAAGATCTGTATGACAAGAACTTCAAGTCTCTGAAGAAAGAAATTGAAGAAGACCTCAGAAGATGGAAAAATCTGCCATGCTCATGGATTGGCAGGATTAATATAGTAAAAATGAGCATCTTACCAAAAGTAATACACAGATTCAATGCAATCCCCATCAAAATCCCAACTCAATTCTTCATAGAGTTAGAAAGAGCAATTCAAAAATTCATCTGGAATAACAGAAAACCCAGAATAGCTAAAACTATTCTCAAGAGTAAAAGAACCTCTGGGGGAATCAGTATCCCGGACCTCAAGCTGTACTACAGAGCAATAGTGTTAAAAACTGCATGGTATTGGTACAGTGACAGGCATGTAGATCAATGGAACAGAATTGAAGACCCAGAAATGAATCCACACTCCTATGGTCACTTGATCTTTGACAAAGGAGCTAAAACCATCTAGTGGAAAAAAGATAGCCTTTTCAACAAATGGTGCTGGCTCAGCTGGAGGTCAACATGCAGAAGAATGCAAATTGACCCATCCTTATCTCCTTGCACTAAGCTCAATTCTAAGTGGATCAAAGATCTCCACATAAAACCAGACACACTGAAACTAATAGAAGGGAAACTAGGGAAGAACCTTGAACATATGGGCACAGGCGAGAATTTCCTGAACAGAACTCCAATAGCTTATGCTCTAAGATCAAGAATAGACAAATGGAACCTCATTAAATTACAAAGTTTTTGCAAGGCAAAAGACACTGTCAAAAAGACAAAGTGGCAACCAACTAACTGGGAAATGATCTTTACCAACCTTACATCCGACAGAGGGCTAATATCCAATATATACAAAGAACTCGAGAAGTTAAACTCCAGAGAGGCAAGTAACCCTATTAAAAAATGGGGTACAGAGCTACAAAAAGAGTTCTCACCTGAAGAATATCTAATGGCTGAGAAGCACCTAAAGAGATGTTCATCATCCTTAGTCATTAGGGAAATGCAAATCAAAACAACCCTGAGATTCCATCTCACACCAGTCAGGATGGCTAAGATCAAAAACACAGGAGACAGCAGTTGTTGGCGAGGATGTGGAGACAGAGGAACACTCCTCCTCTGCTGGTGGAATTGCAAGCTGGTACAACCACTCTGGAAAGCAGTCTGGCGGTTCCTCAGAAAACTGGGCATGACACTCCCGGAGGATCCGGCTATACCACTCCTGGGCATATACCCAGAGACTTTACCTGCATGCAATAAGGACACATGCTCCACTATGTTCATAGCAGCCTTATTTATAATAGCCAGAAGCTGGAAAGAACCCAGATGTCCCTCAACGGAGGAATGGATTCAGAAGATGTGGTATATCTACACAATGGAATACTACTCCGCAATTAAAAACAATGAATTCACGAAATTCCTAGGCCATTGGTCAGATCTTGAAAATATCATCCTTAGTGAGGTAACCCAATCACAAAATAACACACATGGTATGCAGTCACTGATAAGGGGATATTGATCCAGAATCTTGGATACCCTAGACACAGTCCGCATATCAATAGATTTCTAAAAAGATGGAAGGAGCGACCCCTGGTCCTGGAAAGACTGGATATAGGGGAATGCCAGGACAGAGTAAGGAGAGGGGGTTGAATGGAGAAAAGAGGGAGGGAAGGGGGCTTATGGGACTTTCGGGGAGGGAGGAAACGGGAAAGGGGCAGTGATTTGGAATGTAATTTAAAAAAATAAAATTAAAAAAAATGCCTATATGCTATGATTAATATAATTATATGTATATACTAAATTAATTTACTTAAATTTTGTAATGCAAAACATTTATAGTTTTCAATGAATAATTTTATAGATAAAATTTACTTACAAATTCAAAGCTTTACATAATATTCTTTTGAAATCAGAATAAGCTATCAAACTAATGAATAGATAGATATTGGAGCAACTTGAACACTGAAATTTAGATTGGCAATAAAAGGAAGTCAGACCTTCCCTTATGCATATTTTCAACACTAGGGAATGGCTAATGTGAAATTCATTGACTTGGGTTCAGATGGGATTTAGTATATCTAATTATCATACTGACTTTATATATTTCAAGCCCCTTTATCTTACACACTACTTTCTCTAAGATCTTTGTATACATTATAGGAAAAAAAAATCCACTGACAAAAATTCCTCAAAATAAAGAGATAGAATTTAATTCAAGCCTTATTCTACTTCATGTACCAGGAAGCCAGAATTTACATTCTAACCTAACACCAAGGAAATATTCCTTTCAGAGTGGTATAGCACAGTACATCAGGGAATGGTTGATAGTTGGACAACCTAGCATTATTTAAATGCAAATTGAGAAAAAATTTTATTTAGATGTTATTTGTGAAATATACTTGGAAATTTCAATGAAAGAGAAAAAGACTATCTCATAGAAAGCATGTATTACTGAAGTAAAACAGTAAAATGCTACTTTAAAATTTCCCATAGTCTCCGACTTCTATCCATTTGTTGGGTGTAACTATCTGTGTTTGACTCATTCAGCTGCTTGTTGGGCCACTCAGAGGACAGACAAGCTAGGCTCTTGTCTACAAGTACACCATAGAATCGGTAATAGTGTCAGACCTTGGAACTTCATCCTGAAATGTATTCCAATTTGGGTTGGTCACTGAACCTCCTTTCCCCCAGTCCCTTCTCAATTTTTCCCCTGTATTTATTTTGGACTGGACCAACTATGGGTCAGAGTTTTTGACTGTGAAATAACAACCCCATTCCCTCCACTTGATGCCCTGTCTTTCTATTGGAGGTGGATTCTACAAGTTCCCTCTCCCTATTGTTGGGCATTTCCTCTAAGGTCCCATTCTTTGATTCCTGAGAGTATTGCACATCTCATATCTCTGGTACATTCTAGAGGATTCCCTCACATCCTACCTCCTGAGGTTGCCTGTTTCCATTCTTTGTGCTGGTTCTCAGGGCTTCACTCCTGTTTCTCTCACCCCCAAACCCAATCATGTTCCCCCTTTCCTCTCCCTGTCCCCTATCCCACCCAGGTCCATCCTTCACTCTACCTCCTGTGATTGATTTCTTTCACTCCCAAGTGGGATTGAGGCCTCCTAATTTGAGACCGTTGGCTTGTTTATCTTATTGAGTTCTGAGGATTGTATCCTGGGTATTCTGTGGGGACATACTCTTGGAGACAGGGGAGGAAGAATGGAGAATGGGGAGGAAGACAAGGGGAGGATGAGAAACTGTCAGAGGGAGTACTGGATAGGGCATAACAACTGGACTGGAAAAACTGATTAAAAATATTGTTTAAAAAGTTCCTATATTCTTTCATAATCTAAATATCAAAAGTCTCAAGTCATTTTTGAGATTCATGCAAACTTTTTAATACAATCCCCTGTAAAATCAAAATGAAAAAACAGATCACATACATACAGCATGTAGATAACCACAGTGGCTATTGAAGACCTGACCTGGAAGTACCTGCATCTGTCTCAGTTAACTTTTGGTAGAGCCTCTCAGAGAACAGCGATGCTACGATTTTGTCTGCAAGTATAACATGGCATCAATAATAGTGTCAGGTTTTGGTATCTATACATAGAATGGATCCAAAATAGGGCGCGCCACTGGAGGGCCTTTCCTTCTGTCTCTGTTCCATTTTTGTTCATGAATTTTCTTTAGACAGGATCAACTCTGAGCTGAAAATGTTAAACATGGGTGTGTGGCCCTATACCTCAACTGTGCGTAATATTTATTAATTGGAGGTAGTCTCTTCAGGTTCAGTCTCCACACTGTGAGCTTTTTGGTTAAGGTCATTCCCCATTGGATTCTGAGAGCTTCTCACATCACAGAATTCTGGGAATTTCAAGAGGTCTCCCCCTAACACCAGCCCCACACTGCTGCATATTTCCATTGATTTTCTTAGCTCTCTGGGCTTCTCTCCTCTTACCATACTTAATCCTGTCCCACTTTTCCCCTCCCCCCCAAATGTCCCTCCCTCCCTCTGCCTCTCATGATTATTTTGTTCTCTCTTCTAAATGGGATCAAAGCAAACTTAGTTGAGCTTTCTTTTCTATTTAACATTTTAGGGGCAGTGCTGTACATCATGGTTCTTTACTAGTTATTGGCTAATATCCATTTTTTTCTTTTTTTTATTTTCTAAGTTTTTCTTTATTTACATTCAAAATCATTTCCCCTTTCCTGTTTCCTCCCTCCCCGAAAGTCTCATAAGCCCCCTTCCCTCCATCTTTTCCCCATAAACCCCCTCTCACTTCTCTGTCATGGCATTCCCCTACATCCAGTCTTTCCAGGACCAGGCGTCTCTCCTTCCATCTTCTTGGAAATCTATTGATATGTGAACTGTGTCTAGGGTATTCCCAGATTCTGGGTTAGTATCCCCTTATCAGTGACTGCATACCATGTGTGTTCTTTGGGATTGGGTTACCTCACTAAGGATGATTTTTCAAGTTCTGATCATTTGCCTAGTAATTTCGTGAATTCATTGTTTTTAATTGCAGAGTAGTATTCCATTGTGTAAATATACCACATCTTCTGAATCCATTCCTCCGTTGAGGGACATCTGGGTTCTTTCCAGCTTCTGGCTATTATAAATAAGGCTGCTATGAACATAGTGGAGCATATGTCCTTATTGCATGCAGGTAAAGCCTCTGGGTATATGCCCAGGAGTGGTATAGCCGGATCCTCCAGGAGTGTCATGCTCCGGTTTCTGAGGAATCGCCAGACTGCTTTGAAGAGTGGTTGTACCAGCTTGCAATCCCACCAGCAGTGGAGGAGTGTTCCTCTTTCTCCACATCCTCACCAACAACTGCTGTTTCCTGTGTTTTTGATCTTAGCCATTCTGACAAGTGTGAGATGGAACTCAGGGTTGTTTTGATTTGCATTTCCCTAATGACTAAGGATGATGAACATCTCTTTAGGTGCTTCTCAGCCATTAGATATTCCTCAGGTGAGAACTTTTGTTTAGCTCTGTACCCCATTTTTTAATAGGGTTACTTGCCTCTCTGGAGTTTAACTTCTTGAGTTCTTTGTATATATTGGATATTAGCCCTCTGTCGGATGTAGGGCTGGTAAAGATCATTTCCCAGTTAGTTGGTTGCCACTTTGTCTTTGTGACAGTGTATTTTGCCTTGCAAAAACTTGTAATTTAATGAGGTCCCATTTGTCAATTCTTGATCTTAGAACATAAGCTATTGGAGTTCTATTCAGGAAATTCTCCCCTGTGCCCATATGTTCAAGGTTCTTCCCTAGTTTCCTTTCTATTACTTTCAGTGTATCTGGTTTTATGTGGAGGTCCTTGATCCACTTGGAATTGTGCTTAGTGCAAGGAGATAAGAATGGGTCAATTTGCATTCTTCTGCATGTTGACCTCCAGTTGAGCCAGCACCATTTGTTGAAAAGGCTATCTTTTTTCCACTGGATGATTTTAGCTCCTTTGTCAAAGATCAAGTGACCATAGGAGTGTGGATTCATTTCTGGGTCTTCAATTCTGTTCCATTGATCTACATGTCTGTCACTGTACCAATACCATGCAGTTTTTAACACTATTGCTCTGTAGTACAGCTTGAGGTCCGGGATACTGATTCCCCCAGAGGTTCTTTTACTCTTGAGAATAGTTTTAGCTATCCTGGGTTATGTGTTATTCCAAATGAATTTTTGAATTGCTCTTTCTAACTCTATGAAGAATTGAGTTGGGATTTTGATGGGGATTGCATTGAATCTGCATATTGCTTTTGGCAATATGGTCATTTTGACTATATTAATCCTGCCAATCCATGAGCATGGCAGATTTTTCCACCTTCTGAGGTCTTCAATTTCTTTCTTCAGTGACTTGAAGTTTTTGTCATACAGATCTTTCACTTGTTTGGTTAGAGTCACACCAAGATACTTTATATGGTTTGTGGCTATCGTGAAGGGTATCATTTATCTTACTTCTTTCTCAGCCTGCTTATCCTTTGAGTATAGGAGGGCTACTGACTTGCTTGAGTTGATTTTATATCCGGCCACTTTGCTGACGTTGTTTATCAGCTGTAGGAGTTCTCTGGTGGAGTTCTTTGGGTCGCTTAAATATACTATCATATCGTCTGCAAATAGTGATAGTTTGACTTCTTCCTTTCCAATTTGTATCCCTTTGACCTCCCTTTCTTGTCTAATTGCTCTAGATAGAACTTCAAGTACTATATTGAAAAGATAAGGAGAGAGAGGGCATCCTTGTCTAGTCCCTGATTTCAGTGGGATTGCTTCAAATTTCTCTCCATTCAGATTGATGTTGGCTACCGGTTTGCTGTAAATTGCTTTTACTATGTTTAGATAGGGGCCTTGAATTCCTGATCTTTCCAAGACCTTTAGCACGAAAGGATGCTGAATTTTTTCAAATGCTTTCTCAGCAACTAATGAGATGACCATGTGGTTTTTTTCTTTGAGATTGTTTATATAGTGGATTACATTGATGGATTTCCTTATATTGAACCATCCCTCCATCCCTGGGATGAAGCCTACTTGATCATGGTGAATGATCATTTTGATATTTCTTGGATCCGATTGGCAAGAATTTTATTGAGTATTTTTGCATCGATATTCATAAGAGGAATTGGCCTGAGATTCTCTTTCTTTGTCGGATCTTTGTGTGCTTTTGGTATTAGCTTAATTGTGGCTTCATAGAATGAGTTGGGTAGTGTTCCTTCTGTTTCTATATTGTGGAACAGTTTGAAGAGTATTGGTGTTAGGTCTTCTTTGAAGGTCTGATAGAATTTGCACTAAAACCATCTAGACTTGTGCTTTTTTTGGTTGGAAGACTTCCAGTGACAACTTCTATTTCTTCAGGTGTTATAGGACGGTGTAGATGGTCTATTTGATCCTGATTTAATTTTGGTGTTTGGTATCTGTCAAGGAAATTGTCCATTTCCTCAAGATTTTCTAGTTGTGTTGAGTACAGGCTTTTGTAGTAGGATATGATGATTTTTTGAATTTCCTCAGTTTCTGTTGTTATCTCTCCCTTTTCGTTTCTGATTTTATTAATTTGGATACTGTCTCTGAGCCCTCTGGTTAGTCTTGCTGAGGGCTTATCTATCTTGTTGATTTTCTCAAAGAACCAACTCCTTGTTTTGTTGATTCTTTGTATGGTTTTATGTGTTTCAATTGATTGATTTCAGCCCTGAGTTTGATGATTTTCTGCCTTCTACTCCTCTTTGGTGTATTTGCTTCTTTTTCTTCCAGGGCTTTCAGGTGTGCCATTAAGCTGCTAGTGTATGCTCTGTCCCGTTTCTTTTTGGCGGCACTCAGGGCTATGAATTTTCCTCTTAGCACTGCTTTCTTTGTGTCCCATAAATTAGGGTATATTGTGCCTTCATTTTCATTAAATTTCAAGAAGTCTTTGATTTCTTTATTTCCACCTTGACCAAGTTATCATTGAGTAGAGCATTGTTGAGCCTCCATGTGTATATGTGTTTTCTGTTGTTTTTGTTGCCATTGAAGACCACCCTTATTCCATAGTGATCTGATAGGAGGCATGGTATTAGTTCTATCTTCTTATATCTGTTAAGGTCTGATTTGTGACCAATTATGTGATTGATTTTGGAGAAGGTACCATGAGGTGCTGAGAAGAAGGTGTATTCTTCAGCTCTAGGATGAAATGTTCTATATATATCTGTTAGTTCCATTTGGTCCAAGGCTTCAATTAGATTCACTGTGCCCCTGTTTAGTTTCTGCTTTCCTGAATGACCCATTTCAGAGAGCGGGGTGTTGAAGTCACCCACTATTATTGTGTGACGTGCGACATGTGATTTGAGCTTTAGTAAAGTTTCTTTTACGAATGAGGGTACCCTTGCATTTGGAGCATAGATATTCAGAATTGAGAGTTCTTCTTGGTGGATTTTTCCCTTGATCAGTATGTAGTGTCCTTCTTTGTCTTTTTTGATGACTTTAGGTTGGAAGTCAATTTTATCTGATATTAGGATGGCTACTCCGGCTCGTTTCTTGGGACCATTTGCTTGTAAAATTGTTTTCCAGTCTTTTACTCCGAAGTAGTGTTTGTCTTTGACACTGAGGTGCATTTCCTGCATGCAACAAAATGCTGGGTCCTGTTTATGTATCCAGTCTTTTAGTCTATGTCTTTTTATTGGGGAATTGATACCATTGATATTAAGAGAGATTAAGGCATAGTGATTATTGCCATCTGCCATTCTTGACGCTATCTTTATGTTTGAGTGGTTATCTACTTTTGGGATTGATTCAAGATGATTACTATCTCATTTTTTCCAGGGTGTTGTTTCTCTCCTTGTACTGGAGGTTTCCACCTATTATCCTTTGCAGGGCTGGGTTTGTGGAAAGATATTGTGAAAATTTGGTTTTATCATGGAATATCTTGGTCTCTCCATCTATGGTGATTGAGAGTTTTGCTGGGTATAGTAGTCTAGGCTGGCATTTGTGTTCTCTTAGTGTCTGCATGAGATCTGCACAGGATCTTCTGGCTTTCATAGTCTCTGATGAGAAGTCTGATGTGATTCGGATAGGTCTTCCTTTGTATGTTACTTGGCCCTTTTCTCTTACTGCTTTTAATATTCTTTCTTTGTTTAATACATTTGACGTTTTGATTATTATGTGATGGGAGGTATTTCTGTTCTGGTCCAGTCTGTTTGGAGTTCTGTAGGCTTCTTGTATGTTCATTGGCATCTCTCTCTTTAGGTTAGGGAAGTTTTCCTCCATAATTTTGTTGAAGATGTTTTCTGGCCCTTTAAGTTGCAAATCTTCACTCTCATCTGTACCTATAATACTTAGGTTTGGTCTTCTCCTTGTGTTGTGGATTTCCTGGATGTTTTGGGTTACACATTTTTTGCATTTTGCATTTTCTTTGACTGTTGAGTCGATGCTTTCTATGGTATCTTCAGCACCAGATATTCTTTCTTCCATCTCTTGTATTCTACTGTTGATGTTTGCATCTATGACTCCTGATTTCTTCCCAAGGTTTTCTATCTCCAAAGTTGTCTCTCTTTGTGATTTCTTAGTTGTTTCTACTTCCTTTTTTAGATCCTGGATGGATTTGCTGAGATGCTTCACTTGTTTGTTTGTATTTTCCTGTATTTCTTTAAGGTATTTTTGCATTACTTCTTTCAGGATTTCTGCCTGTTTACCCACGTTCTCCTTTATTTCTCTAAGCGATTTTTGTGTTTCCTCCTCATGGGCTTCCATCTGTTGATCCATTGTCTCCTGCATTTCTTTAAGCAGTTTTCGTGTTTCCTTTGTAAGGGCATCTATCCGTTGATTCATTTCTTTAAGAACTTTTTGTGTTGCCTCACTATGGGCATCCGTCTGTTGACCCATATTCTTCTTCATTTCTTTATGCAATTTTTGTGAGTCCTTTGAAAGTGCATCTATCCGTTGATTCATTTCTTTAAGTGATTTTTGTGTTGTCTCCTTGTGGGCCTCCCTCTGTTGATCCATGTTCTCCTGCATTTCTCTAAGTGATTTTTGTGTTTCCTTTGTAAGGGCTTCCATCCCTTGATTCATGGTCTCCTGTAATTCTTTATTAGATTTATTTGTGTCCTTCTTGTGATCCTCTAATAGCATCATGAGAAGTGATTTTAAATCCAGATCTTTTCTTTCGGGTGTGGTGGGGTATCCAGGACTTGCTGCTGTTGGAGAGTTGGGTTCAGATGATGCCATATTACTTTGATTTCTGTTAATAACGTTCCTACGTTTGCTTTTGCCATCTGGTTACCTCTAGTGTTAGTTGGTCCTGCTGTCACTGGCTGTTGGTTGGATCTCCTGTGAGACTGCAAAGCTATTTATGGCCCCCCTGGATTACCAGGATTCCCCTGGCACCGATTTCTGGGGCCTGCCCTGCTGTGTGACTTTGGAACCCTTATGTGTCTTGCCCCCAGAGATGTTATATTGGGGAGTCCCTGCACATCCAAAGCCTCAGCGTAGTGGATTCCTGGAGCAGAAGTCACCAAAGGGAGGCTGGTTGGCTCCCCCCATGGGCAGGGGTATGTGATCTCTCCGGGGGTGGGGGCGAGGTGTCGTCCTTCTTCAGGGCAGAAGTCCCACAGCAGGGCTGGCGCGTTGATTACTGCAGACCTGCCCAGCTCTTGGAGCAGGTTACACACAAGCTTCCTGAGGCCCAAGCGATATTATGCCTGTCTGTCTCTGAGCCTGGCGTTCCCAACTACCTGGACACTGGAGCAAAGATGTCGGAGTGCACTCTGCACTCTCTTGGGGGCACAGGTCACCCTGCAGGGGGGATGGCTCACAGCAGAGCTGGTGCCCAGACAACCACTGCACTGTCCAGTTCTTGGGAGCTGATGGAAGCCCCAACAGGCTATGTCCCAAGTGATGTTATATTGGGGAGAACCCAGTTAAATGTCTCCTCAGTGCAGTAGATCCCGGAACAGAGGTCGCCAAAGGGAAGCTGGTAGGCTCTTGCCCAGTGCAGGGGGGTGTGGTTCCCTCTGCAAGGCAGAAGTCCCACAGCAGAGCTGGCGCACTGGTTACTGCAGATCTGCCTGAGACTGAGGCAATATTACGCCTGTCTGTCTCTGAGCCTGGCTGTCCCAACTACCTGGACACTGGAGCCCCATTTATTAGTGAGTACATACCATGCACATCCTTTGGGGTCTGGTTTATCTCATGCAGGATGATATTTTCTAATTCTATCCACTGCCTGCAAATGTCATTATTTCCTTGTTTTTAATAACTGAATAGTATTTCATTGTGTAAATGAACCACATTTTCTGTATCCATTCTTTGTTTGAGGCACATCTGTGTTGCTTCCAGTTTCTGGCTATTATGAATAAGGCTGCTATGAGCATAGTGAAGGAAGTGTCCTTCTGATATTATGGAGCATATTTTGGGTATATGCTCAAGAATTATATCCCTGGGTCTTTAGGTAGAACTACTTCCAATTTTGTAAGGAACTGTCAGGTTATATCCAGAATGCTTGTACAATTTTGCCAAGCAACCAGCTTTGGGGGAGTGTTCCCCTTTCTCTATATTCTTGCCAACATGTGCTGTTATACCTTTCTTATTGGTGTAAGGATTAATCTCAGGGTCCTTTAATGTAAGGTTTTGAGTCCTGCATCAGCTCTAACATAGAGCATGACCACTGCTCAGGGAGAAGGGACAAGTGACTTGATGGTGCTTACCCCATGCCATCATTGTGCATGTGTTGGGCCATAGAGAAGCCCCAGCACAGCACTCCAGGGGTGGGGAAAGTGCAGACTGAAAAGCTGGACAGCTGGAATTGGCTCCATGGTCCCTGGGCCTGCTTTAAGTCTGTGGCCGTCTGATTCTCAGGATCTCAGTTATTCAGACTCTGGTGGAAGTCTTGGAAGAGCTGAGAATAGAGTGGGGGCACCCCACAAGTTGGATCTAGCCCAAGGCCAGGGAAAATGGAAGGATGCTCTGTCTGGCCTTCAGGAAAAATCCTTGGATTGGAGGTGGTCCTGGTTAGGAGCACAGAGAGGCCTTCTGAGGGAAAATAGAGGTCAGTTGTGTAGGCAAAAGCCTTCTCCATGGTTCCCCATGGCAGGTCACCATTAAAAGAGGCAGTCCATGGTTTTAAGGCATTTATTGTCATGGCAGAAAGTGGATACGTAAAACCATAACCTACTTATCAGGGTGGGCCTGAGATTAAATAACTTTTGCAGGGAAGAATGTCTAGGAAGGAAAGCTTATTTGCCAAGTCCTCCAGGCCTCTATGTATTCCATCACAATGGAGACCTCTGTCTTGAGCCTACTTGACTACAGGTCAAATATTCTATATGTGGAGGGGTTTGGGGTATTGCTCTTACATGATTGATACCACTAATCTGTGGTGGGCTACAGCTAGGGACAAGGTCCTGGCAAAACTTTTACCATAACTTCAGGGTGTCTGGGGCTTCTAGCTTTAGCTCAACCAGGAACCAGTCTACCTTTCATAGTCCTACATTTTAAAAACACATTTCCCCAGTTTTATTTTGAAGTAGGGATCTGCATGGATTTGAGCTTTGTGTAGGTTTATAAATATGGATCAACTAGATAAACACTTAACCATACTAACTAGAGGGCACAGAGACAGTATCCAAACTAACAAAATCATAAATGAAAAGAGAGACACAAAAACAGAAACTGAGAAAATTCAAAAAAAATTATCAAATTCTACTACAAAAGCCTATATTCAAAAAAAAAAAAAAAACCCTGAAAAATCTTGATAAAATGGGTGATTTTCTAGACCGATACCAGGTACCAAATTTAAATCAAGATCAGATAAACCATCTAAAGAGTTCAATAAACCCTAAGGAAATAGAAGTAGTCATTAAATGTCTTCCATCCAGAAAATCCTCAGGTACAGAATTCTATTTGACCTT
Organism: Tokudaia tokunoshimensis; assembly: GCA_036184795.1. Lineage (NCBI taxonomy): Eukaryota > Metazoa > Chordata > Mammalia > Rodentia > Muridae > Tokudaia > Tokudaia tokunoshimensis. The sequence continues at coordinate 77,012,379 of BTHU01000023.1, forward strand.
CAAAGAAGACCTAATACCAATACTCCTCAGACTATTCCATGAAATATAAAAGGATGGATCACTACCTAATTCATTCTATGAAGACACAGTTAAACTGATACTTATATGAAAGATCCAAAAAAGTAAGAGAATATCAGACCAAATTCCCTTATGAATATTGATGCAAAATACTCAATCAAATTCTTGCAAACAAAATCCAAGATGAAATCAAAATGATCATTCTCCAACATCAAGTAGGCTTCATCCCAGCAATACAGGGATGGTTCAATATTTGGAAACCTATCAACATAATTCATAAACTAACTCAAAAGAGTAATTCACTTGATCATCTCAGCAGATGCTGAAAAAACAGTTGACAAAATACAACACCCCTTTGTGTTAAAATTCTTGGAACAATAAGGAATGCAAGACCCATACTTAAAGATAATAAATGCAAGATACAGCAAACGAATAGCCAATATCAAACTAAATGTTGAGAAACTTGAAGAAATCCCACTAAAATAAAGGAATAAGCCAAGGCTTCCCACTCTCCCTCTATCTATTCAGTATTGTAATCGAAGTTTTTTTTAGAGTAATTAGACAACAAAAGGAGATCAAAGGGATACAATTTGGGAAGGAAGAAATCAAGATAAGCATAAGCAACCCCAAAAAATTCTACCAGAGAACTCCTACAACTGAGAAACAACTTCAGCAAAGTGGCTGGATACAAAACTAACTAAACACGTCAGTAGCCTTCTACTTAAAGGATAAATGGGCTGAGAAAGAAATTAGGGAAATGACACCCTTCACAATAGTCACAAAAATATAAAATATCATGGGGTGACTCTAACCAAGCAACAGAAAAATCTGTATGAAAAGAACTTGAAGTCTCTGTAGAAAGAAAATGAAGACTCAGATGATGGAAAGGTTGCATGTGCTCATTTACTAACATAGTAAAATTGGCCATCCTACCAAAAGGAATCTGCAGATTCAATGAAATCCTCATCAAAATTCCAATACAATTCTTCACAGACATGGAAAGAGTAATTCTCAAGTTCATCTGAAATAACAAAAAGCCCAGGATAGCAAAAACTATTCACAACAATGAAAGAAATTATGGGGAATTACCATCCCTAACCTCAAGCTGTACTACTGAGTGATAGTGATAAAAACTGCATGGGATTTGTACAGAGACAGGTAGGTAGATCAACAGAAAAGAATTGAAGACCGAGAAATGAACTCACACACCTATGGTAACTTGATCATTGACAAAGGAGCTAAAACCATGTAGTGGATAAAAGACTACATTTTCAACACATGGTGATCGTTCAACTGATGGTTACCACGTAGAATACAAATTGATCTATTCATATCTCTTTGTACAAAGCTCAAATCCAAGTGGAGCAAGAACTTCCACATAAAACCAGATAATCTGAATCTAATAGAAGGGAAAGTGAGGGAAAAGCTTTGAACACATTGGCAGAGGGGGAAATTTTCTGAACACCAATAATGTATCATGCTCTAATATCAACAATTGATAACTGGGACATCATGAAATTTATAAGTTTCTATAACCCAAAGGATACAGGCAATATAAAAGAACTGTCACCCCCAGATTTGTAAATGATCTTTACCAACCTTATATCTGATAGAGGGCTAGTATCCAAAATATAAAAATAACTCAAGAAATTAGACTCTAGAAAAACAAATAACCCTATTAAAATGGGGTACAGAACTAAACAGAATTTTCAACAGAGGAATTTTGAATGGCTGAGAAGCACTAAAAGAAATGTTCAACACCCTTAATAATCAGAGAAATGCAAATCAATATAACCCAGAGATTTCTCCTTACACCAATTAGGATGGCTAAGTTCAAAAACACAGTTGCTGATTATGATGTGGAGAAAGAGTAATACTCCTCCATTACTGGTGGAACTGTAAGATGGTAAAGTCACTTTGAAAATCAATCTGGCAATTCCTCAGAAAATTGGGAATAGTTCTTTCTGAAGACCCTGCTGTAAGACTCCTGGGCATATACCCAAATGATGCTCCAAGAGATAACAAGGACACATGCTTTACTAGGTTCTTAGCACCCTTATTTATAATAATCAGAAGCTGGACACAACCCATATGTCCATCAAAAGAAGAAAGGATATACAAAATGTGGTTCATTTACACAATGGAATGGTTATTATTCAGCTGTTAAAAATGAGGACATTATAAATTTTGTAGGCTATGAATGGAACTAGAAAATATCATCTTGTGTGTGGTAACCCAAACCCAAAGCACATGCATGTTATGTACTCATTGATAAGTGGATAGCCACAATTTTAGAATACCCAGGATGCTACTCATAGACCAGAGGAATTTTAACATGAAGGCAGTTCCAAGTGTTGATATTACCACCCCCCCTTTGAAGGGGAAACAAAATAATCAAGGGAGGGACAAAAATACCTGGGTGAGAGAACAGAGGGTAGTAGAAAAGGGGTGGCAGGAGTAAATGAATGCAAATATGTGGCTGTGGAATTGGGAATGAAGGGAACCACCAGAAAGAACCAGAGAACTGTGATGTGTGAAGCTCCCAATACCTTATCCAAAATGTTCAACAGTGGGAATATGGAGCCTAAGGAGTCCATCTCCAGTAGTTAGACAGGGCCTGTACTAGAGGGATGAGTACACTAAAAAAACTTCAAAACTTTTTTATCAAATATTGTGCCTGAGTAAATGAAATACAAGGACAAAAATGGAGCAGAGAGTGAAAGAATGGCTGACCAGTAACCAATTCAAATTGGGACACATCCCATGGGTGGACATGAAACCCTGACACTATTATTGATATGTTGTGCTTTCAGACACTGGGATGAGGTTATGGAAAAGTGAGGAGAATGAATGAAGAACAGAAGGGGATGGCAACCCCATAGGAAGAACAACTGTGTCAGATAACCGGGATCATTTGGTACTCCCAGAGACTAACCCATCAATCAAAGAGCATACATGGACTGGTCTGAGGCCCTTATCACATATGTATCTAAGGGATCCTGTGTCTGGCCTCAGTTAGAGAGAATGAGTCTAATCCTATACAGACTTGGCACCTCAGTAAGAGGGGATGCTCAGGGGTGGGGGCACCCTCTCAGAGGCAAAGAGGAGGGAGATTATGTGGAGAACTCTATGAGGTGGGACTGAGAATGGAGGCAACATTTGGGAGGTAAATAAATAAAATAATTAATAAAAAAAACTAAAATATCAACCCTCAGAATGAGAGAAAATATCCTGCAGCTATTCATCTGACAAAGGATTAATATATAAGAATATAGAAAGAAAAACAATAAAACATACTAGAGATAAAAATTATCTGAGTAGATATTTCTTAAAGAAAACAACTAAAAAAGAAAAAAAACTAAATCACTGCAAATAAGAAATAGCTGTATAAACTTGCTTATTTCAGCATGATCCACAAAAGCTGAGATATAAAATCAGTTTAGCTTCCCATAAAAAAAAAAATACATACGTGAGATGGGAATCTCATTTAAATCATTAAGAATAATGAAATTCTGTCATTTAAACAAAATGGATGAACCTAGGGAATTAAAGTATCATATATCCCTTCTTATTTGTAGAAACTAAAAGACAGCAACCTGGAAGTCTATAATTACTTGGAACTAGGAAGGATGATAGATGGTTGGTTATAGGACCATGAAGGGTGATAGCTGGGTAGTTGAATATTAATATGACACACGTTATGAACCTCTGAATCCCATGGGTAGCAACTATTCAGGCATCTAAGTAAAAAAAAATGTTAAAAAGGATAAAATAAAAATCCATAGTATAGTTCACATCCACATCTTTTCTTATGGTAATAATTGTTAGATGCAATCCACCCTAATGCTTTAAATATGATCTGAGTTCCTGAGAAAGTAAAATATCACTTCTGCTCACATCACAGAACAAACCAAACTGGCAAGCCTGATCTAATGGAGGTAAGCATCCACAACAGGGATAAAGTTGTTAATGCATAAACTAGGGTGAAATAGCACAGATACTGAGGAATTCAGGGAAACCATATTCCTATTAATTAAACACAGTTTTAACATAAATAGAAAAATCTAGTCAATGTTGTGATATTGAAGAGTCAACATAAAAATACCCTAGGGGACTGAAAAAAATAAATGAATGTATAAACATTAGTAGCAGAAATATTTTACTCACTTCTTTTTTTTTATTTATTTTATTTTATTTTTTTAATTTACATTCCAAATCACTTGCCCTTTCCCGTTTCCTCCCTCCCCGAAAGTCCCATAAGCCCCCTTCCCTCCCTCTTTTCTCCATTCAACCCCCTCTCGTTACTCTGTCCTGGCGTTCCCCTACATCCAGTCTTTCCAGGACCAGGGGTCTCTCCTTCCATCTTCTTAGAAATCTATTGATATGCTGATTGTGTCTAGGGTATTCCGAGATTCTGGGTCAATATCCCCTTATCAGTGACTGCATACCATGTGTGTTCTTTTGTGAATGGGTTACCTCACTAAGGATGATATTTTCAAGTTCTGACCATTTGCCTAGGAATTTCGTGAATTCATTGTTTTTAATTGCAGAGTAGTATTCCATTGTGTAAATATACCACATCTTCTGAATCCATTCCTCCGTTGAGGGACATCTGGGTTCTTTCCAGCTTCTGGCTATTATAAATAAGGCTGCTATGGACACTTCTTAACCAATGACTAATGGCCTATTCTCTTTAAACATAAGCCAATTAGCTATACTGTTTGGTCATTATAATACAAATATATTTGATAGTGAAATCAGGAATAATCATAACATTTTTCTGGCAAATCAAAAGACTGAGAATCATCTAAGATGTTCCCATTCCTGCAAATTCTGTTTAAAATCGCCCAAACAGATTTTATTTCCTCTTATTTTATTTTAAAAAGAATCCCAAAATATACTCTGATTATCATTGGATATACTATGCCAGATCCTTTCCTGTCTTTTAATCTGAAATCAGCACTGTGTTAGTCAGGGTTTCTATTCCTGCACAAACATCATGAACAAGAAGCAAGTAGGGGAGGAAAGGGTTTATTCAGGTTTTTTTACAGTTCCAACTTGCTGTTTATAACCAAAGGAGGTCAGAACTGGAACTCAAGCAGGTCAGGCAGCAGGAGCTGATGCAGAGGACATGAAGGGATGTTTCTTACTGGCTTGCTTCCCCTGACTTGCTCAGCCTGCTCTCTTTTAGTACCAAGACTACCAGCCCAGGGATGGCACCACCCACAAGTGCCCCCCCCACCCCCCCGAACACTAATTGAGAAAATGTCTCACAGCTGGATCTCATGGAGGCATTTCCCCAACTGAAGCTACTTTCTCTGTGATAACTCCAGCCTGTGTCAAGTTGACACACAAAACCAGGCAGTACAATTGACCTCTTGTCAACTTGACACACAAACACATCACTATTAAGCCTCAACCCTTATGTTTTTATTCATCCCCAAGATCTAAATAACTTTAAAAGTCCCACAGTCTTTACATATTAAAAATTCAATCCCATTATACTGTCCAATATCTTTTAAAATTCAAAGTCTTTAAAAAATTTAAAGTCTTAACTTTGGGCTCCACTAAATACTTTCTTCCTTCAAGAGGGAAAAATATCAGGGCAAAGTCACAATCAAAAGCACAACTCAGATTCCAAGGGCTCAATGTCTGGGACCCAACTCACAATCTTCCAGGCTCCTCCAAGGGCTTGGGTCACTTTTCAAGCTCTGCCCTTTGTAGCACACAGCTTGTCTTCTAGGCTGTAGCTGCCTGTACTCCACTGCTGCTGCTGTTCTTGGTGGTCATCTCATGGCTCTGGCATCTCCAAAACACTGCTGTCTTCCGATGTAACTAGGCTTCAACAATAGCTTCTTATAGACTCTTTTCATGGTGCCAAGCCTCAACTCCTATGCATGACCCCTTCAGTCCTGGGCCATCAATTGCAACTGAGGTTGCACCTTCACCAATGGCCTTCCACAGCCTCTCACAGTGCCGAGCCTCAGCTGCTCTTCATGAACCCTTCATGCCTTCAATCCAGTACTACCTGGGTGACTCTTACACAGTAGGAAGTCCAGCCACACCACAAATTACAGCCATGACTATCTCTGGAACACAACCTCTGTGCTTTCAGAAAACACTTCCCCGAAGATTTCACCTCAGTGATGCTGGTCTTTTCTTAATTACCGCTAATTCCTTAGCTCCAGCTAACCAGCATCAATAGTCCCAGTAACACAAAGGTTTGTTTAGTTGTTCTGGTTTCTTGTTAATCACAGCTGATTCTTCAGCCCCAGCTAACCAAAACCATAGAATCTTGACAATCAAAACATGACCCTGATAAGTCTTTAATCTTCCCTCAGAAATTTCACAAGCCAGGCCTCCATATTATGCACTGTTCTTAACGTTATCTTCCAAGCTTCTACAGAACTTTCCACAGAACTCTTAACATCCTAATGACTCTTCTAGCTCAAAGTTCCAAAGTCCTTCCATAGTCCTCCCCAAAACATTGTCAGGTTGTCACAGGAATACCCCACTATGCTGGTACCAATTTGTCTCAGTCAGGGTTTCTATTCCTACACAAACATCACAACCAAGAGGAAAGTTGGGGAGGAAAGGGTTTATTTAGCTTACATTTCCAAATTGCTGTTTATCACCAAAGGAGGTCAGAACTGGAATTCAACCAGGTCAGGAAGCAGGAGCTGATGCAGAGGCCATGGAGGGATGTTTTTTACTGATTTGCTTTCCCTGGCTTGCTCAAACTGCTCTCTTATAGAACCCAAGAATACCAGCCCAGGGATGGCACCACCCACAATGGGCCCTACCTGCTTAATCACTAATTGAGAAAATGCCCACAGCTGGATCTCATGGAGGCATTTCCCCAACTGAAGCTCCTTTCTCTGGAATAACTCCAACCCGTGTCAGGTTGACACACAAAACCAGCCAGTACAAGCACATACTGGAAATGATAAGGAAAAGCATTTAATACAGTGCTCTATTTTGAAAAATTGACCCGTCTTTTAAATTTTTGATCTCTCTATTTTACTAGAGGACAGAATGGTTGATATAGCCAATTGTCAGGAAACAGATTCAGAAAATAAAATTTCAGTCTAGCATTGTTACCTTACATTCTATGCTGTTGGACTAAATGGAACAATAACTCTGAGATATAGTGACAAATTTAATATGACAAAAAGCAGAGTTCCTGTAAACTCAATGCACTTAATATCTTCTCTCCATCTAAAAAGTATATGGGACTGTAACAATAACTAGACAGTTGCCTACATATAGGTAGTTTTTGAGAGTTAATCTACAGAATGACTCAAAGTTATTTCATTTACTACCTTAAAGAATAATCTACAAAATAGAAATTTTAGATACAGTTTGAATATGGAAAGAATACAAGGAAATAAAGAAAAAAAAAGAAAAATCAAAACGAAAAAAATCAAATCCAATGCTCCTGGAACCTGTGAGTATGTTGAATAATGAACATTCTAGCATTTGATTCTAAACATTCACATGTTTGATGTCAATCATGATGTGTCTGTTTTCATAAGAAGTTTGAAATGAATGGAAAATAGAAGAAACAAAAGTAAGCATTTTATACTTAGGGAAAATATTTGATTTTAGAATCATTTAACAAAATGTAGGCTTATGTCAGTTTGACTACTACCAAAATAGATTTAGGAAAATAAATGATATTTATAGTGCAGCATAGCAGATTACTTTAGGTAAATATGACTGAATTTCATATGAATAAGACAAATTTGAGAGGTAGATAAATGCTCTAAAACACTGGAAGAATTTTAAAAATTTGAGCAACAGCAATAATAGCAGAGCTCATGAAATTATATGATTAAAATCATACTTGTTCTCAGTACATCTGATTTTTAGCATGGGTCATGTCATTTCCCTACTGGACAATAAGAGACTGTAGTGAGAGTAGGGGAGATGAGATTTCCTGTAGATAATTAACTGAAGGGTTGTAGCTTTGGAAGGCAAGACTGTACAATCTTATTCCTAGATCCTTCTTGCTATGATGCAGCTATTTTCAAAGACTGTTTTCCCCTGTTGAGTCTACAATCCTGTGTCCATTGTGAAGTGTGCCGTGTGTATAAAGCAGCCTCAAGCCTGGAGTCTGAGGGATGTATGTGCCCATATGCGCAGTCACAGTCCTACTTGCTGACTGATCACTTGTAGTTATAAGCTGGTCTGATTATTTCCCCATCTGTGGCCCTCCAGAAATCAGTTTAACATCAAGTTAGTCAAGAAAAATCATTTTAAAATATATTATTTATACAGAAGAGTTCCCATATTGAGATTAATTCCCAGTGTTCCTACTTAGTGAAGCACATTTTACCTTAAGACAAACACTGTATTTTCTCCATACATTCTTCCTGGCTAAATCTTCAAGATTCAAAGAGTGTTCCTGTTGCCATAAAGATATTTCGAGGAAAAGCCTAATTCCTGATGCTGCTGTCTAGGATTTTTTCTTTAAACCCAAATAATATGGTTATGTCTTAGGCCAGAGGAACCTGAGCAGACTGTGGTCTTCCTCTCAGGACTCTCTGGAGGTGACTGCTATTAGACTATCAGAAACATTTTGGATTTTAGATGACTCAGGCAGGATGTGTTTTGTTTCTCAAGCACCAAAATTCTATGAATTAATATTTGTGGGAAGGTCTGGGAACAAACTCATCACATTTCTCTGGGAAAATCTATTGTAAATCCAAATAAGTTCAATATATGAACTTCTTTGACACTGAGGTGCGTTTCCTGCATGCAGCAAAAAGCTGGGTCCTGTTTACGTATCCAGTCTGCTAGTCTATGTCTTTTAATTGGGGAATTGAGACCATTGATATTAAGAGAGATTAAGGCATAGTGATTATTGCCATCTGCCATTCTTGACGCTATCTTTATGTTTGAGTGGTTATCTACTTTTGGGTTTGATTCAAGAAGTTTATTATCTCATTTTTTCCAGGGTGTTGTTTCTCTCCCTGTACTGGAGGTTTCCACCTATTATCCGTTGCAGGGCTGGATTTGTGGAAAGATATTGTGAAAATTTGGTTTTATCATGGAATATCTTGGTCTCTCCATCTATGGTGATTGAGAGTTTTGCTGGGTATAGTAGTCTAGGCTGGCATTTGTGCTGTCTTAGTGTCTGCATGAGATCTGCCCAGGATCTTCTGGCTTTCATAGTCTCTGGTGAGAAGTCTGATGTGATTCGGATAGGTCTTCCTTTGTATGTTACTTGGCCCTTTTCTCTTACTGCATTTAGTATTCTTTCTTTGTTTAGAACATTCGGTGTTTTGATTATTATGTGACGGGAGGTATTTCTGTTCTGGTCCAGTCTGTTTGGAGTTCTGTAGGCTTCTTGTATGTTCATCGGCATCTCTCTCTTTAAGTTAGGGAAGTTTTCCTCCATAATTTTGTTGAAGATGTTTACTGGCCCTTTAAGTTGCAAATCTTCACTCTCATCTATACCTATAATCCTTAGGTTTGGTCTTCTCATTGTGTCCTGGATTTCCTGGATGTTTTGGGTTACACGTTTTTTGCATTTTGCATTTTCTTTGACTGTTGAGTCGATGCTTTCTATGGAATCTTCAGCACCTGAGATTCTTTCTTCCATCTCTTGTATTCTATTGTTGATGTTTGCATCTATGACTCCTGATTTCTTCCCAAGGTTTTCTATCTCCAAAGTTGTCTCCCTTTGTGATTTCTTAGTTGTTTCTACTTCCTTTTTTAGTTCCTGGATGGATTTGCTGAGATCCTTCACTTGTTTGTTTGTATTTTCCTGTATTTCTTTAAGGTATTTTTGCATTACCTCTTTCAGGATTTCCTCTCGTGGGGAACAGAGCATTGTTCCCACATCTTAGATGGCTCTAGGTATCTTTTGGAGAGGAAGGGTAGAGCCTAATTTAATGGGAGAACCCCACAGAGTGGACAGTGATCCATAGGACCAATGACACCAACCACTGTGCAAATCAGCTTTGCTTCCCGGGGACTCAGAGCCAGAAAACATGGTCCTCCCCTTGCAGTGCTTTGCCTTGCAAACTCCCACTAGTTCCCACGTTGGCTCGTAAGCAGACACACATAGATCTCAGTTCTATGTGGCTCCATGAAGGAAATCCACTTGTATAGGTTTTGATGCCAGAGAGTCAATTGGTTGCCAAACATCCGGCAAGTGTCTTTAACAGACACACCAGTTTTCAATTCAGGTGAGCCTGGGTGGAGACAATCATTCTGCTTAACATAAAAGGTTAGAAGTTAGAAGAGGAACAGAGTTAACTTGTCTGCGGATGTCCTGAGGTATCCAATTAAGTTGTAAATTACCAACTTTCAAATACAAAAGCCAGCCTCTAGGGTGGGGGAGGTAGCTTTGTGAATCAACAGATAAGCTGTTACTTCTCAGAAAGAATGGAGACTATATTTTAAATTAACTCAGCTGGCTGATAAAGATTATTAGCCATCTTCATAATTGGAATCTCCAATATTGAATTTATTTCTATACCACTCCCTGATTGAGTAAACTGATCAGGATCATGCCATATGCCAATAAGTGGATCCTTCCATCTCACCTAGGCATCAGTATGCCTAGTTGTCGGATGCTGTAGACATTCAGCAAGGAGTTCTTTGGCATCCAAATTTTTAAAATTTTCTTAAAAATATAAAATATAATTTAAATAATATGCAGGATGATACAATTTCCCTCTTTTTTGTTTTTATATAGAAGATATTGTTTTAAGGTTCTACAATATCTAGTCCTTGAGAATTATAAAGAATTAAGTAGTTAAAAACATCTCAAATATTTGATGACTATAATAAATATCCAGTTCCATTCTCTGTTTTAATCTAAGTTGGAACACCAACAATAGACAATAATGTAGGCAATGACTATTTAAGCATAGAAAATAAATGTAGCATTTTTAGTTGCTTTTCCTTTAAAAAATTAAATTATTCTCAAGCCATTACTATTTTTAATGATATAAAGAATATGATTATATGGTCAATTGTTTCTATGGCCGAGCCATCTCTCTAGTTCCTGGATAATTATGGCTAGAAGACAGTCATTTAAAGGAATATATCTTTTCTTAACTTGAAATGTATTTGCATAAATAATTGCAAAATTTAAGAATTAGCAGTATCTAAAAAAGGAAACAATTTTAAGCAATTGTAATCCATTATACACACACACACACACACACACATATATATATATATATATATATATATATATATATATGTGAGGATTTAAGATATATATATATATATATATATATATCTGAGGATTTAAGATATATATATATATATATATATATATATATATATGTGTGTGTGTGTGTGTGTGTGTGTGTGTGTGTGTGTGTGTAGCCCACAAAGCTACCTCCCCCACCCTATCTATAATAATGTTTTATGGAGTAGGCAGGCCAAATTTTAATGCCTTCATAAGTTCTATACAGCCTCATTAATCTTTCATAGATCCTAAGTTTGAACTGTATTTTGAACCATACCTGGATAAATCTTTAAGAATGTTTTGGCAAGAAACTGCTTAGATGGGGTTTGTAAGACAAATGCAGTACCTCACAAGACTCCACTAAGGCAGTTCTGAGCTTTGCATTAACACAAATGTAAATATTTTCTAATTTGAGCCTATTGTCCAAGGCCAGACCCACATTCACCTGTCCTGCAGCACAGTAGCCTGCAACCAGACCCCATTGTATGAGGTTTGAATGATAAAAGGAAATCTATAATTTGAGGGTTCCCGGAAAAATTCTACTAGTTGTTTTAGTAGGTTTTTTTTTTTTTTAAACAGGTTAAAAAAAGCCAGTTTGGGTACTCCGCCATCTTTGCTCCAGTGGCCAGGTAGTTGGGTCTGCCAGGCTCGGAGACAGACAGGTATAATATCGCTTGGGAATCGGGCAGCTTGTGTGTACCCTGCTCCCAAGAGCTGGGCAGATCTGCAGTAACCAGCACGATAGCTCTGTTGTGGGACTTCTGCCTGGCAGAGGGAGCCCCAGACTGGGCGGGAGCCTACCAGCTTCCCTTTGGCGACCTCTGTTCCAGTAGACTGCACTGGAGAGACAGGTAACCAGGTTCTGCCCAATATAACAACGCTTGGGACACGGCCTGTTGGGGCTTCCTTCTGCTCCCAAGAACCGGACAGCGCTGTGTTCGTCTGGGCACCAGATCTGCTGTAGGCCATCCCCTCTGCAGGGTGACCTGCACCACTGAGAGAGTGAAGAGTGCACTGCACCATCTTTGCTCCAGTGGCCAGGTAGTTGGGACTGCTAGGCTCGGAGACAGACAGGCATAATATCACTTGGGTCTCAGGCGGCATGTATGTATGCTGCTCCCAAGAGCTGGGCAGAACTGCAGTAACCAGCACACTAGCTCTGCTGTGGGACTTCTGCCTTGCAGAGGGACGCCCCCTCCCCTCAACTCTGGGAGAGATCACACACCCCTGTCCAGGGCAGGAGCCTACCAGCCTCCCTTTGGCGACCTCTACTCCAGGAATCCACTATGCTGAGCCTTTGGATGTGCAGGGACTCCCCAATATAATATCACTTGGGGCAAGGCACATCAGGGCTCCAAAGTCGCTCAGGAGCAGGGCAGGCCCCAGAAATCGGTGCCAGGGGAATCCTGGTAATCCAGGGGAGCCATAAATAGTTTTGCAGGCTCACAGGAGGTCCAACCAACAGCCAGTGACAGCAGGACCAACAAACATCAGAGGTAACCAGATGGCAAAGGGCAAACGTAGGAACATTACTAACAGAAATCAAAGTAATATGGCACCATCCGAACCCAACTCTCCAAAAGCAGCAAGTCCTGGATACCCCATCACACCCGAAAGACGAGATCTGGATTTAAAATCACTTCTCATGATGCTATTAGAGGATCACAAGAAGGACACAAATAAATCTAATAAAGAATTACAGGAGACCATGAATCAACAGTTAGAAGCCCTTACAAAGGAAACACAAAAAACGCTTAAAGAAATGCAGGAGAACATGGATCAAAAGATGGAGGCCCACAAGGACACAACACAAAAATCGCTTAAAGAAATGAATCAACGGTTAGATGCACTTTCAAAGGACTCACAAAAATTGGATAAAGAAATGCAGAAAAATAAGGGTCAACAGATGGATGCCCATAGGGAGGCAACACAAAAATTGCTTAAAGAAATGAATCAATGGATAGATGTCCTTACAAAGGAAACACGAGAACTGCTTAAAGAAATGGAGGAGACGATGGATCAACAGATAGAATCCGATGAGGAGGAAACACAAAAATCGCTCAGAGAAATGCAGGAGAACTTGGGTAAACAGGCAGAAATCCTGAAAGAGGTAATGCAAATATACCTTAAAGAAATAGAGGAAAATACAAACAAACAAGTGAAGGATCTCAGCAAATCCATCCAGGATCTAAAAAAGGAAGTAGAAACAACTAAGAAATCACAAAGGGAGACAACTTTGGAGATAGAAAACCTTGGGAAGAAATCAGGAGTCATAGATGCAAACATCAACAATAGAATACAAGAAATGGAAGAAAGAATCTCAGGTGCTGAAGATACCATAGAAAGCATTGACTCAATAGTCAAGGAAAATGCAAAATGCAAAAAACGTGTAACCCAAAACATCCAGGAAATCCACAACACAAGGAGAAGACCAAACCTAAGGATTATAGGTATAGATGAGAGTGAAGATTTGCAACTTAAAGGGCCAGTAAACATCTTCAAAAAATTATGGAGGAAAACTTCCCTAACCTAAAGAGAGAGATGCCAATGAACATAGAAGAAGCCTACAGAACTCCAAGCAGACTGGACCAGAACAGAAAAACCTCCTGTCACATAATAATCAAAACACCAAATGTACTAAACAAAGAAAGAATATTAAAAGCAGTAAGAGAAAAGGACCAAGTAACATACAAAGGAAGACCTATCCGAATCACATCAGACTTCTCACCAGAGACTATGAAAGCCAGAAGAACCTGGGCAAATCTCACGCAGACACTAAGAGAACACAAATGCCAGCCTAGACTACTATACCCAGCAAAACTCTCAATCAGCATAAATGGAGAGACCAAGATATTCCATGATAAAACCAAATTTTCACAATATATTTCCACAAATCCAGCCCTGCAAAGGATAATAGGTGGAAACCGCCAATACAGGGAAAGAAACAACACCCTGGAAAAAATGAGATAGTAACCTTCTTGCTTCAAACCCAGAAGTAGATAACCACTCAAACATAAAGATAGCATCAAGAATGGCAGGTGGCAATAATCACTATTCCTTAATCTCTCTTAATGTCAGTGGTCTCAATTCCCCAATAAAAAGACATAGACTAGCACACTGGATATGTAAACAGGACCCAGCATTTTGCTGCATGCAGGAAACGCATCTCAGTGTCAAAGACAAACACTACCTCAGAGTAAAAGGCTGGAAAACAATTATACAAGCAAATGGCCCAAAGAAACGAGGTGGAGTAGCCATCCTAATATCAGATAAAATTGATTTTCAACCTAAAGTCATCAAAAAAGACACAGAAGAACACTACATAATGATCAAGGGAAAAATCCACCAAGAAGAACTCTCAATTCTGAATATCTATGCTCGAAATGGAAGGGTACCCCCATTCGAAAAAGAAAATTTACTAAAGCTCAAATCACAAATCGCACCTCACACAATAATAGTGAGTAACTTCAACACCTGCACTCTGAAATGGATCATTCAGGAAAGCAGAAACTAAAAATGGACACAGTGAATCTAACTGAAGCCTTGGACCAAGTGGAACTAACAGATATATATAGAACATTTCATCCTAGAGCTAAAGAATACACCTTCTTCTCAGCACCTCATGGTACCTTCTCCAAAATTGACCATATAATAGGTCACAAAGCAGACCTCAACAGATATAAGAAGATAGAACTAACCCCATGCCTCCTATCAGATCACTATGGAATAAGGGGTGGTCTTCAATGGCAACAAAAACAACAGAAAACACACATACACATGGAGGCTGAACAATGCTCTACTCAATGATAACTTGGTCAAGGTGGAAATAAAGAAAGAAATCAAAGACTTCTTGAAATTTAATGAAAATGAAGGCACAACATACCCTAATATATGGGACACAATGAAAGCAGTGCTAAGAGGAATATTCATAGCCCTGAGTGTCGCCAAAAGAAACAGGACACAGCATACACTAGCAGCTTAATGGCACACCTGAAAGCCCTGGAAGAAAAAGAAGCAAATACACCAAAGAGGAGTAGAAGGCAGAAAATCATTAAACTCAGGGCTGAAATCAATCAATTGAAACACATAAAACCATACAAATAATCAACAAAATGAGGAGTTGGTTCTTTGAGAAAATCAACAAGATAGATAAGCACTTAGCCAGAGTAACCAGAGGGCACAGAGACAGTATCCAAATTAATAAAATCAGAAAGGAAAAGGGAGAGATAACAACAGAAACTGAGGAAATTAAAAAATCATCAGATCCTACTACAAAAACCTGTATTCAACACAAATAGAAAATCTTGAGGAAATGGACAATTTCCTTGACAGATACCAAGTACCAAAATTAAATCAGGAACAAATAGACCATCTAAACCGTCCTATAACCCCTGAAGAAATAGAAGTCACCTTTGAAGTCTTCCAACCAAAAAAAGCACTGGTCCAGATGGTTTTAGTGCAGAATTCTATCAGACCTTCAAAGAAGACCTAACACCAATACTCTTCAAACTGTTCCACAAAATAGAAACAGAAGGAACACTACCCAACTAGTTCTATGAAGCCACAATTACGCTAATACCAAAAGCACACAAAGATCCGACAAAGAAAGAGAATCTCAGGCCAATCTCTCTTACGAATATCGATGCAAAAATACTCAATAAAATTCTTGCCAACCGAATCCAAGAACACATCAAAATGATCATTCACTAGGATCAGGTAGGCTTCATCCCAGGGATACAGGGATGGTTCAATATAAGGAAATCCATCAATGTAATCCACTATATAAACAATCTTAAAGAAAAAAAACCACATGGTCATCTCATTAGATGCTGAGAAAGCATTTGACAAAATTCAGCATCCTTTCATGTTAAAGGTCTTGGAAAGATCAAGAATTCGAGGCCCATATCTAAACATAGTAAAAGCAATTTACAGCAAACCAGTAGCCAGCATCAATCTAAATGCAGAGAAACTTGAAGCAATCCCACTAAAATCAGGGACTAGACAAGGCTGCCCTCTCTCTCCATACCTTTTCAATATAGTACTTGAAGTTCTAGCTAGAGCAATTAGACAATAAAAAGAGGTCAAAGGGATACAAATTGGAAAGGAAGAAGTCAAACTATCACTATTTGCAGACGATATGATAGTATACTTAAGCAACCCAAAGAACTCCACCAGAGAACTCCTACAACTGATAAACAACTTCAGCAAAGTGGTCGGATATAAAATCAACTCAAGCAAGTCAGTAGCCTTCCTAAACTCAAAGGATAAGCAGTCTGAGAAAGATGTAAGAGAAATGATACCCTTCACGATAGCCACAAACCATATAAAGTATCTTGGCGTGACTCTAACTAAACAAGTGAAAGATCTGTATGACAAGAACTTCAAGTCTCTGAAGAAAGAAATTGAAGAAGACCTCAGAAGATGGAAAAATCTGCCATGCTCATGGATTGGCAGGATTAATATAGTAAAAATGACCATCTTACTAAAAGCAATATACAGATTCAATGCAATCCCCATCAAAATCCCAACTCAATTCTTCATAGAGTTAGAATGAGCAATTTGAAAATTCATCTGGAATAACAAAAAACCCAGGATAGCTAAAACTATTCTCAAGAGTAAAAGAACCTCTGGGGGAATAAGTATTCTGGACCTCAAGCTGTACTACAGAGCAATAGTGTTAAAAACCGCATGGTATTGGTACAGTGACAGGCATGTAGATCAATGGAACAGAATTGAAGACCCAGAAATGATTCCACACTCCTATGGTTACTTGATCTTTGACAAAGGAGCTAAAACCATCCAGTGGAAAAATGATAGCCTTTTCAACAAATGGTGCTGGCTAAACTGGAGGTCAACATGCAGAAGAAAGCAAATTGACCCATTCTTATCTCCTTGCACTAAGCTCAATTCCAAGTGGATCAAGGACCTCCCCATAAAACCAGACACACTGAAAGTAATAGAAAGGAAACTAGGGAAGATCCTTGAGCATATGGGGACAGGGGAAAATTTCCTGAATAGAACTCCAATAGCTTATGCTCTAAGATCAAGAATTGACTAATGGGACCTCATTAAATTACAAAGTTTTTGCAAGGTAAAAGACACTGTCAAAAAGACAAAGCGGCAACCAACTAACTGGGAAATGATCTTTACCAACCTTACATCCGACAGAGGGCTAATATCCAATATATACAAAGAACACAAGAAGTTAAACTCCAGAGAGGCAAGTAACCCTATTAAAAAATGGGGTACAGAGCTAAACAAAGAGTTCTCACCTGACGAATACCTAATGGCTGAGAAGCACCTAAAGAGATGTTCATCATCCTTAGTCATTAGGGAAATGCAAATCAAAACAACCCTGAGATTCCATCTCACACCAGTCAGGATGGCTAAGATCAAAAACACAGGAGACAGCAGTTGTTGGCGAGGATGTGGAGAAAGTGGAACACTCCTCCATTGCTGGTGGGATTGCAAGCTGGTACAACCACTCTTCAAAGCAGTCTGGCGGTTCCTCAGAATACTGGACATGACACTCCCGGAGGATCCGGCTATACCACTCCTGGGCATATACCCAGAGGCTTTACCTGCATGCAATAAGGACACATGCTCCACTCTGTTCATAGCAGCCTTATTTATAATAGCCAGAAGCTGCAAAGAACCCAGATGTCCCTCAACAGTGGAATGGATTCAGAAGATGTGGTATATTTACACAATGGAATAGTACTCTGCAATTAAAAACAATGAATTCATGAAATTCCTAGGCAAATGGTCAGAACTTGAAAATATCATCCGTAGTGAGGTAACCCAATCACAAAAGAACACACATGGTATGCAGTCACTGATAAGGGGATATTAACCCAGAATCTGGGAATACCCTAGACACAATTCGCATATCAATAGATTTCTAAGAAGATGGAAGGAGAGACCCCTGGTCCTGGAAAGACTGGATGTAGGGGAATGCCAGGACAGAGAAGCGAGAAGGGGTTGAATGGGGAAAAGAGGGAGGGAAGGGGGCTTATGGGACTTTCAGGGAGGGATGAAACGGGAAAGGGGAAATGATTTTGAATGTAAATAAAAAAAAATTAGAAAATAAAATTAAAAAAAACGAAAGAAAATGCTTGTTTTAAAAAATAGCCTAAAATTTATGAAATCAATCAATCTTTAATCGGGAAAATTCAAGATCAGTTTTATCTTTTTTTACAAAACTGGTATTGTATAATAAAAATATAATAAAAAGCAAAAATATATATGTTAAAAAAAATAAAGCCAGTTTGATATCCAATAAAATCCCACTGAAATCTCCTTTTTAATCTTGTTAAATTTTACTTTTACAACTATATTTAATAAACTTGTGAAAAAGTGGCAACAGGCCTATACTGGCCACAGTTGTTTTTAACTGTCATCACTCCAGAAACCATCTTAATTGTAAAATATGTTAATAATTGTGAGCCTTCAATCAGACTGCAAACTGCAGGCAATGGTACACTGGCAGTTTTTAAATGTAATTCTTAACTTTCCCTTGCAATATTAGAACATATCTACAACTTTGAAAAGCAAAGCCCAATTTTAAACCATCTATTCCCTGTAAAATCAATGGAAACAGATTACTTTCACACTATAAATTTTGTCTGCCAGTTCTCATGTTTCAATGCATGACAGTGTAACTTGTAATACCTCATTAAGAAAACATTGTTTTAAATCTTATCTCTTATAAGACTAATTTCTAGGATAAGATCCACATAAAACATTATGCCAATTTGGAAGTATCTTTAGAAGCCTGTTTTTCCTGGGTTGGTCATGCTGTGTGTTACTTAAGATGGCTCCAACCCTGAATTATCAGTATTAAATTAACTTTTATACCCAATAACTTGTAAGCCAATACTCTATAGTCAAGACATGCAAAACATATTTTTACCTTTAAGACCAATCAGAAACAAAAATGAAGTGACTACAGAAATCTTATAAATTTAAACCAAACAATTTTTTTCTTTTTCTAGTTATAATTTCAAGAGAAAAAAAGCATTTTGGATCCAATAATCACAATTACAGAAATTTTTCTAGGATAAATAATCATCAGCTCACTTGCCCCAGAACTTGACAAGCTGCTGGTCCTTTTAAAGGCTGCTTTTTCTCTAGCTGTGCTTGGCTCCTAGCATAAATCGTCGTCCTCCTCTGTGTAAACTGCAGCTGTATTAATAGATGGGCCACCAGCAGATGAGGTTTTTACCATTTTTTCTTTTCAACATGAAACATAGAATGACAGTCATTCAAACAACAAAACAAAGACAGAACACAAATTGACACATGGACAAATTGGTGCACCAAAGACAAACAATACATAGAGAGGATATCATGCTTGTTGTACTAAAAATACCTCCAGTAAGGTACATAGGGGAAATAGGACCTCTCTATATTTCTCCTTGTCCCTAGGAGACTTTTAAAATCCATTTTCCTTCTCTCTTTCTCTCTCATATTTCTAAAATCTGTTTTTCCCTTTTATTTTTTTTTTGTTTTTTACACTTTTTTTATTTTATTTTATTTTATTTATATTATGCACTAATTCTCTCACCTGATACAGTTCTAGACCACAGACAATTTGCCTAACAGAATTCCCCATCTTAATTTGCTGTCACACCCTAGCTAATCTCAAAGCCGGGCCTACTCTGATTCAGTCTAGTAGTCCCCTGAAACAATAGCCTTTCAAATCTGACATTTTTAGCGCTAAAATTAATAATCTATGTTGCTTACCGGGCCAGATACATAACCTTTTTTCTATTTCCATGGAGCTCCACCCAAGACAGCATGCCTCAGTTGATCTCTCCATTTCCAGATCCCACGTTTGGGGCGCCTATCTATATCTGCCATCAGTTACATATGAACTGGGTTATTAGGTTCTCTGGACGAAGAGATGGGGATAAAAACACGGTGATGAGGGAAACATAGATCAAGACAACCTTGCTGTTCAAAGTCCGTGGTTTATTGGGGGACTGAGGATTTAAGGTTTCAGGCAAGACTCTTGCCTGAAATTCCAGGGTGTGTTCCAGGGAACTGGTCTGGCTATTCATTAGGCATTGACTGTACTGCTCAGGCAGCTGGGCGGATCACCTGCTTAATTCAGGAATTCATAGACCTGGAGGAACAATGAACTTCACTTTCACTCCATCCTCAATAAAACAGGATTGTGGCTAGCACAGGAATTCTAGCTCACAGGTTTCACTTTGGTCAATGTCAAGTTCCTGCCAGATGACATGACACCCCAATATGGCTCTCTACATTGTAATAAAAATTCTTACTCCTGGAAGAGTTATAAAATTTATAAAAAGGTAACTTCACTTTACAGGAAAAAGAAATTTAAGGTTATTTGCTTAATTATTTTATATTGATAAAATTTTAAAGTTGTTTTGTTTGAATTGTTGAGTACTGGTAGAAATTTAAGGGTTTTTGTTAGACTATTACTTGACTATCTTTTATATAAGCCACTTATTTAACGTGTGATGTAAAGTTCTAGATTTATGGATCTTATAATTATTTCTATTGTGCAGTTTGTTAATGTTATGGAAAAGGCAATTCTTAAACGGAGAGGGGTTTATAAATTGGAAATTTCTGGTTTCTTTGGAGACTCAGGTTATAATGGCGTTTGGGTAGAATAGACAGGTGAAAGAAGGTTTTGATAAAGCAGATACATGATGGAATGATTTGCTGAAGCAGATATACATTTAAGAATGTTTTTCTATAGCAAGCACAAGAAAGGACACATGATGTTTAGAAGGAATATGAATATTTCCCCACAGACAGTGGCAGCTTGAACATTGATTCCCTTTGCTCAGCCTCACTAGTCTTCACTGACAACAAGCAAGTATTGGTTCACCTTACATTGCATTGCTGAGCTTTGCATGTTGTGACTTCATAGAGAGAAACTTACCAAAGCACTTTTCAGAAGGTTCCTGTGTATTCTTTCTGCTTCTGCAGACTTGGGCTGAGAGGCAAGACTACCAGTATTGATTCCTGTGACTGCAGCTGCTCCTTCAGGTTTTGTGTTTGCTAGTAGACTGTACTAAGCACAATGATGATTGGAATCACCCCAAAGAACTATTTCTAAACAGATCCACTTCCCTTGTATCCTAATAACTTTTCCACTACCTCTTGTGAGTGGTGGGATAGAAGTGAGGTTTAATCCTTATTACAGTAGTTTGTGGGAAGCATATGATAACATACAATATTCAATTTATTTCTATAATAATGCATAATCATCACTTTCAATTTTGCATCTACATTTTCTTATTTATTTATATTAATCATGGTTATAACATGTAATTTAATATTAACTTTTAAAAATGAGCTATGCAATTAAATGAGGTAGAGCATATGAACAGTCCAAAAGTGTAAATTTAATTCTTTTATTTTCACCATGATTTGTATCATCATTACTATTTTTTTAGCCTCTCAATGTTCATATATGTATTTTTGTGGATTGGATATTAAATATCAACATAAATATTCATTGTGAAAAGTCTGAATCACCAATGAAAGCAGTATCCACAGATGATGATAGATGAATGCAATTCTATCATAAGTGATCAATGAATGTATCAACCCTTTTATGATTTCAAATTATTATTTAAATAGACACCTCGAAAGTAGTAGACTTGTGGAAGATCATGCTTGATTGGATAATGTTAGTCATTGGAGATGTGTAGGCTTCCCAATTTTCATGAGCTTAAAAGTTATTATTTCCTTTCAACTCTGATGTTCTACCTCACTACATACACAGAAGTGGTATATGAAATGAGTCATGGAATAAAGCCTTATGTACTATGAAGCAAATAAATTTTACATACCATAAAATGTTTTTGTTAGATAATTTATCATAGGAGCAAATAATATGAATAACACAAAAAGAAGTATTATAAGAGTGAGATCATTATAGTGATTATGCAATCATGTATATTGGAAATTTGTGTCAATTCATGAATCCTAGAATTGTTCAAGCAGAGATTAATAGTTGGTGCTTATAGAAAGTCCAAAACCCTGAACACTGACAAGAATGCAGACAGATGTCAGGAACATGAGGTTTCCAGTAGAATTAAGGACTTTATGGGACCTGAAAGAGAAGCAATTATCAAAATATTGTGGCAGAGACTATTTTTTGGCATCCCCTTAAGGCTTAATTGGAGAAACAGTTTAAATTTACAGAGAAATTAATTTTGGTGGAAAAAGTGTTAATGCAGCTCATCATCTAATTTATGACAGGGATATTACTGGCAGCATTTTCTCAGATTTATGGTGATAATTGTGTGTCAAAAATAGAGCATGGATGTTTAAAAAATGGCATAGGTCAGAAAACAATGAGCAAAATTGAAGCTAGTGAAAGCATGGATTCAGACTACACTTGCACCACTATAGGCAAACAACTAACTTATAACCATAACAATAGAAGAGATGTTGTGATGGCAATTTAGGAGTTGTTCATAACCCACTCATTTCAAGTACAGTCTTAAAAAGGAGTAAATTAGAAGAAGCTGTGACAGTATATCTAAAGTTTTAATAGATCCCCTAGGACATTAGAATTGCCAGGAACATACAAAATATACCAAGGTAGGCAAAAGACAAATAAAGCCATCCAGAGTGACTGGCCGTGTAGAATTTAAGTATTTCTGTGGGGTTTTCCTAGTTTATTAGAAAGTATATCATGTCACCATGCATCCTGGGTACTAGAAGTAGAGCTAGAGTTTTAATATTTTTTTTCTGGTGGATTTTATTTTGCCTTCTATCTTGCCATTTCTTTCTATTCATTCATACATTTCTTTTGTACTGTGGATATTTACTTTGCCAGTTTGTGTTGGAAGTATGTAGGCAATTTAAATTTTATTTTAATTTGAACTTTTTCATACAATATATTTTGAACATTTAAGACTATGTTGAGGACTAAATAAATGAATTTTGCTTCATGATAAATATGTTGAACTTTTACACCCCAGAAATATAAAGTTAGGAATTTGATGTGAACTGTAGACCCACATCCCAAATTCCTGGGAATTAAGGGCTATAACCTAGATATAAAGAGTTTTTACAGGGGAAGTATGGAGGAAGTGGTTTTATGATAAAATATCTGGTTTTCTTGTTGCATTGACTCCTGGGAAACTATAATCTTCGGCAAGGGGCTCCTTGCCGAACTGATGGTTCCATGTTATAAAACAAAACAAATCAAAACAAAACATTATTGCTCTCCCAGAAGACCTGAGGTTTGTTTCCAGAATCCATGTGGTCCCCTAACCGAGGTATATATATAAAACTTAGACAAATAGATGAAGGACATTGCACCATTACCTCTTCCTGTTTGTATTTTTCTTTGTATACTTCCACTAAGTAAAAGCTTCTCTTTTGCCATATACTTCTTTTCTATACTCTTTCACCATAAATTTCTGTGGCTCCAACATCTCAGAAAAAATGTAAGAAGATCCCAGGGACTATAATCTCTGAATACAAGAACCCAAACAATATGTTTCCTACTAATTTTCCTTTCTCATATGTTTGTAATCATTCTGAAAGGTATCACTAACACATATATTTAAATTCTTGCAAAAGAGAATAGATATATTTTGATTCAACTACTTTCTATTTTGAGGATAGAGTGATGATTCGGAATCCATATGCACATGTAAAATTTTAAATAACTGTGCATAATTAAAAATTATGAGCAAATTATTTACTAGGTGCCATACATAATTTTATGGGTTCAGTGCATATTAATAGCCAGTTTCAAATAACAGATCAAACAACACTTTTAAGATTTCCTTAATGTCTTCTAGAATTTAATGTCTTATAGAATTGAATAAAAACAAAACAAAATATTAATAACTTACTGAAAAATTGAAGGTAAAAAATTTGTTAGTCTACTTTAATATTCTATATTAAAGCATATAGTGACATTTCCTACAGTACTCCATTAGTAAGAAAGGGAGAGATTGTATAAACCATTTCCTTACGATATGCAGGATTTAGAGGATTTGTAGGACTTTTCATATAAAAGAGGAGGAAGAGTCTTTTATGTGACTGTATACTGGGTGGATCCCGAGCACTTGTAACAAATGGTGCTAGTTGAACTGAAGGTCACCATGTAGAAATATGACAATTGACCTATTCTTATTTCCCTGTACAAAGCTCAAGTCCAACTGGATCAAGGACCTCCATATAAAAACAGATACACTAAAACTTATAGAGGAGAAAGTGGGGAAGAACCTTGAACATACGGGCATCACGGAAAAGTTCCTGAACAGAACACCAATGGTTTATGCTCTAATATCAAGAATCAACAAATGAGACCTGATAAAATTACAAAGCTTCTGTAAGGTAAAGGGCACTGTCAATAGGACAAATCAGCAACCAACAGATTGGGAACAAACTTATCAACCCTACATCTGATAGAAGGCTAATGTCCAATATATACAAAGAACTCAAGAAGTTAGACTCCAGAGAACCAAATAACACTATTAAAAAATCACAAAAGAACACACATGGTATGCAGTCACTGATAAGGGGATATTAACCCAGAATCTCGGAATACCCTAGACACAATTCGCATATCAATAGATTTCCAAGAAGATGAAAGGAGAGACCCCTGGTCCTGGAAAGACTGGATGTAGGGGAATGCCAGGACAGAGAAGCAAGAGGGGGTTGAATGGGGAATAGAGGGAGGGAAGGGGGCTTATGGGACTTTCGGGGAGGGAGGAAATGGGAAAGGGGAAATGATTTTGAATGTAAATTAAAAAAATGAGGAACAGGTAAACAGAGAATTTTCAACTGAGGAATATCAAATAGCTGAATAAATTCAAAGCACCTAAAGAAATGTTCAGCATCCTTAGTTATCAGAGAAATGCAAATCAAAACAACCCTGAGATTCCACATCATGCCAGTCAGAATGGCTAAGATCAAAAACTCAGATAACAGCAGAGACTGGCAAAGATGTGTAAAAAGAGGAACACTCCTTTATTGGTAGTGGGATCACAAGCTGGTACTACCACTCTGGAAATCAGTCTGGGGATTCCTCAGAAAATTGGACATAGTAATACCTGAGGACCCAGCTATACCACTCCTGGCATATACCCAAAAGTTTCCCCAAAATTTAACAAGGACACATGCTCCACTATGTTCATCGGTGCCTTACTTACAGTAGCCAGAAGCTAGAAAAAACCCAGATGTCCTTCAAAAAAGAAATGGCTATAGAAAATGTGGTAACTTTACACAATGGAATACTACTCAGCTATTAAAAACAATGAATTCATGAAATTCTTAGGCAGATGGCTGGAACTAGAAAGTATCATCCTGAGTGAGGTAACCCAATCAGAATAGAACACATATGGTATTCACTCAATGATAAGGTGGATATTAGCCCAAAAGCTAGGAATATACAAGATACAATTCTGTATCTTGTATCATGAAGCTCAAGAAAAAGGAAGAACAATGTGTGGGTGCTTTGGTCCTTTTGAGAAAGGGGAAACAAAATAATCAAGGGAGCAAATACAAAGACAAAGTATAGAGAAGAGACTGAAGTAATAGCCTTACACAGACTGTCCAACCTGGTGATCCATCCCATATACAGTCACCAAACCCAGATACTATTGTGGATGCCAAGAAGTTGAAGTGCTTGCTGAAAGGAGCCTGATATAGTTGTCTCCTGAGAGGATCTGCCAGAGCCTGACAAATACAGAGGTGGATGTTCACAGCCAAACATTGTACTGAGCACAGGGTCCGCAATGGAGGAGTTAGAGAAAGGAATGAAGGAGCTGAAGGATTTTGCAAACCCATAGGAAGAACAACAATATCAACCAACCAGACCCTGCCAAGTTCCCAGGGACTAAGACACCAACTACAGAGTACACATGGAGGGACCCATGGCTCCATCTACATATGTAGCATAAGATGGCCTTGTCAGGCATCCCTGGGAAGAAAGACTCACAGTCCTGTACAGGCTAGATAGATGCCCCAGTGCAGAGGAATTCGAGTGCTGGGAGGCAGGAGTGGGTCTGTGGGTGGGAATTTAACACCCTCATAGAAGCAGGGGGAGCAGGGATTAGATAGGGGTTTTTGGGGTGACTGGGAAAGGGGATAACATTTGAAATATAAATACAGAAAATATACAATAAAAAAAGTGGCAGGAGTAATTTGGCCACTGCTTAATGGAACATATTATGTAAATGTTATAACCAACAAAATAAAAATGTATAAATAGATACCCAAGTTCAAAAAAACAAAAGTAACATTTTTTAACTGTCAAATTAAAAAAAAAAAACAAATGTAGCTTTAATCTAGAGTGACAAGTTTATCTGAATCTAGTGATCATGTGATATTACTGTGAATACAGAGCAGACCTAGAAGGATGTGATATAAGATCCGTATAAGAATAAGATTGCTAAAGTGAGGACATTTATCTGTTGTAAACTGCTGAACTGTGCTATCCTGAAACATGTATGCTTCAGTCATAGAAATACTGAAAATGTTATTTACAGTGTCTAAAAATATATAATGAAATTCTTTTCCAATATGGTCAAATGAGTCATACAAAACAATGGAATCTATAGCAGTCATAAAAAAAATCGTGTAGTTCTAATTTATACTACTGATGTAATTAATAAAGGAGTCTGAGAGAAATTAGATAGCATTACGACAATTAAAGGTTTAACTACTAGCTACACAAGCAGGATTTCTACCAACTATTGTGTATGGTATTGTGGTCCACTGTTGTTGGGAGCCATTATGGGACAAGCTAACATACTAGCAGGTGATCATCCTGAAATGGCCTGCTTCGGATTATTATATAATCTGTGACAGGTGAGCCCTCATTTAGCAAGGCTGTGGGGGACTAATTTTAAGAAAGATTCCTGCTATTAATATGCTTTTCCTGTTATTATTATACATATATAATAATCAATAAGTAATGGCACACCCCTTTGGAGCAGATCTCTGCAGATCCACGAAGATGTACTGTCTTATAGTGGTGCTATATAGACAAATAGATGACTTAAGTTTTAATGATGATCCTATAAGAATTCTTAAAATTATATCCATGATTATTAAGCTCTTTTATAGTGGAACTTCTATTAGGTCCTTTTCTGATAGTCAAATCTGCAATGAGAAGTCTGTCAGTCTCCCAAGTGTCACCAGTTAATTGCTCTTAGATGGCAACCTGACTTTCTCCTACTCAGAGCACATTCCAAGAGGTTGTAAAACAATTAACCAAAGGTCATAAAAATGGAACTAATGATGTATTATAGGTGCTAGGACAAAAGATAAAATATTGACTGTGTTTATCTATGCAAATCTTCACTCATAACTTAGTTATGGTGTTAAACTTTCTATGAACCTGTAGAGAAGGCAAATGGTAGATGTTTACCTAGATAATTACTCCTAATGGATATGCATGTAAATATTCTCTATTGTAAACTTTTATTTCAATTTATGGTTTGATTTTTGTGTGAACTTGTGATGAACTTTGTAACATGTGATCATGTATTCTGAAGGATGTATAAGTACTGAAGACAAAAGAGAATAGTCTCACTCTCATTCTCATTCTCAATCTCTTCTCATCTTTTCTCTCTCACTTATTCTCTCCTCTTCTCTCTCTCTCTCTCTCTCTCTCTCTCTCTCTCTCTCTCTCTCTCTCTCTCTCTCTCTCTCTCTTCTTACCTTTCCCCACTTAGAAGATTTTTTCCCTTTCTCCACTTAAGATCTTTCCGCTTTTCCCTCTTAGATAGCTTTCATAGGAAACTTTTTACAACTTAGTAATAAACTCATTAACCACTTCTCTAAGTGTTGCATTTTTCTCCCTGAGACTTCTGACTAGCAGGCTGAAAGTTAGAGCCCAGCAGTTCCTGTGGAGATAGGACAAAGGCAATTTACCTAATCTTTAGGAGTTTGAGGAGGAGGTGCTAAATGCCAGAAACTGCAGTTTGTGGCCTCAGAGGATTAGAGAAGACAGGTCAGCTACAGTAGCATAGTAACTTAGATAAGTAAACTTTTTATTATACAGCATCCCTAAATTTTCCGTAAGACAAAGTCTTACCCCCAGAATTTTGTAAGACAGAGTCTTACCCCCACCGATGCTCATCCCCTCTCTGCTGCCTCAAGAAGAACCAAGAAGAAAGAAACACCTCTGCCAGGACTGGCTCCAGGCAAGTTGTCATTCTTCATAATCCTTAAGAATTTGGGAGATTTGATGTGGTTTTGAGCCGAGAGAAAGAGAGAAAGAGAGAGAGAGAGAGAGAGAGAGAGAGAGAGAGAGAGAGAGAGTTGATATATATATATATATGTGTGTGTGTGTGTGTGTGTGTGTGTGTGCAACATATATATGTATATGTAACATATATGTAACATATGTATATCTATATCTATCTATCTACACAAATGATTGAGATAGGTAGAAAAAAAGAGAATGAAATTGAAATTGGGTTGTTAGAAAGGGGGAAGATGGGGGAAGCAAATGATCAAAATTTGTGGTACAAAATTATCTCAAAATAATATAGCATTAAATATAATAATGAGTTATAGCAAGGCAAAGATGAAGGAGTTGAACTGCTGAGATTGCCTGGTAGGCAAATGCTTGCTTTATAAGTATGAATTCTTGAGTTCAGCTATTTAGAATCCATATAAATGATGGTTAGAGCGGTATTTCAACATGTATGTGGCAAATAAAGGGCAGCCCTGGTAAAAAAAAAATGGCTAACTGAAATAGCTTAAATGACAAGTTCCAAATTTAATTCCTCAATATATAAGGGAGAAAGGGAAAAAAGAAGTAGTAGATGTCAACCTTAAACTTCCATGAACACACACAAACACACACACACACAGAGAGAGAGAGACAGAGACAGAGACAGAGACAGAGAGACAGAGAAAAATCTGTTCAAAGATGTAATAATATACAAACATATATAAATCATATACATATACATATAAAACATAAAATACATATTTTATTAGATATGAAGAGAAAGGCCTGACACTGGCTGTCAGGGATCAACCTTAATGGAGGTTTAACTCTGTTGAATAAAATAAAATTTCCTGGGTCAGGCAGTGGTGGCGCACGCCTTTAATCCCAGCACTTGGGAGGCAGAGGCAGGTGGATTTCTGAGTTTGAGGCCACCCTGTTCTTCAGAGTGAGTTTCAGGACAGCTAGAGCTATACCGAGAAACCCTGTCTCAAAAAAACAAAAATAAAAAAATAAAGAATAAATAAAATAAAATTTACTGAGATATACTCCATTCTGAGAACTTCCTGTGTTCAACACCCCCGA
The DNA here is from genome assembly GCA_036184795.1 of Tokudaia tokunoshimensis. NCBI lineage: Eukaryota > Metazoa > Chordata > Mammalia > Rodentia > Muridae > Tokudaia > Tokudaia tokunoshimensis. Next base: position 77,041,892 of record BTHU01000023.1, read on the forward strand.
ATGATGATATAAAAATGGTAGCTGTCTTGTCCTAATGAAACAGTTCATCCGTACTGGATAACCTGCCAAGACTGCATTACAAGTGTTCATTTAAACAACATGACCTTAAAATAGTCCCTTTGCTAGTCAGTCAGAATCTGCTTCACAAGGTGTACAATGGCTATTGTATAGGTAATTTTGTGTCATAAAGATTACCAGTACATTAATCTTGAAATGTGATAATAACATTTAGAGTCAAAACCTAATAAAAAATATGAACAAGTCCACCCAGTACATGATTTCTAAATGGATACTGGTACTGATCTGCTTACAATGTACAACTCATACAGATGATTGAAAACATCTTTCAAAGTAGTTTATGAGAAGCATTTTGAACAAAGCACTATAAAAATCCTTTAATTCTTTAAGAAATGCTTAATGGCAATTTTTGGTAAGAGTATGGAAGATAATAACAATGATGAAATTTTGAAAGTAAAATTCTACTGATATTTCAGATACTTATGAAGATTCAATCAAGAATTGGATTAAGTGCTTCTCAGCCATTAGATATTCTTCAGGTGAGAACTCTTTGTGTAGCTCTGTACCCCATTTTTTAATAGGGTTACTTGCCTCTCTGGAGTTTAACTTCTTGAGTTCTTTGTATATCTTGGATATTAGCCCTCTGTCAGATGTAAGGTTGGTAAAGATCATTTCCCAGTTAGTTGGTTGCCGCTTTGTCTTTTTGACAGTGTCTTTTGCCTTGCAAAAACTTTGTAATTTAATGAGGTCCCATTTGTCTATTCTTGATCTTAGAGCATAAGCTATTGGAGTTCTGTTCAGGAAATTCTCCCCTGTGCCCATATGTTCATCATCCTTAGTCATTAGGGAAATGCAAATCAAAACAACCCTGAGATTCCATCTCACACCAGTCAGGATGGCTAAGATCAAAAACACAGGAGACAGCAGTTGTTGGCGAGGATGTGGAGAAAGAGGAACACTCCTCCACTGCTGGTGGAATTGCAGGCTGGTACAACCACTCTGGAAAGCAGTCTGGCGGTTCCTCAGAAAACTGGGCATGACACTCCCGGAGGATCCGGCTATACCACTCCTGGGCATATAACCAGAGACTTTACCTGCATGCAATAAGGACACATGCTCCACTATATTCATAGCAGCCTTATTTATAATAGCCAGAAGCTGGAAAGAACCCAGATGTCCCTCAATGGAGGTATGGATTCAGAAGATGTGGTATATCTACACAATGGAATACTACTCTGCAATTAAAAACAATGAATTCACGAAATTCCTAGGCAAATGGTCAGATCTTGAAAATATCAACCTTAGTGAGGTAACCCAATCACAAAAGAACACACATGGTATGCAGTCACTGATAAGGGGATATTAACCCAGAATCTCGGAATACCCTAGACACAATCCGCATATCAATAGATTTCTAAAAAGATGGAAGGAGAGACCCCTGGTCCTGGAAAGGCTGGATGTAGGGGAACGCCAGGACAGAGAAACGAGAGGGGGTTGAATGGAGAAAAGAGGGAGGGAAGGGGGCTTATGGGACTTTCGGGGAGGGAGGAAACGGGAAAGGGGAAGTGATTTGGAATGTAAATTAAAAAAATAAAATAAAATAAATAATAAAAAAAAAGAATTGGATTAGAATGATCATGATCATTTTCTAATAGTGACAAAAAGAGAAGCTACATCATGATCATGACCTGAGTCCTTATGGGAGAGGAAGACTAAAGGTGATCGACTAGTTTGTCTGGTATAGGAAATTTCATAGCTCCAAAGCACTCAAGTTTTGACACAAGTATTGAATGTATATTTAACCTTACCTACAATGAAAATTGACAGTCAAAATTAAAACAGAAGGATTTGAAAATCACAGTCTTCTAATAAAAGGAAAACTATTACCAGTGTTGTCAAGGAGGATGGTTAGGTTGGAACATTAATGCAAAGCTAAGTGCTTTATTCCAACCATCAAATATCTCCCAAAGGTAACCTGAGAATCAACATGACCCACCTAAAATTATCTAAAATCGGTAAAGACAATTTTTTTTAAAGTCTTTTCAGGATATAATCTTTTGAGTAAAGATGTTTAAAATCCTTCCCAACTCAAGAACCCTTGGAAATACTATTCCTCTTAGATATATTTAGATCTGTAAGGAAGCCACTGCAGCAAAGGACAAAACTTATTATATGCCTACATTAATACAGTTCTGTATATTTGCACATTATGTGGTTAAAGACTCTTATATTCAGATTTTAATGTAAATCTGAGAAGTCTGGAAGTGAGTGATATGATCATAGTTCTTTGTGCTAAGTTTGTTTTGTTTCTAGTTTGAGACATGCTAGAGTCATCTGGGAACATGCCAATATTAGATTGGCCTGTAAGCAATCTCTGGGGACATATTCTTGATTAATAATTACTGTAAAAGGACTTAGCCCTATGGGGATAGTGTTTCCTCTGGATAGAAGATCCTGGGTTGTTAATAACACAAACTGTTATTACAAGTAAGTCAGTAAATCAGCATTTATCTAAGGGCTCTGCTTGAGTATTTGCCTTACCTTCCTTGGATAATAGAATGTGACTGTAAAATGTAAGCCAAATAAACATGTTCTTCCCAATGCTGCTTTTGGTCATTGATATTTATTACAACAACAGAAAAACATGAAGACATTTGGGGCAGATCACAAAATGTAAAGTTGTAAGAATAAATACAAAGCTTCAATTGAGAACTGTAAAAATCAAAGATGCCAATATTATAAAGTATCTTCAAAGCAGAGTTTTAGACAGCAGCTATGGGTATCACCCATTTTAATGTGACTATATGGAATGAAACCAACAAACCTCAAATGTGGAACCTCATGAGTCCTTAGAAGCTCACATTCTGCCATAATGTGTCCAAGAAACTATACATGGAGAATTAGGATATAACATTTTTAATGGTAGATTTAATCTTGACTTGAGCTGGTCATTTTGCTCTCCATTACTAATTCACCTGTGTTTAAGCTTATGCAATATCATTGTATCTTGGACTCAAGTAACTTCTTTTTGTTTTTGCAAGTTATTTCTGTGCTGGACTTGAGACTCAGAGTAGACTGAATATTGGAATAAATACTGGAATTAATAAGATTTTTTAGACCAACTAAACATGGAATATATTTTTTGAATCATGATAAAGAAAAAGAGCAGGAGGATTGGGTATATTATTTTATATTTTTAGATCTTATTGGCTCTCAAAGACTCCCACATTAAAACAAAATCAGTCTGCTTGGCATTTGAAGAGGGAATGGAGCCTTTAAAATGGGCCTAGTGGCCTAGTGAGAAGTTTTATAATATTTAGAGTGCATTCTTATAAAGGATGGAAACCACAATCCTCTCTCTCCCTCCCTCCATCCATCCCCCCTCCCTGCCTCTCTCTCTCTCTTCTTGTTTTCCAACAACTGTACAGTAAGCAGCATGTTTCATGTCATATTCTTTATTATGACATACATTTTTCTTTTCTCCCAGTGTCTTCAAATCAAAAGAGCTAATCAATTACTTGTGGACTCTAAAGAAGAAAGAACACATTTGCCTTAATATGATTGCTTTAGGTATTGTGTGTAGCACAGTAAGAAAACTAAGATAGTACTACCATATAATATGCATACCTACATAAATGTATAGCTATATGTATATGCATATTTATACACATAAGTATTGCTAAAATAAACTTAATTTTAAACAATCAAAAGTTCTAATTACATGATTGATAAAAATAACAGAGAAATATGAAAAAGAGTATAATCAATGTATTTGAGAAATTAAAGTAGAATATGATTTAAAACTTATTTTAACAAACTGTAATAGAATTCAATAAACAGAAAAACAGCAGGGCATATTTGAATGAAAACAGAAAATGGAAAAATATTTGTTGGAGATATAGTATATTGAATGTCAGTATCCATTCTGCCTTCTTCTCAGGGTGCCTTACTCCTCAGCAGCTCCTGGAAAGGAATGTATTTGTGAGATATCTTTGAATAAAGCCTTGGGTCAGAATTTAGATTCAGTGGAACAGATACACTGATGTAAAATTTGGATGTAGACAAAAGACAAAGATTTCCCTTCTTCATTCTGCTTTTTCTCCTGCAAACAGAGTCATATTGCCTTTATCCCCAGTGTCTAGAAATTTGTTGTTATCAAATCAAGAAATAGAGAGGTTTTGAAATCAAACTTGAAGATAAAAGCAAACAAATTAATAATCTTCATGAGCAATAACAGTATGATATTTAAAAAAATCTAAAAAAATATTTACCATCAGTAAAATATGAAAAGTGTAGAGAATTTAGATGAATAATTCAGATATTTCTTCTTACCTTCAGCACTAATGTGGTACCCAACAAAGTAATACAGATTCACTTACAAATATAATTTTCATTCTCAATATTTTGTATAAATCCTGACTTATTTTTGTATTATTAGTATATTTTGTGTATTCATCTTTGTATTTTGGCATCTGCACACATAATGCTAATCCACATTTTTCTTCTTTCTAACCTTACTTTGGATTGACTCTTTGTTTTCATTATTATGTAAAATTTTCTTCACCTAGTAGTTTAGGCGATTACCTGGTATCTAAGTGGCAGACAATAGCAAGTAATAAGTTTCTTTTCTGTCCTATAAGATTGTACAAGTTATTTATAATATTTAACAACTCAATTTTTCTTTTTGAAGTATCTACCTGAAATTTTTCCATGTGTTAGTTTGAATACAATTATTAAATTGTTATTATATATAGATATATTCGTTAGCTTGTATATTTACTGATTCTCAAATTACATACCCATAATTTAGGAATATCTTCTCTATGGATAAAGGCTATACTTTGCAATTTACTTTAATTTTAAATTACTGACAATGAGCTCTCATTTGCTTGAAAAATATATTTTTTAAAAAAATGGAAAATATCTTCCTGGTTTCAAAGGCATCTATTATTATTTATAAAAAAGAAAATAGTCTAAATTATGCTCCTTTGAGATAATTGACTTACTGTTGTTACAATTTTTTTCTTTAAGAGTCTAGGCTTTTACAATACCAGATAACTATGAGTTCATTGGTTTGTTAAAATCTATGAGAGAGATGCTTTCAACAGATCTGGAAAAATTCCAGCTGCACCTAGTTAAAGTAGTCCCTCTCAATTTTCTCTTTTCTTTAAAACTATGATTAACATTAAATTGGATATTTCAGATTATTCATGTTTTTCTGCTTTCATATGTTCTTCTCTGAATTTCAGTTGCAGATTGTATTTTTATGTTTTAGTTTCTAATGTATTGTTCTCCAAAGCAGCAAAAACAATCTGGTATGCTTTGATACATGCATACTAGTGGGAGAATAGGTAAAGAAAAACAAAATTAATAAAATATCAACTCAAACAACCATGATAATTAACATGTTCCAAGGTTTACAGCTGACAAGGAAGAGACTCATAAATTTAATAAAGTACTTCTTTTCCAGTTAGGAATGTCTAAGAGCCAGGAGAGTTGATGGTAAAAGATTTTCCATTTGTTTGTTTTAATCTTTGTCATTCAGACTATGATAAAATATCAATGTTATTTTTGTTTGCATTCTTCTAATTGTTATGTATGATGAGCATTTTTGATCTATTTTGTCAGATCTCATGATCACTTTTTAATGTTTTTTTTTTTTATTATTGAGTTCGTTCTATGTTTTGGATATAAACCCTCTGTCAGATGTATAGCTGGTAAAGATTCTTGCCAATTCTATGGGTTTCCCTTTCAGACAGTTAATTGTTCCTTTAGCTATACACAAGTTTCTTAATTTCATGAAATTAATTTTCAAGGTTCTGTGGTTTTTTAACTATTGATTTCTAGCTTTATTCCAGTGTGATATGATAAGTACAAGGTTAATTTCATTATTTTCTATTTGGTAAAACTTCATTTATGGCCTAGAGTATAATTCATTATAGAGAGGCTTGAATGACCTATTGAAGAAAATGGGTACTATCTTTTAAGAGGATTTAATCTATTGTGTAGTTGAAAGTTTCTTTGTTAATTTTCATTTTAGTCTAAGTCATAAATTATCATGGAATATTGTAATTATTCATTATTACTGTACCAGAACTTCTCTGAAATTTTACATATTTAATACTTAGTTAATGAAATCAGAATATCAACATTAGGTGACTATATATTACTAATAACTATATTTTCTCCATGAAAATTTATCCTAATTAGTGTACAGAATCTTTCTTTACATTTTCTGCTTAATTTTTATTTGAATGCTACTTTGCTTGATACCAGGATAATTATTCCATAATGTTTTCAATTTTTGGGTCAATTTATTTCTAGATTCTTAGAATTGTAAATTATTTTATTTTTTAATATCCATTTTTCTCTAATTTGCAAGTTATTTTCATAGCTTGCAATTATTTGTGAATACTGTGTACTTTCCATATATTTTCTGATTACTACTGTCATAAATATTTAATATTTGTATCAAATAAATAAAAAATACAAAGTTTTATGAAGTTGTTTATACTGAGTAATTTTATTATTTACTATACTTGCTGAATATTTTTTTGTGAACCTTCTTGAATTCCAAATGGCAAGATTTCTAAGGAAAAATAGGATTAGGATTACTCAATTTCTAGAGAAATAGTATTATTTTCTATATATAATTTGCATTTATTGTAAGCATATGCTAAGGACTTTCCCAGATTATGTGACTCTAATCTAAGATTTCAGTTCATAGTACTGCAATGTCTGGTTTATAATTTTTCACATATTTCAATGCTCATTTCAGTGCCTTTTATTTTATTTCAATCCTAAAATAGTCACTACTAAAGGAATTCTAATTTTAACTTACCTTTATAGATGAAATATATTTCTTGTTGAAATTCACTCTACTGGTGTAAGTATCTGAGGTCTTGGATATATGAAATACATTTTCTTTGATAAATAATGTTGGGAGATATCCTGTACTTTATTCTTACATAAATCTATCCATAGGAAAACCTAGAACATCTAATGGAAGAAATGTTGAGCAAAATAGCTCACTGCTTTCTTACTAGCTTTAGTTTCATAATTTAGTTGAAAAAAATTATTGTCATATTCATTTTATTTATGATTGTGTTGAAGCATTTATCCAACATCTTTTATATGAAGTAAGGATCTGAACATGGAGTGATCTATGTCATTGTCAAAGACAGCATTAGGAATGAGCGAAGGATCAGAGAGGAAAATGAGGGGCAGTTAGGGTAAATACAGCATGGTGTACAAGTACATTATTGTGTCAAAACTCTTAAATATTCACTAAATTAATAAAAATAAATGAAAAGATAAGCAAATGTACTTATCATTAGCAAGGTCTAGATATTGTTGTCCTATTCTAAAAGTCAGTCAAAATAGAAAATACTTGACAAAATAATCAAATATTTATGAAGCTAATATTTGAAACTAGGAGAGAGGAAGTGAATGGAAGACAAAACTTTTGAAAGGAAAAGTCTTTTACAAAGAAGTTATCCAACATGTTTCAACATGAGATGTATGAATCATTTTTATCCCATTCATTCAGTATGACTATCAAAATTGGTACCCCTGTGTATGCTTGTTTTATAATTTTATAGATTTATCATAGGAATCTGTGTACTTTTAATGAAAAGTCGAATTTGGATGGTATACAAACAAATTAGTAAGCATGCAGTTCACAGCAAACCATTGAGAAGCAACTCACTTGATATGTCAAAGAATTAGCATCTTTAAATTTTGTGAAGAGCATGTCAGGGAGTCTGACAAGACAAACCTTAGGTTGGAATCTTTCTCCCTTAAATAAATATATACAACTGTGTTTTCCCTCCATGTGTCTTTTGCCAGCTGAAATTCTATGCCTGGTATTGCACTAGATATGTTATAGAAAGCTATTTTTTAAACTTAAACTAATTTACATTGCATAGAAATTTAACTACTCTCTACTACAGCTAAAACCTAAATTAATAATCTAATTATTTTTGTTCATCTTAGGCATAAAATGAAACTGCATTAGCAACAAACTGAGAACATACATCATTACTCTAGTCAAGAGGGTCTATAATTATAGTTCACCTTTCTATAAACCTTTAAAAAATTTGCATTCATGTTAACTCTTTTGGAATTCATAAACCAATATGAATATGAAATATACAATATACAAGATAAATTTGATAGATGATATCACCTACAAAGGGAAAGTTTTAGTAATCAAGTCAATATTTTAGAAATGTAAGTGGATCATAGTATAACCCAGATGTAAACATTTAGATGATATACATATGTGTGTGTGTATGTGTGTGTGCATGTGTGTGTGTATAAACAGATATGTCAGTAAAACATTTATATTATGTACAACTTAATACTCTTGATGGTGACTCAATAAACAGTCACATTTACTCTTTTCTCATGAGTAAACAGTGTTCACTGAAATTTGATGGCAATAGGATATATATAAGTGACAGGATGCCAAACATATCTAATAATATTTTTGTAATAGCTTCTTTACTAAAATATTTAGCATAATTGATGACCTTAAATCTTAGCTTATAGTTGGACTATGTAAGAAAATGTAAATATAAACTAAGAATGGGCTTATAGATTAAGTATAAAATGTGAACCAACATAGTCAAAGGAAATTGACATAACTTTTAAAAACAAAAAAAATATTACTGCTCAACTAGTCACTTGATAGAAGTCTTATGAGATCATGAGGCAAAGACCAAAGTAAATACTGGTCATACTTCTTAACCATGTAAACAAAAATGGTTATTTTATTTCAAACAGAATTTTCTTACTGCTACCATAAGATAGTTGCCCTATTTGGCTTAAAACAATAACTTATATGTTCAGTTAATTATTCTCAGAAGTCATGAAGCACTTTAAAAATAATTCATTTTATTAAGAAAAAAATTGTAATACTAGGATTAAGTATACATCATTTTGCCATTGTTTCATTTTAAATTTCAGTTTTAAAATTTTTAGGCATTTTATACAGGAAAACTAAAAATATACTTAATTTAAAATAACCAGATTTTTTACGTGTGAATGATTTGCTGTATGTATGTTTAGGTAGCACATCTGTGCAGTGCCATTTATGGTCAAAGAAAGCATTGGTTCTCCTAGGATTAGAGTTATAGAGGAATGTGAACCACTAAATAGGTGCTGGGAATTAAACTTTAGTCAGAACTCTTAATGACTGGGCAATTCTTTAAGACTCTTTTCTCCAGACAAAGCATTATAAATAAAAGGAAACCACAGTAAATTTAAAGATTTGCCTAACATTTATGTTATGTTTAAATATAGGTTACAAAATGCATCAAGTTTTAAAAGTGATTTTTTTCTCTTTTTAATTGTTTATTTACATTCCAAATGTTTTCCCCTTCCCTATCCTCCCAGAGTTCTTCACCCCATCACCTGTTCTTAGACTCTGTGAGAGTGCTCACCCACCTTCCCAACCCCCAGCCTCCCACTTTCTTGGGGTTTCTAGTCTCTACAGGATTAGGCACATCCTCTCTCACTAAGGCCGGACAACGCAGTCCTCTGCCATATATGTTCCAGGGGTTTCGGACTAGCCCATGTATGCTCGTCGGTTGGTGGATTAGTCTCTGTGAGCTCCCTGTGGTCTAGGTTAGTTGATACTGCTGGTATTCCTATGGGGTTGCCATCCCCTTCAGTTCCTTCAACCTGCACATCTCTTCCATAGGAGTCCTTGACCTCAGTCCAATGGTTGTCTGTAAGTATGTGCATCTGTCTCAGTCAGCTGCTGGTAAAGCCTCTTAAAGGACAGCAATGCCAGGCTCATGTCTACAAGCAAAACATGGCATAATTAATAGTGTAAGGATTTGGTGCCTGCCTATGGGATGGATCCAAAAATGGGCCGGTCACTGGATGGCCTGTCCTTCAGACTGTGCTCCAATTTTGTCCCTTGCATTTCCTTTAGACAAGAACAATTCTGGGTAAAAATTTTGAAGGTAGATTGATGATCCCATCCCTCTTCCTGGGCCCCTGTATTACTGGGGGAAGTCTTTTCAGGGTCCAGCTCCTCACTGTTGGGCTTTTTGGCTAAGGTCATCCCGATTGAGTCCGTCCCAGGTCTCTGGGACTTTCTAGAGGTTCTCCCCATACAAAGAACTGCATATTTCCATGCATTCTCCTGGCCCTCTGGGCTTCTCTCCTATTTCCCTGAATACTTGATCCTGCTGCCTTTCACCTCCCCCCTTCCATCTCTCACACAGGTCCCTTTCTCCCTATGTCTCTAGATTATAATCTGGTACAACTACTCTGGAAATCAATCTGGAGGTTCCTAATAAAACTGAAAATAGTTCTCCTGAAGTCCCAGCTATACCACTCCTGGGCATAAATTCAAATGATGATCCAAAATAACATGTGTTCCACCAGCCTTATTCGTCAGAGCCAGGAGCTGGAAATAACCCAGATGTCCTTCAGAAACTGGATACAGAATACATGGGACTTTCAGGGAGGGAGGAAATGGGAAAGGGGAAATCATTTGGAATGCAAATTAAAAAAAACTTAGAAAATAAAAAAAAAATAAAAAAATAAATAAATAAAAAAATTGTGCTGGTCTAACTGGCTGTCTGTATGTAGGAAAATAAGAATAAGCCTATATTTGTCACCTTGCGTAAAGCTCAATTCCAAGTGAATCTAGGACCTCAACATAAAACCACATACACTGAATCTAATAGAAGAGAAAATAGGAAAAGATCCTTAAACTCATTAGCACAGGGCAAAATTTTCTAAACATAACTCCAATGGCTCATGCTCTAAGATCAAGAATTGATACATGGGACCTCATGAAACTGGAAAGCTTCTGTAAGGCAAATGACATAGTCAATAAGACAAATCAGCAACCTACAGATTGGGAAAATATCGTCATTAACCCCACATCTGACAGAGGGCTAATATCCAAAATATATAAAGATATCAAGAAGCTAACCACCACAAAACCAAACAACTCAATCAAAAAATAGGGTATAGAACTAAACTGAGAATTCACAACAGAGAAATCTCAAATGGCAGAGAAGCCCTTAATGAAAGGTTCAAAGTCTTTAGTGATCAGAGAATTAGAAATCAAAATGACCCTGAGATTCCACCTTATGCCAATCAGAGTGGCTAAGATCAAAACCTCAGGTGACAACACATGTTGGCAAGGATGTGGAGAAAGAGAAACACTCCTCCAGTGCTAGTGGGATTTCAAACCAGTAAAACCACTCTGGAAATCAATCGGGAAGTTCCTCAGAAAATTGGAAATAGATCTACCTGAAAATTCAGAAATGCTACCCTTGGAAATTTATTCCACTATCTTCATAGCAATCTTATTTGTGATAGCCAGAAGCTGGAAACAACCAAGATGTAAACCTGGAGGTTCATCAGAAAATTTTAAATAGATCTACCCGAAGACCCACAAATACCACTCTTGGGCACATATTCCACTATCTTCATAGCAGCTTTATTTGTGATAGACAGAAGCTGGAAACAACCCAGATGTTGTATGACAGAAGAATGGATACAGAACATGTGGTTCATTTTCACAATGGAATACTACTTAGCTATTAAAAACGAGGACATCCTGAGTTTGCAGACAAATGGATGGAACTGGAAAATATCATCCTGAGTGAAGTAGCCCAGACACAGAATGGCATGCATCGCATGTACTCACTAATAAGTGGATATTAGCCCCCCCCCAAAAAAAAGTACAGAATAAGCAAGATAAAGTCCATAGAATTCAAAAAGTGCAACAAACTGAAAGAGCCAATTGAGGATGCCTCAGTCCCTCTTGTGAGGGAGAAGAAAGCAATCCCAAGTGGGGAGGGAGGGAGGGACCTGGAAGAGACCTGGGGAGGAGCATAGAGGGGAAACTGATCTGGTGTTGGGTGAGGGAAAAGAACTGAAGCCCTTAGGGCCAACAGAAAGAATAGGAACAGGCAGCCTCTAGAGGTAGGAGGTTGGGGGGGGGAACCCTACAGAATGCAGCAGATACTTTGAAACTGAGCGACTCTCAGAACTCAAAGGGAGGGACCTTAGATGAAATGGCTGACAGTAGGGAGAGGAACTTATAGAGCCCACCTCCAACAGGAAGACAGGGCATCAACTGAAGGGGTGGGGGTTGCCATCCCACAGTCAAAACTCTGGCCCCATAATTGTTCCTGTCTGAAAGAACAACAGGGATAAAATCAGAGAGGATCCTGAGGAAAAGAAGGTCCAGCAACAGACCCAAAGTGGGATCCAGCTCAAGCAGAAGTCCCAAGACCTGGCACTATTACTGAGACTATGGAACACTCATAAAAAGGGACCTAGCAGGATTGCCCGTCGAAAGACACAACAAGCAACTGAAAGAGTCAGATGTGTATATATGCACCCAACCAATGGACAGAAACTGCTGACCCCTGTGATTGAATTAGGGAAAGGATGAAAGAAGCTGAGGAGTAGGGCAACCCTGTAGGAGGACTAGCAGTCTCAATTAATCTGGATCCCCGAGAGCTCTCAAACAGTGGACCACTAACCAGGCAACATACACCAACTGATATGAGGCCCCCAACACATATACAGAAGAAGACTGCTGGATCTAGGTTCAATCATGGATGATATACCTAACCCTCAATAGACTAGAGGCTCCAGGGTGTTTAGTGGTCAGGTGGGGTGGTTGGTGTGTGGTGGGTAGTGGGGATATCCTTGTAGAGACGGGGTGGGAGGAGGTATGGGATGTTGAACAGTAGGAAGGTGTATAGGGGACAAATAAAACTGGAATGAAATAAATAATTAAATAAATAAATTTTTAAAAAATCTGTGAAATAAAAAATTTTTAGTTGTCCTTATCAGGCTGGGTCTTTACTATATATGTACTTGTATTGAATCTCCTTGATTTTGTGCACTGCTGTAGGCATTCGGGTATTTATGATAATTTTCTGAAAACAAATGTTTTTCTAAAATGTAAAAAATACCAATTTAAAGATCAATATTATTAAATATTTCTATGAAAGTTAAAAACACTTTACTCAAAATAAAGTATGTGCTTATCTAACATATTAAATACATTGTATGTATACAAAATTCTTAATTGAAAGAGAAAAATAAATTAACATTAATTGTAAATAAAAGAAAATATATTATTCTGTCATAAAATACATCCTCATCACAATTTTTTCTCCCTCCATTCCCCCAGCATCCTCATCTCCTCTACCCCACAGAGCCACTCCACCTTCATATCCTCTTCTGAAAAGAGCAAGAGAGGGCAGCATCACTTGACATAACAAGATACTATAATACAAGAAAAAAAACCCCTCATTTCAAGGCTAAACAAGACAAATCAATGGTTGAACAGATTGCCCAAAGCAACCAAAAGACTCAGAGACCCACTGGCTTCCACTCTTAGGAGTCAATTAGAAAAACAAAATAACAGTCATAGCATATACACATATCTGATGTAGACCCACGCAAGTACTGTGCTGGACTCTATATTCTATCTGAGCTCTGCTTAGATGATTTGGTGGTCCATGTTCTCCTAGTTTTCTCCATTTGCTCTGACTCCTATAGCCTTTCTTCTTCTGTATGGTTCCCTGATATCCAATGGGAAGGGTACTCTGGATATCATCAGTTTAGACTCTTTCTCTGCGTAATGTCTGGATGTGCATCCCTCATCCATCTATTGCTGGAGGAAAACTCTCTGATAATGATTGAACAAGGCAAAAATCTATTAGTATAACAGAATATTAATAGGATTCATTTCATTGCTTTTTTTCTCCTGTCATTTTGTTTTTCTCCTAATCTGGGCTATCAAGTAGTCAATTAAAGGCCATCCACACATTATAGGCTTCCTACCCTGCATGGACCTCAAGTTAAATTAAACATTGTTTGGCTAGTCCCACTTTGTACCACTGTTGCCCCAACACATTGAAAAGCAGAGCAGATTGTAGGTAAAATGTTTTGTGGCTTGGTTAGTGTACAGATTTCTCTATCTATAGCCTGAAGTATACAAACCCAAGAAAGTGTAACTCATTAGAAAGTAGAAGAATCCTCAAAGTTATCCCTGAAAATAAGTTTGCAATGACCTTACAAAAATTGCATAGGATATATATATATATATATATATATATATATATATATATATATATATATGATTGTGAGCCTTTATGTATGTGTGTGTGTGCAACAATAATTAATTAAAAATGAAGATGTAATTTGGAAAGAGAACAAAATAATTTATCTCAAAAATTAAAAAATGGATTTAACAGATATTTATGTAAATAAAAAAATATAGAAAATAAAAAATAAAAGTTAGTGCCTGGGAATAAAAAAAAATGCCTAAGCCAAAAACAAACAAACAAAAAAACAAAAAAGAAAGAAAGAAGAATGTGTGTTAGTTTTCTTTAAGTCTGTTATCCATGGTTGAATTTCCACTCTATTTGATGGCTACACATTTAAGAGTATATTGACAGCACAGACTGACTTCAATTTTTTTTTTTTTTGGTTTTTCGAGACAGGGTTTCTCTGTATAACCCTGGCTGTCCTGGAACTCGCTCTGTAGACCAGACTGGCCTCGAACTCAGAAATCCGCCTGCCTCTGCCTCCCAAGTGCTAGGATTAAAGGCATGCGCCACCACCGCCCAGCTGACTTTAACTTTTTAAGTGTATAACATTGGTTATGTGAAGAAAGGAGGTGGATACTAGAGGAATTGGGGGGGGGGAGTGAATATGATCAAAAAACCTGCTATGAAATTCTCAAAGAAGGATTTTATTAAAAGAAATACATCGATATTCATAAGAGAGATTGGCCTGAGATTCTCTTTCTTTGTCGGATCTTTGTGTGCTTTTGGTATTAGTGTAATTGTGGCTTCATAGAACGAGTTGGGTAGTGTTCCTTCTGTTTCTATTTTGTGGAACAGTTTGAAGAGTATTGGTGTTAGGTCTTCTTTGAAGGTCTGATAGAATTCTGCACTAAAACCATCTGGACCTGTGCTTTTTTTTGGTTGGAAGACTTCCAATGACAACTTCTATTTCTTCAGGGGTTATAGGACGGTTTAGATGGTCTATTTGATCCTGATTTAATTTTGGTACTTGGTATCTGTCAAGGAAATTGTCCATTTCCTCAAGATTTTCTAGTTGTGTTGAATACAGGTTTTTGTAGTAGGATCCGATGATTTTTTGAATTTCCTCAATTTCTGTTGTTATCTCTCCCTTTTCATTTCTGATTTTATTAATTTGGATACTATCTCTGTGCCCTCTGGTTAGTCAGGCTAAGGGCTTATCTATCTTGTTGATTTTCTCAAAGAACCAACTCCTCGTTTTGTTGATTCTTTGTATGGTTTTATTTGTTTCTACTTGATTGATTTCAGCCCTGAGTTTGATGATTTCCTGCCTTCTACTCCTCTTTGGTGTATTTGCTTCTTTATGTTCCAGGGCTTTCAGGTGTGCCATTAAGCTGTTAGTGTATGCTGTCTCCCGTTTCTTTTTGGCGGCACTCATGGCTATGAATTTTCCTCTTAGCACTGCTTTCATTGTGTCCCATAAGTTAGGGTATGTTGTGCCTTCATTTTCATTAACTTTCAAAAAGTTATTGACCCAGAATCTCAGAATACCCTAGACACAATCAGCATATCAATAGATTTCTAAAAAGATGGAAGGAGAGACCCCTGGTCCTGGAAAGACTGGATGTAGGGGAACGCCAGGACAGAGTAATGAGAGGGGGTTGAATGGAGAAGAGAGGGAGGGAAGGGGGCTTATGGGACTTTCGGGGAGGGAGGAAACGGGAAAGGGGAAGTGATTTGGAATGTAAATTAAAAAAATAAAATAAAATACAAAAAAAAAAGAAAAAAAAAAGAAATACAAATGACTCTTCCCTCTTTGTGCTCTGAACATTTATATTAACCATACTATGAACTTTTATTATTTGTCACTGGTTCCTCTTCCTATGTTAGTTTCATTTCCCTAACTGGCAAACTCCTTCTGCAATTTTAGTACACTTCCATTAATTCATCATGCTATTTTATTATAAATGTAGCCCATTTTTATATCATATGGTAGATAATATAAACTTACATTGTTAGTATCTCTAATGTATATTTTGTCACCACATTTTCTCTATATCTTACTAGAATGCTAAGATGAGGAATATAATTAAAAAATTCTTTGATTCCCCAAGCTTTGTCTTATAGACTAGCCTAATTTCTAGCTAACTATTAATATCTAAATGATAGCATCAAGTGTTTTAATCAAAGAAATTAAATCATTTATTTATAATAGCTTAATGAATAAATTATGAATTAATTACTTGTTAAAACAATATTCTTATAGTTTCACTATTGAATCACTTTACAACCATGATATTAAAAGCCTGAGTATATAAAACCTTTCTTAATTTTCAAATTAAAAGTGAATCACTATTAACCATATGGATAACTATTACAATAATGCTGTAAAAGTTTCTAATTATGACAACTTAAATTCTTTAACCTCTTGAATATACATGTTGGTTTTTTAATAACTCCTATATAGAATTAAAAGTAATTCCACTGTAATGAATTATATGATAAATAATTATAATAATTATTATTAGTTACTAAAAATAACTTGGTCATATTCATCCATTTCTTTATGTTATACGTATGTGATTCTCTACATGAGTATTCTTGCACCTGTGGATGCATACTAACTGAAGAAATATTTTAGTCTACTAAAGGTACATAAACTTCTGTTTTAAGCTTTTCCATTACATTAAATATTAGAAAACAATATAGATATGACTTAAAGTGTAAAGGAGAAGGTGGATAGGCAATATGCAAATATTATGCTGGTTTATAGAAAGGACTTGATAATCTTCATATGTTAGTAATCTGAGGGAAGGGGCTCTGTAGAAAGTCATTCATGCACATGAAGGAAACACTGTAACTGTCTTCATTAGGGTTTCTATTACTGTAAAGAGACACCATGACCACAATGACAATTATAAGGAAATATTTAATGGGGGCTGGCTTTTAATTCAGAGGTTCAGTTCATTATCATCATGGCAGGAAACATGGCAGCATGCAGACTACCATGGTACTTGAGAGGTAAGTAATAGTTCTATATCTGTATTGTCATGTAGCAGGAAGAGAAAGTGACACTGGGCCTGGCTTGAGCATCTGAAACCTCAATAACTATCACCAGTGGCATACTTCCTCAAGTAAGGCCTTCTAACTCCAACAAGGCCATACCTCCTAATAGTGCCACTCCATATGAGTCTTTGGTGACATTTTCATTCAAACCAGCACAATAAACTTAGGATGTTCAGAGATTTTATTAAAAGCTTTGAATTAATCAAAATAAAGACAAATTTTCATCTACTTTTTCAAAAGACTCAGGATTGTAAACATAATTTTTATTCACTTGAAATAATTGTCATATCTGAGCCTTGCTGCTAAATAAATTCAACTTTTCTACCTCTTTCTGAATTCTGGCTGAATGGTTAAACTCTCCTGATTTGGCTTACATTCCTCTCCAAGCTGAATGAATCACCCTGGCTTCTCTGTACTTCTGACTGAATTACTCAGCTTAGCCTCAAAACTAACTCTAGCAATCTGTTTTAATCTTTAACTCCTTATATTCTGGCTTCAACTATGTCTGCTACACAGACTGGAACTGAACTGTACTGCACAGCCTACCATGTTGACTGACTGAAGTGAACTCAATTGACAGAACAAAAGTAGCTGACTAGAACTCAGAGAACTGTATGCCACTGTGCCCTGTCTGAGTGCTGAAATTTAATGCCTGCACAACAATAAATGGACCTAATTCTTGAAATTTGCTCTATACTGGGCTTTCCTGGTGTAGATCTGCTCTTCTCTGTTTCCTGGGATGAAAGGCATGTTTGTATTCTAGCCAGATCACACAGATTAAGGTCTTTGGATGTGATCCATTGCCAAAGTACTCACATTGCTTGGTTAAAATTTTTCTACAAATGATGTGCAAATTTAGATAAACTTTCAGAAGAGAAAGATAGATATGAAGTGCAGGTGGTTATCTAATACAAAAAGGTGGAGAAATAAACACCTGGGTGGACTGCAGTCTAATAAAATGAGTGCTACCAAAGACTGAAATTATAAAATCACAGAATGGTCTCCCTCTACATCTAACTCCAATTTAAACTGCTTTTTGCATAATTGATTACTATATTGCAGATGAAAAACTTTAAAAGTCAGATACTTTAAAAAACTAAATAATATTATTTTATAACTATATAACTCCTATGTATAGTTATATATTTTATGTAACTATAGCTACATAAAGCTATATAGAGAGTATAATCCATCATGCAATACAAACAAAATATTAAAATCTTGTTTGCCACTCTTGTACTCATAGATCTCTCAATGAACAGAACTAATAAAAGTACAAACATGGGTTTATTAGAGTAGCTTACAGGATGTGTTCTGGGTAACAATGCTATTTGTGTTTATATGCTTCTATAGGAAACAAGGTTTTGCCATTTGTAGCCTGTCTTTGTGGTTATAGACAAATTGAACTTTTGAGAACTTTGGTAAGGTGATGCTTTTTAACTCATAGGGTATAAATTTTATGATGTACTTCACATAAGTTAACTATTGGTTGAATCAAGAAAATTTCCCAGTTGCTTGTGTTTTGATTGATTCCAGATATAGTAAACTGAGCAACCATGTTTAACCATCATAATTATATTCTCATTACGCAAAGCGTAATGTTGGAGTTTACCAAATGACTACAAGGCAAATGTTAAGTATGCATAAAAATAGAAACTAAAAATAAGCAATATTTTATTATTAATGTTATTTAATAAATTGTTTAAATCAAATATTAATAAACTTGAACTATTACTGGAAAAGTTATATAACATTTGAGAAACAATGGGGAATATAGGTAGAATAAAAGTGCAAAAGATACAAGAAGTAACACTCTACTATAAATATCTGATTAGTGAATATCTAAAATTAAGAGCATAAGTAACAATGAAATTGGAGATTGATCTTTAAACCTTTTGCAAATTTGAGTGAGGTAGTAAAGCAATAGAAAAATACTGTCTATAATATGTAAAAAGTATGAGATATTTCAGAAGTTATAACATCCTTGCAATTTCAATTGGATAAGGAAAGGGGAACTGACTATATTTGAAAAATTGTTTACTTTTTAAAAATAATAACAAAGTATAAGAGTACTTGAAGCTATAGATCACTAGAACTGTAGACAAAAATCATATTGAATGTCAAAACTCATAGTCATACTATATAAATACTCATATTATTTTAAAATTGCCTGTAAAAACTAGGACAAACATGTCTTGAAATCATGCATTCTTTTATTAGACATAGTCTTTATATTTCAAATGATTTCCCCTTTCCTGGTCCCCCCTCTGAAAATCCCATAAGCCATCTTCAAACCCCCTGTTCCCCAATCGACACTCTCCCACTTCCCTGTCCTGGTATTCACCTACACTGCTGCATCAAGCCTTTTCAGGGCCAAGGGCCGCTCCTCCCTTTGATGTCCAACAAGATCATCCTCTGCTGCCAATGCATCTGGAGCAATGGGTAATATCATGTGTACTATCTGGTTGATGTTTTTGCCCCTGGGAGCTCGGGAGTAGAGTGTAGTTCATATCTTAGTTCCTCCTATGGCTCTGCAAATGCCTTCAGCTCTGTGGGTCCTTTCTATGGATCCCCCATTGGCGACCACATGCTCAGTTCAATGGTTGGCTGAGAGTGTCCCCTTCTGTATTTGTCATGCACCAGGAGAACCTTCAAGGTGACAGCTATAACTTGTTCCAAACAGCGAGTACTTGTGGGCATCAATAATGATGGCTGGGTTTTGTAACTGTATATGGGATGGATCACTATCTGGGGTAGTCTCTGGATGGTCTTTCCCTTAGACTCTGCTCCACACTCTGTCTCTGTATCTCCTTCTGTAGTTATTTTGTTCAACCTTCTAAGAAGGACCAGAGTATTCATACTTTGATCTTCCTTCTTCTTGGGCATCATTTGACATGTGAATTGTATCTAGGGTATTCCAAACATCTGGGGTAATATTCACTTATCAGTGAGTGCATACCATGTGTGTTCTTTTGTGATTTGGTTACCTCACTCAGGAAGATATTTTCCAGTTCCACCCATTTGCCTAACAATTTCATGAATTCATTGTTTTTAATTGCTAAGTAGTATTCCATCGTGTAAATATACCACATCTTCTGAATCCATTCCTCCGTTGAGGGACATCTGGGTTCTTTCCAGCTTCTGGCTATTATAAATAAGGCTACTATGAACATAGTGGAGCATGTGTCCTTATTGTATGCAGGTAAAGCCTCTGGGTATATGCCCAGGAGTGGTATAACAGGATCCTCTGGGAGTGTCATGCCCAGGTTTCTGAGGAACCACCAGACTGCTTTCCAGAGTGGTTGTACCAGCTTGCAATCCCACCAGCAGTGGAAGAGTGTTCCTCTTTCTCCACATCCTCAGCAACAACTGCTGTCTCCTGTGTTTTTGATCTCAGCCATTCTGACTGGTATGAGATGGAATCTCAGGGTTGTTTTGATTTGCATTTCCCTAATGACTAAGGATGTTGAATATTTCTTTAGGTGCTTCTCAGCCATTAGATATTCTTCAAGTGAGAACTCTTTATTTAGCTCTGTACCCCATTTTTAATAGGGTTATTTGGCTCTCTGGAGTCTAACTTCTTGAGTTCTTTGTATATCTTGGATATGAACCCTCTGTCAGATGTAGGGTTGGTAAAGATCTTTTCCCTGTTTGTTGGTTGCTGCTTTGTCCTTTTGACAGTGTCTTTTGCCTTACAGAAACTTTGCAATTTTATGAGGTCCCATTTGTCAATTATTGATCTTAAAGCATAAGCTATTGGTGTTCTGATCAGGAAATTTTTCCCAGTGTCCATATGTTCAAGGTGCTTCCCTAGTTTATTATCTATTAGTTTCAGTGTGCCTGGTTTTATGTGGAGGTCCTTTATCCACTTGGAATTGAGTCTTGTACAAGGAGGTAAGCAAGGATCGATTTGCATTCTTCTGCATATTGACCTCCAGTTGAACCAGCACCATTTGTTGAAAAGACTACCTTTTTTTCACGGGACGGTTTTAGCTCCTTTGTCAAAGATCAAGTGACCATAGGAGTATGGATTCATTTCTGGGTCTTCAATTCTGTTCCATTGATCTACATGCCTGTCACTGTACCAATACCATGCAGTTTTTAACACTATTGCTCTGGAGTACAGCTTGAGGTCCAGGATACTGATTCCCCCAGAAGTTCTTTTACTCTTGAGAATAGTTTTAGCTATCCTGGCTTTTCTGTTATTCCAGATGAATTTTTGAATTGCTCTTTCTAACTCTTTGAAAAATTGAGTTGGGATTTTGATGGGGATTACATTGAATCTGTATATTGCTTTTCGTAAGGTGGTCATTTTCACTATATTAATCCTGCCAATCCATGAGCATGGCAGATTTTTCCTTCTTCTGAGGTCTTCTTCAATTTCTTTCTTCAGAGACTTGAAGTTCTTGTCATACAGATCTTTCACTTGTTTGGTTAGAGTCACACCAAGATACTTTATATGGTTTGTGGCTATCGTGATGGGTATCACTTCTCTTATTTCTTTCTCAGCCTGAGTTTCCTTTGAGTATAGGAAGGCTACTGATTTGCTTGAGTTGATTTTATATCCGGCCACTTTGCTGAAGTTGTTTATCAGCTATAGGAGTTCTCTGGTGGAGTTTTTTGGGTCACTTAAGTATACTATCATATCATCTGCAAATAGTGATAGTTTGACTTCTTCATTTCCAATTTTTATCCCTTTGAAGTCCTTATGTTTTCTAATTGCTCTAGCTAGAACTTCAAGTACTATATTGAAAAGATATGGATAGGGCAGTCTTGTCTAGTCCCTAATATTAGTGCAATTGCTACAAGTGTCTCTCCATTTAGATTGATGTTGGCTACTGGTTTGCTGTAAATTGCTTATACTATGCTTAGATATGGGCTTCGAATTCCTGATCTTTCCAAGACTTTCTTCTAACAGTCATCAATCACCAAAAGTTGCACAGCATGGGATAGGTCTTCCTGCCTATTTTTCCTCTTTATGCAGTGATTTTTGTCTGGCTTGAGATTGCTCAGGATTTGTATTGCTGTCACAACCAGTATAAGTTCATATCTGCTATTCTGCTCTGTTCAAAAAATCCTGTTTCCTTATAGTGACTTACAGCTTCTGGTTCTTACAGTCTTTCTGCCACATCTTCTATAATGATGCTTAAGCCTAGGGAAAAAAAAAGATAAATTATGTAAATAATGCATTTAGGAATGTGTATTTAGTCTTTTATTCTCTGAACCTTGTCCAGTGGAGTGGTTCACTGTTAAAGGCCATTTGCTATAACAGAAGCTTATCTGATGAGAGTTGAGAGATGCATTAAACTGTGGATATAATAAAAGTTATAAAGCATTGGTTTAACATTTTATGCATTTAGCAGAATAATCATTTCAGGTTCTACCTTAGAGCATCCAGATAATGCAAGGTATGTGTTTAATCTTGGGGGTGTAGTTTTAAATACAATCAGAAAGCTGTTAGTTGCTCCTATGAGATTTGCATCACTCTTGCCCCAGTGGGTATATGTTGCCCAGCTAGTCATTATTTTGACTTGCAGGGTTCACAGTTGCATAAGACTGATAATTCCTTTTTTCTTTCACTATCATGTATAGCATCTTCCAGCCCCATGAAACATAGCAAGTAGTTATGCTTGCTATACATAGATGTAGCCTCCAGGTAACTCCCACCTTGTTTTATCCATGTTGTGTGACTCAAGTATTTAAGTGCCTTCAGATATAGGATATTATCGTCAAGTTCTGGATGGCAACCAAAGACATCCTTATACAATGCAATCTAATGTTATGTAATGTAATGTGTTCTGTAATGCATGGGGAATATGAGACTTTACTGACTAAGAACTTCAATAGATATAGCTGGGTTGTTTAGTATGAGCATTGTAATCTCATTGTAGGTTAACTTGATGTAAAAGTTCTCTACATGTGTGTTTGTATGAGTTTAAAGTTTTGATAGTAGTTGGTCTTTATATGACTTCCTTGAAATGTATTTGATGCTTGTTAGTTATCCCTACCTATATTATCTACTCTACTCTTCCCTTCCATTCACCACCCCTTTTAACTATTTTTTGTTCCAATATTCCCCTTTGTCTTTTTATAGCACTGTATTTTCTCTCCCTTCCCTAAAAGTCTCCCATGACCCTAGCTGATTTTCTAATCCCTACAGCTATATACATGTATTCAAAATGACATATAAACCCACCGGAAAACTCAAAGCTAATACCCACACATGAGAGATGACATGATATATTTGTCTTTCTGTGTCTTGGATACTCCAAAATTAATTATTAATCATCTATCCATCCATTTAATTGTGAATTTCTGAATTTTGGTTTCCTAAAGAGATGAATAATATACCATTGTGTAAAGGTAGCAAATATTCATTTTATATTCATTGGTTGAAGGATATGCAAGTTGTTTACATTTCCTGGTTATTATAATAGGACAGCATTAAGCATAGATAAACAGGTAACATTGTAGCAGGAAATAGAAACCTTTTGTTTTATATCTCTAAGAGTTTTGTAGCTAGACATATGGGAAGTATATTTCTAGTTTTTGAGAAATCTCCGCACTGATTACTATAATGGCTGTACCAATTGTCACTTCCATAATCAGTTAATAAGTGTTTTTCCCTGTATCCATTTCAGCATTTACATGCATTTCTTTTCTGTTTCTTAACCATATCAACACTAATGACCCAACAAAAAATAAAATTATAGGCCAATATGTCTGATGAATGCATAAGCAAACATTTTCATTAAATTACATGTAAATTTAATTCAGGAACATCTCAAAATGATAACCCATTCTGATCAACTTAACTGCATCACAAAGATGCAAGTTGCTTATCAGAGTTAAAATAAAAAAAGACAATCCATCACATAAATATGCTAAAGAATAGAACCAACAAAATCATCTCATTAGATGCAGAAAACACCAATAACTATACACAACATTCCTTCATGTTAAAAGTCTAGCAAAATTGAGAGAGACAGGGGCAATAGCTCAACATAAAGAAATACACAAAAAACCTATGACCAACAGCTTGTTAAATAGAAAAAAAAAACCTCAAAGCATTTCCACTAAATTCTGAAGTGATTATTTTAGTATAAGAAGTTTAATACATTTGCGGAGTGTAGTGACAATGAAGGAGGCTAGATTGGCTGTAAATAAGGAATCCAGTGCCCTCTATGTTAAGAATATCTTATAATGAAATGTATTAGGATCCATGACATATGTTCAAGTAAAAGAGAAATAAGTTATTTTAATTTAACATAGACTTACCAGTGACAATAAAAGACATAATTTGGGAATGAAAATTCCTGTAGTAAGACTACATATTGAAAAGTACTTGTCTTTATTTGTATTTAATTCGGAAAATACAAATCAGAGAGAAATCTGGAAGATATATTAAGATAGTAAATTTATATGTTACAAATAGTACATAGGTAGTTTATATATGATAAAGAAGAGGAAAAACCATGCATGACTTTACAGCATTTTCTTGGTATTGACAGTAAAACACAAAATTTATACATCATATAAAAACCACTTTCTTTGTGATTTGTTAATCAATTTCACAGAGAAAATGTATATTAATTTTATAGAAATATATTGCATATAAGTGACTCAAAAATATAATAGTAGTAGAATAATTAGTATACCTCTGTCATAAGTTACTACTAATAATTTGAGGAAAAATCTTTATTTGCCTCTAATCTTATTCTAAAATGGGTAGGTCAGGGGCCTAGTGGAAAACATCCTGTTATGATCCTTCTAAAAACTGTAACAATAAAATGACTCCTTATGACATTGCACTGCTCATAGATCAGTACAATATTCAACACTCATCAGAAAAGATTCTTTTTGTACTGTGTAAAAAATAATGCAGAAATCCATAACTGGAAAGTTTGCAGGGAATGAGAGATTTTAGAACAGTGAACATAAAAGAACACACATGGTATGTTCTCACTGATAAGTGTATATTAGGCAAAAAGCTGAGAATACCCATGATAAAACTCACAGACCATATGAAGCTCAAGAAGAAGGAAAACCAAAGGATGGATGCTTTAGTTCTTCTTAGAAGGGGGAACAAAATACTCATAGGAGGTAGATGGTTGGAGGGACTTGGAGGAAGAAAGTAGCGGGGGAGGGGGGTAAAGGGGAGCAGGATCAGATTTGGGAGGGGACAGGAATGATATACAGAGGGTCAGAAATTCAAACAGAGGTGTGTAGCATTGGGGGATGGAGAACTGGGGGTAGTCAACAGCAAGTCCCAGATGCCAGGAAAGCAGGAGCCTCCCAGGAACCAGTAGTGATGAGATTAGCTGAAATGCCCAACAAAGTGGAGAGAGAAACTGTAGAAACCATATCCAGAGGTTAGGCAAAGTGCCTGGTTGGGGGTTGGGGCCACCAATTCATTTCCAAATTTTTAACCCAGAATGGCTCCTGTCTAAAGGAAATAAGGACACAAAGTATAAAGCAGAGACTGAAGAAAAGGCCATCCAAAGACTGCCCCACCTGGCAAACCATCCCATATACAGCCACCAAACCCAGACACTATTGCAGATTCCAAGAAGTGCTTGCTGACATGAACTTGTTATAGCTATTTCCTGTGAAGCTCTGACAAATACAGTGGCAGATGTTCACAGTCAATCATTGGACTGAGTATGAGGACCCCAATGCAGGAGATAAAGTGTTGTGATCATAAAAAGAGAAGTAGGCATAGGAATTTGTTCTACTGAAGTGTGGGGGAAGGGCATGCCTCAGTGGGCCCATGCTGAGGCCTCCCTTCCCCCTGATGGACCAGACACATGCTGATATAGTATAGATTAGAGTTTATTCAGGGAATGGGATGGGAGTTAAAGGGGTAGTAAAGGCAGAGAAAGGCAGAGAGAGGGAGAAAGTAGAGAAGCAGAGGCCAGCCATGACCACATGGAGAGAGGGAGGAGGGGAGGAGAGAGCAAGAGGGGTAAGAGAGAAGCTGAGAGTGAGAGAATAAGAGATGCAAGAGAGAGAAAAGGGGTAAGAAGCCCCTTTTATAGTAGGCCGGCCTACCTGGCTGTTGCCTAGTAACTGTGGTGAGGGGCAAACCTGGCTGTTGCCAGGTAACTGTGGGGTGGAGCTTAGATAGAATCCTAACATAAAGGACTGAAGGAGCTGAAAGGGTTTACAACCCCATAGAAAGAACAATAATATCAACCAACCAGACGCCCCAGATCTCCCAGGGACTAAACCACCAACCAAAGAGTACAAGTGGGGGAAACCATGGCTCCAGCAACATAAGTAGCAGAGGACAGCATTGTATGGCATCAATAGGAGGAGAGGCCCTTTGTTCTGTGAAGGTTCAGTCCCCTAGTGTAGTGAAATGTGAGATTGGTGAGGTGGGAGTAGGTGGGTGGGTGGGGGAGCACCCTCATTGCAGCAAGGGGGGAGAGGATAAGGGGGTTCCGGAAGGGAAATCAGGAAAGGGGATAACATTTGAAATGTAAACACAAAATGTCCAATAAAAAAAGAAAGAAAACATAACTTAGGTAACAGAAAGCATGCATTTGAGAGGACTAGCAAATCCCTGATATCTTCCTACTGATGATCTCTTTTCCTCTGGAAAATTATGAGTTGAGCAATCTTTTTCTAGCACTTGTTCCTTGACATTACAATGTTCTCTGTAACACTGCATATGACCAGAAGCCACAAAGCCAAATATCATAGACTGACAACTCCAAAGTTTTGAACCACAATAACTCATTCCTGTCCTGAGTCGCCCCGCCGGATATATTTCCCCCAGAGATATTTGTCTTATTAAGGAAAAACACTGATAATTATATCAAATCAATATCTTAATAACTTATATCTGATAATCCTATGTGAAAATACTTAAATTCAGGAATTAATCACACTTCAGACTGGTATGTATTAATGAAGAATATATATATATATATATATATATATATATATATATATATATATATATAGTCAGTTTTTTAAAATGAACAAAATCTGCTTGTTCAAATTATACAATATAACTTACCTTGTATACTATTAAAGCTTCTCACTTTTTTCTTTCTATTTATTTTTTATTTGATATTTTATTTATTTATACTTCAAATGTTATCTCCTTTCTTGGTTTCCCCTCCCCAAACCCCCAATCCCACCCTCCCTATCCCTGCTTCTATGAGGGTGTTCTCCCACCATTCAACCACTCCTTCCTCCCTACCCTGGCATTCCCCTACACTGGGACATCCAGCTATTACAGGACAAAGGACCTCCCTTCTCATTGATGCCCTACAAGTCCATCTTTTGCTTAACATGCAGCTGGAGCCATGGGTCCCTCCATGTGTATTCTTTGTTTGGTGGTTTATTCTCTGGGAACTCTGGGGGGCAGTCTATTTGTTTGAAATTGTTGTTCTTCCTTTTTTTTTAATTTTATTTTATTTTCTAATTTTTTTTTATTTACATTCCAAATCACTTCCCCTTTCCCGTTTCCTCCCTCCCCGAAAGTCCCATAAGCCCCCTTCCCTCCCTCTTTTCTCCATTCAACCCCCTCTCGTTACTCTGTCCTGGCGTTCCCCTACATCCAGTCTTTCCAGGACCAGGGGTCTCTCCTTCCATCTTCTTAGAAATCTATTGATATTCGGATTGTGTCTAGGGTATTCCGAGATTCTGGGTTAATATCCCCTTATCAGTGACTGCACACCATGTGTGTTCTTTTGTGATTGGGTTACCTCACTAAGGATGATATGGGGTTGCAAACCCCTTCAGCTCCTTCAGTCCTTTTTCTAACTCCTGCATTGGGAATCCAGTGCTCAGTCCAATGGCTGTCTGTGAGCATCTGCCTCTGTATTTGTCAGGGTCTTTGATTCAATTACATTTACACTATTTTGTGTGTGTGTGTGTGTGTGTGTGTGTGTGTGTTTGTATGAGAAAGAGAGAGTGTGTGTGTATAGGGAATACTGACAGAGAACAAATAATAAAAGGAATAAAAGAAATATTTGAAGCCCAAGGAAGTAATTTTTTAAATACTTTTAAATGGCAATATCATATTTACGCTGAAAACTAACACACAAAAAAGGATCTTATAGAAAATTATAATTTTTTGGAGATTGCAACAGCAGCAAGAATTACATTGAAATAATTCTTATAGAGTATGAAAGCAAAAAATAAAAGCACAACAAAGTATTAAGAGTTGTGAAATGGAAAATTAACATGGAAGTTTATAATCTGCAAAACTATCCTCTAAGAGTGAAAGACAGATTTAAACTTTCTAAGAAAAGATACTAACATTAAGGCAGAATATCTCTCATGAATTTACCTTATATGACATTTTTTTAAAAATCTTTTTCAAACACAAGGCATAATACATTGTTCAGAAAACAGGAAAAACTGAAAACATTAGGAAATGAAAATATAATGTACTACAACATATTGATATTTTGCTTTAGGTTTAAAGTTTTGTGTTAAAAAATAAAGCAAAATATTCTTCATTTGAGGCAACTACAATAAATGTTTTCTTTGGGAAACATGGAAAAAAGGAGAATGCAAGACACATATAAGAATATTATTCTATATTTTTAATTCTTTTTTCAATCTAAAAATGTTTATCCCCAGCAGAAAGCAACTATATTTCTGACCACATTTGACTATAAACCTCACTTATGTTAAATTAATGAACAGTTTTGTTTTAAATATTTTAATGATCAGTAATAAACTACAGAATTTTCCAAGACAACAGGTAACCTACTTCGTAATTAAAATAGTGTGAATATTAATGAAATTCTTAACTGCAGCAACAACAAAATAACCAAATTTTCTTAATAAAAGTTATAGAATGCTAAAAAGATTTTATTTTATGAAAACTCATCATTTTCAAGTCATAGTGAGATGAATTTGTATAATTTCCCCAATTTCTTTTCTTTTTTTTATTTTTTATTTTCTATATTTTTTATTTATATTCCCAATGACTTCCCCTTTCCAGGTTCTGCCCTCCCAGAAAGTCCCACAAGGCCTCTTTCCTTCCCCTGTTCCCGAGTCAACCCCCTCCAGCTTCTCTGTCCTGTTATGCCCCTACACTGACCCAGAAGCTCAGAATACCCAAGACAAAATTCACATACCAATTGATTTCCAAGAAGAAGGAAGGAGAGACACCTGATCCTGGAAATTTCTTTTCTACTATGAACTTTCAAGATACTTTACTAAGAATTAGTACTTGAAAGAGAACATTTACATTTGGAAAATACAGTATTGTAATGGCAGTACTGAGATTTATTGTTATAGACTTAAATTCTTTAGTCACTGTGCTTGGTACTTGTGCCTACAGGTAGGAGAAAACATAGTGTGAAACCCTGAACTAGCAAACATTTAATCCATCTTTCACATTGATGCTATAAGACAAACAGGAATATATATAAAACCTTGATGAGTAACTCAAAGAAGCACTGCTTCCCAACCTTCCTAAGGCTATGAACATTTAATCTAGTTCTACATATTGTAGTGACTTCCAACCATAAAATAATTTTATTGTTACTTTTTAACTATTATTTTGACACTGCTATAAAACGTAATGCAAATATTTTTGAAAATAGAGGTTTATCGAAGGGGTCAAGGACAATAGGTTTAGAACCACTGAGTTAAAGACTATGACATCCGCTAAAAGGCATGCAAGGATAGAGATTCTGCAGTATGATAATATTGACCAGATTAAAACCAGGTTAAAGACATGCATCACAACCAGACAACTTACATTATGTTATTTAAGATTACATACAAAATAGAAGTTGATGTGTCATTTTCTTTCTTTGTTGAATTTTTGTGTGGTTTAATTGTCAGGGTAACTGTGGCCCCATGAAGTGATATTGTCAGTGTTCCTTGCTGAGGGCCATGTAGGAAATAGCTTTAGACATCGAGTAATGTGGCCCAATGGTTAGCACAGCACCAATGGGTTTGACTGGGACAGGTATAGCCGCAAGGACTATGCTTTCTGAGGACTTCAAACTTTTATGGAGTTCTGCTCAGCTTGTTGCCTTCTCATCCCTCTCAGGAAAGAACCCAGATATCCCTCAAAGGAGGAATGGATACAGAAAATGTGGTATATTTACACTATGGAATACTACTCTGCAATTAAAAACAATGAATTCACGAAATCCTTAGGCAAATGGTCAGAACTTGAAAATATCATCCTTAGTGAGGTAACCCAATCACAAAAGAACACACATGGTATGCAGTCACTGATAAGGGAATATTAACCCAGAATCTTGGAATACCCTAGACACAATTCACATATCAATAGATTTCCAAGAAGATGGAAGGAGAGACCCCTGGTCTTGGAAAGACTGGATGTAGGGGAATGCCAGGACAGAGAGGGGAGAGGGGGTTGAATGGGGAAAAGAGGGAGGGAAAGGGGCTTATGGGACTTTCGGGGAGGGAGGAAATGGGAAAGGGGAAATCATTTGGAATGTAAATAAAGTATATATAATAAAAAGTATATCTAATAAAAAAAATAAAGTATATCTAATAAAAAAAGGAAAAAAAAAAGAAAGAAAAAAGAAAACTCTAAGGGTGTTTCCAGCCCATCACTAAGAAGTATCACTGGCACTCACAATAATGCTTGATGTCTTTCAGGTGTTGCTGCTAGAGAAGATTAATGATTCAACCTCCATCCTAGGAAGTAACTTAGGAATGTAGATTATAAGCAATGACTACCATACTCAGATCACATTTGAAAAATAGAATTGTTTGTGAAGCTATGTTAAGATGATTTTGCTACTGACTCTGCTGTAGAAAATCTTTTTATTTTTTTACATGATTCCAGCCAGTGATGAAGCTGAAGCAGGTTTATTTTTCTCCGGTCTGTTTTTATATCTTTCTAAGTACATCCAAAAAATAGGATCAGTTCTTAGATCAAAGGCAAAGTAATAACACCAGGCAATAAACAAAGAGATTAAACAAAGCAATAAACAAAGACACCTGCACTGTTTCTAGGGGCTTATTGGGATGACCAAGATAAAAGGAATGCCACACATTCCTAGACTGAGTTTACCTTGAGTTTTGTATTAGCACAAATGTGAATATTCTTTTATGAGCCTAATTCCTTATCCTAGCCCAGTGACAAGTGCTTGCCAAATTTCTAGAAGCAGCCCCAAAAGCTCTTCACATCATCCATCACACAGAGGGCACGCAGACACATAAACATGACTCTGAACCTTGTCCCTCACAGCAAATGTTAGTAATATTATCCATTATATATGTTTGATCATCTTATAAAGTCATGTGTATGCTATGAAGAATTAAATAACAACACACATGTTTAGTATGCAACATGACTGATGCCTATAAGTATCTATTTATTGATTATAAAATTATTTGTCACATTGTCTTTGCTTTATTCTTTAACTCTGAATAGCTTACCTTCTTTCTTTTTTTTTTAAAAAAATGGATGTTTTATTAATTTACATTTCAAATGTTATCTCCTTTCCCAGTTTCCCTCCTGCAAACCCCCAATGCCATCCCCCCTTATCCTGCTTCTATGACAGTGCATCCCCATCCACCTACCCAATCCCACCTCACCATCCTAGCATTTCTCTACACTGGGGCATCAAGACTTCACAAGACCAAGGACCTCCCCTCCTATTGATGCCAGATAAGGTCCTTTCAGCTCCTTTAGCCCTTCCCCTAACTCCTCCATTTGAGTCCCTGTGCTCAGCCCCTTGGTTGGCTGCTAGCATCTGCATCTGGATTGGTCAGGATCTGGCAGAGGCTCTCAGGAGACAGCTGTTCCAGGCTCCTGTCAGCAAGCACTTCTTGGCATCAACAATAGTATTTTGGTTTGGTGTCTGCATGTTGGATGGATCTCCAGGTGGGTCAGTCTCTGGATGGGCTTTTATTCAGTATCTGCTCCACTCTTTGTCCCTGTATTTCCTTTATACATGAGCAATTCTGGGTTAAAATTTTTGGGATGGGTGGTTGGCCCCATCCTTCAACTGGGGGTCATGCCTAACATCTGGATATGGTCTTGAGAGCTTCTCCCTCCCCTTTGTGGGGTATTTCAGCTAATGTCATCCCCATGGGTTCTTGGGAGGCTCTTGCTTTCCTGGCATCTGGAACTTTCTGGTTGCTGCCCCCAGCTCCCCGTACCTCATTGCTACACACCTCTGTTCAATTTCATGTTCATCTGTACATCATCTCCAACTCCTCTCATACCTGATTCTTCCCCTCTTTTTCTCACCCCATCTTCTCTCTATCCAACATCCCTCCCACCATCTACTTCCCTTGATTATTTTGTTCCCCTCCTAAGTAGGACTGAAGAATACAACCTTTGGTCTTCATTCTTGAACTTCATGTGGTCTGTGGGTTGTATTGTGGGTATTCCAAGCTTTTATATTAATATCCACTTATCAATGAGTGCATGCCAGTGTGTTCTTTTGTGATTTGGTTACCCCACTCAGGATGATATTTTCTAGTTCCATCCATTTGGCTGTGAATTTCATGAAGTCATTGTTTTTAATAGCTGAGCAGCATTCCATTGTGTAAATGTACATTTTTTGTTTCCATATCTCTGTTGAGGAACATCTGGTTGTTTCCAGCTTCTGGCTACTG
This sequence comes from Tokudaia tokunoshimensis, assembly GCA_036184795.1. NCBI lineage: Eukaryota > Metazoa > Chordata > Mammalia > Rodentia > Muridae > Tokudaia > Tokudaia tokunoshimensis. Next base: position 77,074,606 of record BTHU01000023.1, read on the forward strand.
CCAATCTTTCATTGCCATGAGTTAAAAGCTTCTGAGATAGCAAGTAATCATCTAGCACTTAGAACACATTCCAAGAGGTTGTAAAACCACCAAATGTCATAACAAGGGAACTGAGGATTTAGTATTGTTGCAAGGGCAGAAGATTAAAGATATTGACTATGTTAATCTATGCAAAATTTCAATGATAATTTAGTTATTGTCTTTAACTATCCCTGAAACTCTGGAGATAGTGACAGATGATGAATATTTAGCTAAATAGTTATTCTTAATGGATATGCATGTAAATATTCTCAGTTATAAATTCCTTATTCAACTTATGATTTGAATTTATGTATAAAATTGTGGTGAACCTTTTACCATGTTATCATGTATTCTGAAAGATGTACAAGTGTTTCACCTACCAGGCTGGGACTTAGAATTGTACAGTTCCTGTAAAGATAGAACAAAGGCTACATTAATTAATCCCTCTTTTTATTATTAGATGTTAAACCCCAGAGACTGCAGCTTCTGGTCTCAGAAGAACTCAGACAGGCAAGTCAGCTACTGCAGCAAAGTGACTTAGACTTAAGTAGGTAAATGTTTTTTACTATTAAACAACAATCCTAAATATCTCACCCCTGTTGATGCTCATCCCTGTCAGCTTACCTTCAAGAGAGAACCAGGAATGAAGAATAGCCAGGACTGACTCCTGTATATGTAGTTGTATGTATAAAATTATTTGATTCTGCCTTTTGCTTCAAATACTCTGTGTATGTGTGTGTTTGATTTCCCCCCATTCTATTCTCTAATTGATTCCTGCCATAGGTCATAGTGTTGGTCATTATCTGAATGGATCCTTATTAGCCCCTCTCAGTGCTGACCACCTCTGCCTCCATCTTCTGCTTTTAGCACCGACCCAACTATTGTCAATGCAACACCTCACTGCTGGCTTTGGCTTATCCTGTTACGTTAAATCTGGGCTTTGACAGTTCTGTTTTTACTTTGTGAAAGTATTTGATGAGTATTGGTATTAGCTCTTCTTTGAAGATCTGGCAGAATTCTCTGCTAAAGCAATATGGTACTAGGATTTTTTTTTATTTGGGATAATTTTAATGACTACTTCTATTTCTTTAGGGGTTATAAGTCCATACAGGTTATAGGTCTATATAAATTTATTATCTAATCTTGACTTAAGTTAGGTAAATTATATCTATCAAGGAAATTATCCATTTCTTTTGGAGTTTTCATTTTTGTAAACTACGGGTTTTTAAAATTATGATCTAACGACTATGGATTTCCTTGATGCCTCATGTTATGCCTACACTTTTCATTTCTGATTTTGTTAATTAGGATATTTTCTTAAGATCTTTTAGTTTGGATTATGATTTGTCTTTTTTGTTGAGTTTTCTTAAAGAACCAACTCTTTGTTTTATTGATCCTTTTCATTATTCTCTTTATTTCAATTTTATTAAGTTCTCAGTTTCATTAATTTCTGAGTTCTATTCATTTTCAGTGGTTTTGCTTACTTTTGTTGTAGAATTTTCAGGTATGCTATCAAATGGCTAGTATAATTTCTCTTTTTTCTTCTTTTTTTGTTTTGTTTTGTTTGTAGGTTATTAGTGCTAAGAACCTTCCTTTTAATGCCACTTTATTATGTCCAAGAGTTTGGATATTGCTGTGGAATCACTTCCATTGAATTTTCAGAATTCTTTAATTTCATTCCTTGTTTCTGTTTTGTCTCAGTTGGCCTTTAGTAGACAGTTGTTGAGTTTCCAATAGTTTGTAAGTTTTCTGTTGTTTCTGTTGTTGGTGATATTCAGCTTAATCTTCTGTAGTCTTCTTTGATACAGCAGGTTATTTCAATTTTCTGGTGTATGTTGAGGCTTTCTTGGTGACCAAAGATGTGATCAGTTTTGGAGAAAGTTCCATGCAATGCTGAAAAGATGCTATATAAATTTCGGTTTGGATAAATATTTCTAAAGATATAGATATCTGTTATCTCCAGTGTCTCTCTGTTTAGTTTTTGCCTGGATGATAAAAACTTCAAGTCTTTAAAGAAAGAAATTGAAGAATGTATTAGATGAAAAGATTAATAGGATCAATATAATAACAACAGCCATCCTACAGAAATTAACCTACAGATTGAAGACAATCCCCATCAAAATTCATACATAATTCTTTACAGAACTTTCAAGGACAACACTTAATTTCATATGGAAAAACAAAAATCCCTGGATCTTTAAGGCAATCCTGAACAATAGAAGAACTTGTAGAAGTATCATTGTCCCAGATTTATTTTCAGTTTCTTTTTATAATGCTTATTTTATTTTTATTAGATATTTCTTTTATTTGCATTTTTTTATTTTATTTTTTATTAGACATATTCTTTATTTACATTTCAAATGTTGTCCCCTTTCCTGGTTCCCCCCTCCCTGGAAAAATCCCATAAGCCATCTGCCCTTCCCCAATCAACCCTCCACTGTTTCCCTGTCCTGGTATTCCTCTACATTACAGCATCAAATCTAGTCTTTCCATTGTCCCAGATTTTAAGCAATACTACAGTTCTATAACTATAAAAACCCACATGATATTGTCATGAATACAAACTTGTTTGTCAATTGAATAGAAAACCAAGACATGAATGGATTCAACTATGGAATATTGCTGGTCTAACTTGATGTCCACATGTAGAAGAATGCAAATAGGTCCATATTTGTTTCAACTCAATTCCGAGTATATCAACATAAAAACAGATTCTTAACCTGATAGAAAAGAAAGAATGGAATAGACTTGAACCTATTGGCACAGGTAACAATTTCCTAAACAGAACATCAATAGTACAGGCACAAATATCAGTGATAAATAAATGGGACCTCTTGAAACTGAAAAGCTTCTACAAGTCAAAGGACATGTTTAGTAGGACCTAATGGAAGCCTACATAATGGAAAAATCTGTTCACCACTCCAATCTGACAGAAGACTAGTATAAAAAATATATAGAGAACTCAAGAAACTACACACACACACACACACACTCACACACACACACACACAAAATAAAAACCCCAAACAATCCAATTAAAATTTGAGATACATATTTATACAAAGAATTCTAATTAGAAGAGTCTCAAATGGTTGAGAAACATTGAAAAATGTTCAGTATCCATGTCTGTATTGGTCAGGCTCTGGCCAAGCTTCTCAGGGACAGTTATACCAGGCTCATGTCAGCAAGTACTTCTTTGTATCACCAGTAGTGTCTGAGTTTGGTATCTGCAGATGGGATGGATCCCCAAGTGGGGAAGTCTCTGGATGACCTTTCCATTAGTCTCTGCTCCACTTTTTGTCCCTGCATTTCCTTTAGAGAGGAGTAATTCTTGGTTAATATTTTTGAGAAGGGTGGGTGGCCCCATTCCTCAACTTGGGGCTGTGCCTAACCACTGGATGGTCTCTAAAGGATCTGTTTCCATTTTATTGTGTATTTTGACTAATGTCATTCCCACTGTGTCCTGGGAACCTCTTGCATCCGTGGCATCTGGGATTTTTCTCCTGGTTATCCCCAGTTCCTCATCCCCCTCTGCTATTATACCTCCATTGAGATTTCTGACCCTCTGTACTTATCCCTCTGTCTCATCACACACCTGATCCTGCCCCCCTTTTTCCTCTCCCTCCTCTTTCCATCCCATGTACCTCTCTCTGTCACCTCCTGTGATTATTTTCTTTCCCCTTCTAAGTAGGACTGAAGCATCCACATTTTGGTCTTCCTTCTTCTTGGGCTTCATATGGTGTGTGAGTTGTATCGTGGGTATTCTGAGCTTTTTGGCTAATGTCCACTTATCAGTGGGTACTTATAATGTTTGTTCTTTTGTGACTGGGTTACCTCACTTAAGATGATATCTTCTATTTCTATCTCTTTGCCTGAAAGTTTTGTGAAATCATTCTATGTGACTGAGCATGGGGATCCCAGTGGAGGAGTTAGAGGAAGGACTGAAAGTGCTGAAGTGGTTTGCAACCCCATGGGAAGAACAACAATATCAACCAACCAGAAGCCTCCTCCCCAGAGCTTCCAGAGACTAAACCAATCAAAGAGTACACATAGAGGGACCCATGACTCCAGTTGCATATGAAGCAGAGTATGGCCTTCTCTGGCATCAGTGGGAGGGGAAGTTCTTGGTCCTGTAGATGTTTAATGCCCCAGAGTAAGGGAATGCTAGAGCAGTGAGTCACGAGTGGGTAGGTGGTTGGGGGAGTTCCTTCATAGAAGAAGGGTGGAGGCAAGAAGGGTTGGGAAGTTTTCACAGGGAAAACCAGAAAGGGGAATAGCATTTGAAATGTACATAATAAAATAACCAATAAAATGTAAATGTTCAATATATGTCTATAAATATAGACATTAGATGAATCCAAATTGAAAGTACTTGGAGAATTCATTGTATGTATTTCAGAGGATCTATGATTCATCATACCAATGACAACTCATGATGGGGCAGATGTATAGCAAACTGAATACTAATCCATTACTGTTGGGAATATAAACTCATACAGACACTATGGAAATCAATATGGTGGTTACTTAGAAAATTGGAATTCTACCTACCTCAGAAATCTTGCCGTACTCATATGCACATACTCAAATGATGCTCAACCAACCACACAAATATTTTCTGTTATGCTCATCTCAGCTTTCTTTATAATAGACAGAAACTGGAAACAAATTTGATGCCCTTCAACTGAAGAATGGATAAGGAAAATGTGGTATAGATTCAGAATGGATTATTACCCAGCTTTTTAAAATAAAATGATATCATGTGATTTTTCAGGATAATAGGTAGAACTAGACAAACCATCCTAAGCAAGAAAACCCAGACCTAGAAAGACAAACATGATATTTACTTATACTTAAGTGGATATTATCTGCTAATTAAAAGATAATCACACTACAACCTACAGTCCCAAAGAAGTTAAAAAGTAGAGTTTGAAGGGGGAATACAGGGTTCTCCCTGGGGAGAGGAAATAGAATAGATTTTATAGATGGGCTGGAAGGAAGTGGAAATCGGAATCGGAGAGTTCAATTTGGAGAAGGAGAAATGAAGAAGAAGAGGATAGGGAGAGACTACTAGAATAGGTAGGCATTTAGGGACAATGTGACAAAACAATGCAAGGAGAAACTTCCTGGAACCTATGAGGATGACCCTGATAAAGAGTAGTATGAAGTATGAGTAGTAGAAGCTATGAAGTCTGACCAGCATTATTATGTAACCAGGGAAATCTCCCAGTCGTGATACTAGGATATCAACCCAACCATAAAACCTACTATCCATAACCTGTCCTACCAAAAAGCTGAATTTGGACAATAGTTGCTTAGAGCTCTTGGGAGTGACCAAATGATAACTGGTTTAACATAAGGCTCAAGCCACAAGAGGGTGCCCATGTTGGACACTGTCTAAATAGCCAGGATCTGAAGCTGGATATTTCATAAACCTAAGAAGGAACCAAATGTGAGTGAGCAAAAAAGTCAAGGAAATGATTCCTAATTAAATTCTGCTATACTTAGAGATTGGTGCTGTGTCCAGTCATCTGAGAAGTTGCCCCAGCAGCTGATAGGAGCAGATCCCATCAGACAGACATCAAGGAGAGCTTAGGCAACCCCACACAAAAAGGGGAAGAATGATAGCAGCAAAGGGATTGAGGACACCAGGACAACACAATCTACACACTCAACTAATTTGGGCTCACAGGCTCTCAGAAAGACTGAAAAGAACATCGGAAGCCTGCATTGGTATGAATGAGGCCCAATGGATATAAGATATGATTGTGAAGTTTGGTGATCTTGTGGGACTCCTAACAGTGGGAAGAGTGGTTATCTCTTTGTCTTTTGCATATGCTTGGGACCCTTTTTCTCCTACTGTTTTGCCTTGTCCAGCTTTGAAATGATGAATTTTGCTTAGCATTAGTGCATCTTGTCAGTCTGCATTTGGTTGGTATGCCTGAGAAGCATATTTTTTTCTGAGGGGAAATAGAGAAGCAGTGGAATTTAAGGAAGAAGGAGGTGGGAGGACTTTGAGGATGGGAGGGAAGCGGGGACTACTCGAGATATATTGTATTAAGAAAGAACAAATAAATTAAAATTGTATAGAGAATATGTAATATTATACATACATACCTTAATTGAAATTATGCCTCTTTTAGTAACAATACTCCCCAGTGCAAACATAGAATACCTAGCAAGTATCCTAGTCTCAGATACTGGGGGAAACTTCTTTAGAGTTATAAGTCAGGGGATTTCAGTTTATCTTCCAAATACTGTACTTTATTAGCATTTCACTTGGTGTTTTCCAGGAAAGAAGGGAAGACCATATTTCTGAAAATGCCATGTGCTGCAGATACAGGACATAAAACATTTGATCAAATCTAGATCTGACGTGCAAGCTTCCTTTAGGAGGACTACCTCTCATAGTATTGGAAGCAGCCATGCAATCTGCAAGAGGTAAATAAACCAATAATCCTATCCTGATGAGTAAAAATGAACTCTATAGCAATGTGTTCCAAAAGTTCTAGTAATATTACTTATAGCCTAAAGACAATCAGCAGCTATACTATTGACTTACAATCAGCTCAATAGAAAAGAATGTAGAATTCATATACCACACCAATATTAGATAACTGCCTATGCATGGCTGTTGATTCAGTGAATCCTAGAGGAGAAACTAGTATTGACACTTTTAAGCCAGTATAATATCTAATTATTTCGATATACTCACCCTTGTATAAAAAGATAGCTGTAGCTCTCATCATTCATTAAACGACTTTCTTTTTGAAATTGATGTAGATCATTCCAGAAAGGTAAAACTAGTCAAAGTTCAAAGATCATCAACTGTATGATGTTCAAAATCAATTAATTCACTTAAAACAACAACAACAAAAAAAAAAAACTTGTACCTAAAGCTCATGTAAACTTATTAAAAAGGAGGCAAAAAGATGATAAATAACAGGTGACCAGAGACATCTGCTGCTCTTCTATAAGTTATCTTCTTAAAAAAACTAGAAGCAAAGGAATTATATAAGGGGGACACATGGACCTCCTGGATATAGACAAGTAAGAGCCTGAGATGTATACTACCAAACTATATTTCATGTAATTATCAAAGAATCAATAAAATGTTATGTTGTTAAAAATATATTCAAATACAAAGGCAAGAAAATTTAAAATGTTTATATCTGTTTCAGTAAAAGTAAATAAGAGTGTTAAATTTTCTAAAAAAATAGAAAATACCAAAGAAAAACACCTGTCTTATATTTATAAACTTTGATATTTCTGAAGCAAAACTATTGGAACTTCAATTAGGAAATCTTCCAAGAATTTTTTTTGAAATTTTTGTGTAAAAATGAAGAGAAACTTCCAGACAATGAAGAGAAACTTCCATATGAATTTAAGAATGGTCACAGAGTTTCATCCAGAAACTTTTCACTCAACCAAAGACTAAAAAAATGTACATCAGCCTCATTGTGCCTTGGTATTATTCACACTCATAGGCTCTTATGATCTTTACTCCCTGTCTTCTGCATAATTCTTTGATCTCTGTGGGAAGGTTTTGATGAACACATCCCATTTAGGATTGAATAATTCAAGGTGTCACATTCTATGCATATTGTCCAGATGTGGGTCTCTGTATCAGTCCCCACCTGCTGCAGGAAGTAGCTTCCCTGATGATGGCTGATTGAGATACTGTTTTACAGGTATAGCAGAATGTCATTCAGAGAAATTTTAGTTATAATTCCCTTGAGAAGAACAATATATTTGGTTTTGTTTGTTCTAATCTGGGTCTGAGAAAACTCAGGACATTTTTTCCTAGCTGTATCCTTTTGCCTGTGAGTTTCATGAGTTTTTTTGTTGTTGTAATTGGTGTTTGTTTATTTTTTATAGATAAGTAGTATTTCATTGTACAAATATACCACATTTTCCTGAGCCATATATGTGCTGATAGACCCCTAGGCTATTTCCAGTTTCTGGCTATTATGAACCCAGAAGCCATAAATATTGCTGAGTAAGCATCTCTGTAGGATATACAATGCTTTGGGAATATGTCTAAAAATTGTATAGCTGGATCTTAAGGTATATAGATTCACAACTCTCTGTGGAAATAACATTGATTTTCATAGTAGCTGTACAAGTTTGCATTTCTATCACCAATGGATAAATGTTTCCACTACTCTGTATATTCACTCATAAAAAATGAAATTTGTTTTATTGATTTTGACCATCCTTACTGGAGTAAGATGAAATCTCAAAGTTGTTTTGATTTGCATTTCCCTGATGATTATTGATGTTGAACATTTCTGTAATTATATGTCAGTCACATGGGTTTATATTTTGTGAACTCACTCCTTGGTTCTTCATTCTGTTTTAATGGGATTATTGGTTTCCTTGAGATTCTTTCCTGAGTTCTTTATGTATTTTATATATTAGTCCTATATCAGATATAGAGTTGATATAGAGTTGGTAAAGGTATTTTACTACTCTGTCCTGTCATTTTGTCCAGATGATGGTGTGCTTTGCCATACAGAAGCCTTTCATTTTCTTGAGGTCCCATTTATTAATAGTGGGTCTCAGTGTCTCTGCTGTTCATGTTTGTTCAGAAAGATATTTCATGTGCCAATGGTTCAAAACTATTCCCCACTTTCTTTTTTTTTTATTTTATTTTATTTTATTTTTTTTAATTTACATTCCAAATCATTTCCCCTTTCCTGTTTCCTCCCTCTTCGAAAGTCCCATAAGCCCCCTTCCCTCCCTATTTTCTCCATTCAACCCCCTCTCATTTCTCTGTCCTGGCGTTCCCCTACATCCAGTCTTTCCTTCCATCTTCTTAGAAATCTATTGATATGCGAATTGTGTCTAGGGTATACCGAGACTCTGGGTTAATATCTCCTTATCAGTGACTGCATACCATGTGTGTTCTTTTGTGATTGGGTTACCTCACTAAGGATGATATTTTCAAGTTCTGACCATTTGCCTAGGAATTTCGTGAATTCATTGTTTTTAATTGCAGAGTAGTATTCCATTGTGTAGATATACCACATCTTCTGAATCCATTCCTCCGTTGAGGGACATCTGGGTTCTTTCCAGCTTCTGGCTATTATAAATAAGGCTGCTATGAACATAGAGGAGCATGTGTCCTTATTGCATGCAGGTAAAGCCTCTGGGTTATATTCCCAGGAGTGGTATAGCCGGATCCTCCAGGAGTGTCATGCCCAGTTTTCTGAGGAACCGCCAGACTGCTTTCCAGAGTGGTTGTACCAGCCTGCAATTTCACCAGCAGTGGAGGAGTGTTCCTCTTTCTCCACATCCTCACCAACAACTGCTGTCTCCTGTGTTTTTGATCTTAGCCATCCTGACTGGTGTGAGATGGAATCTCAGGGTTGCTTTGATTTGCATTTCCCTAATGACTAAGGATGATGAACATCTCTTTAGGTGCTTCTCAGCCATTAGATATTCTTCAGGTGAGAACTCTTTGTTTAGCTCTGTACCCCGTTTTTTAATAGGGTTACTTGCCTCTGAAGTTTAACTTCATGAGTTCTTTGTATATATTGGATATTAGCCCTCTGTCGGATGTAAGGTTGGTAAAGATCATTTCCCAGTTAGTTGGTTGCCGCTTTGTCTTTTTGACAGTGTCTTTTGCCTTGCAAAAACTTTGTAATTTAATGAGGTCCCATTTGTCTATTTTTGATCTTAGAGCATAAGTTATTGGAGTTCTGTTCAGGAAATTCTCCCCTGGGCGCATATGTTCAAGGTTCTTCCCTAGTTTCCCTTCTATTAGTTTCAGTGTGTCTGGTTTTATGTGGAGATTTTTGATCCACTTAGAATTGAGCTTAGTGCAAGGAGATAAGGATGGGTCAATTTGCATTCTTCTGCATGTTGACCTCCAGCTGAGCCAGCACCATTTGTTGAAAAGGCTATTTTTTTTCCATTGGATGGTTTTAGCTCCTTTGTCAAAGATCAAGTGACCATAGGAGAGTGGAATCATTTCTGGGTCTTCAATTCTGTTCCATTGATCTACATGCCTGTCACTGTACCAATACCATGCGGTTTTTAACACTATTGCTCTGTAGTACAGCTTGAGGTCCGGGATACTGATTCCCCCAGAGGTTCTTTTACTCTTGAGAATAGTTATAGCTATTCTGGGTTTTCTGTTATTCCAGATGAATTTTTGAATTGCTCTTTCTAACTCTATGAAGAATTGAGTTGAGATTTTGATGGGGATTGCATTGAATCTTTATATTACTTTTGGTAAGATGCTCATTTTTACTATATTAATCCTGCCAATCCATGAGCATGGAAGATTTTTCCATCTTCTGAGGTTTTCTTCAATTTCTTTCTTCAGAGACTTGAACTTCTTGTCATACAGATCTTTCACTTGTTTGGTTAGAGTCACGCCAAGATACTTCATATGGTTTGTGGCTATCGTGAAGGGTATCATTTCTTTTAATTCTTTCTCAGTCTGCTTATCCTTTGAGTATAGGAAGGCTTCTGACTTGCTTGAGTTGATTTTATATCCGACCACTTTGCTGAAGTCCTTTATCAGCTGTAGGAGTTCTCTGGTGGAGTTCTTTGGGTCGCTTATGTATACTATCACATCGTCTGCAAATAGTGATAGTTTGACTTCTTCCTTTCCAATTTGTATCCCTTTGACCTCTTTTTGTTGTCTAATTGCTCTAGCTAGAACTTCAAGTACTATATTGAAAAGATATGGAGAGAGAGGGCAGCCTTGTCTAGTCCCTGATTTTAGTGGGATTGCTTCAAGTTTCTCTCCATTTAGATTGATGCTGGCTATCGGTTTGCTGTAAATTCCTTTTACTATGTTTAGATATGGGCCTTGAATTCCTGATCTTTTCAAGACCTTTAGCATGAAAGGATGCTGAATTTTGTCAAATGCTTTCTCAGCATCTAATGAGATGACCATGCGGTTTTTTTCTTTGAGATTGTTTATATAGTGGATTACATTGATGGATTTCCTTATATTGAACCATCCTTGCATCCCTGGGATGAAGCCTACTTGATCATAGTGAATGATCGTTTTGATGTGTTCTTGGATTCGGTTGGCAAGAATTTTATTGAGTATTTTTGCATCGATATTCATAAGAGAGATTGGGCTGAGATTCTCTTTCTTTGTCGGATCTTTGTGTGCTTTCGGTATTAGTGTAATTGTGGCTTCATAGAACGAGTTGGGTACTGTTCCTTCTGTTTATTTTGTGGAACAGTTTGAAGAGTATTGGTGTTAGGTCTTCTTTGAAGGTCTGATAGAATTCTGCACTAAAACCATCTGGACCTGTGCTTTTTTTGGTTGGAAGACTTCCAATGACAACTTCTATTTCTTCAGGGGTTATAGGACGGTTTAGAAGGTCTATTTGATCCTGATTTAATTTTGGTATTTGGTATCTGTCAAGGAAATTGTCCATTTCCTCAAGATTTTCTAGTTGTCTTGAATACAGGTTTTTGTAGTAGGATCTGATGATTTTTTGAATTTCCTCAGTTTCTGTTGTTATCTCTCCCTTTTCGTTTCTGATTTTATTAATTTGGATACTATCTCTGTGCCCTCTAGTTAGTCTCAAAGAACCAACTCCTCGTTTTGTTGATTCTTTGTATGGTTTGATGATTTCCTGCCTTCTACTCCTCTTTGGTGTATTTGCTTCTTTTTGTTCCAGGGCTTTCAGGTGTGCCATTAAGCTGTTAGTGTATGCTGTCTCCCGTTTCTTTTTGGCGGCACTCAGGGCTATGAATTTTCCTCTTAGCACTGCTTTCATTGTGTCCCATAAATTAGGGTATGTTGTGCCTTCATTTTCATTTACTTTCAAAAAGTCTTTTATTTCTTTCTTTATTTCCACCTTGACCAGGTTATCTTTGAGTAGAGCATTGTTCAGCCTCCATGTGTACGTGGGTTTTCTTTTGGTTTTTTTTGCCATTGAAGACCACCCTTATTCCATAGTGTTCTGATAGGAGGCATGGGATTAGTTCTATCTTCTAATATCTGTTGAGATCTGATTTGTGACCAATTATATGGTCAATTTTGGAGAAGGTACCATGAGGTGCCGAGAAAAAGGTGTATTCTTTAGCTCTAGGATGAAATGTTCTATGTATATATATCTGTTAGTTCCATTTGGTCCAAGGCTTCAATTAGATTCACTGTGTCCCATTTTAGTTTCTGCTTTCCTGAACGATCCATTTCAGAGAGCAGGGTGTTGAAGTCACCCACTATTATTGTGTGCGGTGCGATGTGTGCTTTGAGTTTTAGTAAAGTTTCTTTTACGAATGAGGGTGCCTTTGCATTTGGAGCATAGATATTCAGAATTGAGAGTTCTTGATGGTGGATTTTTCCTTGATCAGTATGTAGTGTCCTTCTATGTCTTTTTTGATGACTTTAGGTTGAAAATCAATTTTATCTGATATTAGGATGGCTACTCCACCTCGTTTCTTGGGGCCATTTGCTTGTAAAATTGTTTTCCAGCCTTTTACTCTGAGGTATTGTTTGTCTTTGACACTGAGGTGCGTTTCCTGCATGCAGCAAAATGCTGGGTCCTGTTTATGTATCCAGTCTGCTAGTCTATGTCTTTTATTTGGGGAATTGAGACCATTGATATTAAGAGAGATTAAGGCATAGTGATTATTGCCATCTGCCATTCTTGACGCTATCTTTATGTTTGAGTGGTTATCTACTTTTGGGTTTGATTCAAGAAGGTTATTATCTCATTTTTTCCAGGGTGTTGTTTCTCTCCCTGTATTGGAGGTTTCCACCTATTATCCGTTGCAGGGATGGATTTGTGGAAAGATATTGTGAAAATTTGGTTTTATCATGGAATATCTTGGTCTCTCCATCTATGGTGATTGAGAGTTTTGCTGGGTATAGTTGTCTAGGCTGGCATTTGTGCTGTCTTAGTGTCTGCATGAGATCTGCCCAGGATCTTCTGGCTTTCATAGTCTCTGGTGAGAAATCTGATGTGATTCGGATAGGTCTTCCTTTGTATGTTACTTGGCCCTTTTCTCTTACTGCTTTTAGTATTCTTTCTTTGTTTAGAACATTTGGTGTTTTGATTATTATGTGACGGGAGGTATTTCTGTTCTGGTCCAGTCTGTTTGGAGTTCTGTAGGCTTCTTGTACGTTCATAGGCATCTCTCTCTTTAGGTTAGGGAAGTTTTCCTCCATAATTTTGTTGAAGATGTTTACTGGCCCTTTAAGTTGCAAATCTTCACTCTCATCTATACCTATAATCTTTAGGTTTGGTCTTCTCATTTTGTCCTGGATTTCCTGGATGTTTTGGGTTACACGTTTTTTGCATTTTGCATTTTCTTTGACTGTTGAGTAGATGCTTTCTATGGAATCTTCGGCGCCTGAGATTCTTTCTTCCATCTCTTGTATTCTATTGTTGATGTTTGCATCTATGACTCCTGATTTCTTCCCAAGGTTTTCTATCTCCAAAGTTGTCTCCCTTTGTGATTTCTTAGTTGTTTCTACTTCCTTTTTTAGTTCCTGGATGGATTTGCTGAGATCCTTCACTTGTTTGTTTGTATTTTCCTCTATTTCTTTAAGGTATTTTTGCATTACCTCTTTCAGGATCTCTGCCTGTTAACCCCCGTTCTCCTGCATTTCTCTGAGCGATTTTTGTGTTTCCTCCTCATGGGAATCCATCTGTTAATCCATCGTCTCCTGCATTTCTTTAAGCCGTTCTTCTGTTTCTTTGTAAGGGCATCTAACCGTTGATTCATTTCTTTAAGCAATTTTTGTGTTGCCTCCTTATGGGCATCCGTCTGTTGACCCATATTCTTCTGCATTTCTTTATGCAATTTTTGTGATTCCTTTGTGAGTACATCTACCTGTTGATTCATCTCATTAAGTGATTTTTGTGTTGTCTTCTTGTGCGCCTCCCTCTTTTGATCCATGTTCTCCTGCATTTCTCTAAGCGACTTTTGTGTTTCCTTTGTAAGGGCTTCTAACCGTTGATTCATGGTCTCCTGTAATTCTTTATCAGATTCATTTTTGTCCTTCTTGTGATCCTCTAATAGCATCATGAGAAGTGATTTTAAATCCAGAGCTTGTCTTTCAGGTGTGGTGGGGTATCCAGGACTTGCTGCTGTTGGAGAGTTGGGTTCAGATGGTCCCATATTACTTTGATTTCTGTTAGTAACATTCCTACGTTTGCCTTTTGCCATCTGGTTACCTCTGATGTTAGTTGGTCCTGCTGTCACTGGCTGTTGGTAGGACCTCCTGTGAGCCTGCAAAGCTATTTCTGCCCCGCCCTGGTTTACCAGGATTCCCCTGGCACAGATTTCTTGGGCCTGCCCTGCTCCTGAGTGACTTTGGAGCCCTGATGTGCCTTGCCCCAAGTGATGTTATATTGGGGAGTCCTTGTACATCCAAAGGCTCAGCATAATGGATTCCTGGAGCAGAGGTCGCCAAAGGGAGGCTGGTAGGCTCTTGCCCTGTGCAGGTGTGTGTGTTCTCTCCTAGAGTGGGGGGGAAGGGGGCGTCCCTCTGCCAGGCAGAAGTCCCACAGCAGAGCTAGCACGCTGGTTACTGGAGATCTGCCCAGCTCTTGGGAGCCACGTACACACAAGCCGCCCGAGACCCAAGTGATATTATGCCTGTCTGTCTCAGAGCCTGGCAGTCCCAACTTCCTGGCCACTGGAGCAAAGATGGCAGAGTGCACTCTGCACTCTCTCCGTGGCGCTGCTCACCCTGCAGAGGCGATGGCCTGCAGATCTGGCACCCAGAGGACCACAGAGCTGTCCCGTTCTTGGGCGCAGGTGGAAGCCCCAACAGGTTGTGTCCCAAGTGATGTTATATTGGGGAGAGCCTGGGTACCTGTCTCTTCAGTGCAGTCTACCAGAACAGAGGTCGCGGAAGGGAAGCTGGTAGGCTCCCTCCCAGTGCGGGGTCCCTCTGCCAGGCAGAAGTCCCACAGCAGAGCTGGTGCGCTGGTTACTGCAGATCAACCCAGCACTTGGGAGCCACATACACACAAGCCGCCCGAGACCCTAGCGATATTATGCCTCTCTGTCTCAGATCCTGGCTGTCCCAACTTCCCCCACTTTCTATTATATCAGATTCAGTGTATCTGGCCTTATGATGAGGTATTTGAGTCATTTGTATTTGAATTTATGAAGTATGATGTATATGGATCTGTTTGCGTTCTTCTACATACAGCCATTCACTTTGACTTTCACCATTTATTGAAGATACTGCTTTTTTCAACCTGTATTTCTGTTTTCTGTTTTAGAAATCATTTTTCAAAACATGTATGGACTTATCACTGTCTTAAATTTAATTCAATGAGTTTGATTCTATTGATCAATCTGTCTGTTTTGTGCTAGAACAATGCTGTTGCCATTACTATAGCTCTGTAATAATATTTTATAATAAGTATGGTAATAACTCCAGCAGTAAGATATTACTCAGGATAGTTTTAGCTATCTTGTTCTTTTGGTGTGTGTTTGTATGTGTGTATGTGTGTGTGTGTGTGTGTGTGTGTGTGTGTTTCAATATAAGGGTGAAAATTGCCCTTTCAATTTCTGTGATGAGTTGTATTGGAAATTTGTTGGAGATTACATTGAACCTGTAGATTGATTTGAGTAGGATGGATATTTTTTACTATGTTAATCCCCTTGACCCATGATCATAGAAGGTCTGTCCATTTTCTGATATCTTCTTCAATGTTTTAAAGATTCTATTTCAAGATTATTTCATTTGCTTTGTTGAAATTTTCCAAAATATTTTATTTTTGAGGCCATTATGAAAGGTACTGTTCCCCTGATTTTTTTCTTAGTTTATTTGTCTTATTTGTACAAAAGAAAGCTATTATTTTTTATGGTTTTTATTGTTAGTTTTGTACTTTGCTACTTTGCTGAAAGTGTTTTCAGCTGTAAAGGCTTCCTATGGAGTTGTTATTATATCATTTATGCAAAATCGTATTATCTACAAATAAAAATACTGTGCTCCTTTTCCTATTTATATCCCTTGATCTCCTCCATTTGTGTTGCTAAGACTTAAATTACTATATCAACTAGGTATGGGAAGAAGAGATATAATGGACAGTCCTTATCATGTTTCTTGTTTTAATGAAAATGCTTTGAATTCCCCTTTGTTTTCTGTAGCCGTGCTGTAAATCAACTCTATTATGTTGAAATATATCCCTTGTATCCTCATTCTCTCCAGGATTTTTTATGAAGGGGTGTTGCATGTTGTCACAAACCTTTTCTGCATTTAATGAAATAATCCTGTGGTTTTTGTCTCTCAGCCTATTTATGTGACAGGTTATATTTATCAATTTAACATTCCTTGCAGTATTTTATTGAGAACCTTTATATCTATGTTTGTAAGTGTTCTGTACTTTTCTTTCATTGTTGGGTGTTTCTGTGGTTTGTGAATCATGTCACTTGTGACCTCATAAAAAGAAATAGGAAATATTCTTTCTTTTATATTTTATGAGATAATTTGAGGAGTATTAATTTTAATTCTTTACTTTTCTCCAAGTTCTGGTAGAATTCTTTGCTCTAAGCATTTTTCTTTTGTCTAAGAGTCTGTTAATTACTGCTTCTATTCAATTATATGCTAGGGGTTATTTTAATTTGCTTAACTAATCTTGGTTTTACTTTGTTGGTTGTATATATCAATAAAGTTATCCATTTCCTTTGGGTTTCATATTTTGATGGGGTTAAAAAACACATTTTAAAAGTATATTTTAATAATTATCTGGATTATCTAAGTATTTATTGTATTATCCCTTACTCATCTCTAATTTAAATTACTCTTTCTATCTCTCATACTTAATATGTCTAAGGATTTATTGTAGAGGGCACAAGGGCTGTGCATTCAAAGAGAAGCACTGAGAAAACCTGGAAGGTAAATAACACAGGGGTGTTTCCTTAAGTGTGCGGGGGATGAGGATAAAATCACATACTTGCATCCCATCCAGAAAGTTGAGATTGCTAATAAGCTTGTGATTTTTTTCTATGTGTGTGACAAATTTCACCCTAATCCTCAGAATAATTGTTACAGACTCTTCCCTCCACAGATCATTGCCCATCCTTACAGAAAATGCCACATATAATTTATGGTTTGCTAACCTCAATGCTATTGGTCAGAGAGCGCATTAGAATCTATGCCTTTCAACTATAGAACCCAACCTCCTGGTCACATGTAATTTGTAAAAGATTTTTCAAAAGTGATTGTTCAACTGAAATTTGAATTGTGCAGATTTTTGTGCTTTTATCAAATTCTTTTTTTAAATTTTTTATTAGGTATATTCTTTATTTATATTTCAAATGATTTCCCTTTACTGGTTCCCCCCTCCCCAAAAGTCCCATATGCCCTCTTCCCTCCCCCTGCTCCCCAACCAACCCACTCCTGACTCCCCTTCCTGCTATTCCTCTACACTGCCACATTGAGACCTTCCAGGACCAGGGGCTTCTCCTTCCTTCTTCTTGGATATACTTTGATATGTGAATGGTTCCTTAGGTATTCCAAGATTGTGGGCTAATATCTGCTTATCAGTAAGTACATATCATGTGTGATTATTTTTTTTTTTTGTGAAAGGGTCACCTCATTCAGGATGACATTCTCCAGTTCTAACAACTTGCTAAGAATTTCATGAATTCATTGTTTTTAATAGCTGAGTAGTATTCCATAGTGTAACTATACCATATTTTCTGTATCCATTCCTCAGTTGAGGGACATCTGGGTTCCTTTCAGCTTCTGGCTATTATAAATAAGGCTGCTATGAACATAATGGAGCATGTGTCCTTATTGCATGTTGGAGAGTCCTATGGGTATATGACCAGGAGTGGTATAACAGGATCCTCTGGGAGTGTCATTCCCAGTTTTTTGAGGAACCGCCAGACTGCTTTCCAGAACTGTTGTATCAGCTTGCAATCCCACCAGCAGTGGAGGAGTGTTCCTCTTTCTTCACATCCTCGCCAGCACCAGCTGTCTCCTGAGTTTTTGATCTTAGCCATTCTGACTGGTGTGAGGTGAAATATCAGGGTTGTTTTGATTTGCATTTCCCTGATGACTAAGGATGTTGAACATTTCTTTAGGTGTTTCTCAGCCAATCGATATTCCTCAGGTGAAAATTCTTTGTTTAGCTCTGTACCCCATTTTTTAATAGGGTTATTTGCCTCTCTGGAATCTACCTTCTTGTGTTCTTTTTATATCTTGGATATTAGCCCTCTGTCAGATGTAGGATTGGTAAAGGTCTTTTCCCAATTGGTTGCTTTCCGTTTTGTCCTTTTGACAGTGTCCTTTACCTTACAGAAACTTTGTAATATTATGAGATCCCATTTGTCAATTCTTGATCTTAGAGCATAAGCTATTGGTGTTCTGTTCAGGAAATTTTCCGCTGTGCCCATGTACTCAAGGCAATTCCCCAGTTTCTTTTCTATTAGTTTCAGTGTTTCTGGTTTTATGTGGAGGTCCTTGATCCACTTGGACTTGAGCATAGTACAAGGAGATAAGAATGGATCGATTTTCATTCTTCTGCATGCTGACCTCCACTTGAACCAGCACTATCTATTGAAAAGGATACCTTTTTTACATTGGGTGGTTGTAGCTCCCTTGTCAAAGATCAAGTGACCATAGGTGTGTGGGTTCATTTCTGGGTCTTCAATTCTGTTCCATTGATCTACATGCCTGTCCCTGTACCAATACCATGAATTTTTTTTAACACTATCGCTCTGTAGTACTGCTTGAGGTCGGGGATATTGATTCCCCCAGAATTTCTTTTACTCTTGAGAATAGTTTTAGCTATCCTAGGTTTTTTGTTATTCCAGATGAATTTGATAATTGCTCTTTCCAACTCCATGAAGAATGGAGTTGGGATTTTGATGGGGATTGCATTGACTTTGTATATTGCTTTTGGCAGGATAGCCATTTTTACTATATTAATTCTTCCAATCCATGAGAATGGAAGATCTTTCCATCTTCTGAGGTCTTCAATTTCTTTCTTCAGAGACGTGATGTTCTTGTCATACAGATCTTTCACTTGTTTGGTTAGAGTCACACCAAGATACTTTATATGGTTTGTGGCTATCGTGAAGGGTATCCTATCTCTTACTTCTTTCTCAGCCTGTTTATCCTTTGAGTATAGGAAGGCTACTGATTTGCTTGAGTTAATTTTATATCCAGTCACTTTGCTTAAGTTGTTTATCAGCTGTAGGAGTTCTCTGGTGGAGGTTTTTGGGTCGCTTATATACTATCATATCATCTGCAAATAGTGATAATTTGACTTCTTCCTTGCCAATTTGTATCCCTTTGACCTCCTTTTGTTGTCTAATTGCGCTAGCTAGAACTTCAAGATTATATTGAATAAATATGGAGAGAGGACAGCCTTGTCTAGTCCCTGATTTTAGTGGGATTTCTTTAAGTTTCTCTCCATTTAGTTTGATGTTGGCATCTGGTTTTGCTCTATATTGCTTTTACTATGTTTAGGTATGGGCCTTGCATTCCTGCACTTTTCAAGACCTTTAACATGAAGGAATGCTGAGTTTATTTAAATGCTTTTTCAGCGTCTAATAAAATGACCACATGGGTTTTTTCTTTGCATTTGTTTATGTAGTGGATTACATTGATGGATTTCCTTATATTGAACCATCCCTTCATTCCTGGGATGAAGCCAACTTGATGATGGTGAATGATCATTTTGATGTCCTTTTGGATTCAGTTGGCAAGAATTTTATTGAGTATTTTACTTCATGGTCAGTTTGGGAGTAAGTTCCATGAACTTGTGAAGTAGGTGTAATGTTTTGTGTTTGGGTAACATGTTTGGTAAATATCTGTTAGGTCTTTTTGTTTTATGATTATAATTAGCAGTAACATTTCTTTGATTAATTTTTGTCTGGATGACCTATAGTTGGCAAGAGTTGAGTATTGATGTCAGCCACTATCATTATGTGTAGATCTAAATGTAGTTTTATCTGTTGCAATGTTTCTTTTGTGAACTGTGTGCCCTTGTGTTTGGTGCAAAACTTTTAAAAATTATGATATGTTATCAGTGGATTTTTTTCTTGATGAGTATATGGTATCATTCTCTACCTGTTTTGGTAAGTTTGGGCTGAAGTTCATGTAATCAGATATTAAAATGGGTACACCTGCTTGCTTTTTTTGCCAATTTACTTGGAATAACATCTTCCATTCTTTTATCCTGAGGATACATCTATGCAGCAGAAAGATGGATACTGTTTTCTAATCCAATTGGTCAGTCTTTTTCTTTTTATTGAGAATAGAGGACATTAATATTGAGACTTATCTATATGTGGATTTTTTTGATTCCTATAATTTTGTCATAGTTTTTCCCTAATTTGATTTGCTGTTCTGAGTTTATCTGTTATTTTAGAATTCTAGGCTGTTGGCTCTCTGCTGGCAGGTCCAGGGTGAGAGTAGGGAATCCAGTTTAGTCGAATCTATCTGGGCCTGAGTGGGATGGTGAGTGTAGTGGCTCAGATCTCCTGCAGTTCAGAGAATAACCACCCTGAGCAGGGAGTCTGTCAAAACAGGAACTCATTTTATTGTATCAGTTTCTTGTTTATAAAGGGCTGAGAGAGGAGGTGGATTTTTTTTGCTGAGGTGAAATGACATAGGGGGTGGGGAAGGGTGTCTGAGTTTATAGGGTGACTGATAGGGCCAATGAAGTTTTTCTACATCAGTGTTAGGTAGGCAAAGCCAGACTTAAGTTGGTCCTGCTGAGGCTGAGTCACTCCAGTATGGAAGTGACCAAGTGACTGAGACAGGTCTCTAAACTTCAGAAAAGCCTCAGGCTCCCTCACTAGGCCTCAGTATCTGGCCAAATAAGACCCAACACTAGAGTATGATCATAACTCCTTGAAATGAAGTTTTCCATCTAGTGTCTTCTATAGAGTTTGGTTTGTAGATTGATATTTCTTAAATTTGGTTTGCCATGGAGTATTTCCCTTTCTGTCTGTTTTGCTGGCTGTATAAATCTGAACTGGTATTTGTAGTTTATTATAGTCTCAACTGAGTAGTTGTGTTTTATTCTAATGAGTCTACATTTATCTTTTCCACATGTTGCTTTCAATATTTTTATTTTTTATATATATTTGGTGTTTGAATATTATGTTTCATAAGAAATTTCATTTCTGGTTTTATCTATTTGATATTCTGTATGATACTTGTCTTCAGATATGGACTCACCTAAAAATATTTAGAGAAGATATTCTCATTGCTGGGGCCTCATAGCCAGTAAACCTACTGTGATGGTTTGTGGATGCTCATCCCGAGGTGTTGCACTATTAGAAGGTGTGACCTTGTTGTAGGAAGCCTGTCACTGTGAGGATGAGCTTGGAGATCTCTCTCCTAGATACCTGAGTATGCCCAATCTGTTCCTGGCTTCCTTTGGATAAAGATGTAGAACCCTCAGCTCCTCCTGCACTATGCCTGTCTCGATGCTGCCATGCTTCTGCCTTGACAACAATGGACTGAACGCCTGAACCTGTAAGCCAGCCCCAATTAAATGTTGTCTTTTATAAAACTTGCATTGGTCATGGTGTATAAGGCACCTATCTACCAAATCCGAAAACATCTAACTCCATTCCTAGCATCTAGCTAGAGCCATGTTGCACATCCTGTGCCTGCCAATTCTCTCTATCCACCAAACCTTATATCTCATTGTGTCTTATTTGTACGTTATGTGCAGTCAGGCTCATACACCATAAACTTCATACCAGCCTTGCGAATATATTTCATATTCATAAGCCTTCTGTACTTCACACTGAAACATGAGTCCCACACTCTGTACTTCATGCCTGCCAGAGAAGTTATACTCTTGGTTTTCAAATTTCTTGAAACAGGATATATATCCTATGTATCAATTATTTTCTTTTGCTCATCCTATGAACACCAGCAATAGCAACAGCAACAAAAATAAAAATTTAATGTATTTAATCACAAAACAAAAAAGAAAACCAATAACACTATTAAAGTCCAATCAATCTATCCTCTTCAAAATCTACAAGTCATATAGACATGTAACAAAGTGGGAACTAACTACTTATAACATAGTGCATACATCTTTACAAGAAAAATTATACGTTTGTAGAGAAATTTTAATCCAGCAACATGGCTGCTCTGGCAAAAGTTCACATCCAAATATATTCTATGTCAGTATGATCCAGGTGAAGTGACACAACTTTAATCCCTCTGCTGAGAATAAAGACATACCCTTAGTACACACATTAATCCCAAACAAGAAAGGTAAATTTAGTTTGTAGAATAAGACAACAATGTTTGAAAGACACACAGAGTAACAAATCAGAGAAAGATTTGAGAGAATGATTCAGAAATAGCATATATCCAACTCTCTTGAGAACATACAAGAAATAAAGACTCCTTGAGAACAGTGCAGAGTGAGTCGGGGGAGAGAGCTCAGTGAGTGCAATTCAGTTGAATGCAGTTGATTTCAGTTAAGCTCATGCAGTTCCAATCAGTTTAGTTCATGGACTCAGTGCAGCTCAGTTTGGAGAATGGAGAATTTACAAGCAGATTTTCCATGCAGAGCAATTCAGCAACAAGCTTAGAGAAGCCAGTTTGAATCAAAAAGCTTGGAGAGGAGATGTACGAAGAACAGGTGAGTTGAACCTGCCAGTCAAAGTATAGAAAGAACTCCAATGTGTGATCTTATTCAGCAGTAGAACCATGAGATGACAGTTATACTTAGCAAATAAAAGTTAAATTTACATGAACTTTACAAAGCAATTAAAAAATGTGAAGGAAGACACAAATAATTCAACAAACTTAAGGATAATAATAGGGAAAGTGATTTCCAAGAAAAATCAGCTGCTTATTATTGTACTAAAGGAAGAATCGATGCATTGTTATCATCTACAATTAAGAATGCATATTAAGATCCAACTCTATTATTGTTTTCATGTTCAGTAAGACATATAAATAGCATAATCATGTACTCTTATGATTATTAGGAAAAAGTTTTCATTTACCATAAAAGCCCCTAATCTCTACATATGCATTTTTCCCATATTACACACTGAACACTGAACATTTTACTATCTAGAGAGTTTAACCTATTCAAGAATGACACATACTTGGATATATATATATATATATATATATATATATATATATATATATATAAAACATATCAATATGAATTTTACATTTTGCTTATTTTGTGAATAAATATGAAATATAAATATTTTATATAAATATAAAATATATAAAAATAAAGTATTTCAGGTCAATAATTTTCATTGAACAAAAGATATTAAAGTTTTATCCATAACTTTTCATTGCTTGTAATTATATATATATATATATATATATATATATATATATATATATATATATATATATATAAATCTATTATGAGGACTGGACTTTGCAAATATGGAGACAGAAAAATATATTAATTATAAACTGAATACTGGTAAATTCTGTAGTATCTCTAATCCAGTATGAATTCAAAGGCTTGAGAACCAGGGAAGCTGAGAGTGATAAAAGCTCAAACACTGATTAACTAGTGTCAGAAACTTCTGGTTTAACAGCTTGTCCTAGAATGCTCCCTGTTGCTTTAATCAAGACTCTGACCAAAGCAAGTTGGAGAAAAATGGCTTATCTCAGAGAGACAGATGGACATAAAACCAGGAATAATCTGAACCACAGGTAGAGACAGAGACAGAGGGAATTCAACATTCTTTTATTTGGTTCTATCTAGACCCTCATCTAATTGAAGGATGTCTGCCCACATTGTGGAAGTCATATAATATTTATAAATTCTATGATGCAGAATATTGACAAAGTTAATGTCATTTCTGCTGAGACCTAGAATAAATACAAGGTATTACAATCATCAACAAGCTTTGTTAAGAGACCAAATTTACTCCAAAATTCAGGTCTTATTTTTTTATAGTTTATAAAAGCAGAAAGGAAACCAGAAGTTCATTTGTGTTATTTGAGGCAAAAGATATTTGCAATCAACCTGAAAAGATTAAAATTTTTGACTAATCACTGAGTATGAAGGGAACAGAAAACTGAATGATGTTGTGATAGAAGGATGAGGGTAATTTCCAGTTAATCATCAAATTCAGCTCCTACTACCTATCTGTCTGTCTGTCTTTCTGTCCGTCCGTCTGTCCATCCGTCCGTCCGTCCATCCGTCTGTCTGTCCATCCATCCATCCATCCATCCATCCATCCATCCATCCATCCATCCATCCATATATACATATATATATATATGCAGAAACAAGGTTTCCTCAGACACACACTAAAAGACGTTGAGACCTCATTTAATTTGAGGGTACACTGTACTAAATAAAATAAAAGTAAAATTATCAAATTATTAGTAGTACAGATCTCATATTCAGAACCCTGGCCTAATCCAGATATACCTGCCAGAGTCACATCCTATACACCAGCATAGTTCCTCTGTCCATTTGACTTCATTTATTGAAGCCAATTTTAATTCACTCAACTAATTCATGTCTTCTGTATTTGACCCTGAATTTTTATGTCAATATCAGAACTAACAAAAGAAATGCACATTCCCAGGTCTTATTCCCAAAACACGAACATTATGAAATATCAAGCATTTTTTTTTTTTACCTAAAATACCTATAGTTTCAGGAGAAATGTTTGCCCATGAGAATTAACTAAATAAAACCAAGGAGACAGAATTTAAGAGAAAAATTACAAACTCCATCAAATAATTCATAAATATTAAAGAAGATCTAAAGAAACAGATCAATGAAACTAAGAGAAAAGAGCTTAAGGAGAATAAACACCTTAATGCTGAAAAGAAAAACAAAAACAAAAACAAAAACAAAAATAAACTTAATAGAAATATGAAAAAATCTAGGACTTAGAAACAGAATTAAGTAAAGAGATAGAAAGAAACACTAAATAAATGAATGGCTTTCTAAATAAACCAAAGCACTGAAATTAAGTTAAGAATCAATAACATGAGCAGACTCATAACAAATGAGACAATACAAATATGAAAAGGGATAGAAATAGGAAAACAACTCAAACTACCAGAATTTGCAGAAGACATAATAATATACAATAGAGACCTCAAAATTCTATCAGAAACTTCTATAAATAACAAACAAATCTAGTAACATTACAAGATGCATAATCAACTTATACAAGTCATTAATGTTCTATATAACAAAAGCAAACAAAAATAAGGAAATCATATTCATATTCCCACTCATAATAGATTCAACAACTAAAAGTCTAAGAATAAACTTATCCAAGAATGCTAAAAACTTTTATAGTGAAAATTTCAACCCTATGAATAAAGATGTGCAGAAAGACACTCAAAAATATAAAGAGATTCCATGATCATACATTTGAAGCAATAATATTATAAAATGTTCACCTAACTATAAGTTGATTACAGATTAAATCCAATAGGAATCAAAACTCCTACATTATTCTTCACAGAAATAGAAAATGTCTATCCTAGAATTCATTTTGAATCTTCAAGGAACCCTGATTTGCAAAACTGTGCAAAGAATGGGAGTTGGACAATGCTGGAAGGATTGCCATTCCAGAAACCAAGATATATTACACAGCCACAGTATCTCCTTGATTTCCTTCAATTGTTGTATAGTTCTAGATAAAAGTTCAAGTATAATATTCAGTAGATATGGAGAGAATAGACAGCCTTGTCTTGTTCCTGATTTTAGCGACAGTTCTTTGAGTTTCTCTCCATTTCATTGTATTTTTGACCATAGGCTTGTTGTAAATTGCCTTATTATATTTAGAAATGTTCCTTGTATCCTGCTCTTCCCAAATCTTTTATCTGGAAGTGGCACTGGATTTTATTCAAAGCCTTTTTCTTCATGAAATGAGATGAGCATGCATATTTCTTTTTCTTTCAGTTTGTTTATATAGTGAATCACATCAACTTACTATTGAATGTTGAACAATCCATACATCCCTGGGATGAAGCATACTTGGTCATGGTGGGTCATTTCTTTTATGTGTTCTTGGATTCAGCTTGCAAGGATTTTATTGAATAATTTTGGATCTATTTTCATAAGATAAATCAGTCTATAGTTACCTTTCTTTTTTGAATCTATTTATCATATATGTATCATTTTGACTCTGACCTCATAAAATAAACTTGGCAATATACATTCCTTCTATTTTATTTATTTATTCCTTCTACTTTATTTAATATTTACTCCATTCTATTTTACAAGATAAATTGATGAGTATTGGTGTTAGCTCTTCTTTGAAAGTCTGGTAAAATTTTGTTTTAAAACCATCTGGTTCTGGACTTTATTTGTCTGGGAGAATAATGACGGCTTTTATTTTCTTAGAGGTTTTAGGCCTATTTAAATTGTTTATCTGATCTTGATTTAACTTTGTAAGTTGTATCTGTTGAGAAAAATTATAAAAATCATTTACATTTTTCAATTTGGTGCAGTACAGTTTATTAAAGTATGACCTAATGGATTCTTTGGGTCATTTTATCATTTGGGTATTTCCTCAGTATGTTTTTATGTCATTTTTATTGTCTGATTATTTTTTAAATGTTGAACTTCTCTTTCTATCACTTTACTCAGATAAAGGTTAATCTACTTTCTTGATTTTCTCAAAGAACTAAATGTTTCATTGATTCTTTATATTGTTCTCTTTGTTTCTATTTTATTAATTTCAGCAATCAGTATGATTATTTCCTGCAGTCTATTCTTCTATGGTATGTTTGTTTGCTTCACTTTGGTTTAGAGCTTTTATGTGGGTTGTTACATTGCTATTATATCTCAAATGTATTTTTTTATATAGGCACTTAATTATATGAAGTTTTCTCTTAGCACCATTGCTATTGTTTCCAATATGTTTGAGTGTGTACTGAATTAATTTTTATACATTTCTAGAAAGTCATTTATTACTTCTTTACTTCTGTCTTGATTAAGGTTTTATTCACTAGATAGTCATTGTAGGATTTCTGTTCATAAAATCCAGCTTTCATCCATGTTTTTCTAATAGCATTCAGGCAGGGATATTTAGTTTTATGTTATTTTTGAGATATGCTTTGTAACAAAACATGTGGTAAATTTTGGAGTTTCTTGAGTTACTGAGAAGAAGTCATATTCTATTGAGTTTTTGTGAAGTAGTTTGTAGATATCTATTTGACCCATTTGTTTTATAACATGTATTAGCTCCAATGTTTCTTTAGAGTTGGCAGCTGAATGACAAATAACCATTGGAACAAACAGTGAGAATGGAATATTGAAGGCTCCCACTGTCAATGTGTGGTAGTAAATATGTGAATTAAGCTTTAGTAATGTATATTTTACAATTTGAGTGTCATTGTGTTTTATGTGAAAATGTTATGAATTCAGAAGTCATCTTTGTGTTATTTTCCTAGAATATGAAGTATCACTTTATGTCTCTTCATTAATTTTGGTTTGAAATATATTTTGTTATCTACTAGAATTACTATACCATCTTTCTTCCTAGGATGATTTGCTTAGAATATATTTTTTTTATTTTATTTATTTTATGAGGTCACATTTGTCAATTATTGATCTTAGAGCATGAGCCATTGGTGTTCTGTTTAAGAAATGCTCCCATTTTATCATTATTGCTCTGTAGTATATCTTTAGGTCAGAGATGGTGATTCCTTCATAAGTTATTTCAGTGCTGAGAATGGTTTTATCTACCTTGGGTTTTTTGTTACTCTAGATAAATTTGAGAATTGTTCTTTCTATCTCTGTGAAGAATTGAGTTGGAATTTTGATGGGGATTGCATTGAATCTGTAGATTAATTTCGGTAAGATGGCCATTTTTACTATGTTAATGCTTTCAATCCATGAACCTGGGAGATCTTTCCACATTCTGAGGTCTTCTACGATTTCTTTCCTCAGAGACTTGAAGTTCCTGTCATACAGAACTTTCACTTGCTTGGTTAGAATCACTCCAATATATTTTATATTACTCATGTATATTGTGAAGGGTGTCATTTCCCTAATTTCTTTCTCTGCCCATTTATCCTTTGAATAGCGTAAGGCTACTGATTAACTTTTGTTTTTTTTTTTTTTTGATTGCTTATGTATGTACTAACACATCATCTGCAAATAGTGATATCTTGATTTCCTCCTTTCTAATTTGTATCCCTTTGATCTTGTTTTGTTACCTAATTGCTTTGACTAGAATTTTGAGTACTGAATAGAGAGGGGGAGAGTGGGCAGCCTTGTCTTGTCCCCGATTTTAATAGGATTGCTTCATGTTTCTCTCCATTTAGTTTGTTGTTGGCTATTGGTTTGAAATATTATTGATTTTATTATGTTCAGGTATGGACCTTGAATTCTTGATCTCTCCAAGACTTTTAACATGGAGGAGTATTGTATTTTCTAAAAGACTTATTCATCATCTAATGAGATATACCTTAGGGCTTTACTGCTGTAAAAAGACACCTCAACCAAGGGAAGTCTTATAAAGACAGCATTTATTTGGAGCTGGCTTACAGATTGAGAGGTTCTGTCCATTATCATAAGGGTGGGAACATGGCAGTATCTAGGCAGGCATGGTACAGGCAGAGCTAAAATTTCTACATCTTCATCTGAAGACTGCTAGTAGAATACTGACTTCCAGTCAGCTAGGATGTGTGTCTTATAGCCCATACACACAGTGACACACTTACTCCAACATGGTCATACTTCCTCCTAATGCCACTCCCTGGGTCAAACACATACAAACAGTCAAAAGATGATCATTTTTTTTTCTTTCAGTTTGTTTGTATAGTGGATTGCAATGAATGATTTCCATTATTTATCCCTACATCCCTGGGATGAAGCCTACTTGATTATGGTGAATAATCATTTGATTTGTTATTGGATTTGGTTTGCAATTGTATTACATTCTAAGAATTCATGATTTCCTTTATTCAACAGGGTCATGGCAAAATAATATTAACTCAAAATTTCTTAATCATATAATCAGTTATTAGGTTTTGAATATAACTACATTGTAAAAAGTTAAGTTTCATGTTCTGGGAACACATGGAATATTTTTGCAACTATCCACACAGTGGTTTATCACATTCTCCTATATTAATCATATGAAAAAATAAATAGATTCAAAATGAAACATAATATATACAACTTTAAATAGAATTATGAATGTATTACAATTGCATGATTTTGTATTGCCTTTTTAAAGTTTTGATTTTATAATTTAGTTACACTTATACCTTCCATTTACTCCCTACAAACCCTCCGGTATACCACTGCCTATTCTCCTTCAAATTTATGTCCTCTTTATACATAAATAATTGTTGCATGAGTATATGTACATTTACATATATATCTTCAATATAACCTCTTAAGTACATATAGTGTTACTTGTATGTATAATCCCAGGACTGACTGACACTACACAATCAATTGGTGTGCTTTTTCCTTGGGAATACATACTTTCCAGATGCTAGCTCTTCTTGGTTATCTATAGTTTTGTAAAGGGTTGAGGTATTGTGGCATTTTTTCCAACCAGTTAGACATAGACATTGATATCATCCCTATTTTGCTTACGTTTAAGGAGTGGTATTGGTAATAATTTGAAAATGTAGCTTCTGATATTACTAATATACATACTTCAGAGCAAATGTTCTGATCATTTGGCTCTTAATATCTTTCTACCCCATCTTCTGTAATGTTCTCTGAGTCTTAAGTGTAGTAAAACTTTGTAGATAAATCTATTCAGATTGGGCTCCACAAGCCTGCATTTTGATTGGTTGTGATTATCTGTGGTGTTCCCTGTCTATTGCAAAAAATGTTTTCCTTGATGAGGGTTGAAAACTATACTTATCTGTGTGTTGACACCATGTCTTGACAGGCTTATCAAGTTAGTCTTCAACTCATGATACACTTACAAGTTCTGTCATTACAGATGTATGCCACTGCTTCCTCTGTATTCTTTTGTTAAATAATTTAAAATACAAAAGGAATATAGGAACACATCAATCCATAAAAACAACTAAACCTATATATAGTGTTTTAGTGGTTGAATAGGTATCATATTTGTGTGTGTGTGTGTGTGTGTGTGTGTGTGTGTGTGTGTGTGGTTAGTGTACATAGAAGGCAAAGGTTTTCTTTAAATGTGTTTTTCTATTTCTCTACAACTTATATTTCTGAAACAGTATTTCTCACTAAACTTTTAGCCTATTGATTTAGCCACATTGGCTAGCCAGCAAGTTCCCAGGCTCTGACTGGCTAATCAGTACTTTTCCTAATGCTAGGGCTATACAATGGAAATAATTTTATGGAGAGATTTCTTTACATGAGTACTGTGAGTCTGAACTCAGTTCCTCCTGCTTTCTCAGAAGGTACATTTGTCATTTGTAACTGCGTCATCTCCCAATGTTTATTGATACTAATTCATATATTTTTAATACAA
Organism: Tokudaia tokunoshimensis; assembly: GCA_036184795.1. NCBI lineage: Eukaryota > Metazoa > Chordata > Mammalia > Rodentia > Muridae > Tokudaia > Tokudaia tokunoshimensis. Next base: position 77,105,002 of record BTHU01000023.1, read on the forward strand.
AAACTTTTATAATTGACTATATGTGTTTTATTTTGTAACAGGAACATTTAACATACAGGTAGCATTTAATAAATGACAAATATTAAAATACATTTAATTGGAACCTCAGATGCAATGTTACACTATAGATCTCTAAAACATGTTCATTCTGCATTGCCATTTTTTTCTCCCTATTTACTGTTTTTATTTCCTTAGCCAGTCACTGACAACTAAAGTTAGGTTCTCTGCTTCTATTAATGTTACATGTTACAGCAGAAAAATCATATAATATTTATCATACAGTGATTGATTTATTTTACTTAAAATATGTTTTTCAAATTCTTATTTTTAATGAACATACTTCTGCTTTATTGAATCCAAATATTCTATCACGGAGAGGCAGTATCATGTTGCTTCTTTTTTTTTTTTAAACCTTTTTTCCTTTCTTTTATTGTATATTGTCTTTATTTACATTTCAAATGTTATCCCCTTTCCTGGTTTCCCCTCTGGAAACCTCCTATCCCGTTCCCCTACCACTTGCTTCTATGAGGTTGTTTCCCCCACACACACCCAACCACTTTTGTCTTCCTACCCTGGCATGCCCCTACTCTGGGGCATCTAGCTTTCACAGGATCAGGGCCTCTCCTCCCATTGATGTCCAACAAGGCCATTCTCTGCTACATATGCAGCTGGAGCCATGGGTCCTATATGTGCATTCTGGTTGGTGGTTTAGTCCTTGGGAGCTCTGGGGGGTCTAGTTGCTCATGGAGCAGTCTCTAGATGGCCTTTCCTTCAGGCTCTGCTCCACACTTTGTCTCCATGTTTCCTCCTGTGAGTATTTTGTTCCCCCTTCTAAGAAGGATCAAAGTATCCATACTTTGGTCTTCTTTCTTCTTGAGCTTCATGTGGTCTGTGAATAGTATCGTAGGTATTCCAAGCTTCTAGGCTAATATCCACTTATCAGCGAGTGGTTCCATCCATTTGCCTAAGAATTTCATGAATTCATTGTTTTTAATAGCTGAGTAGTACTTCACTGTGTAAATGTACCACATTTTCTGTATCCATTCCTCTGTTGAGGTATATGTGATTCCAGCTTCTGGCTATTATAAATAAGGCTGCTATGAACATAGTAGAGCATGTGTCCTTATTACATGTTGGAGCATCTTCTGGGTATATGCCCAGGAGTTGTATAGCTAGATGCTCAGATAGTGCTACCTGTTCTCAAATTCTAAACATGTTGCCACATTAAAAAAAATTCCTGGTGCTGCAGAAAAATAAGCCTCCATTGGATATAAATATTAACTTATCTTTTATCTAGTAATTAAAAACTAAATATATAGGCTCATTTATATATTTTGCTTATTGCATTATACAATATTGAATACATAAATACAAATATCTTTCAAAATACATATTTTAATTGTCTGGATTCTATACCTATATGTAGGGACTACCAGGTCATATAATGTTTTAAGGTATTTCCATAATGTTTTAGAGTTCAGCTGTACCATTATACATTCCCATCAAAAGGTTATGTGGCTTCAAATTTTGCAACATCCTTGGCCAATATTTGTGAACTTTTAATGTTATTCATGATCATATTCCTGAAAAATATAGGATTACATCTCATTGTGGCTTTCATATGTACTCCTCTAGGCTTAGTATTGGTATCATTTCATATAGTTATGCATCATTTATTCTTCTTTCATGAACAGCTATTTATTCTACCTGTATTCTGGAGATTTGTGAATAATTTTTATAGATTGTATTTTGTTTTAATATGAAGATATGAGAATTCCTTACATAATTTCAATTAAGTATTAGCTTTCTGAGACAGTCTTTGTAATATTTCTTCAATTCTTTGATTCAATTTGGATTCTGTCTATTATGTCTTTTCCTATGCAGAATCATATTAGAATAGTTGCCAAGTAATCCTTTTCAATTTTTCACTCTTAGTGGAGTGTGAATCAGAATTGATTCATGTACACATGTGCATTTATGTCTATATTCTATATATTGTATACAGAAATATGTGTCTTGTTTTATGATAGTTCCAACAGTTTTATTTGCTAAAACTTTGGAATATACATTTAAAAGTCAGGTAGTATGATGCCTCCAGGTTTTATTCTTGAAATTACTGGTTAGTTGGGCAGGTTTTTTTGCTTAATAGTTATTTTAGATAAATTTGATTTTATTTCAATAAAATTAGCATTGTAATTTTATGGGGATTGTGCTGAGTCTATAAATATCCTTTATATTTTGACTTATATTAACTGTTCCTGTTATTATAGGCTACTATGAGAAGATTTGATACATACGCTAAAATTGTTTTCATCTCTTTTCTAAAACCTAAGTCAAGCTTCAAGTGATAAAATTCTTATTTTATGACACGTTATTTTGCCATTCTTATCTTTATTCAAGAGAATACAAAGTTTGTTTTTGTAATAAATCCTCAACCACATATACATCTGAGATCCTTATTTGAAAGTACAATATTAAATGCCTCTTAAGAAAAGAGACAAAGATGAATCCCAACTTCTGTCTTCCTCCACTCATACTGACATATTGCTATGAACTGTAAACTGCAAATATGTAGTGGAATAGATTTAGAATTCCAGTTGGTCACGATTCTTTCCTTCTGCACAATGTATCTCATATTTAGAAAAAAAAAAACCCAGCATATTTAGAAAAAAATAAAACCGTGGCTCAAGCAACTGCTTTAGGAATTTGAGTGTAGATGTTTAATGGACTTCAACACATGGATATAAATTATATGAACCAGAAAATTACTTTTTGCCTAACAAACAGTAAGAAAAATGTTTTGTATTTGACAGATTATCAATATATTTGATATTTAAATGTCAGAGACATTTAAATCTAAGTATTAACATGACTTAATAAATTATGACCCCAAATGATTTCCATTCCTGCATTTAATTTATTCTCAGATGAATGTAGTAAATTAAAAATTATTCATTTCAAAGTAGTTTAGGACTTGTGAAATCTAATCTTTGTTGCCCAAAATTTGTTGCTCTATCATATACTTCATAAATTTGCTAGATATAAATAGGTTAACAGACAGATTCTGCCTTTAATCTTAGAAAAAGTTTGGATAAATGAATTACATTGTTGGTCATTTTAGATGGCTGCATGAACAAATTGAAATGTAATGTTTATTAGTGATAAGAATATAGTATGTTATTGTTGTTTTTCATAGAAACTTACATTTTTTGAGAGAAATAAGATCAATCTGTTTAATCACACACACACACACATACATGCACACATATATATTGTTAATGTATGCAATTTTGTTTTTAGTGGTGCTGTGGATCAAAGCTAAATATTCATACATGGTAAAAATATACTCACTGATGTTTTGTGCTCTCTAACCCAGAAAACAACTTTTTTAAATATGCATAAATGCAAAAGTGTAATGGTATATATACATGTCTTTTACTTTTGGTCCCTATTTTTATCTAGTGAGACTGTAGCTTGTTCTATTCCTCTGTCTTTCTCTTATACCTAACATCCTTGACTTGGTTAAGCAAGAACCCTAGAAACAACTACAGGGATACAGGATACAATAAAAAGTTACTATTTTACTAATTACTGAAGGTAAAAGACATTCAGTCAAGTATATCAAAATGGCAGAAAAAAGAAAAAAGAAAAAACCTAACGAGCCCTTAAACTTATTTCACCTGATAGTTTAAGAACGTTTTCATAAAAACACACAATATCATTTTCTTGTTAAGATTTTTTTCCAGTTTACTAATACTGATAAATTATTCATTTTCATTTTCTTTGGTGGAGGAAAGATGGTTCAAATGTCCCTACTTCCTGTTTGGAATGTATTTTGCACATTCAAAGAAAGTCAGGAAACCCTATCACACAATCCCTCCAAAACAGCTTGCTAAAAATTCTATTCACATGTCTGCCTGCCTCCACCTCCCAAGTGCTGTGAGTAAAGGCATGAGCCACCGCTCCTGGCAGGACCCAGAAGGACCATGGGTCCTTTTTACTCACCTTTTCTACTGGTTTTAGAGTGTATATAGATTTTATTACTTCCCTGTTGAAATAAAGGCTGCACAGTCTGGGAAAAAAAAATTATGAAGATTTGATTACAATCCTTGAAGCTCTTCAGTGCTACAATGCCACCATTAACATATACTTTAAATATAGATAGATAGATAGATAGATAGATAGATAGATAGATAGATAGATAGACAGACAGACAGACAGATAGATAGGTGATAGAAAATAGATGGACTTATACAGTAAATTTCTCTTTTGTAATTTAATGCTTTACATTTGACAATTCACACTGAGATTTATAATAAATTTTAGAAAGTCCTTATCTCCTAACATCCTTAGTTCATCTCAGAATTTTAATATGCTTTCAGTTTTCATACACTTTTTAAGCTTATATACTGCAACTTTGTGAATATTCAACCTGAATACAGTTAAAGAATGTCTCCGTTTTCTTGCATTTTGCTTCATCAAAAGCCATTTTATGGCTCTCTAGTCATTTACAGTTTTAATATTAGTGAAGCAAAGGAAAGAACCCTACCTACTACCCAGGGATAATTCTAGCATTTTAGAGAATTAATGGAGTAAGTATAAAAGCCAAGCTCGTCTCTGTGTTCTTTTGGACCCAGTGACCATTTAGCACTGGACCTCTGACACAGCTATTAACTCTGAGTTTCCAATGAACTGAAATAAATGTGTAACCTGTGTCCTTTTTTTTTGAAAACACCCAGGACCCCAACCAATATTGAGGGAAGGGGTTCGTTAAAAAAAGAAAAATAGATGTGATTTTTTTTTTCTACTTCGGTTATAACCAGTTTTGTCATATTGAAGTAAGCACCACAAAGTATGCTTAAATATAATAAGTAAAATCTCCTTCCCTCCCTCCCTCCCTCCCTCTCTCCTCTCCTCTCCCCTCCCCTCCCCTCCCCTCCCCTCCCCTCCCCTCCCCTCCCCTCCCCTCCCCTCCCCTCCCCTCCCCTCCCCTCCCCTCCTCTCTCTCTCTCTCTCTCTCTCTCTCTCTCTCTCTCTCTCTCTCTCTCTCTCTCTCTCTCTCTCTCTCTTTCATCTCAGAGCAAGCGGGAAGTTACTTAGCAAGGTTCCGGGTTTCCTAACGCCCCGCCCTCCCTAGCACAGCTAAAATCTCTTGGTCTTTTAGTTCTTTGGGTGTTCTGTCCCACAAGAAGCAATCCTGTCCATTGGTTCCCACTGGGGCGGCCCTTGGCGCCTCTGCCCTCCTTCGCTGACTCCGCCCCGCATCTGTCCAAACCAGCCTCGCGTCAGAGCAGACCACCTCGCGTCAGCCAGTCAGTCCCTCCGGACCTGCGGAGAGAGCCTCAGGCTGCAGATATCACCGCGCCTCACTCGGTCCGTACCCAGTGGTCATCTTGGGGATATGGGCGGTCTCCAGTTCCCTACGCATGTTTCTGTGTGTCTGTCTCTCTGTCTTATCTGCTCCCAGCAGCCTGCCTGTCAGTTCCAGTGCACCAAGTTTCTTGTGTGCCCTTTAGCTGACGCTGAGCACAGAGAGGCCTTAGTGAGCTGCAAGCCCTCCTGACATGGGCAGGCGGAGGAATACACAATTGGTCCCCTGCACTGGGTGGCTGGCATTTTTAAACCCACAGGACCTCAAGGCCCATGATTTTGCAGAAAGCCAGTCGCAAGGCCTCTGTTGGTGAAGCTAGATGTGGGGAGCCAGCCAGACCATTGGTGATTTCTTTAATTACAACGGGGTAGAGAATATTGCATTCTTAATATAGGCTTTTGAAACTGATTTGAAATCTGAAGGGGTGAAAAACTAAGTCTTCTAATGGAGAACAGATTGCTTATTGGGTTGCCTTTTTGTCTGATGCATTTGTTCTGAGCCTGCTGACCAGCTGTTTCTGAACTTCATTTTCTCAGCCTCAGCCTCAACAGTGATTTGAGTCTGCTTTTAGCTTCCCTCCACCTGCCCTGGCTTGTTTCTGTTCAAGAACAGCTGTTTGGCCTATAGATTAGAAAAAGGGACCCCCCTCCCTACTCTGTCCCAAGAGATCATCTTTTAAGTGCTCAGAGATGGGGAGTGGGGAGCCTAATACTGCTGGCAAGAAAAAGAAGTACCTCAAGGCTGCCTTGTATGTAGGTGACTTGGACCCTGACGTCACAGAGGACATGCTCTATAAGAAGTTCAGACCTGCAGGCCCACTGCGCTTCACTAGAATCTGCCGTGACCCAGTGACCCGCAGCCCCTTGGGTTATGGTTATGTTAACTTCCGTTTTCCCGCAGATGCAGAATGGGCATTGAACACCATGAATTTTGATTTAATTAATGGTAAACCATTTCGTCTCATGTGGTCACAGCCAGATGACCGTCTAAGAAAGTCTGGAGTTGGAAATATATTCATCAAAAACTTGGATAAAACCATAGACAATAGGGCCCTATTTTATTTATTTTCAGCTTTCGGGAACATTCTTTCATGTAAAGTCGTATGTGATGACAATGGCTCTAAAGGTTATGCTTATGTTCACTTCGATAGCCTTGCTGCTGCCAATAGGGCTATCTGGCACATGAATGGAGTCCGGCTCAACAACCGCCAGGTATATGTTGGCCGATTCAAATTTCCTGAAGAGAGAGCAGCAGAAGTCAGAACCAGAGATAGAGCAACATTTACCAATGTTTTCGTAAAAAACTTTGGAGATGACATAGATGATGAAAAACTAAAGAAACTTTTCAGTGAATATGGGCCAACTGAGAGTGTTAAAGTAATAAGAGATGCCACTGGGAAATCTAAAGGCTTTGGATTTGTAAGATATGAAGCACATGAAGCTGCCCAAAAGGCTGTACTAGAACTGCATGGCAAGTCAATAGATGGAAAAGTCCTATATGTAGGGAGAGCACAGAAGAAAATTGAACGCCTGGCTGAATTAAGGCGGAGATTTGAAAGGCTGAAACTAAAAGAAAAAAGTAGGCCTCCAGGAGTGCCTATCTATATTAAGAACTTGGATGAGACCATAAATGATGAGAAACTAAAGGAGGAATTTTCTTCATTTGGATCAATCAGTCGGGCCAGAGTGATGATGGAAATGGGGCAAGGCAAAGGATTTGGTGTTGTCTGCTTTTCTTCTTTTGAAGAGGCTTCCAAAGCAGTGAATGAGATGAATGGTCGTGTAATAGGCTCTAAGACATTGCTTGTCAGTCTGGGACAAGCTAGGCACAGGTGGTGAGAATTACTATGATCAATTTGTTTAACCTTAGCCAGTGCCTACTTAGCTTGGGCTCCTTTGTGATAGAGGTTATTTTCCACCAGTTCATAGGTTTGCTTTCATTCCTTTTATTTTACTTATTTATTTTTTGTGTGTGAATACTTTCTTTTGGAAACAAATTATACATAGAAAATCTTGTTCATTTTGGTGACAAACATGATTTCTAAATGTAAAAATGTCATTTTGTACAATTTTTTATAAGATCTCTATCCTGAGGAATGTGTAGAGTAAAGTTTATCATCTTTATTTTTTCTAAATAGCCTAAGTGAGGCAAATGATTATATTTCCTTTATTTTCACAATACTAATTTAATTTCCTCTAGGAAAATATTGTTAAGATAGTCCTTATTTATGATTCTGGCACAGTGAAAAGTCAGCCATTGTTTTTTTAAGAAATCATCAGAGAAAGAGTAAGTGGATATGAGCCACTTAAAATTTCTCCATAATTTCATTTTAAATTATGATTTAAATTGAATATTACTTAAAAATATGAGGCATTTTTCCTTTACTTTTTGTATCAGCTTTCCTTGTATCAAGTGCAAGTGAACACTCAGATTTGTTAGCAGCTTTGACCAACTATTAGGATATATCTTTATAAATGTCATGTATTGTTTCTCAATCAGTACTTTTAGAAAACTGTTGCAATGATAAATGGCTATTTAAAATGTGAGGGTGTCTTAAAAATATTTGTCAAGAGATTTCATATTTGAAGATACTCTAAAAATCATTCTTAACACTTGTTTTTGAAATGTATATAATGCATACAGGTAGATTATGTTAAATTAAAAGAAATATTTATTAATGTACTAACTCACTTTTGCCTTTAAACATCTTATACACTGCTCCTGTAAAACTAAGACATGTTGTTTCTTGTCATGCTTGAATATATCCACCGGCAAACACTGATAGGTGTTTTATTAAGGAACATGTTTTCCCTCAATTAGGGCATACCTTTTCATCCATTATATGAGAATTGTCAACTCCAAATAATTCTTTTCTAATACAGACTACTTAAAATATGCTGTTTCACACAATTAAAGAAAAATAATGGTCTGCAGCTACTTCCTGTTTCATGTCATATTTCACATATGGTAATCTCTTTTCACTTTCAATTTAAATCCAGGTAACACTTAACAATCAGTATAAATATGATTGACAATTAGAAAAATAATCACATTTTCTGAAACTTGAATTAACTTTCTTAAAACTTATTATTTATTCATAGAGCAGAACCCTTCACAAGGACATGTTTGATCTCTCTTATCAGTTGATTGTTTTTATTGCTTTACAGCATCATTTTTATAAATAATATTGAGCAATTATACAATTGTAAATCTTATGTTAACTCTTTGAACATAAAATGGAAATAAGAATTTCTATGTAATGATATTCAATTATGAATATACAAATAGTCAAGTATTTTCACAATGAAAATCACTGATTTATTGATTATGAATATAACAAAAGCATGATCATAAAATCTGTAATCATTATAGAAAGAAACCATTCTTAATTTTAGTATGTGTATATCCTTCCATATATTTGTCCTGAGTATATATATCCATTTATATAAATACAATATATATTATTTCATAGTTTTAAATTGAACCATAATTCCCCTTTTTACTAATAAATATTTGATGTTGATAAATACCATAATTTTAGTAACTTCATCATTTTCCTTAATATAGGATTTTTATATTGAATAAGATTTTTATTTAATTTTTTTTTTAATTTGTAAACTACACCATGTTGAGCAAATTTTTTGGGAAACACTCTTAGTTATGAGATGAAAAGAGACTTCTATAATGTGTTAAAGCTTAAATCTGTCAGAGAATTAAAACACACAGTATATATGTCACCAAATGTGGAACACTTACAACATAGATTCTCCATCTAAATTTAGATAAACACAAAAATCAACAGAAGATAATGAGCACATTTGAGGAACCTAATTTATAGTATTACAATCATCAAAATACACAAAAATTGAAACATAAAATGGCAATTATTTATCATATATCATATTCATTTTAAACACTATCATGTTTAAATTGTAGCTATAAGAATGAACCATCACTTTTAGCAAGATTCTTTAAAAATTAAGTTTGAATACAAAGGTATGAAGAGTTCTTGAAAGTCAAAAATATCAAGCATAGCTATTTAATGCATGGTTTTGGAATTTCATATTTAACATGTTACTATATTCCAAAGATCAGCCTTTATACATGACAGCCAAAATTAAGAATTCCTAGGCATGAGTAAAACAAACTTGCTGAGGTTCATTTGAAATATTGAAAATGCAATTGCTGAAACCCATGAGGAAAATACATATTAAAGTAATTCTGTCTTTAAATAGACAGTCTTATTCTTAAGTTTTAGATACTTATAATAGACCTTGAAAGAGGACCAATGAAAGTAAATATTTTAAACACTGGCAGAGGGATTTATAAAGCTTATTGCCCAACATTTCTGGGTAATAGATAATTAATAAAAAATATACTATTAGTTTTTGGCTAATAATGGACTGTGTAATTTAAGTTTGGTTTTGCTTAGGTTTTTCAAAGGAGTCACTAGGCAAATTATCAATATGCCCCGGGAGAAAAAAAATAAGAATATGATTACAGTCCCTTATGATTACAAGTCATTGTCATCAAAATTTGGGAGCGGGGGATGATCTTTGTCTAAGAGATTTTACACATACTGTTGTTTATTTATTACCAATAATTTAGGAAATAGAAAGATGTTAGTTATACATACAAGTGAAATTTTTAGCTTGGGCTGAGAGAAGCAATATTTTTTCTTTAACTATAAAGTTGTAAGTGGAGTAAATATCATCTTTCTTACAAGTAACTTGTCTAATCTAAGAGAGCAATTATAAATGTGTCAGTAAATGACTGAAGATAAACAATTTAATTGTGTTTAACACCTACAATAATCCCTAAAACACAGTATTCCATAAACTGTTAATGAATGCATTAATAACATAAAACATACAGTTCCATTTGTTTATTTTTCAGTTTTAACTCAGCACTTAATGAGATCAATGAAATTTTAAGTAGCATATGAAAATGTAGTTGAGAACTGACAAAATACTTTCATTAGTTTATAGTGGTTAGGCTGTTGAAAAGTCTTTGTTTAAGTGTTAAGGTTATATCAGTGATCTCTGTCATCTTACCATATTCCCATAATTACTTACTGTTTAATTGATAAACATGTCATGAATGCAAAGTGTATAATAATTGGCATAACTGTAAAAATATGTGCTGTTTATAAATTAATTACATACTCTTTGAAGACAACAAGATTCCACAATGTCTCACTTCTGTACTAAAGTGTATAATCACAGTAATACTGGAGTAAGTACTTCTTGCTTCTTTGAAATTGCTTAATTCATATCAGTCATTAAATTTCAAAATTTAGGACCTTTTTTAAAAGGTACTTGTTCTTTAGAGATCTCCAAGAAAACAGAATGAGTGTTGGTATTATAAGGAATTATTTTCTAGGTCATCAGAAGAATTTCTTATATAGAATTAATCATTCAACAAAATATAATGTATAATAAAATTTTATACATTTAAGAATTAATTTAGATGTCTCAAGGAGGTATTTTTCTTTTGAAATATGAGTATCGAATACTACTCATGAAACATACACTAACAGGTAGTTTCTTAGACACTCAGTTAAGTTAATGTATTCTATCTAGATTCAGTAGCTCATCACAAAGATTTAGAAACAATCTAGCAATGGAAACAAATCTGAAAATAAAAAGGCCTGATGCAATCCATATATTAATCAATATAATTTTTGCATTTCAAAAATTTATTAGTTTAACTTATGTATATGAATGTGTTATCTCCATGTGAGTTTGTGCACCATATCTGTGCCTAGTGCCTGTGGGAATCAGAAAAGGGCCCTCTGAGATTATAGTTACAGATAGTTATGAACCATCACATGGGTACTGGGAACTGAACTCAGGTCCTCTGCAAGAACAATAAGTAATCTAATGCACGGAGCCATCTCTCCAGGCCCAAAGGATTTTTGTTTTTGTTTTTGTTTTTTTCTTGTTGTTTATTTGTTTTTCGTTTAAATCAGTGTCTCAAAACACTGAAAGGCCTGGAACTCTTTATGAAGACCAGTGTGGCCTTGAACTCACAGAAATCCACTTGCTTCTGTATACAGAGTGGTAGGATTAAAGATGTGCACCATCATCCCTGGCATTTTAATTCTTATGAAGTAAAACCATATATAACTCCAAGTACTTTGATGCTCAAAAAGCAGAGTCAATTTTAAAATATGTCTCATTTGATAAAGAAAACATCTTTTCATTATTTTTATATGAAATTTGGAGCCTTTTAATTCTTTAGGGGTCTTTAATAAAACAGAGTGAGTGCTGATATTACATTGCATTATTTTCTCAGTTATCAGACTAAATTTTTACATAGAACTAATCATTTACCAAAATATGTGTAATAAAAAAATTTTACATCTTGAATGATTAATTTTAGATTCCCCAAGGAGATATTTTACTCTTGAAAAATAAACAAGTTAACAAATCAATATCTGATACTATTTAAAACAAGTTTAATCTAATATATATAGTATGGCAAGAAACATTTTAAAGTCACCTGTCTTTGAGAACTTTGCACATTGGAAATCCTTGAATAATACACTATTGAATTTACATGAACTTTTGTTTCAGAAAGTCACAATTATTTAAATTAATAGCTATATTGTACAATATATTATAGTGTTATTTAAATGAAAAATGCTTTATTGCTGTCATAAAGACTAAGGTTTGAATAAAACACTGTTTTGATGATCATTTAAATATTCAATACAAGTCAAGGTAATTTGTTTCAAAACAAAAAATGAAAAAAATTAAGAATGTATTCATTATTCTACATAGGGAAAAATGTGAGATTTTTTAATTGACAATATGAATGGGGCATAGTCATTTGAATGTTTTAAATGTAAATGGATATCACAAGTACATTAAAATTCTGCCTAGTTTGATATCTAAGGTCAAACACCAAGAAGAGCTATCATTAAATTTCTGTTGTTACTCTTATTCTAGATGTGACTACTAAAAGTAATCTTAAACCTCAGGAGTACTCTTTTGTAAGTGAACTTCCTTTAAAAAAAAAGGAAAGAAAAGTAAAATGACTGGTGCTAATATACGACTTGCTACTTTCTTACCTCCATTTACCTAACCTCAATCCACCCTTGCAAATTCTTGAGATTACACAGAAATTTTCTGATATATATATTGTATGCAGTTTGTCTACACATGATCTCATTATTTTTAATTTGTAGCATGTATGTGATACTGTGCAACTTTTCTGAGATGGTGTTTTAAAATTTGCATGTTAAGAAACAGTAGATGGTGGGAAACTTGTCTACTGTTTATACGTTAATGAATATATTTAACTAAAGTTGTTCTTTTTAAAGAATGTACATTTAATAATAATGTAAATTAAAGAAGCAGCAAATCTATTGGATCTTCTTGGTGTGTGGTTTTATAATACATGCATGGACTAGAATATCTGAATATTATATATATATATATATATATATATATATATATATTTTAATAATTTAAGGCATGAAAGCATATACAAGAAATGTTGCTCACAACGTGTTTATGTTTTCTGATGTAAGTACCTGGCAATGGAATTACCTGACTACACAGAGGCTATATTTTTTTTATAATGGCATTTATGAATCACTAATGTGATCCACATAGGCAAAGAACAAAAACACATTGGAAGATATTATTTTGTTTCATTTTTTTCCAATTTAAGCAAATCAGAAAGGAAAACATACCACATATAAAATAATTATTTCTTTTCATGAATATCCAAACTAAAACAGTTTTACATTAGGCAGTATGATTTCCTTAGAATATTAGGTCATATTCACTAATTCTAAGTTTTTGGGTTTTTTTGTTTGTTTGTTTGTATGTTTGTTTTTTTATTTCTCCATTACCTCTTTTTTATTCAGTGTGGAACCCAAGCCAGTGTATGATATCAAATCCAATCTCTTTAGTCCTCTGCTAATCCTATATACACATACCCTTAAAGACATAACCACAGTCATGCTTTATCAATCTAAGTGTTTCCCAGTCTAATCAAGTTGTCAATAGAAATTAAACATCATGATTAGTGGCTCAGTTTCTTCATCTTCTCCATCAATATTTGGTGTCATTACCATTTGATTTAGTCATTTTGATCATTGTAGACCTGTGTAATAGTGAAGGCTAAGTTCTGATGTAAAGCTACATGTTATATATTTTAATACTTCAATGGAAACATTTCTCCATAATACATATGACAGTGCATATACTTTATAAAACAGTAACATAACTTTCTCTAAAAGCAGGATAAATCACAAAGATAATTTACCTTAAGTTTATGACACAGAAGTAATTGATTGGTTGAAATTTTATTTCCAGTATTGAGTAAAGAGCTTGGAGTTGTTTTTAATACTACAAGTAAGTTAAAACCACATGAGTTTATTATTAATTTTTTAGACATATTTATCTTGCATAACACAAATGGTATGCATTGCTCACATTTCCAAATGAAATTAAAATGTCATTAAATATATAAAACAATATGGAATCAGCTCTAGAAGTCAAAATATCTCCTTAACTAGTTAAGTATACTGTATAAATGACATAAATAAGTATAATGAATTTATTAGTAAAAAGAGGAGTTTCACATAGGCTAGGTCTTAAGGTATAACTTATTACCAGTTATCTGAGACACCACTAAATTGATTTCTAAAGTGGTGATACAAGTTTACATTCCCATTAGCAATGAAGAAATGTTCACCTTGCTCCACATTTTCTCCAGCATGTTCTATCCCTTGAGATTTTTATCTTAGCCACTCATTCTGAAGAGGTGGATAGATAGATCAAAAATGATTGGAAATCTGTAACTGAAAGGGGTAAAAAGGTGGGAGGCATCTCCAGGACAAGACAGAGAACTACCTGGAATGAGGTTGGTGCCCAAGAATCAATGGGGATGACCCTAGGTGTAAGAGACAAAATTTGAGATATGGAAGCTGATTCAGCCACCCTCTGTGGCCAAGCAGGAACCACAATGGAGCAGTATAGACCCCAACCCAACAACAGAACTTTCAACCCAAAATTTATTCTGTTTACAAGAAATGCAGGCACAGGAGAGAAAGCAGAGACCGAGGGAATGGCCAATCAATAACCGGCCCAACTTGAGACCCATCCTATGGGCAAGTACCATCCCTAATACTACTACTGATAATCTGTTATGCTTGCAGAAAGAAGCATGTTGTCCTCTGAGAGGCTGCATACAGCATCTAACTCAGACAGATACACATACCCATAGCAAAATGTTAATGGAGGTTTGGGACCCTTATAGAAGAATCGAGGAAATATTGCAGGTCCCAAAAGGGATAGGGACTCTACAGGAAGACTTACAGAGTCAACTAAAGTGAGCCCGTGGGGCTCTCAGAATCTGAACCACCAACCAAAACATGTACATGGACTGGATTAAGCCTCACTGACAATATGTAGCAGATGTGCAACTTGGTCTCCACGTGTGCTAGAACAACTGGGATGGGGACTATCCCAAAAGCTCTTGTCTGTATATGGAATATGTTCTTCTAGCTGGGATGTCTTGTCCTGCCTCAGTGGGAGGTGAACCACTTAGCCTCACAGGGACTTGAAATACACCCAGTTGAACCCCACCTACTCAGAGGAGAAGGAGAGAAGGGATGGAGCAGGTTGCAAAGTGAATATGTAAAAAATTTAGATTAAATAAAATATTAGATGGCCAAAAAATTAATGAATGGACTAATTGACAGATACATTTGTACATATGTGCATATGAAATATAAACAAAAATAAATACATAAAATAAACAAGAACAAATCTATTGAATAGAAGAATTATCATTTATCATAATATTGCAGATCAGTAAGCATCTATTTCTAAAACTAGAAGAAAGTGTTTGTTTCTAATAGATTTTTTCCTAAGGAAAGTTGATGAGAGAAATGATTAGTGGTGAAGAGAACCATTGATAAGTAGAATCCCCATGTCAATTCACTCATGGAAGGCCATATAATGAATATTTAAGTTCCCTTGATTGGGAGTCACTGTATTCCATGAAGTTATGAGCTGTATACCAATTTTTCAATGATGGACATTTTATACTATGACGGTACCACACCTTTTCTTGCTAAATTGTTATCTATTTAGTGTATATAAGCTTATTCTATGATGTTCATGCAACCACAAAATTCACATAACTCTAAATTTCCCAAGAGGCAGTTTGTTATTAAACAAGATGTGACTATACTTAAAAGTTAGAATTGAACCACCTCAATATGTTAGCATTCTCTGATTCTGAAGAAAAAAACTGACATTACTAGGACTCATCTACGGTTTGCTGAATCAAAATTAACATAGCCACATTGATGGTTGGATGAAGAAAATAAATCTATATTTTTGTCATTATCTCCAGTGCTTTTTTATTCTCACTTGTATTAATAACTATAAAGAAGTCAACAAATGTAGTTCTAAAAGACAAGATAGCACTTATTTAAGCAGTTTCAGGCAACCTAAAATGTACTATACAGATGTTTAAATTGCCAAACCTTCTTATTTAGGTAAGTTTTGAATTAGATAAAAGTACAGTTACAATAATAGCAAAAGAAGATTTTTGCAACCCAATTTATTTCGAGAGGTTACATTTTATTTAAAAATAATCAAATTTGATATCTCATTCATCAGATTGGTTGTAAATATATTAAATTTTAAAAAAGGAAAGCCAAAATTAGCAGCAGAGTATTGACTTACAAGGTACAATTTTCTAATCCCTGTTCTGGAAAAACAGATTGGAAAGTATTTTGGTCCATTCTTGTGCCTAAAATAAATTAATATGCTCTGGATATTTTATTAACAAAAATATTATTCTTCACAGTACTAGAGATAAGAGAGTCTTAAATCAAGATTCTTATAGAAATAGGTATTTAATGAGGGCATGTCTTCATGAGCTGTATCTTTTCAGTCCACTCTTAGATGTGGAATGGCTAAACCAGCTTTCTTTTTATTAGGGGGGCTTAACCTCATTCATGAAGTTTTTACTCCCATGATATAATCACTTCTTAAAAGGTTACACTTGCTAAAATCATTACTTTGAGAGGCATGAGTCGCAGAATTTAAACTAAAAAGCAGAACTTCCTTAATAAAAACTGTTTTAAAATATAATTATATATAATTTTCTATATATGTGTATATATAGTACAATTACATATATAAAATATAACTACATTACTATTTTAAAATGCAACTGAACTCATAACTGTCCTCCCAGTTTGATTGACAATATATCTCTAATAACTTCAAATCCAGACCCACTCCAACATTGCCAATTCTGCTGCCTACTTGAGATGGAATTATATTTACTGCAGCTTTTAGTATATTATTCCATTTTAGAAGCAGAAATTCCCATCCCCATTTCTTCTCATAAGTTGGAAACTTAATGGGTAGTGTCCTATCCAGAGGGCACCACTATCTTTGGTCCATTTTGGATCAGGTTTCTTCTTAGTCTCCTTATCTTTCAGCAATAAGCTTGACACAAACATTAACTTTTTGGTGCCATTTGGTTTTGTTTCTAAAACTCCATATTTTATTTATTTTTGCAATGCTTGTTTATTTTAGTTGTAGAACTACATGAGTGCTTACAATAATCATGTAACAGTCAATATTATGCTGCATTGAGATCTCCATTGACGAAATCATTCCATCACTTTTCAGATTTGTCTTAGAAAAATTCTTAGAGTAATGGAAGAAGGTAGCCACATTTTTACCAAAATATAGAAATTGTCTCTACCTGAGTAGAGATAAAAATTATTTTCCTCTGAAACTTCTTGAACTAAAATCTGTATAGCTGTCAGTACCATTGTCTTCCAAAATTCTACTAGGATTGCACATTGATTTCTGCTTACACAGTTCAAGGAATTCTCGAGTCCAAAGTCCTACAGTCTTCTTCATCCTCGAAAACAGCATGGTTAGGTCTATCACAACTATAATCTGTACTACTTTCTGTCTGCTATAACAAAACATCATGACCAAGACATTATAAGAAAAGAAAGCAGTTAATTTTGTTATGGTTTCAAGGGGTAGAGTCCATGATGATGGAACAAAGGAATGGCAGCTGGAACAGATCATAACTCAAATTTTGATGTTCAAATAGGAGGCAGAGAGATAAACCCATGGGGATGACATGAGTTTTGTGAAATGCCAAAGCCTGTACCCCTGAGATACTTTTTGACAACAAAGCCACACCTCTTAATCTTTTTCAAACAGTTACATCAATTAGGGACCAATCATTGAGAAATAAGGGACTACGGGGGCCATTCTCATTCAAATCATTTATATATGGAGTTATAGCAGGGCCTGTTGCAGGTATTAGGAAAATTAGAGATGAAAAATGAATGGTAAAATTTAATAAGAATACAATGTATGCATGTCTAAAATTCTTAAATAATAAATATACAATGAAGATGCTTTGTTTTCTTCCATAATTATACATATAACATATTTATATAATAACTAATCAAATCTATTTTTATTTTAGGTTTTATAATAAGGAATAAAATATTTTAAAATATTTTATATCCATATTCATTACCTCAAAACAAGAAAAATAACTTACTTCATTATTTTATTTTATTTTAATTTTTTCAAGTTATTTTCATCTTTGTGTATGTGTATGTTCTTGCATGCCCATATGTGTTTGGTGCATATAGAGGTCAGAAAAGGGATCTATATCCCATGCAACTGGTATTACATATGCTAATGTGAATGACCTGATATTTGTGACTAGGACTGAACTCAATAGTGAGTACATGTTCTTAACTACTGAATTGTAGAGAAAATCTCTTAAACATGACCTGCCAATATATGAAGCATGAAATGGGAAATGGGAGTTCCAGTGGAGGGGGGGGATTCTGGGAAATAGTGAGAGAGGGGAAATTAGCAAGGAAAGTTGAAGGAGAAAGACACATGAGATAGACATAACCCACCATGTGGCATTCAAAGAATAGAAAAAATAGGAGAGTTGCCCTGAAACACCAAAGGAGATGGTAGCATAAAACAGAGAAGAAGGTAACAAGCAATATGGCACTCATATAATTATTATAGAATTGAATGAAATGGAGAGATTCATCTGGACCACTGGAGGTCACAGACATCTAAACCTGAGAAGAGGTAACTAACCAATGGAAGAACACTGGTGCATCTTCAAGCTGCTTACATCTACAAATACACTTTTCAAGTACAAACAACAAACATCTGAGGTTAGGACTTACATATAACTTTTTCAGAGAGTGTCAGGATGGCCGAGTGGTCTAAGGCACCAGACTCAAGGTAATAAGCCTTATCTATGGGTGTTCTGGTCTCTGGATGTAGGCGTGGGTTCGAATCCCACTTCTGACACAATTCCTTTTTCAGATATGCAGCTCCCAAACCCAAAACCCACAGCAGAGACTATCTTTTGAGGACATCTGCTCTATGACTGTGTTGGAAAGATCATCCAATATGTGTCCTAGTACAAATATTTTCTGAATAACTTGAAATAAAGTAAAATCTAGCATTCTCTTCTGAACTTTATACCTAAATTTTTCAGCCATTGTATTTTTACCTGACATTTGCTGTCCTCATAAATATAATTGAAATGGTAAAGTGATGATGTTATGGTGACATTCTTGGTATTGAGTATTCTGTGTGTTACAAGCCACCTTTCTCTGATCCATGAAAGTTCATGGTTTGTGTCAGAAAACTGTGTAATTATACCAAATGAAATACTTTGTGTTCATTTTCATCATTTTGGATTCAAGCTAGTTTTTGCTATGTTCCATGAAGTTTAGATTATTCCTTGAGTTTGAGATATTTTGTTGCTATTCACTCAATTTGGAATCTGAACACTTACAAATATCTTGCAATGCAATCTGCCACAATGCTTCATGTGTTTACTCACATAAAGTCCTCCAGTAATAAGGAAACCACATGTATTTTCATAATGTAAATTCTTAAACTAAATAGAATATAGCTGTGTTGGGCATAGTGGTGCGTACCTTAATTCAAAGCACTCAAGAGGAAAAGACAAGATGGATTTCTCTGAATTTAAGTCCAGACTTGTATACATAGTGAATTTCAGGACAGTCAAATTTACGTAGAGAGACTCTGTATCAAAATAATAAAAAAGAAATAGGATATGATGAGGAATCTGAAGGAACTAAGCCATCAGCCAAAGAGTGCACATGGAGGGACCCATGGCTCCAGCTGCATAGGCAGCAGAGGATGGCCTTGTTGGACATCAAAGGGAGGAGAGGCCCTTGGTCCTGAGAAGGCTAGATGCCCCAGTGTACGGGAATGCCAGGACAGGGAAGCAGGAGTGGGTGTGTTGGTGAACAAGGGGAGAAGGGATGGGTTAGGGAGTTTTTGGAGGGGGCACCAGGAAAGGGGACAACATTTGAAATATAAATAAAGAATATATCTAATAAAAATAAAAAAATTAAAAAAAATAGTCTAAAATAGTCAGAAAATTAACAATGGATGGTGAGAGAACAAGCACTCTGATTAACAATGATATATGTTACATTTGGTTTCTTTATATTTAATTATACAAGTTTGCTTGTGCACACATGCTACAGCACATGTGCGGAGGTCAGAAGGCAGCATTCGGGTTCTCTCTTTCTACCTTTTTTTTTCTAGTCCAGTCTTTATCACCCTTACAGGTCTGCCCTCTGACTCTTCTATGTCCCATACCTCTTCTCAACTCCCTCTGTCTCCAAGAGGATGTCTCCACTCCCCACCCCCACTCCCACCCCTCAATATCTCCCCATTTAAACATTACATCTTCACATTCAGCTTCTGAGTTAATTAGAAATGACAAAACCGGTAATTACATTTATGTCATAACTATTATTTGTCAGATTATTTAGACTTTTATTTAACATTACATTATTGGTCCATCCTCTACTGCTTTCCTAATCTGGTAACTCATAACTTCCTTCTTCAAACATATGTAGTTGTAGGCTTTTAAAAGCAGTGGTACAGAACTCCCATGCTCATGGACTGGCAGGATTAACATACTAAAAATGGCTATCCTAAAAAAGACAATCTATAGATTCAATGCTATCCCCATCAAACTCTGCACTCTGGAAGATAAAACAAGCAACTGAAAGAGTCAGATGCAGATATTTGCACCCAACCAATGGACAGAAGCTGCTGACCCCTGTGGCTGAATTAGGGAAAGAGGGAAAGAAGTTGAGGAGGACAGTCACTCTATAGGAGGATCAGCAGTCTCAATTAATCTGGACCCCCGAGATCTATCGAATGCTGGACTACCAAACAGCAGCATACACCAGCTGATATGGGACCCCAACACATACACAGCAGAGGACTGCCAGGTCTGTGTTCAATCAGAGATAATGCACCTTATGCTCAAGAGACTGGAGGCCCCTGGGAGTTTAGAGGTCAGGTAGTGTGGGGGACAGGGAAATCCATGTGGAGACAGGGGTGTAGGGAGGATGTATGGGATTTGGAACAGTCAGGGGATATACTGTGGAGAATAAAATCTGGAGTTTAAAAAAAATATAAAATAAAAAATAAAAAAATGGGATGTTTATAATTGCAAAAAAAAGTAGTGGTAGCAATCTAATTATCATGCAGCAGTCCTTAACAATAAGTAGGTGATTGGAAACATCAATAAAAACTCACCGTTTTATTGCTTCCTCCTGGATTACTTCAGATGAATATTGTATACAAAACTCTAGTAAGACTGAACCCTGGTCATGTGCATAAAAAAGTTGCACATTTTTAAATCTTGAGTTATTTTTTCCCTTTCTCTCACTTCCTGTATGTGTGTGTATGTGCACGCATGTGTGTGTATATGTATGTGCATGCGTGCGTGCGTGCGTGTGTGTGTGTGTGTGTGTGTGTGTGTGTGTGTGTGTGTGTGTGTATGTTTCTTAGGATCAAGTATAAAGTAAACACCTATATCCCAAGCAGTATCTTAGGTACATCTTGGTGAAAAAACTGAAAGTTAGGCAGTTGAAATAATTTATCAGAACCTAAAGAGTCAGGAATTATCATAGTATAGATTTCAATTTAGAGCATTATAGCTCCCTAATGCCTATATTCATTATATCATATTACTTTGAGTTCTCTCTTTAGAACTTGATTAAAAACACCATATCCAAGGTGTTCTCAAATCTGCTTTATAACCCCCCTACTATATATCTACATATTTACACATGAAATCACAGAAACATGGTCAAAATGTATTTGATATTTTAGAAAATATATTACACTTGAAGCCAGGTATGTAGGCACCTGCCGATCATTCCAGAACTCAGAATTCAAGTCAAGTCTAGTCTTCACAATTAGACCCACTCTCAAAGAATGCATGCATACATACACAATAGAAAACACAATTTCTTTATGATTACAGGAGAAGATTTGGGAACTCCTATAAAAGCAAATTGTAGAGATATTTATTGCTAAAACAGATGTATCTCTATTCTGTTTACAGTTAATTTATGTGTGTGTGTGCACATGTGCACAAGTATGTATAACCAGTATCCAGAGTAGAATTCAGAAAATATAATAAGAGATTCTTGTTCAATATATTACACATTTTCATGTATATAATTGCAATAAACAACAGGAAAAAAGATGAATGTGTTGGATTTTTCACTTGTATTATTTCATTTTATTAATTATCACATTTGATGTGTACCTGTAATACAAATGTTCTTTAAACGTAGCACTTAAAATGTTTGAGATTTCTAGTTTCTAGTCTAGGATATAAGAAATTCTACCATCCAGCATTCTATCTTAACTGACAAAACCAACCAAACCAACTAAATAGTAAACAAAACAAAAAGACAAACCAATCACTCTTAAAATCATCAGAAAAATCAATTTATCAAAATAAACACTACTCACAAACTTGAAGACAAGGGCACCAGCTGTTTTTTTTCAGGGGATGGGACTTCAATATACAGCACCTACATAGAGGTTCATAGCTGACTGTAACTTCAATTTGAAGGAATCCAGTACTCTCTACTATCCACAGAGTGCAACAAATATACACTTGGTAAATTATGCATACTCAAAAAACAAGAAATACTTTTAAAGGTAAAATTGGTAGAGAATCACAACTTATATGTGCAGAGATCAACCAGCATATAGTTCAAAGATAGCCATATTATAAGAGTACGCTATAGTTGCAATGGCCAATTGCTAACACTATTGTATGGTCAAACATAAAAGAGATTATCTCTATAAGAACTTAGTCATAGTCACAATTTTGTATTTTACATCAAGAATTTACCCCAGTTCCCCATAGTGAACTTCAAACAAAGTATTTTGTAACACAAAGAAAAAGAGTTATAATCATTAGAAAATATATCATTTGATTACTTTTGATTTTTAATATCAAATCAGGAGAAATTATCTTATTAACACTAGACCTTCTGGACTTACTTACAATATGCTGAGGGAAATTTTACTGTACAATTGCAGCCTGTAGCTTATCATTTAGGAAAAGAAAAATGCATAGCTGTATCAATATTCAGCCATCCTGTTCACCTATGGGGAGGAAAGTAAAAAGTACCTTGTTTTTCACACAGATTAAACAAAAGATTGCTACATTACTATAGAGGAATATGATGATTATCGATTTTGATTCCTGTTTTACTGCTGTATTATTAAAGTTTACATCTCTATATTACTTTTACCCAATACTTCATGGTCCACTTCTCAACAACAATGAATAATAGGATAAGTTAAAAGGTGGAGGGAAAACACATCTTGAAGTAATTTTAAAATTATCATACACTGTTCATACATGGGCTGCTCTGAGGCTCCTGACACATATTTAGCTGACGGCTACCCTGTCTAGCCTCAGTGGGAGAAGCTACACCTAATCCTATAGAGACTTGATACCTTGGGGCAGGAGTATACTTAGGGTAGGGGTAGCACTCTCTCAGAGGCAAAAGAAAGAGCAAACGAAGTGAAGAACTTTGGGAGGGGATGGCAAAGAATAAAGTGCATAGTGTTAAAAAATCAGATCCTATATGTAAAAGCAAGGAATTACTTCCTTTTCAGTAAATGATGCTGGAACAATTTGGAATCCACTTGCAAATATTTTAGGTGAAATATAGACCTTAAACTTCTGAGGAAAAAAAAAGAATTCTTAACACAAAAGATATCATAGTCTTAAATGTAGAACAGAACATTATAAGCATCACAATAGGCAACATAGGAACAAATAAATATAACCACAGACATAGCAATGAGTTTCCATAAAACAAAAAGAAAGTCTGTGATAGGATTTCTTAGCTGGTTTACATTCCAATTATAAACTTCTACATTGTAGAAATTAGTGTTAAGAAGAAACATAAGATGAGATTTTTTTTCAAGTAAAAATCTCATGTACAACTATTATACAAATCTACACACGTGTGCACGCGTGCTCACGAGCGCAAACACACACAGGCTCACACACACACAAACACACACACACACACACACACATACACACACACAGAGTGTGAGAGAAGAGAGATGCAAGGATGGAGGCAGAGAGAGAGAAAAAACTTAAAATTTAACAATAAGAAAACACCATGTTTTTAAATTCTAGAAACTAATATCTCAAAGAAAACAGATAACAAGAAAGTATTTTAGTATGGAATTTTCAACATAAAATGTTATTATGGATTTGAAAACAAAATAAAAATATACCATTTATAATAACAAACATTTAATAAACTGTCCAAAGCCAAGAAATACAACAACAAAAAGTTTTGGAGAGAATGTAGAGTAACAGGAACTCTCATTAATTTCTAATGGGAAGTAAAATGATACAGCACTTTAAAAATATTTGTAATATTTTTCATGATCTATATCAGAAAAATCTATTTTCAATAAAAGATAAAAAAAACTAAAATGCCATTAAATTTTAAAAAACATACAGGGGTTGGGGGATGATGAATATATCTTATTCAAGATTGCATTTTCCAGTATCTCTCACTACCTGCTCACTGTCTATTTATGATTCTCTGTATTAGTTACCATTTACTGCAGGAAGAAGCTTCTCTTATGGTGGCCAAGTCAGACACTTATCTTAAACAGAATATGGTTAAGAGTCATTTTATTACTACATTTCTTTAGCAAAACAATAAATAGCATTTGGTTTTCAATAAGGGTCGATGATCTATCTAGTCTCAGGTTCCTGGCCACCCAAGTAGTGTTCACATTGGTTCAATCTCATGGTATTATCCTTAAATCCAATCATATTCAAATAGCAGTTGGTTACTCTCATGTAGACTAACTCCCAATATCGGGATGCTATCCAGTGCAGGGTGCAGATTCTAGTCAAGCACTACCTTGCCTTTTCTTTGTTTAGTGAGATATGCACGGATTATCTCCCACAGCATTGCATTATCATTAATTTATGGAAAGCAACCAGTATACTTGGCAGTAACTTGAATTGTTTGGGATCCTTTTGTCAACAATGTAACTAAATAAAAGCCATTCATGTCATTGAAAAGTTTCACTTGTTTATGAGAGAAATCTACTTGGGGCTCGTATATTTAAGTATACATTAAATATACTTGGCGCAAGTATGTATATTCAATGACTCGATACTTCTTTCACATATATTCTTTTCTAGAACCTTCTATAATAGTTGATTTCTATAAGACCCCTCAAATAGCCCTTAATTTTAGGTAGATTATGAGACGGAGAGAATGAAAGGCACAATGAAAACTGCTTTGTAGACACAGCAGGCTTGTTGCGCGTTTAAACTTCCAGATACTCTGGCAGCATGCACAATTCCAGCACAGGTCCATGGTAGATAGGGTCCCAGTGCTGAAAGAGGGAAGTGGATATGTATTTCCTTAGTGGTAAGAGACTAATCTATTCTACTTCCCTGCCGTGGCAGTGTGAGTTCCTTGCTACCCACCCCAATGCTCTGTATTCTCAAATGAAACACAGCACAAAAAGAATTACATTTACACACACACACACACACACACACACAGACAGACAGACAGACAGACACACACACACACACACACAGAGAGAGAGAGAGAGAGAGAGAGAGAGAGAGCTTTATTTTTAATATGTCCTAAGAACATCAGTGGTGGGACCACACCCAAACCTTACTTGGCTAGCACACTCTCCCTTCCAATATTCCTGAATTATTATTTACTAAAACCTATATTCCATCCTAGCTGCTCCAGTCGGCAACCCTCCTGGGCCACAATTCCTGACTCTTACATTGCTGGTATTCTGTCTTCTGCAGTTCTCATGGCTTGGCTACAGGTTTACACAGCTAACCCAAAAGCTATCTCAAATTAACAACGGTTCACAAAGCAAAAATCAGATTCTCTAGTAGAGTCTTACTTGGTATATAAACCACACTTAAGGACAGTCATTTTTCCCAGCCACAGATTGTCAACCAGAATGAACACAGGAGTAATTTTTTTTTAGAATTTTTATTTTTATTTTACCTTATGAGTATTTTGATTGCATGTTTATGGATACTGATTGTGTGTTTTTATAGGGTGTGTGTATGTGTGTGTGTGTGTGTTTCTCTAAGTGTACGTGTTTTACATTCTATTGCTTTTTTTCCTGTTTCTTTGACTTTATTTTGGTTTGATTATTTTTGGTTTGTTTTTTGAAAACACAGAGAAAGGAGGCCGTGGGAGGAAAGATCTTGGGAGATATGGGGGGTAATAAATTGTAACCAAAATATATTATATGGAAAAATTATTTTCAATGAGAAGATATAATTTTAAAAATCCCTATTTCTTTCAAAACAAAATGTTCTCACCATATAATATGGCATTCACACCTTGATATTCCTCAAAAGAATTAAAACATTGTATCTAAAATAAAACCCTAATATTGCATGTTTATAGCAGCTTTATTCATAATTTCTCAAATTTAAATTCCTCCATGGTGATCTTCAGTAGTTTAATTGATAAATAAAATGAGGAAAATCAACAGGAAATGTCATTTAATATCAAAAATTGAATTATCACATACATACACATGGGTGAATCTTGCATAAATATGGTACCAATATTAAAACTATACAACTTTTATGAGAAAGCTAAACCTTGGAGATAGTGTAAAAGTATATTGGCTCATAGAAGTCAGGAATCTGGAAGTCATGAACAAGTAGAAACTGAGGTTTTTTTTGGGGGGGGGTTGTTTATTTCTCTTATCTAAAATAACCAAATTCTTCAATATGATGCTACAGTATTAACATCTGCTGTTACATATCTGGTATATATAACATAGATCAAAGGCTGAGTGAGTTTTCAGAACTTGAAGTGTTGATTATATGACCTTTCAGCTCCATTAATTAAATCAAAATTACCAGGTTGGTAAGGGATAGTGTCTTAATTAGCATTTCATGTTTGTGAAGAGAAACCATGACCAAGGCAACTCTAATTAAGAGACAACATTTAATTGGTACTGACTTACAAGTTCTGAAGTTCACTCCATTATGATCATTGTGGAAGTATGACAGTGTCTAGGTAGGCATGTTGCCTGAGATGCTAAAAATTCTACATCTTGTTCCAAAGGCAAAGATGACAAGGCTGATTCTTCAGGCAGCCAGAAAGGTCTCAAACCCTACCCACAAAGTGAGGCACTTTCTCCAAAAATGCTACACCTACCCCAACAAGTTCAAATCTCCTAATAGTGCTACTCCCTGGCCAAGCATATTCAAACCACCACAGATAATAATAATTATGAAGGTTGCCTGTGTTTGGGCAAGGAATATAAAAGAACTGCATACTTACAGCTCAATTTACATTTTCCCTTAAAGCACTTCTAAAAAAAATAAAGGCTATTAATTGAAAAGACATGGAATATTTTAAAAGTAATTTCTCTACTGATTTTTAAAAATCTTTATGATTCTGAAAGAAAGTAATTTATTTAAGCATTAGGTGAGTGCATAAGATACAAAGAGCTAAGGAAAGTAGGCTCTAGAGCCAACAAATAGACTATAAATCCTAGTTCCAACATTTTCTAGCAGAGTAAGTTTGAACAAATTAATTTTATGTTGATACCTCATTGTCATTCACATTTATAGTGAAAATAAGAAAATATCTGACATCACGTATTTTTAAGAGGACTATTTTAATCTCTTTAAAAATCTAAAACTAAAACCTGATATGATGTAAACATTCAAATCAATGATGTTATTTCATATGCAGGATCAAATTTCATTGAAATTGTAAAATGTATTCAAAATTATAAGACAAAGGCATAAATTATTAAGAAACTATTCTTAACAGCATGTCTGCTTGTATTAATTATCATTTGATATTGGACCTAAATTCATGATATATCTGTTTCCTTAACTTTTATTAAGCCATCTGTTTTATTAATAACCCATATATCTTTACTATAACAAAATCATTTGCTTATAAGATCTAAATATTACTCATGCATTTGGATACAATATCAATATTCAGCTTCTTTGAGATATTGATTTTCTGTGTCATAGTTATGTTTCATAAAAAATAAATCATTATTTAATCATTAAATCTGAATTGGGCAAGCTAAATGCAACCTACTTCTAACATCACACTCAATAATTTGAGTTTATTTTTGGGTCTTGAACATTAAATATTTTGCAAAATACCATAGTGTGTCGGCATGTCTGCAGGTTTGTGTGGGTGAGAGAGGTGGGTGGGGAGGATTGGAGTGAAAGAGAAGGAGAGCGAGAGAGAGAGCGAGAGCGAGAGAGAGAGAGAGAGAGAGAGAGAGAGAGAGAGAGAGAGAGAGAGAGAGAGAGAGAGGAGTGTGCATTTTGTTTGAGTTTATTGTGGTGAATAAGATGTCAAATTTCAGAGACTAAAGGTGTATGCAAAATAGGCATATAATCAAACATACATTCTATAAATATTTAGTGACTATTTCCTGAAAAGTATCTCTCATATAAATAATAAACATATAATTCAGCTACATGATTGAAAAAGATGACATATTGATTGTCATAAAAGATAATAAAACATGGAAAGAAAATCTATGCAATATCAGTAAGGTAATGTTTTTTCATAATCTGTAGTTTAGATAGGTCTCAAAAATTGCCACTTGTATAAAAGATGGAGAAGAGATATCAAAATTGACTATGTAGTTTACCATATTATTGATCTGGCAAGTTTTATTATGTAGAGATTCAGAAAATATACAGCTTTTTAACTTTAAGTAAACAAGCTACTTATTTTACCTGAGTGTCTAATTTCAAGAGATCCATCTGGCTCCAGTGTTTTTCTTTCTCCCTTTTCAGTTCTTCACTTCAATTTGAGAACTGTTTGCTTGAGCATGCACAAAGTGCTTGACATGGCACCAGCACGAAATGGTTGTTTTTAGAGATCACAGAGATGGCACGCTCTCTACCCAGGAGGCTGACTGTACCAGGAAATAACTTCTTGTCCAGATGTCAGCTCATGTGAAAATGGCTCATATAATTTGTGTCGTCATTTGGGGCTTTGAGGATCTGCCTCTTTGAATGTTAAGTAAGTCATGTTCCAGTTAAGAAATTCTATGGAGAGAAATAATTCTAATTTACTTAAGAACTAAAACCAGGATATTGCAAAACTGTATGTCAGACTATTCTGAAACTAGACAATTAAAACCATTAGATAAATTTTGGAATGGAAGAAAGAAAATCAAGATAGTATTCCAGATTATAATTAATCTAACTTGTGCTTAATAAGTTAGTTATCTATACATAATTTCAAACTAAATAAGTCAAGCATAGAAAAGGTATATAAGAGTGATTCCTCTAAAAGATACACTTATATTGTTATTGTGGAGTGCAATAAAAGTGTCAGTAAAAGTGCTAAATCATATAGACTTGTATTTAAAAGTTTGCAGAATAGTTTATGTGTTTGAAAAGATCAAGATGAGTACAGACACATATTGAGTTTAAACTTAGATCTCAAATCAGAGAACATAGTATGGGTGATTCCTATTAACATTAAAACAGTTTCTGCATCATTCTTGCCTATTGATCTGAACATTTAAACAACACCACAGAAATATTTTATGTGCTACTTTTCAACAAATAAAAATATTTGTGACAAAAATTCTTTAAAAAACATTAAAGTATACATTATATTGTCTATATTTAAGTATACAACATGTAATAAGATACAGTCTGTGTATTTTCAAAATAAAATTGTTACTGTTAGAGAATAAATGACAGATCCACCACTTTACAAATACCCATTTTATCCTAATGTCAAGAACAGCTATAGCATACTTATTTTTAAAAATTCCACAACATATTAACACTCTCCTCAAACACACTCATTGTATTGTAGTTTATAGTTTTAAAGCTGTTTAACATATTTGTTACATTAACTTGCCTCAATTTGCCTATTTTCTCCATCAGAAAAACTCACAAAATTACTTCTTTTACTCTCTACATATTTGACTTAAGAAAATGTCTTGTAGAAATAAGAATGAGATTCTTGCCAAGCTCTCCTGCAAATAAATCAAATCAGAGCATATATCATTATTAACTTGTCAATAATTGTCATGGTAATACGGCCAATATAATCTGTACATCCTTAAATTCCTTTCCACTTGTCGTCTATCTCCATCTCAAAATAAATGTGATGGCCATGCTTTCTACTTGTTTCATTAGTACCTGTACAAGGGCCACTAAATTCTAATTCTCGTAATGCAACTTTAGTTTAATGGAAATAAAAACTGATAGTTATTAATTTCAATAAAGTTCATGTCAAATGCTATATTAGGCATCAATTTTGGTTCATGACATTCAGTTTCTAAGCAAAAAAAAAAAAAAAAAGACCTGGCAGGGCAGTCACTCTATTGAAAAAGTTCAGAACATGTTGCTCTTTCTCTTGGTTGAATGCATGCCATTAGGAATGCTATATGGTAAAGCGAATATTAATCAGTTATAGTTCTGTCTTAAGATAAACTGAGCTACATACATGGCTATGTGTGTGCGTTCATAAATTGTAAATAATAATAAATCTTTAGAGTCAGCCACATTCAGTTGTGAGAGAACTTATTTACTTAACACAAAGATGGAACAGGTATGCCTTTTAGGAATTAACTGGATAATTATCTGATATTATGGGATGACACTTGTACTTCGTATGAGATATAACAAAATAATTTGTAAGGGAACTGTTCTAATTTTCAATTATGCTTCTTTAGACTAGACTCAAATTGAATAACTCAATATATTAAGTGATGACTACTCTTCATTTTAATTATGAATAGATTTAGAATCACACAGCACATTCCTGAAGGACTCATCTGTTGCATTAAATGCAGGTATTTCCAGATTAACTAAAGTGGAGATAAAATGAAATTCATATGAATGGCCACATCTCCTGGATTGGAGTATATCTGGACAGAACAAACAATGAAAATGGCAAAGCAGAAAATATACCCCTACTCTCTCTGCCTCTTTTTGACCTACCAGAAGGTGAACGTCTCTGTTCCACCAATCTCTCCTTTGAAAAGATAGAATGAAATTTCTGAAATTATGAACCAAAACATAAACTTGCTTCCTATGAATTGTTTTTGTAAAGAATTTTATCATTGAGATTGGGAAACCAAGCTATAGATAATACAACAACAAATATTTTTTTCTGTGATCACGAGAGACTAGAGAGTCAGTTTACTACATTGCAACCTTTGACTCAAGCAACACCATAGTTACTAAAAGATTTGAGATTTTGGGACCGAAGAAATGTCTCAGGGAATATATGCATTTATTGCACTTTCAGAGGACTAGAATTTAATTACCAGAACCCATATCAGGCACCTAAAAATTATCATTAATTCAGTACCGGGAAATCTTACTCTGGATTCCACATGTACAATACAGAAATACACATATACATATTTTTCTTTTATAATTAACATTTTATAAAAAATACAGTCACATTAGTTTTCTATACTCCTTTTCCTTTCTCTAGTTCTTTTAATGCCTACCACCTTGCCTCTTCCTAAATTACTTCCTACCTTCTCAACACTTACCTAGTGAAAAGAACTACTATCTAAAAAAAGCTACTAATAAAGATATTCTGCTATACTCATAGACCAGTACCTTATGCACTCGTCATCAGAGAAGCATCCTCTTGCACTAGACAGGCACAAATGCAGAGTCCAATAACCAGATATTATTGTGGAAAGAAAATCTAAATGGGATGCCTCCATCAAAACTCTCTTCTCAGAGCTCATGGAACCACACAAAGGAGGCAGAAAGAGTATAAGTGCCAGAGAAACTGGAGGACACCAGAAGAATAAGGTTCCTTGAGTTAACTAAGCAAAGCTCATACACACTCACAGAGACTGAAGCAACAAATACAAAGGTCAATACAGGTCTGCACCAGGTATTCTATGTATTGATTATAGATTTCAGTTTAATATATTTTATGGGACTCCTGAGTGAGTGAACAAGTGGGTATCTGATTTTGGGGACTGCATTTGGAGCTCTATTCCTTCTGTTGAGTTGTGTTGTCATGGTTGGTTGGTATCTCCTAGAAGCCTGTTTTTTTCTAATGAGTGACAGAAAGGGAATGGGTACAGATGGAAGGGATGTCTGCGTCTTGAGGTAGAATCCTTTTCTGATAATCTGCCAAAATGATTTGCAAAATGGTTGTACAAGTTTACACTTGAACAAGCAATGGAGGAGTGTTCCCCTAGCTCCACATCCTTGACAGCATGTGCTATCTCATGATGTTTTTTTTTTTTTTATTTTTAAATCTTACCCATTATAATGGGTATAAAATGGAACCTCCTAGTTGATTTGATTGGCGTCCCCCTAATGACTAAGGACCTTGAATACTTCTTTAAGTGCTTCTCAACCATTCGAGATTCCACTGTTGAGAATTCTCTTTTTAGCTATGTACCTCACTTTTAATTGGGTTATTGGGGGTTGCTGGTAACCCCAATATATTATATATTTTATATTTTAACCCTCTGTCATATGTAGGGTGAGTGAATATCATTTTTTAATTTGTAGGCTGCTGTTTTTTCCTACTGACAGTGTCTTTTGCCTCACAGAAGCTTTTCAGTTACATGAGGTCACATTTAAAAATTGTCAATCTTAGAGTCCGAGCCGTTGGTGTTCTGTCCAGAATGTTGTCTCCTATAGTAATGCATTTGAGGCTTTTTCTTACTTTCTAAACTATGGGATATAGTATATTCAATTATATATTCAATTATATGTTGAAATCCTTGATTCACTTCAACTTGAGTTTTGTGCAGGATCATAACTATTGATCTATATGTATTCTTCACCATTCAATAAGATCAGCACCATTTGCTGGAGATGCTTTCTTTTTACATTGTATAGTTTTGGCTTCTTTATCAAAAATCAAGTATCCATAGGTGTATGGGTTTATTTCTGGGTCTTTTGTTCAATTCCATTAATCAACAACTTGTCAGTTTCTGCAACAATACTTTGCAATTTTTATCAAAATTGGTCTGTAGTATAGCTTGAAGTTAGGGATGGTAATTCCATCTGAAGCTCTTTTAGTATTTAGGATTCTTTGGCCTATCCTAAGTTTTGTTGGTTTTTCATGTAAAGTTGAGAATTGCTCTTTCAAGGTCTATAAGATGTTGTTATATATTTGTTATGGGAATTGAATTGAATCTGTACATTGCTTTTGGTAAGTTTAACACAATGTTAATCTTACCTATCTATGAGCATTGGAGATCTTTACAACTTCTGATATCTTCTTCAAGTTCTTCTACAGGTACTTGAAGTAATTGTCAGTCAGATCTCTCACTTGACCTTCTTTAGTTGTCTTATTGCTCTGGCTAGAAACTCAAGTTGTTATATTGAATATATAGAAAGAGAGTAGGCAACCTTCTCTTGGAATTGATTTTAATGGAACTGCTTAAGTTTCTCTCCATCTAGCTTGATTTGGGTTATTGGCTTATTGAATATTGCTTTGATTATGTTTAAGTATGTACCTTCTATTCCTGATCTCTCTACCACTTTGAACATGAAAAGGAGTTGGGTATTGTCAAAATTTTTTGACATCTAAAGAGATGTTTTTGTAATTTTTTTCAGTTTGATTATATAATTGGTTACTTTGTGGGGTTTTTGTATATTGAACCATCCTTGTATCTCTCTGAATAAAATTACTAGATCATAATGAATGATGTTCTTGATGTGTTCCTGGATTTAGTTTGTGAGTATTTTATTGAGTATTTTTGCATCAATGTTGATAAGAGAAATTGGTTTGAAATTCTTGGTCTTTGTTGAGTCTTTTTGTGGTTTTAGTATCAGTGCGACTATGTCTTTATAGAATGAGTTTCTGACCATGGTCGATCTGTTTCTATTTTTCTTAGTAGTTGTGGAGGTACTGGTATTATTGCTTATTTGAAAGTTTGGTAAAATTCATTTTCTTGACCTTTGGTTGTGTTAGGATACTCAGGGCTTGCTGTAGTAGGGTAGCTGTGCTCAGAAGTCTCATATTGCCCTGGGTTTTGTAGATTGAGTTCTTTCAAAGTCCTTTAGCCATCTGGATGGTTATGGTTCCTAGATTTTCATGTTGTAGTGGATACTGTGAAGGTTATTCCAATGCAGGCCTCTGATGGTTACTATTGTGATTTATTATTTGAATTCTGCAGGTCCTGTGTTTCAGGAACCTCCAGTATGTACGGTTCATGTTACAGAGACCAATGAAGGTAGACAGAGAGGTGATGGGAGAATGAAGGTCTGAATGGATTAGAAGCCTGCTCAGTGCAGCTTGGTTTACAGAGAGAACTCAGCAAGCAGGGAAGATGATTTTGGGAAAGGAAGCTTAACCATGAAGCTCAGCTGATCTGATAAAGTTGAGAGGAGAGGTGGGTAGAGACTCTCTCTTTGTGTTTTAAAGAAAGTAACAAGAAATAGCAAAATGTAGACATTCTTTGTTTGAAATCATAAGACGGTAAGAGAATTCTGAGATGCAAAATAAGAAGATTATAGAAAATGATGACAAATGTATTTTATAAAAGTGTTTCCCATAGCTCATATATTTTAAATGCATGATAAATTTATAAATAATAGAAAGCATGAATACAAAACCACAAATGATATCGGAGAGTAAGAAGGCAAAAGTCATGGATGAAACTTCAAAAATGTTACTTGGCCTTTTTAGAGCAAACCTGTAGCCAACATCAAAATAAATGGAGAGAAACTTGAAGCAATCCCACTAAAATCAGGGACTAGACAAGGCTGCCCTCTCTCTCCATATCTTTTCAATGTAGTACTTGAAGT
Organism: Tokudaia tokunoshimensis; assembly: GCA_036184795.1. NCBI lineage: Eukaryota > Metazoa > Chordata > Mammalia > Rodentia > Muridae > Tokudaia > Tokudaia tokunoshimensis. The sequence goes on from BTHU01000023.1 coordinate 77,139,590, forward strand.
TCTAGCTACAACAATTAGACAACAAAAGGAGGTCAAAGGGATACAAATTGACAAGGAAGAAGTCAAACTATCACTATTTGCAGACGATATGATAGTATACTTAAGCGACACAAAGAACTCCACCAGAGAAATCCTACAGCTGATAAACAACTTCAGCAAAGTGGCCGGATATAAAATCAACTCAAGCAAGTCAGTAGCCTTCCTATATTCAAAGGATAAGCAGTCTGAGAAAGAAGTAAGAGAAAAGATACCCTTCATGATAGCCACAAACAATACAAAGTATCTTGGTGTGACTCTAACCAAACAAGTGAAAGATCTGTATGACAAGAACTTCAAGTCTCTGAAGAAAGAAATAGAAGAAGACCACAGAAGATGGAAAAATCTCCCATACTCATGGATTGGCAGGATTAATATAGTAAAAATGACCATCTTGCCAAAAGCAATCTACAGATTCAATGCAATCCCCATCAAAATCCCAACTCAATTCTTCATAGAGTTAGAAAGAACAATTCAAAAATTCATCTGGAATAACAGAAAATCCAGGATAGCTAAAACTATTCTCAAGAGTAAAAGAACCTCTGGGGGAATCAGCATCCTTGACCTCAAGCTGTACTACAGAGCAATAGTGTTAAAAACCGCATGGTATTGGTACAGTGACAGGCATGTAGATCAATGGAACAGAATTGAAGACTCAGAAATGAATCCACACTCCTATGGTCACTTGATCTTTGACAAAGGAGCTAAAACCATCCAGTGAAAAAAAGATAGCCTTTTCAACAAATGGTGCTGGCTCAACTGGAGGTCAACAGGCAGAAGAATGCAAATTGACCCATTCTTATCTCCTTGCACTAAGCTCAATTCCAAGAGGATCAAGGACCTCCACATAAAACCAGACACACTGAAACTAATAAAAAGGAAACTAGGGAAGAACCTTGAACATATGGGCACAGGGGAGAATTTCCTTAATAGAACTCCAATAGCTTATGCTCTAAGATCAAGAATGACAAATGGGACCTCATAAAATTACAGAGTTTCTGTAAGGCAAAATACACTGTCAAAAAGACAAAGCAGCAACCAACTAACTGGGAAATGATCTTTACCAACCCTACATCCAACAGAGGCTAATACCCAATATATACAAAGAACTCAAGAAGTTAGACTCCAGAGAGTCAAATAATCCTATTAAAAATGGGGTACAGAGCTAAACAAAGGGTTCTCACCTGAAGAATATCGAATGGCTGAGAAGCACCTAAAGAGATGGTCATCATCCTTAGTCATTAGGGAAATTCAAATCAAAACAACCCTGAGATTCCATCTCACAAAAGTCAGAACGTCTAAGATCAAAAACACAGGAGACAGCAGTTGTTGGCGAGGATATGGAGAAAGAGGAACACTCCTCCACTGCTGGTGGGATTGCAAGCTGATACAACCACTCTGGAAAGCAGTCTGGCTGTTCCTCAGAAAACTGGGCATGACATTCCTGGAGCATCTGGCTATACCAACCACTGGGTATATACCCAGAGGCTTTCCTTGCATACAATAAGGACACATGCTCCACTATGTTCATAGCAGCCTTATTTATAATAGCCAGAAGCTGGAAAGAACCCAGATGTCCCTCAACAGAGGAATGGATTCAGAAGATGTGGTATATTTACACAATGGAATACTACTCTGTAATTAAAACAATGAACTCACGAAATTCCTAGGCAAATGTTCAGAACTTGAAAATATCATCCTTAGTGAGGTAACCCAATCACAAAAGAACACACATGGTATGCAGTCCCTGATAAGGGGAAATCTCAGAATACCCTAGACACAATTCACATATCAATAGATTTCCAAGAAGATGGAAGGAGAGACCCCCTGGTCCTGGAAAGCCTGGATCTAGGGGAATGCCAGGACAGAGAAGCGAGAGGGGGTTGAATGGGGAAAAGAGGGGGGAAAGGGGGCTTATGGGACTTTCGGGAAGGGAGGAAAAGGGAAAGGGAAAATCATTTGGAATTTAAATAAAAAAAACTTAGAAAATAAAAAAATATGATTATCGTTAAAAAAACTTCAAAAATGTAGAAAAATAACACACATTTTATATATATATATATACATACATGCATACATACATACATAAGCATGAAATAAATAAGGAGATACACTGAAACTAATAGTAGAGAAAGTGAGGAAGTGAGGAAGAACATTGAACACATGGTCACAGGAGAAAAGTTCCTGAAAAAAACAGCAATGGCTTATGCTCTAAGATCAAGGATTGACAAATGGGACCTCATAAAACTGCAAAGCTTCTACAAGGCAAAGGGCACTGTCAATAGAACAAAATGGCAGCCCACAGATTAGGAAAAGATCTTTACCAATCCTATAGCCGATAGAGGGCTAATATGCCATATATACAAAGAACTCAAGAAATTAGACTCCATACAATCAAATAACCCTGTTAAAAATGGTGTACAGATGTAAGGTTGGTAAAGATCATTTCCCAGTTAGTTGGTTGCCGCTTTGTCTTTTTGACAGTGTCTTTTGCCTTGCAAAAACTTTGTAATTTAATGAGGTCCCATTTTTCTATTCTTGATCTTAGAGCATAAACTATTGGAGTTCTGTTCAGGAAATTTTCCCCTGTGCCCATATGTTCAAGGTTCTTCCCTAGTTTCCCTTCTATTAGTTTCAGTGTGTCTGGTTTTATGTGGAGATCTTTGATCCACTTAGAATTGAGCTTAGTGCAAGGAGAAGCACCTAAAGAGATGTTCATCATCCTTAGTCACTAGGGAAATGCAAATCAAAACAACCCTGAGATTCCATCTCACACCAGTCAGGATGGCTAAGATCAAAAACACAGGAGACAGCAGTTGTTGGCGAGGATGTGGAGAAAGAGGAACACTCCTCCACTGCTGGTGGAATTGCAAGCTGGTACAACCACTCTGGAAAGCAGTCTGGCGGTTCCTCAGAAAACTGGGCATGACACTCCCGGAGGATCCGGCTATACCACTCCTGGGCATATACCCAGAGACTTTACCTGCATGCAATAAGGACACATGCTCCGCTATGTTCATAGCAGCCTTATTTATAATAGCCAGAAGCTGGAAAGAACCCAGATGTCCCTCAACGGAGGAATGGATTCGGAAGATGTGGTATATCTACACAATGGAATACTACTCTGCAATTAAAAACAATGAATTCACGAAATTCCTAGGCAAATGGTCAGATCTTGAAAATATCATCATTAGTGAGGTAACCCAATCACAAAAGAACACACATGGTATGCAGTCACTGATAAGGGGATATTGACCCAGAATCTCGGAATACCCTAGACACAATCCGCATATCAATAGATTTCTAAGAAGATGGAAGGAGAGACCCCTGGTCCTGGAAAGACTGGATGTAGGGGAACGCCAGGACAGAGTAATGAGAGGGGGTTGAATGGAGAAAAGAGGGAAGGAAGGGGGCTTATGGGACTTTCGGGGAGGGAGGAAACGGGAAAGGGGAAATGATTTGGAATGTAAATTTAAAAAAAATAAAATAAAATAAATAATTAAAAGAAAAAAAAGAAATTACAAAACAAACAAACAAACAAAAAAAAATGGTGTACAGAGCTCAACAATGAATTCTCAACTGAGGAAACTTGAATGATCGAGAGGTAACTAAAGAAATGTTCAACATCTTTATTCATCAGGGAAATGCAAAGCAAAACAACCCTGGGCTTCCACCTCACACCAGTCAGAATGACTAAGATCAAAAACTCACATGATAGCAGATGTTGGTGAGGATATGGAGAAAGAGGAACACTCCTCCACTGCTGGTGGGATTGCAAGCCGGTGCAACCACTCTGGAAATCAGTCTCACATATCCTCAGAAAATGGACATAGTATTACCTAAGAATCCAGGTATACTACTCCAATGCATAGGTTTTAACTTTCTCTGTGTATATCGTCTATATTTTTGAATTGCTTAATTGAATCTCTAGATTTTTATTCATATGTGTAGCTTGATGACTTAGGTTAGAAATTAGGTCACAAGAAAAACAACAGTATTAGAAGAAAGAGAACAATAATATTTTATTTGAAACTTTAAATTCCTATCATAGTTTTGTCCTTTTATACATATGTAGTAAATGAATCATCAATTAATTTATGTTTCAATTATATCCTAAGTAGTAATTATCTTATCAAATAGTATGCTTTATGTTAGACTTTTTCAAGTACTGGAGACCCAGCAATTCACCAAACAGAGCACAGTTCAGGTAGACCAATTATTTTATTTGAAAAGTAGAAAATAAAACAAAAATCAAATTATTGGCATGTGTTGTAATGAGGTCAAAGCCCATTAATAGGGTAGAGAGTGGCAAGAATTTGGCACATAGCTGTATCAACTATGTGTATCAAGGAAAATTTCTTTGAGAAAGTAATATTTTAATTAAGAATTGGATGGTGACTGGAAGGCATATATGGCAATATCCAGGGAATAACTTCAGAAAGAATAGTAGTAGCAATAATTTCAACAGTAAGAGTAGCTTTTATTCAGCCATTTTGTAAATGCAGTCAACATTTCATGACCATCATTTCATTTAGTAAACAATGATATGTTTTTATTTAAATGATAGAATCTACATTTAAGGGAAGATAAAGCAGACATAGACCATAAAAACAAATCTGCTCAATCATACAGAATTGACCAGAAATAGAATCTGAATTAATAACTGAGATCATACATTCCAAAGGTCTTTTACTTGCCAATACTTTTGAATTACATAATAAGACGTATGTGTATATACTGTATCTTCTCTCATAAATGATATACATTCATGATGGCACTGCTGCATTGCAAGGTAGTTTGAAGAAATACCTGTTAAGTCAGTAAAGGTAAATTGCTAGAGCAATCAATACCTTAAAGAAATAAGCACTAGATTATTCAGAAAAATAACTGTTACCTGTGTACTTGAACCTGTTCCAGGAGTCCAGTAAACAATACTTGGAATTTTATCAAATAATCTTCCCTGTACTCATTTTTTCATAGGTAATTACAAATAAAAAAATGACTCAAGATGGTGACAACATAATATCTCATGTGTGATAATAGATGAAATATCATTATTTACACTTGGAAAATTTTCAGAAATAAAATTATGTTTCCTTGGAAACCTATGTTATCTTCTGAAAACCATATCACAATTTGGTTTGCTTATAAATTAAGTAGAATATTATATGAAATAGTGAATGACATTTGTTTGGCATAAGTCAAATCATTGTAGTGATATTTGCTATTATCAGTTAAGAAATAAATGGCTTAGTATAATCGAATGTTTGTTTCATTTTTATTCATTTTTATTGAGCATATTTCCCACTGTAATTGGTACTGGTAGGATTAGTCATCTAGCCAAGGATTATTATTCTAATATTGATATAGAAACTAGAAAGAAAAAAGTTCAGTGTGTAATTTTTAGAATGTCATAGTGTCATCATTGAACAGTTAAGCCAACTGTATTCCTTTTTACTAGTATATGGGAGTTTTTCCTTGAAAATATTATTTTATTTTTTAATAATTCCAATTACTATTGTTTATTCTCCTATTGATATTATCTGTAGGCATACATTTTTTGCAAGCTACTTTTAGTAAGAGTTCGTCCTCTCCTCTAGCCTAACACCTAGCTGAGGTAGTGAAGACAAAAGTTATTAAGATATGCAGGAAGTGGACCTGTTCAACAATTGTTCTTTGGGGGCAAGCCCAATATTCTTTTGCAGTAGTTCACTCCTGTAGCAACCACCAAATAAGATTTAGCAGTTGTAGACCAATCCCCTAGGGAGACAGATACTACACACTGATCAGGACTTTCAGTCCAGTCCTTTGCAGGCAAATACCAAGCACAAACCAGCAGCTGTAGTTGAATCCTGAAGAAAACACAAGACTTGCCATCCTTCCTGAGAGGAGGCTGTACAGAAGCACCAAGCTGCTACATGAACCACAGAAGCAGTTCTTAGGCAAGTTTATCTCTGGTGTCATGAGCAGTGGAGATCAGCAACACTATGTAAGGCAAACCAATACATGCATGTCATTAACAAAGAACAGTGAGGTGGAGCAAACCAATCCAATGCTCAATGCTCATTTCCAACTGTCTGTGAGGTCATATTTATATTCTTTTATCATGAGTTCTTTCACGTGTTTGCTATGTCAAACCATCCTTTCACCTGTGTCTGCTTCATGAAAACATTTATTCCTGTGGCTGCCACAGCAAAACATCCTTTAACCTGTGGGTCTCAGGAAAACACCATTTGACATAACTGGCTTTTCACACAAACTGGAATTTTCATTTTCAATTATCTGTTAATATCATCAATACAAATTATTTGTCTTTCCTTTTCAACCACTTTTAGCTTTAAAACATTTCAGAGCAATGTATTTTGTTCCTGTATTTATTTCCTCCTCCCAATTTCTCTACCTACCTGAATTCATGCTTTCTCTTTGTATCTAAATCTCTTGACCTAACAAACAAAATAAGACAAAAAGAAAAAACCCACAATAATCAAAACCAAAAACCAAAACAACAAAATATAAGCCCCAGCAACAGAAAAAATATTGCACCAAGAAAATTGAGTCTTTTTACTATGGAGTAGTCTGGCTGACTACTCCCGAGCATAAGGGTTGCCCTGGAGTGTGATTGATATATCCAATATTACATTGGAGAAAAATACTTTTCTTTGTCCCCTGCATCTGTCAATTATAAACTTCTTAATTAGTTGGAAGAGTCTATTCCTACTTTTCCATCTCTATGAAGGGATTTTGTGTGGTTGATTTATGCATATCTTATACATGCTGTCGGTCTCTGTGAATTCATACGTGTATCATATCTGTTGTGTCAACAATAAAATAGTTTCTAGAAATTATTCTTCACTTCTTGTTCTTACAATCTTTCAATCTCCTCTTCCATATAGAATCCAAGTCTACATGGGAAATGATAAATACAAACATCACATTTAGGGCTGTATGCTCCAAGGTCTCTTACTGTCTACATATTGTTTAGTTATGGGTCTCTATGTTAATTATCATCTATTGTAAAAAAGTGTATTCTCTGATGAGGCTTGAATGATGTAGTGAGCTATTTGTCTTTCGAATTGCTATCAGGATTAACCTAATTGCTATATTCATTTCGCTGTATAGTAAGTGCCCCTCCCCCCTAGTTCTTAGACTCACTAACATTGTCACATGTAGATCCCATCTCATTGAGTGAGACTTTGGCAACATAAAAGTTGTTGCTATAGCAATATTTGTGCTATTATCTAACCAAAATATTTTGAAGGCAGGTCACTATTGCAGGTAACATGGTTCATATCTGGGGAAAGTTGATGATTATTTTTCTCCACCAGTATCAATTAAAGTACCTTTCAAGCTTGATGGTGGTAGCACACACCTTTAATTCCTGCACTCAAGAGGTAGAGACAGGCAAAACTCTGAGTTTGAGTCCAGACAGCCTGGCCTACAGAATGAGTTCCAGGATAGCCAAAGCTATACAGAGAAACCCTGTCATGAAAGAAAAATCAAACAGAACAAAACAAACAAACAAAATAACTTTCACCAATATGAATGCTACTCAGTAAAGATGAAGCTTCCAATTAGGCACCAATTTTAATTATGTATACTTAATTACACAAGTAAAAAATAGAATCATTGTTTATAATAATAAATTGCATGGGCATGGCCTGTAAGGTTGCAGAGCATCTGTGGGACCACTATGTCAAAGGACTCACAGAATACAACCCATTTCAAGTACTGAATATTGTACTTTGTAGGATAGGAAGTCTGGTTGTGGCATTGTTTCTCCTACTACATGGTAATTTCGTTTAATTTCCTTCTATTTATTTTAGCAAGCTTCTATAATAGTAGGTTTCCATGAGCCATTTAAAATGACCTTTAATGTTAGTAATCCCTCTTCATCTTCTCTTCTTTCCATCTTTTGATTCTACTGCCAATTTAACATTCATATATGAAAATCAACTTTAACTCTTTATAACACTATATTCTGTTTTCCCTTCTTAGTAAGTTCTCTTCCAAACTACCTAACATACCTCAAATTCAGATATAGAAGACAAAAATAGTTGATATTTTAATAGCAAGAGGAAAACATTAAATTTACAGTGTATGCCATATGGAGAAATTAACCAGACAATTTGATTCTTTATACACTTTCTAATATTCATAAAGGAACTTATCCTTTTATCTATCCAATGTTACAATCTATGAAACATTCTATTATGTTTGAGGTCATTTGAAAAATATAATGGTGATAGCACAAATTAATTGAATTAATTTAATTAAATAAATATACTATAAGAACAGAGAGTGACATCAAGTCAAAATCATTTCAACTGCATTGAGTATTCAGTGCCTATGCATTTTCATTGATTTTGTTATTTACTTTGAAATAATTTAAAATTTTGCAAAATTATAGCATCATTTAATGCCAGTACAACTGAGAATTTTCAACACATAAATCAGTCTTATACATAAAGGTGATCATTTTCTTTATTATTATGCAAAAGCAAAGAGCATTTTATTCTTCAGAAGTCCAGGATATGGGGTTCTACAATTTACCAAGATGAAAATGCCCAGGTAAGCTCTCATGTATAATTTAAAGCTTAGAGGGATTCCTGGGTGGAGTATCTGACCTTTATCTTGATTGGTTGGCCAGAACTCTAGGGGTATGGGGGTCTTTGTAATTGGCTAGGGTTCTTGGAACATTCTATAGCCATTGCTGGATGTAGGGGGGAGAGGTGGAAGCATAGTTTGCTGGGGAAGCCTGAAAACTGTTGCTGACTCACTGCTCTTGCCTCAGACCAGGTGACAAGGAAGCTTCTGATGGTGGGGCATTTTTGATTGGCTTCCTTTGGCCTGTATTTTTTCCAGTAACTTAATTTCCTGAACTTGCTCAGTTCTGGGAAACAGAAATTTAGGCCTAGTCTCCTGAATTGCCCGTTTGAAGCCTGTCGTGGAGTCAGTCTGTCTTAGTTCTCTCAGTAATTCTTTGGTTTTCCAATCAAAATCAGAAAGTCAAAAGAAAATTCTAATCGAGCTGTCTTTGCTCTTCAGACAGTCTTCTCTGAATAGCTGACACTCCCAGAGGATCCGGCTATACCACTCCTGGGCATATACCCAAAGGCTTTACCTGCATGTAATAAGGACACATGCTCCACTATGTTCATAGCAGCCTTATTTATAATAGCCAGAAGCTGGAAAGAACCCAGATGTCCCTCAACGGAGGAATGGATTCAGAAGATGTGGTATATTTACACAATGTAATACTACTCTGCAATTAAAAACAATGAATTCACGAAATTCATAGGTAAATGGTCAGAACTTGAAAATATCATCCTTAGTGAGGTAACCCAATCACAAAAGAATACACATGGTATGCAGTCGCTGATAAGGGGATATTAACCCAGAATCTTGGAATACTCTAGACACAATTCATATATCAGTAGATTTCCAAGAAGATGGAAGGAGAGACCCAGGTCCTGGAAAAACTGGATGTAGGGGAATGCCAGGACAGATAATCGAGTGGGGGTTGAATGGGGAACAGGGGGAGGGAAGAGGGCTTATGGGACTTTCCCAGAGGGAGGAAACGGGAAAGGGGAAATCATTGGGAATGTAAATAAAAAAATAGAAAAGAAAGAGAGAGAGAGAGAGAGAGAGAGAGAGAGAGAGAGAGAGAATGAATTATACAAGAAGTGTGTTTGCTCTCTAAGTAATTTTGGGGATTTCTGACCAAGGTCAGAAACTGTAGTAGGAAAAAATTCTACAAGAGCCATAAAAGATTCTAAAAGGGCTATATTCGCCTGCCATGGATCTTCTGAACAAAAATCAGAAATCCTGTTAGAAAAAAAAAAAAATTCTTGAAGAGCTGTGTTTGTTCTCCAGAAATCTCCAGACAGCTCAGCTCTCACTAGCAAGAAAAAAAATGGTTTTAATAATAAAGATAATAAAAAGAGTTTCAAAAGCTGGTGTAGAGATTCACACCTGTAATTCTAGCACTTGAGAAACTGAAGCATGAACATTACAAGTCAGAGTCTAACCTCATCTACATATACGTTCCAAGTCTCTGGTGCCGGAAATTGAGACCATGCCTTCTGAAATAAAAATAGGTAAATAAACTGAACAGCAAAACAAACAAAAAACAAATAAAATTTAAAATGTTTTCTTCAACTGTATAAGTGGTACACAAAACTAAGGAAAGAAAGTAGGCAATGAAATATGAATTTGACAGTTTGGATGGTTTGAATAAGAATGGCCCTCATAGCTGTAAATACTTGGATCCTTAGGGATTAACACTATTTGAAAGTATTTGGAGGTGTGTCCTTGTTGGAAGAATTGTGTAAATGGGGGGGGGGGTTGTTTTGAAGTTTCAAAAGCTTAGGCCAGCTCAAGGAGCTCTCTTTTCCTACTTCCTTCTGGGTC